>JAZKLR010000526.1:0-641266 GCA_037103525.1 Ganaspis brasiliensis
AAATGTTAAAAATTGCGACAGTTTTAAGTAAAAGAAAAAGAAAAATGATGAAAGAAAATTGATCAAAATAATTAAAAATAATTTATCAGCAACTTCAATAAATTATTTTAAATCTGAAATATAAATATTAATTTATAAAATAAAATATATATATTTAATATACTAATAATATATTAAGAATACATTTAATATTTAAATGCATATTGAATATTTATCAAATATAAATTTATAAATGTCACAATAGTTGATAGAGATAGAGATTTAATGAAAAACATTATTTCAAATTATTGTTTAATTTAAAACTGTAAATTTTTCTTCAATATAATTTTTTATTACTAAATTTGTCTAAAATAAAATGTTAAGAACAACGAAATTTGTTTTTTGTTTTTACGCGTTATAAAAAGTAACCTTGAAAGCATAAAGAAATTAAGTAAATAAATAATAATTTCAATTAACAAGATCCTTAGCGCTACATTTGACATCACATTTCTCAGATCAAGTTCTTTGCTCCGCGAAAATTTTATTACTTATATTTTGTTTGTGATAATTTCTATTTAAATGAAACTTTTCAGAAAATTTTATTGGATATTCACAAACATTCCAACAACTGATACTTTGTGTTTACTGAAAATTCCCTCGTTAAACGAAGCAGTTGAAAATTATCAAACAATAATATAACAATGAGCAACAAGAAAATTCGTATTTTTTCAATTAAATAATTATAACCATATCATCTAAAGAATACTTTAAACTATAACTTCTATAAATTTTATGCAAAAATATTAAGAAATTTCATTTTAGAACGAGTGAAAATTTCAATCAAATGTGATTTTCAGAAAAATTCATTTTTTTTTTTTAGTTTTTTATTAAAAACGGTAAAAGATAGAAAAAATATTATGGGATGAAAAAAGATGCGACAAAAAAAATTTGGATAAAAGTGGAAGAATTTTAAGATTTAGAAACACGATAAAAACTATAAGTTTGTTTCTGAATCTCAAAAACCTTTAATTTTTATCGAGTTAAGAAGCTTTAATTATTAATTTTATTTTAAATTAAATTTGCCAACTTTTGTCTAAAAAATATGACCTCAGCTCACATATGTATATATGTGGTGTTATCCAAGGTCATATTTAGTGTCATTATAAGTTAAATCAATTAAATTAAGTGCAATGAGATGGGTGGAGAGGACGTGTTTCGAAGAAAAGGACCTTAGCAGCGAAAAATCGATTTTCGGTTTATGGTTGATTTAATCTCATTAAAAGTTTCTTTTTCACTATCTGAAGTCAGAAAATGATTTTATTAAATATTTTTCAAGTTATGATAATTCAAATATCAGCCGTTTGTACAGGGTTAAGATTCTTGAAGTGGTCCCCTAATTTGCAAACATGTAATGAAATTTGACATTAATGTTATATTTCTGTACCAGTATATTAGAGATATTTTAGGTACAAATATTTTTTTAAAATTCAAAAAATGAAAAAAGTTATAAACAATTTAGTTTTTATATAGGGTAATGTCACCTTGAGTGGACCGCCTAAAAGTTTTTTTTAGTGACCTGACAGTGTAAATATGAAATAAATAGTTCGAACAGCAGCGCCCGCACCCGGAAATCAAAAGAAATTAAGTTTCTTTTTCAGTTTTGCGGTGAACAAATCGACGCCCCCCGTTGATAAAGTGTTTATTAAAAAGCCAGTGTAATAAAATGTTAATTTGAAAAACAGTAGAATAATGTTAAAGCAAGGTTATAAAGAATGTTATACAGAATGTTATTGCATATTTGAATTAATAAACAAATGTATCCATCGTTCGGTTCAATTAACATTTTATGACAAAACTTCAAAAGACATTTGATTAAGCAAACAGTTTAATAGAAATCATATCCAAAAAAATTAATTATAAAAGTGACATTCCACTGTTTTTCAAATTAACATTTTATTAACCTGGCTTTTTAATAAACACTTTATCAACGGGGGGCGTCGAAATACATTACTGTTTGACAAAACGAATTTTTTAAAAAACAAACTGTCAAAAAAGTCGCCGTTACAATTAACGAAGTGATTCTAAAGTGTAAAAATAGTGTTGAACTCGAGTTCTAAAGTGTAATTTATTGTTTTACTGTTAGTTTGGACATTGAAATTGATTGTCTAAGTTTAATTAAGTAATAATTTTTCCTGGAAAGAAAAATGTCTGTGGCTCCCTTAAAAAGTCACATGTCACTTTGAGTGGACCATTGTTTATAATCTTGAGTGAATCGTCCAATTTTTTTCATTTTCAATGTCAATTTACCATTTTTATAGAAATAAATTGAAAATAAACTTGTTTTTAACTATATTTTATAATAATATTATTATTATATTATTAATGATTAATTCATCCTACTTATGTATATTTTATATTTTTTATTAATATTTTTTGTGATTTTTAAATAGGTATTGTCGAGAACAGTATAGAATAACAGGGAGTAAAAACTAGATAATTTACTGAAAGAAATTAAAAATCTTAAATAACTTTTGCAATTTCTTGAGTTTTTATTAATTTTCTGACCTCTTCTTGCAACTTTTCTAAAGTGGTCCACTCAAGGTTACATTTTTTACATTCCTAAAAAAAACGCATATTCTTTTACGACAATTTTATTTTTTCTAAATAACAAAATCAAAGCTCTCATGACATAAACTCTTATCTAGGGATCTAAACTAAAGCTTGGAATAGAGAAGTACAATAAATTTACTTTCATAAAGAATTTATTCGAAAAAAAGGTTAGACGGTCCACTCATGGTGACATAACTCTAACATTTTTCTTTAAAATTTGTATTTGCGATGCATATTTATGAATTTTAATAAAATTTATATATTTTATATAGAAAAGTATAAACTTTAAACTAAAAAATATCTGGTTCAAAAACAATTTTTTTTAATAAAAAATTAGTTATTGTTAATAAACAAATTAAAAAATAAACATGTTCTGCCCCAGCTAGAAATTTTTTTCAAAAACGTATCTAATATATATCGATTCAATTTCACTTTAAAAAAATAAAAAATTAGTTATGTCCATTTTTGGCGAAACCACGTATAATTGTTTATAACGGTCCGCAAAGAATGTCGCGTATATGACAATGCGTGGCGCGGAGTCGGTCATCCGCCTTTCATAGCATATTTCAAATTTAGTTTATAATAATTAAGATAAAGTTAATATATGTATAATGGACTATCTGTCTTCTTTATTTTGTTTATGAAAAATAACCTTCTATTGTAAAATACAAAAATATAAATGATAAATAAATTATCTCATACGAAATTTCATTACTTTCGTGGTTTTTTCGTAATCCTGTTCGAGACAGCTTTTAAATCTTCCGAAAATATTTCGCACAATAGTTGACCTTTAGTTGGTTGTTTACTGTTTTTCCAAGTACACATTGCACGATGTGCCTAGAAGGATTTTAATTAAAAGTGTTTTGTATATAGGATATTATTATTGTTTCTTGCTCTCTCATTTACTACAAAATTTTTAAGACCAAAAACTTAATTATCCCTCTGACGCTTTTGGAAAATTTTCTTTATATGCCAGAAATATTTTTAGATTAAAAATAAGAAAATTCTTGATTCAATTTTTGATGAATATTATATAAATCAATCCAAAAATATTACTCATTTACATTTAAGAAAAACCAAAAAAACTAGGTGTGAATTCTGTCCATTTCATGGACACTTCGCTTCCAAGGAAGCAAAACAATTTGCTTCCTCATAGAGGAAGCAATAATTTAATAATATTTTAAATATTTTAAGTTAATAAAAACAAAAATTAAAAAAAAAAATTTTTTAAATAAAATTTTTTTTTTTGTTGAAAAAATTAAAAAATGTTAAAACCCATACGATATTTTGTTTGAAATCTTAAAAAAGGCATATAAAAAAATTGGCATTAAAAAAATATGGAAAATTGTAGGAGGAGATAGACTTTTACAACAACAACAACAAAATTTCAACAAAAAGAAATTTTTTTTAAATTTTTTTTCCCAAATTTTTTTTTTTTTTAATTTTGATAATATGGCATTCTTTTACATCCAAAATAGTTCCAGAAAAAAAATTGGCACCGATAAGTAACATATTTCGATGGGTTGAAATTTCTCAGGTGACTCCACTTAATGAACCAAATTTGATGATTTTCATTTCTCCCAAAAAATATGTTTTTTTCAGCCAATCAAAAAATGGCTTAAACAGACTTAAGGTACATGTTTAAAGCTTTAAAAATCCACTTAGAAATTTTATTTATGTCTATTTTTGGTGTTACTATAGCTATTTGAAAAAAAAGACTTTTTAAAAAAAAATCTTTACATTTCTTGAAATATTTAAAAAAATATCAAAGACACGTTAATTTAAGCTAGATATTCTTTTTCTACAGGTTCTGGCAAAAAGGTTTAAAAAAAAGACTTCCCGATATGTTCATTAGGCTCTGAGCAATCAGCGTTTGAAAATCGCTCGGGTCCCGTAGACCCAATCTATCAGTTACGTTAAATCCCGATAGTCTAGCAGTTGAGGGTTAATATTATTAGTAATATTATTATTATTATTCTTATTATCATTATTTTACTAGGGGAAAATTATGTCCATTTCGTAGATATTTCGTTTTAAAGTTAGCAAACAAATTTGCTTTCTTATAGAAAAAGCAATATATTAATAATATAAAATTTAATTCTAGAAATTCTTTAAAAAAAGGAATTTTAAGTGCAAAAAAATGAAAAAACATCAATTAATTTACGAATTTTTGATCAATTATAAAAGTTATATAGGTCAATCGATTCGTTTTGAGATAAGGAATATGATTTTTTAATTCATTAAGTTGTATTTTTAGCTTGGAAAAAAATTTTGGCAAAAAACGATTTTTTTCGATGAAAAAAAGTGCTCAACAAAATTTGATTGGGTATTTTCAAAAATCCCTGTGTCCAAATTCAGATATTTACGAGCTTAAAAAGTCATCCAAATTTTATTGAAATCCGTTGAAGCGTTCTCGAGATATCCTGGCAACAAAAAACGCTATACACACACACACACACACACACACACACACACACACACACACACACACACACATACACACACACACACATACACATACATACATCTGGACATTTGCTTAGGAATGAAAATTTACGCTGGGTACAAATTTCTGAAGTGGCCCCCTGATTTGCAAACATGTAATGAAATTTGAAATTAATGTTATATTCCTATACTACTAAATGAGAGATAGTTTGCATATAAATAGTTTTTTTTAATTTAAATAATGTCAAAAGTTATAAACAAATGAAAATTTTTGCATCATTTTATTTGAAAATTCATATCTTTTTTTTATATTATTGAAAATTAATAAAATTTGTATGACTTGTGTACAAAAGTATAAACTTTAAGATAAAAATATATTTTGTTTATATTTAACAGAATAGCGTTAATTTGTTTATAACGCTCCGGAAACAATATCAAGCGGCACTGGTTCGTTCGCAACTGCGCCTTCCGTAGTCCCTCCTATAATAAGATATGAAATAATTATGAAGTTAAGTTAAGTCAAATGATTTAGTTGAACATAATAAAAATCACTTTTTTCATTTATTTATATAAAAAAACAATATGTAATTAATTAAATACGCAATAATGTTAAAGTACACTATCATTAATACTAATAACTAATATCGTTAATAATAAAGTTAAAAAGCTTAATTTTTTTGTACTCTATTGTCGTGGACTTTTTGTGACCTTATGAGTCTTTATTTTTGAATCCTCAGAAAATATTTTGCATATTAGCTGATATTTTTCAGTTGGCTGAAACGAATGGTACTGTCGTGTACAACTAACAGTTTTTGCACTTGCATTTCGAGGTGCTAAATTATTTTCGTTAATCGCATGTTCCTCTTCTGTGCAAAAGCCAAATTTAATTTTGTAGAAAAATTGTGCTGCCCATTCAAACAAACTTTTTGGTGATCTACAAGTTCTTGTAGATGGGAAATATATTACATCACCAAAAAGTTTGTCTTGTAGATGGGAAATATATTACATCACCAAAAAGTTTGTTTGAATGGGCAGCACAATTTTTCCACAAAATTAAATTTGGCTTTTGCAAAGAAGAGGAACATGCGATTAACGAAAATAATTTAGCACCTCGAAATGCATGTGCAAAAACTGTTAGTTGTACACGACAGTACCATTCGTTTCAGCCAACTGAAAAAGATCAGCTAATATGCAAAATATTTTCTGAGGATTCAAAAATAAAGACTCATAAGGTCACAAAAAATCCACGACAATAGAGTACAAAAAAATTAAGCTTTTTAACTTTATTATTAACGTTATTAGTTATTAGTATTAATGATAGTGTACTTTAACATTATTTCGTATTTAATTAATTACATATTGTTTTTTTATATAAATAAATGAAAAAAGTGATTTTTATTATGTTCAACTAAATCATTTGACTTGACTTAACTTCATAATTATTTCATATCTTATTATAGGAGGGACTACGGAAGGCGCAGTTGCGAACGAACCAGTGCCGCTTGATATTGTTTCCGGAGTGTTATAAACAAATTAACGCTATTCTGTTAAATATAAACCTAACCAAATTTTTATTTTTGTATAATAAACCTAAATTCATACTGAATCAATACGTTTTTAAAAAAATTTGTTTGCAGGCCCAGAACATGTTTTTTTTTAATTGTTTATAAAAAATCATTAATTTTGCATTAAAAAATAAATGCTCGTGATCAAAATTATTTTTATCTTAAAGTTTATACTTTTGTACACAAGTCATACAAATTTTATTAATTTTCAATAATATAAAAAAAAGATATGAATTTTCAAATAAAATGATGCAAAAATTTTCATTTGTTTATAACTTTTGACATTATTTAAATTAAAAAAAACTATTTATATGCAAACTATCTCTCATTTAGTAGTATAGGAATATAACATTAATTTCAAATTTCATTACATGTTTGCAAATCAGGGGGCCACTTCAGAAATTTTTACCCACGCTTTTTAGATGAAAATGAGTCGATTTAGACTATTTTTGGAAAATCGAAAATCTTAACGATCACAAAGCTTCCTCTATGAGGAAGCAAAAATGGATAAAAAACTTATCAAATAAAACCATACCACAATATATAACATATTTTTTGAGTTTAGGTGAGAAATTTTATTTCAATCCTCTAAACAAATCTAAAGTTATCGAAGACACATTAACATTAACTCAAAAAATAAAACAGTTTTTCAAAGAAAATAAAGATATAGTTGTATGTAAAGCCGATAAAGGCAATGTTACAATTGTTTTAAACAAAAAAGATTATTTAAAGTAATGTTTGGGTTTATTGGATGATAAAGAGATTTACGAACCAATGAAGAGAGACCCTACTCAAATAATACAAAGAAATTTAAATAAAAAAGTGCATTTGCTTTTAATAAAAAATTATATTAACTGCCCTATGTCTAAGTTTTTAAAATCTTACAATTCAGTAGCACCGAGGTTTTATGGATTACCAAAGATCCATAAAACTTCGGTTCCTATGCGTCTTGTAACCTTATTTTGTGGATCTCCTACATATAATCTGTCTAAAATTTATTAGCATATCTATTAAATAAGTTATTGGAAAAACAAAATATCATGTAAAAAATAGTTTCGAATTTGTTAAGAAAATTAAAGAATTTCATATTCCTGATAATTTCAAATTGGTCTCTTTAGGTGTAAAATCATTATTTACAAATATCCCCAAATCTTTGGTCTTAAAATGTACAAAATTAAAATGGAAAGATATTAAAAGACATACAAAAATGCCTGATAATGTGTTTTTAGATATTTTGGAATTTTGTATAGATAATGCTTATTGCTCCTTTGATAATAAATTTTATAAACTTTTTGGAACCCCAATGGGATCACCATTATCCGGGGTTATTGCTGATCTAGTAATAGAAAAAGTAGAAAACGATGATTTAAAGAAGTTAAATTTCGAATATTTTTTTTTTATTTTAGATACGTGAGGACATTATTATTTGCATCCATGAAGATAATATAAACGATTTATTAAAAGCTTTTAACAATTACAATGAACATATACAATTTACTATTGAAATAGAGAAAAATAACTGTCTTGCTTTCTTAGATACACTAGTTTTTAGGGAAAATAATCAAATAATCACAAATTGGTATCATAAAGAAACATTTTCTGGAAAATTTTTAAATTTTAACTTAAATGCATCAAAAAAAGACAAAATTTCAATTATATACGGCCTAGTAGACAGAGCAATTAAACTGTCTGATTTAAGCTTTTATTTTAAAAATTTAAATTTCATTTTTAATGTACTAAAAGAAAATGATTACCCACCCTATTTCCTAGAAAAATATATCAATTTACGTTTTCAAAATATTTTTGATGACAATTATGCTACTAGACAACCTTTTAACGTTACAAAGATCGTTGTGTTGCCATATGTTAATGAATTAATTTTTCCAATTAAAAAGTTATACAGTGATTATGGCTTAAAAATTGTATATACATATGATAATGATCCCTATAAGATTTTTACAAAAAACAAAGATCCTACTAGATTTGATTTTAAATCAAATCTAGTATATCACATACCATGCCAGTGTGGATCTTGTTATATTGGAGGGACTAGTAGATACGTCAGAGATAGAATTAATGATCATAGAAGAGACTGTAAAAAAGACGATAGAAAAACCGCTCTAGTAACTCATGCTCACGAAAATGACCATTTTTTTAATTTTGATTCTACTAGCATATTATGCAGTGAATTAAATTACAAACGTCAACGTTTTAGAGAAATGTTTTATATAGTGAAATTTACTAACTCAGTCAATAAACAAACAGATGTACACAATATACAGGAAGTTTATAGCTCTTTAATACTTAACTGCAATTAACCAAATTTTTTGGAAATAAATTTAATAAATAGTTTTTGATTTCTAATAATAGTTTTTTGGATCTTAAGATATGGTCGATAATGTCGATATTCGTATGTACACTTTTCTTCTAATGTATGATAATAGAGATTTCTTCCTTGTAATTTTCATATAAGGTATTTTCAAAATATACACGTGTTTTTTAAAAAACTTAATTACCATGTTTCTTCATGGGCTTTCGTTAGTCAATAGTTTTAAATTGCAAAATAAAATTAAAACAAAAATAAAATTACAATAGATTTGCATTATTTGACAATGAATAGAGAGTTAAATTGAGAGTAACGAAATAAACATTCTTGGTAAGTTTGAGGTTATGTTTCATTCCTTGAAATAATTACATATAGTATTATAAAATTCTACAAACAAATATTCACGACTCATCTACATACTTTTTACTATCTAAGTTTGAATTTTGTATTCATAATTGCAGTTTTTACAAAAAAATCTAGAGATGCCTGACGTCGACAGGCGAAAGCTAATTTAACTAGAAAATTAGAAAATTTAATAAAATAATAATGAGTTGTGGTATCGCAATTTGTTCAATATAAATAAATATGGATTTTTAAAGAAACAAAAACAAAACATCTGACTATTATATAAAAAATGTCTTAAACATTGATTCTTTACAATCTGGTGTAATATGCTAAATAGATCTGTTTCAAAATTAAAGATTAAATAAATTATAAATTTCGATAGTAAAATATTTTTTAATTAGGGGAGTGGATCCCAAGATGGACAGGGCCCCAAGATGGCCATTTCGTATAAAATTTTTGTTTAAGGTGACAGCGCTTTATGCTTTCTGTCATTTTTGTTGTTTTTGATGCACATTTGAAGAAAAAAAAACTAGTTCCTTTTCTTCGACACTTACCACGTAATTTTGTGTCTAAAACAATTTTGTAACAGTTTTTTCTCAAGTTGGTAAAGTTATTTAAATTTATTATTTAGAATGAGTACTTAACGTTATAATGTTCTTTGTTTATCGTATAATAATATCCTAAATTGATTTTACAAATTCAGTGTTCGTATATATGTCGTAGGCAAATAGAGAAATCCGGCATTTAGCTTAATGCCTAGGCATTAAGCTAAACTTAGGCAAATAGAAGAATGTACGGGTGGAGGACGTGCGTTCTTCTATTTGCCTGCAATCAATCAGTCATTTAGCCTATTGCCTAGTCATTAAGCTAATTGCCTGAAGGGTCTCCGGCAAATAGAAAAATGCGAACTCTCCAAGACGAGTATAAACACCATTTGAAGTAAATAAACTTTATAAACAAAATTAATTAAGTATGAACGTTAATTTGTATTGTATAGAATTCAAAATAACAATTTGAAGTAAATAAGCTTTATAAACATAATTAATTAATTATAAGTCAATTTTTTATAAATAATTCAATTATTTGTTGCAGCAAGATGTAGACTGATGACATCGCGAATTACATTTTATTTTTTGTTTATGACATGAACACCGTTTAGTTTGGCATTGATTAGAAGCTGCTTTGCAGTTGCACTTTTTGTAACCTTGTCCTTCACATATTGATTGTTGAGCTGCAGCCTCTCTTAAAGTTATTGTACTCTTTTTGCTTACATCATCAAGTCCAATTTTTACCGCTCCAGACTCTGGATTTTGCAAATATTTTCGGAGTTGTCATAGACATAAAAAATGGTGTCTATCAAATTGGAACAGAAAGTGGGATTCTTAAAGGTTTTTATTTTTAATTATACTCATTTGTAAGTTATAATCATTTAGTAAATAAATAACATAATTCATTTTTTATTAAAGGTTGGTTTACCCGAACAGACTTAAAAGAGTCTGGAGCGGTAAAAATTGGACTTGATGATGTAAGCAAAAATAGTACAATAACTTTAAGAGAGGCTGCAGCTCAACAATCAATATGTGAAGGACAAGGTTACAAAAAGTGCAACTGCAAAGCAGCTTCTAATCAATGCCAAACTAAACGGTGTTCATGTCATAAACAAAAAATAAAATGTAATTCGCGATGTCATCAGTCTACATCTTGCTGCAACAAATAATTGAATTATTTATAAAAAATTGACTTATAATTAATTAATTATGTTTATAAAGCTTATTTACTTCAAATTGTTATTTTGAATTCTATACAATACAAATTAACGTTCATACTTAATTAATTTTGTTTATAAAGTTTATTTACTTCAAATGGTGTTTATACTCGTCTTGGAGAGTTCGCATTTTTCTATTTGCCGGAGACCCTTCAGGCAATTAGCTTAATGACTAGGCAATAGGCTAAATGACTGATTGATTGCAGGCAAATAGAAGAACGCACGTCCTCCACCCGTACATTCTTCTATTTGCCTAAGTTTAGCTTAATGCCTAGGCATTAAGCCTAGGCATTAAATACCGGATTTCTCTATTTGCCTACGACATATATATTTTTACTGGGGATTAAAAACTGGTATCACATACCCTAACATGGACAGGCTTTTAATATCAATGTATTTATTTGCATATATTCGAGTTTACACTTTTTTCAATACTTTTTTGAGCCAATTAATTACAAGTTTTTATTTTCCACCATAAAATGTGATGTTATAGTTAGAGAATTTGATATATCGATATTTTTTGATATTTTATTACTTTTTACTGTTAAGCTATTAAATTGAAGTTTTTAGAAATGTTATTTCTTGATAAATTCCGTAAAATGATTAAAAATTAGTTTAAGAATTGTTACACGATGTTAATTTTTTATTTACTACAATTTTCAGAGACTTTTAAGAAGGTGTCCATCTTGGGGCCACTTTTTTCAGACCGAAAATTTAAACAATTAGAAAAAATGCTTTAAAAAAAGTTTATGTTCTTAATAAAATTTTATCCCTGTGGCCATAAGTTACCTTATAAATTGTACTTTCATCCGATATAAAACATTTTAATATATTTTATTTGGTTTGGATTCTACAGCAATAAATCGAAAGGGTGTCCAACTTGGGGCCCTTTCCCCTACTAAATAATTGTTTAACACTTAAATATGGAGACCATTATATTTACAAATAATACTTTAATTCCAAAGAGGACTTAATCTTTTAATTTTTTAGAGCGAGTTTTTACTCTATGAACAGTAAAATTTGAGTCACTGTAATCGGGATGAGGAATCCACTCTAAAATTTTTAATATCTCACTCTTAAAGAGTGGATTTTTACTTTAGTTCGAATGAAAATTCACTCAAAAATCAGAGTGAAAGTCCACTTTTTGATTGTAGTGAATTTCCACTCAAATTAGAGTAAAAATTCACTCAAAACGAATTGGAGAGAAAATTCACTTTAATCAAAAAGTGGACTTTCACTCTAATTCTGGAGTGAATTTCCATTCAAACTAAAGTAAAAATTCATTCTTTAAGAATGAGATTTCACTCTTTTAGAGTGGGTTTCTCACTTTGATCAGAATGAATCAATTTTCACTGTTGATAAAGTAAAAACTAGCTCCAAAAAATTAAAAGATTAATTCCATTTGAAATAAAATACCTTTTCTGAATATAATGGTCTCCATATTTAAATGTTAAATAATTGTTTATTAAATAAAATATATTTTACTATTGAACTGTATAATTTATTTAGTTATATTATATTTATATTATATGAAAACTGTAACGAAAAGGATTACGAAAGAACCACGAAAGTAATGGAATTTCGCATGAGATAATTTTTTTATTATTTATATTTGTATTTTACAATAGAAGTTTATTTTTTATAAACAAAATAAATAAGACAGATAGTCTATTATACATATATTAACTTAATCTTAATTATTTTAAACTAAATATAAAATATACTATGAAAGGCGGATGACCGACTCCGCGCCACGCATTGTCATATACGCGACATTCTTTGCGAACCGTTATAAACAATTAAACGCAGTTTCGTTAAAAATAGACATGCTGTCAAGTGGGGATATTTTGTGCGCCGTGGGGCTATTTTGTGCATGCGAGGTTTTGAATGAATAAAATCTTTCTATTCAGTTGCTTAAGTTTGCTACTTGGTATAAATATTTTCTGATATCTAGACTACAGAGAGTACTAAATGAATTTACTCGATTCTTTATCAGAAATCAGAAAAAAAATTGTAAAATTGTGACAATCAAGCAGAAAAATTTAAAAGTTCTAAAAATTCTGTTTAGATCTCCGGAAGTTTAAAAGTGTTTCTAAAGGTATTAATAATACTTGTTGACCATTTAATTGTGATGATGTATGCGTAATGCGCTAACTTTTTATTGCATATTTTAAGAAAAAAGTGTAAAAAACTGAAAAACCAGTATTTGGTGGGTTATTTTGTGCATTCTTTAAAATCAAGTTTTTTTCAATAATTTGTTTTGTAGTTAGTAAAAATTACTTTAGAATTTTATTTTGAAACATTTTTGTCTTATTTTTATTATAAAAGACAAGAAATAAGCTTAAAATTTCAGTTTTACATATGGTGCCTTAAAAACCTCAAAAAAGTAATATTAATAATTACATGCTTTTCAAGTTAATTTTGAAACTTTTTCTCTTAAAATAACTCAAAAAGTGTAATAAATGTTATTTTAAGTAAAATTTTCTTAAAGAAATAACTTTCTTTGTAAATCTACTTTTTTGTGAAATTTTAGTGTTTTACTTTCAAATTAGTTTAACAATTCCTAGGAAAAAAATATGTCTGGCTTTGTTTTTCTTTATTTTACTCTAAAATATCTAGAAATAATATTTCATATAGCAAAAACGTTAAAAAAAATGTTTTACACAACTTTTTAAACAAGCAAACTTTGATGCACAAAATAGCCCCACCATGGGGTTTATTTTGAGCACAATTTTGAGTTTCTATAACTCAGACAAAAAATTTTTTCTTGTCGGCTAACTCATAGAACACCTTTAGAAGGATGTCTACAACATAACTGAATAGATAAATTCTTTATTTTTTTAGATTCTGAATTTTAATAAAGCATTAAGTGGAAAAAGGGCGGTTTTGTGCACAAAATAGCCCCACTGGACGGTAACTAATTTTTTATTTTTGTAAAGTGAACTTGAATCTATATAGATTAGATTCGTTTTGAAAAAAATTTCTAGATGAGGCAGAACATGTTCATTTTTTAATTTGTTTAATAACAATAACTAATTTTTTATTAAAAAAAAATATTTTTTGACCCAGATATTTTTTATTTTAAAGTTTATACTTTTCTATATAAAATATATAAATTTCATTAAAATTCATAAATATGCATCGCAAATACAAATTTTAAAGAAAAATGTTAGATAAGAACTAAATTGTTTATAACTTTTTTAAATTTTTGAATTTTAAAAAAATATTTATACCTTAAATATCTCTAATATAGTTGTACAGAAATATAACATTAATGTCAAATTTCATTACATGTTTGCAAATTAGGGGGCCACTTCAGGAATATTTACCCACAGAGTATCAGGTGCGCTCATCTTTTCTTTTCGCTCTTCTGTAAAATTTCCAATTTTCTTCTAACATAAGATCCCTTTCTTCAGAGCGAGTCACATATATCTTTGAAAAATTGATAACAGAAGTATAAACTAATCCATATTCTTTGAAAAATATGTGTGGGGAAACAATACAAAACTTTTGTCGCACACAATTTTTTAATGTTACCAGATAAATGTCAACAAATTTTAAAAAACATTACCAAAAAAATGTCAACTTTTACCTATCAATCAAGAAGCAGTTTAAAGTTATTAAATACGTCACGATGGGGAGGGAACAAATAGATCATGAAGATCTGTATTAAAAATGGCGTCAAAGTGTGTAAGTCTTTGAAACGTAAGGAAGAGAGACTGGAAAAAAGCGGAAAATAACGTGACGTCGTTTATGAACAACCCCTTTTCTTTTTACAAAAGAAAAACGGGACAAACAATGGATTTGAATGAAGTTAAGCTTACCTGATATCATCTGTGCTAAAGTTAGAAACAATAGTATTAATGAAGTTGTCTCTCATAATAACAGCTCGAATTGATTTCCAGTCACTAGCATTTTCTCCTAATAGAAGGCAAATGGATTCTAAAGCAAGCTTTACTACAGCAGGAGGATTTGCCATGGATCGTACTTCGACCAAGTGTTGCTTTTTTATAGATTTTACAGCTGTAAATAAATTTATTATTTAGAAAAATTGCTATTATATTTGTTTTATATGTATATGTATATATATATATTTAAAAATATACATATATCAAATAATTGGAGACCTTTTGTGGGACAGAGCAACATAACATACTGAAAATTTTTTATTTATTTATTTAAGAGCAAAAAATTACCAAATAAGACGGTAACCCAAAAATTTACCCCCTCCCCCTCAGTAAATATTAATCGAAATGTAAAAAAATTTTACCCATAATTACCATCCAATAGGACTACAAAATACCTGAATTGGAAAGTCACAATTGAAAATTTTTTTTTCACCTTGATCAGTTGATATGAAATTCCCCATATATGTCCCATGGGCGTGAAGGGGATAAGGTATCAGAAATTAACTTACATTTGGACTTGTGCGGTTTCTGCACAAAATGAAATGAAAAACACAGAATAGTTATTTGTGTAACAAGGGCGCATCTGTAGATTCCCCTAGATGCGCCCGTGTTCCACACATAATAACCTTGTGTCAAGAAATCTACTGAAAACGCTGTTTTTAGAGTTTTAGAGATTAAAATGAAGAGAATTTTACTTTTTATCACAGTTTAACCCCACTAGCAATGCTATTCAAGTACGCTTGCTGTTCTAACACGTGACGCGACAGCTGATGTTTAGGTTGGCAAGCGTGCTTGAATGGCGTTGCTGGTGGGGTTAACTGTGATTAAAAGTAGGATTCTCCTCCTTTTAATCTCTAGAACTCTAAAAACAGACTTTTTAGTAGATTTCTTGACGCAAGGTATTATATAAAATTTATTAAATTAAGTGAAGTATCACAGTTTTACTAAATGTTTATTAATATTTATTAAAAAAATTTAATTTGGATAAATTAAATTAAGTGAAGTATCACAGTTTTACTAAATGTTTATTAATATTTATTAAAAAAATTTAATTTGGATAATTTTTATTAACAGTTTATAAATAATTTAAATTTTTTAAGAATAAATTGAATCAATTTTTAACATTTTCTTAACAAATACCGTAAAATGGTGTAAAGTCGGCCAGTTTTTCACGATTTTCTTAAAAAAATACGTTAAATAAAGAGAAGAAAATATTGATACTTCATATATATAATCTCTGACTCCTGTTTTTGAAGTTCATCATACAGAAAAAGTTAAATCCTTTTTAAAGAATTCACTATAATCCTTTTTGCTATGGCCGACTTTTCCCCTAAATGTGGGGTAAAGTCGGCCACCACTATAAACAGGTAGAATAATGTTAGTTCAACAAAAAATAAAATCATCTATAATCATGGGAAATAAAGTTAATTAAAAATACAATATGAAATATATTTATTTAAACTTTATATTATGATTTGACAAAATTTCTTTGTCAGATTTTTAACATAACCTGAACAAAAAAAAAAGTAACGAATCTGAATTATTTAAAGTTTTAAATTAGAGAAATAATATCTTTCATTCACCTTTCTCATTTTTAAGTTTTAGTTTAGAAACAACATTTTCTATTCTTACATTTTGGACGTTGGGAACAAGTGGAAAAAATATGATTTACAATATTTTTGTAAATTCGAACCATGGCCGACTTTTCCCTACAATAGTAAAATTTTTAGAAAAACTGATTTTTCACAAAATTTACTAAACCCATGAAGGTTATTTTTATTTGTAAATTATGTCAGAGACACAAGCAACGTGATGTACAGTTTGATTTGGCATAAAAAATTTTCAATAATTATTTACTACTACCTTTTTCACACTACTTATTTTTGAGATAAAGTAGGTATGCACACAAAAATATTATTTTTATTAGAACCAACCCATGAATTTGCGTCAAGTATTTTTTAAATTCAAGTTTGACATTTCTATTAACAAAAACAAAACAATATATTTAATTTTTCTTTCTAAAAAAAGGATAATTAAATACTTTAAAAATAGGTTATCGACTGGCCGACTTTTCATGACTGGCCGACTTTACCCCATTTTACGGTATCACATAATTCACTATTATTAATTGCTACTTGGCTTGAATGCATTTTATTTATAAGATAAACTGTTTAATAAAAATTGTTTAACTACGTCTAAAACACGTCAAGAATATCACAAGTAAATAATGCGTATCCATTGCACATGTTTGTTGTCAAGTTGGAATCATGGACTTGTGCTGTTTTTGCACGAAACTGATTGAATTCTAATGGTTTGTTCTGGACAATAATCGACAGTACACATAATTATATCTCAACGTCAAACCTTCTACTAAAATTATCTCACGTGCCAGAAAATTCCCAGGCCAAAGAGCGCGAACCAAGCAAGCTTAATTTAAGCGACCACAAAGCCTAGGACTTAAATGAGCTGACCTCATGGTGGATAAACAATAATCAAACTTGCTAAGCACCCAAAAAAACATTCAAAAAAATTTTTTTTTTGTAACTTATTAACATTTTTTAACAAAATATTCTTATTTTAATTGATTTTCCTTATCTAGTACTTACAGTTTTGGCCTCGGAATTAATAAATTAAAACACTCACATCAGGGAGTCGTCCTTAAACGACGGTATCAATTATTCAATTTTTTAAACCCCTTCGCCCCTCGGTCGTTGAAAACCGTCAATTTTCTTTCTCTTCACCTATAAAGTAACATAGTCTTTGGTAAAAAATTTCACCATTATTTTACCCACACTGAGAGAGGCGCATGAATATTTCCTAAATCTCATTTAGCATAAATCCCATTAAGCCTAAAATCAAAAAGCCTAAAATGCATTCAGCCAAAATTCCATTTAACCTAAATTGAATTTAACCTAAATTTCATTTAACCTAAATCGCGTTTAACTTAAATTCCATTAAACCTAAATTTCATTTTACCTAAATCCCATTCAATCTAAATTCCATTTAACCTAAATCTCATTTAACCTAAATCTCATTTTACCGAAATTCTATTTAACCTAAATTCCATTTAACCTAAATTCCATTTAACCTAAATCCCATTTAACCTAAATCCCATTTAACCTAAATTCCGTTTAACCTAAATCTCATTTAACCTAAATTCCATTTAACCTAAATCCCATTTAACCTAAAACACATTTAGTATAAATTCCATTTAACCCAAAATGCATTCAGCCTAAATCTCACTACACCTAAATCCCATTTAACCTAAATCTCATTTAACCTAAATTCCACTTAACCGAAATCCCATTTAACCTAAAACGCATTTAGTCTAAATTCCATTTAACCTAAAATACATTCAGCCTAAATCCCATTTAACCTAAATTCCGTTTAACCTAAATCTCATTTAACCTAAATTCCACTTAACCTAAATCCCATTTAACCTAAAACGCATTTAGTCTAAATTCCATTTAACCTAAAATGCATTTAGCCTAAATCTCACTTCACCTAAATCCCATTTAACCTAAATCTCATTTAACATAAATTCCACTTAACCTAAATCCCATTGAACCTAAATTCCATTTAACCTAAATCCCATTTAACCTACATTCCATTTAACCTTAAAGGCATTCAGCCTAAATCTCACTTCACCTAAATCCCATTTAACCTAAGTCTCATTTAACCTAAATTCCATTTAACCTCAATCCCATTTAACCTAAAACGCATTTAGTATAAATTCCATTTAACCTAAAATGCATTCAGCCTAAATCTCACTTCACCTAAATCCCATTTAACCTAAATCTCATTTAACCTAAATTCCACTTAATCTAAATCCCATTTAACCTAAAACGCATTTAGTCTAAATTCCATTTAACCTAAATACCATTTAACCTAAAACGCATTGAGCCTAAATCTCACTTCACCTAAATCCCATTGAACCTAAAAATTTTTTTAATTTAAGAATAAATATAGTTGAATCAAGTAAAGTTTTAGGTTCTATGGGATTTAGATGAAGTGAGATTTAGGCTCAATGCGTTTTAGGTTAAATGGAATTTAGGTTAAATGGAATTTAGACTAAATGCGTTTTAGGTTAAATGGGATTTAGATTAAGTAGAATTTAGGTTAAATGAGATTTAGGTTAAATGGGATTTATGTGAAGTGAGATTTAGGCTGAATGCATTTTAGGTTAAATGGAATTTAGACTAAATGCGTTTTAGGTTAAATGGGATTTAGGTTAAGTGGAATTTAGGTTTAATGAGATTTAGGTTAAATGGGATTTAGGTGAAGTGAGATTTAGGCTGAATGCGTTATAGGTTAAATGGAATTTAGGTTAAATGGGATTTAGGTTAAATGCAATTTAGGTTAAATGGGATTTAGGTTAAGTGGAATTTATGTTAAATGAGATTTAGGTTAAATGGGATTTAGGTGAAGTGAGATTTAGGCTGAATGCATTTTAGGGTAAATGGAATTTAGACTAAATGCGTTTTAGGTTAAATGGGATTTAGGTTAAGTGTAATTTAGGTTAAATGAGATTTAGGTTAAACGGAATTTAGGTTAAATGGGATTTAGGCTGAATGCATTTTAGGTTAAATGGAATTTAGACTAAATGCGTTTTAGGTTAAATAGGATTTAGGTTAAGTGGAATTTAGGTTAAATGAGATTTAGGTTAAATGGGATTTAGGTGAAGTGAGATTTAGGCTGAATGCATTTTAGGTTAAATGGAATTTATACTAAATGCGTTTTAGGTGCAGTAGCACCGTACTGGTGTAACAGCAGAACCAAAGTACTGAGACGTCTGTCCGTCCGTTTTGTGGGAGCTGAACATGCTTTGGTTAAAACATTTTTTTTGTGACTTGTTTCGTATAATTATTAAATAATTATTATAAAGGGAATGATCATATTGACTGTTAAGGTTTATTTATTTAATAGTTTATACCATCCCGCTTGAAAAAAAAACGCATGCGGCATTGTGTTTTATGGAAATTCCGCATGCGGAATTGTATTTTATGACAATTACGCATGAGAAATAAAATGCAGAATTCCGCATGCGGAAAGTGGAATTTTTAACAAAACAATTCCACATGCGGAATTTTTGAAAAACTATTTCGCATTCAAAAAACGCTATTCCCCATGCGAAATGTGGAATTTTAAAAAAAAATCCGCATATGGAATGCGGAATTTTTGAAAAACACTATTCCGCTTGCGGAAAGTGGAATTTTCAAAAAAAATATTCCGCATGCGGAATGCGGAATTTTCAGAAAACAACATTCCGCATGCGGTATTTCCATAAAACACAATTCCACTTGCGGGATTTTTTTAAAACATAATTCCGCATGCGGTATTTTCATAGAACATAATTCCGCATGCGTAATTGTCATAAAATACTATTCCGCATGCGTAATTATCTTAAAAAACTAGGCAAATAATTATTGTACAAATAAAACCAAACAGTCAACTCAAGTTTGTGATGATATAGTGTTCACACGCGAATTCCTTGAAACTGCAGACGTACTTTTGTGGTAGCTCTGTCGCACCAATACTGGGTGTGCAGATGACCTAAGGGTTTCTCGGTGCAGAACTCTTCACATATGTGAAGACAATACTCCCTCATCCCTTGAGTTACAAATTGTAGTTGAGAGAACGACACCCTTCCGCCATAAATTTGTAACACAATCTACGGAACACGCCTAAAATTAGGATGCCTACGTCAAAAGTAAGGATTAAGATTTTATTTTAACTTTCATGGGGGGTCTATAAAATCTCAAATTTACTACTTCTTTTTTTATTAAGTTTATTACTTAAGCAGGTGATTTATTGTCAATTTTCTTCTTGTTTCATTATAAGGAAATACCTCTCTCAACTACAATTTGTAACTCAAGGGATGATCTATCTACCAAAGATTATGTAACTTTGTAGGTGAAGGGAAAGAAAGTTGACGGTTGTCAGCGACCGGAGGGAGAAAGAGTTTAAAAAATTGAAAAAATTCCGGGGTCTAAACAGTAAGTGCTAGATAAGAAAAATCAATTAAAATAAGAATATTTTGTTAAAAAATTTTAATAAATTACAAAAGAAATATTTGTTTTCCTATGAAAAAATTTTTTTTAATGTTTTTTTTGGGTGCTTGTTTAATCATATTTTGACAAAATACTTCCGTTTTTATTGATATTTCTGACCCAGCACTTACAGTTTAGGCCTCAGCATTAATGGGTTAATAGCGCGAATTGTTTGCTGTCGCAGAATTTTTGCTGTGATGTATAACTACATATATCCTAAAAAAATTAGCAGTTACGGTTTTGGTCAATATAGCATTTTCATCAGAGAGATTTGTTAAAAAAAACACTAGTCAAAAGGTTGCCACAGGGAAAGTTGATAATATCGTCCTTCCTGCACGGTGTGGATCCTAACTATGTTTTCTACAATATTTGTTAAATATTACTCAAAATAATTTTATGGTGTTCTTATGAAAGTTTCTTTGAATAAAGTGTTTAATAAAGTTATTAAAAGTGATCAGAAGTTTTTCAATTAAAACATGTGCTCTCAACCCGTTTCCCAATAAGAAAATCTGCTTATTTGGCTAAAATTATCTATAATATGAGAAGAATAAAAAGATTAAAAAATCAATAAAAAAGGGCTGTTTAATTAAACTAAATCAGCGCACGGTGGGATTAAACCAACTTTTTCAGATTTGAGTTATTGAAGTCATAAATACTGTATAAAAAAAATTAAAACCAATAACTTGCATAACGTTCTTTTTGAAAAAAAACTCATTTTGAAACAAAATTACCATCAAGCGGGGCTATTTTGTGCACGCAAGGTTTTAACCCATTAACGCCCAACAGGACGCAAAATTGACTTTGACTTTGCGACCATTATTCTATATGAAAAAATGAGATTAAAAATATAACAAAGACCATTTCTGACGTAAAATTGATCGCTCTTTTCGATTCTGAAGCCAAAAAATGTTTATAATTAATTGCACAATATTAATAATAATTTAATTGCCAAAAGCATGGATTTTTGCAAATATATTTTCGATTTATCAGTTTTTTGACATGAAAAACGAAATGTCATTGTGTCATGAATTAGAAATATCACGACCTCGATTTCTCAGGTATAAAAATCCATAATTGCCAATTTCAAAATTCAAGATGGTGGATGCCAAAATGGCGTTAAAGCATTGCAGAAAACATTGTAAGACATTCCTTTGTGAAAGAAGCACAGATATGAATTATTATAATTGCCGACTCCAACATGGCGGACGATTTTTTAAAAATTCATCCGGTTTACTTGAAATTCGTTACTTGGGTGTTTTTGGGGTCATTGATCACCAATCTAATGTTGAAAAATTATCAGCTAGTGTTGTAAGTCCGTCAGCCGCCAATAAAATTTTTTTTGACGTTGCCCAGCTCTTATCCCAAAGAAGTCGGTGCGGTTTTTGGACCTTATGCAAGGTGTTAGATTCCTACAACGGGAATCATGTAAATCCACCCCTCCCATAAATCTATTGTACAAGATTATAGCTCTAGGAAAGGGAAAATCTACTTTTCTTCTTTCCTCTTTGTTGTATCTCTTGACAGATGAGTGTGGTGTAGCACTAGCCACTGTTGACAGCAAAGAAACTATTTTCAAATCCATAACATTTATAAAGTTAACTCAACTATTTTTATCATGCTGGACTTCGTATGTGCCTCTTTAAATGTTGTAGTTAAACTCTCATCTGTCGAGAGATACAACAAAGAAAAAAGAAAAAAGTAGATATTCCCTTTCCTAGAGTAATAACCTTGTACAATAGATTTATGGAAAGGGTGGATTTACATGATTCCCATTGTAGCAATCTAGCACCTTGCATAAAGTCCAAAAAGTAGACATGGCCAATACTAACCAGACTGATACAGTCCTCCATAGCTAAAGCAACTGCCCTAAGAAACATTGTTTCAGAAGAAAAGAAAGTGTGAACGAAGTATGTTGCACTAGCTATAGC
Organism: Ganaspis brasiliensis; assembly: GCA_037103525.1. NCBI lineage: Eukaryota > Metazoa > Arthropoda > Insecta > Hymenoptera > Figitidae > Ganaspis > Ganaspis brasiliensis. Next base: position 22,922 of record JAZKLR010000526.1, read on the forward strand.
CGAGTACTATTTGAAAAAGACTAATGCTAATAATTTAAAATCATGCACATACACTTGAAGTAGCAGGGTAAAAAAAATTGTTACTTTTATGCAAGATTCAACAAAAGAACACAAAAAATGTGCACACAGTGTGGCACATATCAACGTCTTACATGCTTTCAAACTGAGCATGTGTAGATTTGGTCGCTGTTTAGAATAATTACGAAAACATTATTTAAAACAAAAACAAAAAATAAACAAAAATTCAAAAAAATTTTTTTAAAAAAGTGGCTTTTTTGCGCGCCGACTTCCTTGTCGTAAGAGCTAGGCAACGCTAAAAAAAATTTATTGGCGGCTAACGGACCTACAACATCAGCTGATAATTTTTTAACATTAGATTAGTAATCAGTGACCCTGAAAACCCTTGGGGTAACAAACTTCAGGTAAACCCGATTAGTTTTTAAAAAATTATCCGCCATTTTAAATTTTGAAAAAATGTTATCAGATTCGTAATCAATGACCCCAAAAACACCCGATTAACAAATTTCAAGTAAATCCGATAAACTTTTAAAAAATCGTCCGCCATGTTGGAGCCGCCATTTTTAATTTTGATAATTGATATGAGATTCACGATCGTTACCCTCAAAAAACTTTATATACTCAGTTTCAATGATAACACAGTGCAACACCAAAAATCAAACCGCATCGGACTATTTTTTTCTAAAAATATACCTAAACAATAGCAAAACCTTTGCTAGGTTTTTAAAAGTTAGCTCGAATTTCGTTTTTATGACCGTTTATACATTTCAAGTTTCATACTCAAATTTTGACTTAAAAAATTTTTTCTTTCTTATATATTCGTTTTATATCGTCATGATTCTTTATAGAAATACTTTTAATGTACAAATAAACTTTTTTATGCCTAACATATGTTTGAAGAAGGTAATTGTTTAGATCAACTATTAAAAAAATGTCGATTTTCAAATATTTTTCATTAAAATATTAAAAATGTTTATAATTTGTTGGTACTTTTTTTGCTAAAAATGTAGTAAAATGTACTAGAAAAAGTAATTTATGAAATACAAACACTAAAGTGAACTTGAAGTTTGTTTATTGCATAAAGAGAATATTTTTGTACGAGATATTCACAAAAACTTATTTGGGGCTCTATATGGATTCCTATATGGATTCTCATATCCATAAAGGTTCCGATTTGGATCCCATATGGGAATTCGCAATAGGGCAACAATTATAGAAAAATACTGAAAAAGTGTAACTATCATATAAAATTTGTGCGCATGTGTAACTATCATAAAAAACTTGTGCGCATGTGCAGCTAGCATATAAAACTAGTAAGGATGTGTAACTGTTATCAAAAACTACACTGAAAAAAATTTGGGCGGGCAGACGTACCTGCGAGTAAGTCTGCCTTACCAAATCAAGTGCACCTGCTCACCTCTGTTTGGGTCGCCAGAGCTCTTAATGTGGGTAAGCTGACGACCCAATGTGAGCAAGCAGCAATCCCTTTTCATTGGTACGGCACGGGAAAATGATAGTTGTGCATCTACCCTTGCCTGTGAGAGCTCAGCCTTACCAGTGTGGTACGTCTGAGATACCAAAAATAGTGCGTCAGAGCTCTCTCAAGTGTGGAAGGCAGCGCGACCAGCCCTGAGTGGTTTGCCGGCCCAAAGTTTTTTCAGTGTAGCTTAATCACAATATTGAGCAAAAAAATTGTTAGGGGAGGGTGGTACCATACCGACTCCCCTCTGTTTCTCAGAGATCGTGTTACTAGACAAATCGTGAATACCATCAAAAGAACACTTTCACAACTCTGACATTTTGACCATAGGTAATAATCTCTTGGTAATATTGTATCTCGGAATTTTACGTAAAATTAGTTTTTTGCAATAATATTTTTTGTTTATGACCTGTCTTGAATTTAAGTTAAAAGTGTTGAATTGAGTTTAGAAAAATTAAGGGATAAGTTTTTTTGGTTGCTTGTCGCCTCAACTTTAATACACAATATTCAAATTCAAACGCTTTCATTGACATGAATGATTGGCAAGACATTATGTGAAAATAGTGGGGGTGGTCCGAAACCGACCCCCCCCCCCCCTTTTCTTGCATTGTAATAGTAACTAAATTATTTTTAATTACCAAATAATACCTATAAATGTATTTTAATAAAATAACAATAATTAAGCTAAGATAATATGGCTTGTAATTATGATCAGACTAAAAACACTCATTTTTTATTGTAATGATAATTCTTTTACTCTTATTCTGAAACAGGCCTTAAATAATGTATTTAAATAAAGTAAAAGTAATTTAAGTTTATTCTAGTTTGTTGTTTTTTAATTCAAATTACAATACAAGTTAAAAATTTTGTTTGTTTTCGCTATTTCCTGCAATAAAAATAGGGGGTCGGTTTCAGACCACCCTTTTTGAGATTGTCGAAAACGTCAATTTTCGATTTTCTCTCTGTATCTCCCACTTCATGATATCCAGAGCCTGGAAAAAATGATTCCTTTACTGAAAAAAAATTTGACCTCAGCAATGAAACAAGTTTTTGGCACCTTTTTGGCTTTTGCCTTTTAAGGGGTCGGTTTGGGACCACCCTCCCCTATATATTTTTTTTCCTGAAAGTATACCTATCTTATAGTAAATCCCTCGCTGGGTTTGTAAAATTTAGCTTGAATTTCATTTTTATGTTAGTTTGTAGTTTTATAGCTTTAAGCTATTTTAAGGCCTAAAAATATACTTAAATTTTGACTGATAAATCAATTTTTTTGATTTTATTAGATTTATGTCTTTATAATTCTTTGTAGAAATATCATTAATGAAAATTTAACTCTGTCAACATTTTACACCATAAGAAACGTTAGAAAAAAAAGAAAAAATTCGAGGAGAGATGCTCTCTAAAATTGAATCAGTGGAATTTTCACTCATTTGAAATCAGTGAAAAGCTTCTCGTTGCTGAAGCAGTGAAAATGACTGATATTTAGTAAATTTCACTGATTCAGCAACGAGAAGTTGTTCACTGATTTCAAATCAGTGAAAATTTCACTGATTCAGTTTTAGAGAGTGAATACTTCGAGGAGAAATGGATCAAGAAGCAAAAATGTGTGTTTCTAATGTATTTCATACAAGTATTGACTGTTAATTACCTATTTTAATCTTATAGATACTTCAAAATGGTGTGAGGAAGCACATATAAAATTGTTTGTGAACTGAGTTAAGATATGAATAAGTGAAAAAACCACATATAATTTCTTAAGAAGTGAAAATATCACTTATTAATTATAAATAAAAATTTTACTTATTCATAAACTAGCTGTCGTACCCGTCTACGACGGTTTTTAGTTCCTACTGATACATTTCACATATTACACTGCAAAAACAGGTGACCAAAGCCACTTTACAGTGTTATAAGTCGTAAATATTGAAATATTTTTAATTGAAAAAATTTGTATTTGTAGTTAAAATATCACTAAATATATGGAAAAAAGTCCAAAGTTCTAAGTTTTCATGGTTCGGAAAAAAAATTTAAGAAAAAACGCTTAAAAACGGCCCGTCACATGGGGTGACCCCCTTAATATAGAATAGATAAAAAAAATTGTAAACTCGTGGAGAAACAATATTATTTTTTACTTAGTCATATTTATAGAGAAGTGAACCACCCCTCCTCAAACATCGATAAAAAGTATTTTGCGCGATAAAAAAAAAATTTTTTTGTAAAATGTACCGTGGAAAAGAATAAACAGATAACACAGACAAAAAATTGTTTTGCCCGAGACATTACACTGCACTGGTGTATTTCTACTAAGAATACAACTAGTGTATTTTTCTCCACTGACACTGAAAAAATGGTATTTTTTCTTTAAGAATTATTCTTGGCGCCTATTTAAGAATAAAATATTCTTAAAATAATAAGAATGTTTTTAAGAGAAGAAGCTATTCTTAAATTAAGAATCATGTTCTTAAAATAATAATATTTTCTTATGAGCTAAAGAAAATCCTTCTTAATTTAAGAATAAACTTATTAATTTAAGAATCAGCTTCTTATTTTAAAAAAATTCTTCTTAAAATAAGAATATTATACTCTTACAGGAAGAATATATTTTATTCTTAAATAGGCGCCAAGAATAATTCTTAAGGAAAGTGTTAAAATTCAAAATAAAATACAGAGGATTGAAAGATAGTGAAAATACAAAAACTAGTGGAAAACTTGATTGCATTTATTATAACCTCAATCTTTAAAAAGAGTCTTTTCGACTTTAAAATACGGAAAAATTAATAATGTCAACTTAAAACCGTTTTTTAGTGTCAGCGGAGAAAAACACACGTTGTATTCTTAGTAAAAATACACTAGTGTAATGCCTCTTCCAGAACATTTTTTATGACTGTTTCAACTGTTTAATCTTTTCCGTGATACATTTTAAAAAATTTTTTGCAAAATATTCAGTGTAGATTATGAAAAAATCAATTTTTCGGCAAATTTCGTGTAAAAACATTTTTTTAAATTAAATAAGCAAACTATAAGTTCACATTATGTTTGTATTTTATGAACTACTTCTTTGAGTATATTTTATTACATTTTTACTGGAAGAAGTAACCGTTTTTTTTTATTTACAAAATTAGAGTAAAAAACTTAAAAAATGGACACTTTTCGAAAACTTAATATTAAAACTTGTCTTTTTTAAATATAGGTTGTTTATAAATGAGAATATTTGTACATTCACAATATTTTTGCAAAGAATTATGAAGATAAAAATCGAATACAATCGAAAAAAAATTGACTTATAAGTCATAATTTGAGTATATTTTTAGGTCCCAAAAAAGCTCAAAGCTTGAAAAATACAAACTGCGATAAAAATGAAATTCGAGCTAACTTTTACAAACCCAGTGAGCGTTTTACTATTAGAAAGGTATACTTTCAGAAAAAAAATTGTCCGATGCGGTTTGATTTTAATGACCCGAAAATTGTCGCTCAGTGTTATAATTCATATCTGTGCTTCTGTCCCACAGATATGAATTATTTCTTTATACCTGAGAAATCGAGGACGTGATATTTTTAATTCATGACACAATGACATTTCGTTTTTCATGTCAAAAAACTAATAAATCGAAAATATATTTGCAAAAATCCATGCTTTTTTGCAATTAAATTATTATAAATATTGTGCAATTAATTATAAACAATTTTTGGCTTCAGAATCGAAAAGAGCGATAAATTTTTACGTCAGAAATTGCTAATTGGTATAAATATTTTCTGATATCTAAACTACAGAGAGTACTAAATGAAATTGCTCAATTCTTTATTAGAAATCAGAAAAAATTTGTTAAGTCGTGAAAATAAAGCTAAATTTTCTATAATTCTCCAACTTCTGTTTAGATCTCCGAAAGTTTGAAAGTGTTTGTAAAAGTATTATTGACAACTTAGCTGTGAAGATAAATACGTGATGTACTAACTTTTTATTGCATACAGCTTTGCCAACTCTCATTGTCAAAAATCCAAGAGATGGCACAAAAAATCAGAGATCTCCTGATTTTTTAAAAAACTAATTTTGAAACATTTAAGACTTGTATGAATATGGGTGAAAATTCGTGAAGTGGGCCTCGGATTTTCCAAGGGTTGTAATTTCTAAAGTACACTTCATGAAAATAAAGTACTAATATAGATATAAACAATCACCAAGTTTTGTTGAAAAATATTCATTTGTTTATTTTTTATAAACAATTGAATTTTAATGCACCATATTTTTAAAACTTTTATTTCTCAGAAATGAATTATCCGATCTTAATGAATTTCATACACGCAATTAATGAAGTTTAGATGTTTAAAAAAATATTTTTTTCATTGTTGACCAACATTATTTATTGTAAAAAATAATTGTTTATATTAAACAAATAAATAATTAAGTGTGTTCTGGATGTCTTTTGTAAATTTTATTTTTAGAAACTGAAAATATATATATCAAGGATTAGATATCCGAAAGTTGGTAAAAAAAAGTTGGTAGATCTAAATAGTTTATTAACTATGAATTTTTTTGTGAGCGCGGTCGCGTCGATCCGTCCGATACTCTCAGCCGCATGGCTGCACGAGTTCGTTCGACGCTCTCGGCGAATATCGCGTAATATAATTATAAAAACAAAAATTCAAAATAAGGATTAAAAATGCAAATTTATAGTAGTAGTATTTTAGAATATTATTGTTTATTATAATGTATTATCAGTAAAAATTATATGTTCGTTATTTAGATATTCATTAGAAATATAATTTATTTTCATATAAAGAAAGTTTTATTATAAAAATAAAAAATTAAAATGAATGTTACAAATACACTCTCTAAATCTGAAATAGTAGAATTTTGACACATTTAATTAGTAATGCAGTATTAATATAGTTTATTCCTTTTTAAGTAATAAAAATAGTTAATTATTCAAAATGATTGATTCACTTAATCAGAAAAAAATTCTAAATTCTTGTTTTTTTTTATAAAACGATATTTTTCCCTTATGTATATATATATAAAAATAATTAATTCAACCCTTACAGCAGTTTCATATGAATATGCTTCAAATGTGGAGTTATAGAGAATTGTTAACAAAAATCGAAAAAGTGTAACTAACCTGAAATTTACTTTCAACATTTGTTCAATTTTCAACTATGCCTATGGACACAATATTAAGGAAAATAAATTAGTGCATTAAAATAGATGGACATTTAGATAAATTTAAAGCTGAAAATAAATTACTACGATTCTTGGTATAATATTATTTTTTTAATTAAAATGTAAATATCCTCTTTCAGAGGAATTTTTTCACTAAAAAATACCAATTCAATTAGTAGGTTTTTACTACTTCAAGGTTCAACGAGTTTCTTCTTTTTCAATTAGTAAAATATGACCATCAAATAGTTATTTTTTAAAATTTCAGATTTAGAGAGAGACTTTAGTAGCAGAATTAGTTTACAAAATTATTGTTTAATATAATTTATTATCAGTGACAATGATATGTTTATATTTAGATATTTATAAAAAATATAATTTATTTCCATAAAAAGAAAGTTTACTTTGTTAGCGTTTAACTGGCAAAGTCTTATTTATATAATTTTTAACTTAATTCGTTTATGAAAATAACCAAAAAAACATTTGTAGGTACTTAAAGTTTTTAACGGTGTGTTTATGGAAATATATTTAACTTCAGTAACAATTTAGATGATTTATTAAAATCCCAGTAACAAGTAAATGTTTTAATACTTTTAATTCAAAGGCAAAAACTATAAAAAAACTAGTTAGTTTCATTGGCTTAAACCTAGTGGAAAGGACGAAATTAAATGTCAAAAAATTTCTGAGCATATTGAAAAAACTATTTAGTTAATTATGTGATATTTATATTATATGAAAAAATAAAAGTCTTGATAAATATATTATTATGAATAATAATAAGTAATAAACAATAAACTATCTATGAATTTTGCATTTTTAACCCTTATTACGAATTTTCGTTTTTATAATTATATTACGCGATATTCGCCGAGAGCGTCGAACGAACTCGTGCAGCCATGCGGTTGAGAGTATCGGACGGATCGACGCGACCGCGCTCACAAAAAAATTCATAGTTAATAAACTATTTAGATCTACCAACTTTTTATTTCGGATATCTAATCCTTGATATATATATTTTGAGTTTCTGAAAATAAAATTTACAAAAGACATCCAGAACACACTCAATTATTCATTTGTTTATTATAAACAATTATTTTTTACAATAAATAATGTTAGTCAACAATGAGAAAAATATTTTTTTAAACATCTAACCTTCATTAATTTCGTGTATAAAATTCATGAAGATCTGATAATTTATTGCTGAGAAATAAAAGTTTAAAAAATATGTTGCATTAAAATTCAATTGTTTATAAAAAATAAACAAATGAATATTTTTCAACAAAACTTGGTGATTGTTTATATCTATATTAGTACTTTATTTTCATGAAGTGTACTTTAGAAATTACAACCCTTGGAAAATCCGAGGCCCACTTCACGAATTTTTACCCATATACAAAAGCATTAACTTATTAGACAGTTTTTATTAGGATATCATTTTCATACCTTAATTTTTTAAAAAACGCAGAGCTTAAAACCAAAATAAAAAAAACCTGTAAAGTGTGTTTAATGGATAAAACTGCAAGAAAAGTCCCAATAATGTGAAAAGCGAGAATACAATCACCCGGGAGGATTGTGAGGGACAATAACAATAATTGTAATTATTAAAAGACAAGTATGTGATCCGGGGAAGGTCAGTAGAATAAAATTCACAAATTTAGCGTCACAAAAGCTACGTTTCGTCGACTCAGGTTTGTCGACCTCATTAGGCTACAATTTTTTATAAACAAAAAACACATCTGATTACACACACGTCAATTAATAAAGATATTAACAAATACAAAATTTTTTTCCCCTAAAAAATAATTACCTAATAAGTTAAAACATATATTTTGTTTTAACTAGTCAAAAATTAAAAATTGTTTAAAAATACTTTTTTGTTGGATTTTAAAAAACTTTTTACAAATATTAATATTTCGGTCTTTAAACATCATCGCACGGCGAGTGAGAGACAACTGAAATTACAAATTTTCTGAAACGAAGATTTCAATGTCGAAAAATAGAATCGCTGATCGAAACTTTACAGTCAATGACCTTAAAAGAAAACAAAATTGAATATGAGATATAATTTTAAAGTCAAGACTTTAATATGCCAAGCAAAGGAAAATAAACCTCATTTAATGAAAACGCATCTGATTTTTTATTTATAGTATTACGATTACAGTTAATATGAATATTTTCGGAAATTTAAAGGTTGTTCTTTTTTGTTTTCAGTTTTTTGGTCATAAGTCAGTTGAGTTGGTTGTTTTTATTTCATTTTATTATAACGTTTCGGTTGCATTTTGACGTAGGTTACAGCCAGTACGTTTCGTTACCACACTTACAGTTGATCCGTGACAATAGCACCAAAGCAGAAAAATTTGACGCGGTTACCGTACCTTGATGTTTACACTTGTCAAATTAAAATAATATTTTAAATGTAACCGTTTTTTAAAATATAGGTTTATTTATTTATTTTTTAAAAGACTGACGAGAAAAAATGTATATCAACGACGGACTCTGTCCTAAATAATAAAAACAACTGACGTTTAGGTTATAATAAAAAAAGACTGGGTAAATAGATAAATAGGTAAAATAACCCTTTTACATATAAATATATAAAAATGTAATCCAAATATTTTTAACATCCTTGTTCTTTGTAGATCTGAAGAGGGTTGCAAAATGCAACCGAAACGTTATAATAAAATGAAATAAAAACAACCAACTCAACTGACTTATGACCAAAAAACTGAAAACAAAAAAGAACAACATTTAAATAATTATACAATTTTGGTCGAAACTAAAAAATAACATCACCCTCTATTTTCGGAAATTATTCTTTTGCACCAGTTCTGTTCAAAATCCAAAATTTTCGCATTTTTCCAGTCAAATTCATGACCATTTAGTTTCGCTAATGTAAGACGCTGGACAGTGCAGTGTTTACAATCAAATTTATAGACTGTGTTTGTTCGGTTGCATTTCTTCATAACATCCTTTCCCAACTTGACAACACTGCTTGAGTCTTTTTTAATGAGAGGAATAGATGCGATATGGTGGTTTTTTAAAATGTTTGATAATTTGAAGAAACAAGATTTTGAAACAGACTATTATTGTCTTTATTTTCAAAAGTGAATTGGAAATGCCTGTCATAAGAATTAAAAATATTGATAACGCGTTCAATGTGTTTTCTTTCAATACACATAAACGTGTCATCTACATATCTACAATAAAAAATAGAGACAATGTTATATTTTTCTTATGAAAATTCTTAAGCAGTCAACCTCTAGATCATCCATAACAATCTCAGCAAAAAGAGGGGAAATGGGTGAACCCATTGGAGTCCCACGGATTTGCTTGTAAAACTTTCCATCAAATTGAAAATAAGTATTTTCAAACAAAAATTTTGTATATTCAATTATATCGTGAAATGGAATCATGCAATTTTGGTTTAATAAGTTATAATTTAAAGTTATGGATTATTTTTGAGTCATTATTGATGTCAGCAGTTAAAATTTTGGATTCTATATTTTTTATAGACGAGATAACGTCTTGTTTAGAAATTTCTTTTGAAATGATAAAATTCGGACCACGAGAAGCGAAACTAACAACATCCGACGGAATCTCAGATACTTCCACTTATACTATTTTAAAAAATAATCCATTAAAAAGTTTACGATCAGGTACCTCAAAGATTCTAAAAAATTTAAATGACGACGATCTCCTAGATAAAAAATATCATAAAAACGACTTGACTCTCACTGACACAGAATGGGCGAGAGCTTATGGTCTTCCCAAAATACACAAACAAGACATTCCTTTGGGTCCTATTATCTTACTTGTCAATAGTCCGACATATTTTTTGTCAAAATTCTTATATAAGCAATTAAAAAATACTATTCCACTACCTGCCTCCCATATAAACAATAGTTCTGAATTAAAACAAAAATTGAAAGATCTTCATATAAACGATGATTGGCATTTTTCTCACTAGATGTTTGTTCACCTATTACAAATGTATCACGCGATGCTGTTGTACGTAGTTTGGACCGTCGCGTCGTTATAACTTATTAAACCAAAATTGCATGATTCCATTTCACGATATAATTAAAAATACAAAATTTTTGTTTGAAAATACTTATTTTCAGTTTGATGGAAAGTTTTACAAGCAAATCCGTGGGACTCCAATGGGTTCACCCATTTCCCCTCTTTTTGCTGACATTGTTATGGATGATCTAGAAGTTGACTGCTTAAGAATTTTAAAAGAAAAATATAACATTGTGTCTATTTTTTATTGTAGATATGTAGATGACACGTTTATGTGTATTGAAAGAAAACACATTAAACGCGTTATGAATATTTTTAATTCTTATGACAGGCATTTCCAATTCACTTTTGAAATTGAAGACAATAATAGAATTAATTTCTTTGACTTGACATTAATAAAAGAAAATAATCATATAATTACTGACTGGTGTAAAAAAACGACTTCCTCAGACAGATTAATTAGTTTTCTTTCTGATCATCTTATACAACAAAAAAAGAATATTGTTTTCAACCTAGTAGATAGAGCAATTTCTCTGTCACATAAAAAGTTCCATTCAAAAAATTTAACAAGAGTGAAATCTATTTTAAAAATGAACAATTATCCGATGGATTTTATTGAAAAACAAATAAAAATTCGCCTAAATAAAATTAAATTTTTAGAATTTGATAATAATAATAAAAACAGTGGAAATGATATATATAGTCGAATCCCTAAAGTCTGTTTACCTTTTTCAAAATCTTGTTTCTTCAAATTATCAAACATTTTAAAAAACCACCATATCGCATCTATTCCTCTCATTAAAAAAGACTCAAGCACTGTTGTCAAGTTGGGAAAGGATGTTATGAAGAAATGCGACCGAACGCTAAATTTTCGACGCTAAATTTGTGAATTTTATTCTACTGACCTTCCCTGGATCATATACTTGTCTTTTAATGCTTAAAAATGGAAGAAAAAAACCAATATGCAAATAATTGTAATTATTGTTTAATTGTGCATTTTCTATGGGGGATTATTCCATAAGTGTCACAGGTCCGAAAAGCAAGTTTATTCTATCGGGCTGAAACTTTGATAAAATGTTGTCCTATTGAATAGTAATCAATACAAAAATAATTTTAAATATAGAAGAAATAATTAGCGTGGGGGAGGGGATGAAATTTTTGACTTTTCTAAGGAAACTGTTTACTTTAATAATTTTTTGTTCTTATAATTTAAATTGAAAAAATCCTTGTAATACCAGTTACAAGATTGATAGATTTTTTCACGTCTTTTGATTGGTCGTATTGTTTTTTATAAGAAAAAAATTTTTGATCCCTAAAAATGGAAAATAAAAATAAAAATGACTTTCTTCAAAAAGGACATTTTTTTATTTTTTTTTATTTTTTTAAACGAAAGCCCTACTTTTTTCTTATAAAAAATCTTTGGAGTAAAATGTTGGATGAGAACTCCTAATTATCGAAAATAAAGGTTGAATACAACCTAACGCCTATGATGCTCGCTGACACTAGCAGCGGCACTGGTGCAGCGCGGCGGATCACTGCGCTGAACTAAAGTGCCAAAATTTTATTGTTTATTTACAAAATTGTAATAGACTTAAAGTTACATTTAAACGCTCTCTGGATTTACAGGATTGAGATTGTCATTACTGGAATTGATTTTCATTTTATGACTATTTTGAAAAATACTTTTTATTGTGCAAACTAAAAAATATGTTATTGTTAAAATTATCACTATCTAAGCAAAATTAAAACCAAATTTATTTGATTTGAACCTAAATGAAGAAAATTGCTCTTATGTCACATTAGAGAAACCGTCTACAGTTTACTTAAAGTAAATTTTTTCACCACTTTTAATAAATAAATTAATTACTAAAAATGTTAAAGTTTCATATGATTCTTTTTAAATTTTAAGTATTTATTAGATTTACAAATAATTTTTTAAAACTGTTAAATTTAGATGTTTTGGAAAATACAAAATGTTTGCATGAGTAACAACATATAATTATATCGACGCCCCCAGTTGATAACATGTTTATTACAAAGCCAGTCCAATAAAATGTTATTTTAAAAAACAGTGGAAACTCATATTTATTAATAATATTTTCCACCACACATGCACGAAAACCTCGTGTTTTCGTTTGCCTTAAGCGAGGCAGAACTCACAGTTTTTAGGTCAGTGAACGTTACAGGTAAAAAAAACTTCCGAACAATGAAAAAAACTCTCTTCGCGCAGGCGTCACTAACGTCACGAAACCTGAAAACTGGGAGTGCTGACCCGCTAACGCGTACGAAACACGAGATTTTCGTACATATGTGATAGAAAATAGCATATGCGCCTCAGGAGGACGATTTTTTGGCCTTCCCTCCCTTGATGCATAATATACTATTAAATACGATTTCTATTCAATTGTTTGTTTAATTAAATGTCTATTGAGGTTACGTGTCATAATATGTTACTTGGACCGAACGTTCAATTTTCTTGTTTATTTAATCAAATAAGCAATAGCATTCTATTTCCAACTTCAGTATTATATTATAATGTTAAAGTAAGGTTATATAGAATATTATTGCATATTTGATTAATAAAACAAGTATATTGAACGTTCGGACCAATTAACATTTTATGACACGCAGCTTCAATAGACATTTGATTAAACAAACAGTTGAATAGAAATCGTACTTAAAATATTATTAATAAAAATGAGTTTCCACTGTTTTTTAAAATAACATTTTATTGGACTGGCTTTGTAATAAACATGTTATCAACGGGGGGCATCGATATGTTGACAATTAAAAAGTCTTCAGAACAATTTTTTTTTAAATAATTATAACTTTATAATTTAATGCATTTTTTCAGATAAATTAGCTTGATAATGACAGCGGACTAAGCTAAGATTGACGTCATTAAGATAATATAAACATTAGGAGTTTTTATTATTTGCTTCCTAAATCAAACAAAGTTTTCAAAAAGATTGTTTTAAATTTTCCTTAAACGAAAAACATTTTTTTTGCTTTAAAACTTGTTTTTATTTGTTTTACATATAGCGTGTATTTAAATTTAAATTAGGAATAATTATTTAAATATTGATTCGTTTGGGCAAAAAATATTATTAAATGACTGAAATCTTTTTTAGTAGCAAGAAAGATAAAAAAATAACTGCTGAAAAACTTAAAAGTAGATTTGATGCAGCATCGACGGAAGATGGCGTGAAACGCCTGATACAGCGCAGACGGCGCTAAGTAGTACGAACGCGCAGCTCTACAGCGAGCCGCGTCAATATATCGACCTGCATGCCTGTAGATCAAAGAGTCAAGCGCCGGGAGCGCACTGAGGTCCACCTTCAAGAATATAAAGGCCTTCAAGAATGGTACCTGGAGAACGTTCTGGAGATTTAGCATTGGTCCTTCAATGAAAATCGAAAGAACAAAACCTTTTACTTTCCTCTAGTCAGGATCATCCTGAGATTTGTCACGGTCCATCGTGGAGTCTCAGGAACGATAAAGTTCTGGACATCTACTTCGTAGACGAAGGAATCCTGGCTGGAGTAAAGTCACTCCGTGATGAGTTTCTTGATCATCGTCGTGGTCCATTACGAATGGTCAAGGGATTCGAGAGAGAAATTGTTAGAACACTAATGACGTAGGAAAGTGTTCGCAGCAATTTTAAATCTCCTGCGGCGTGCCTTGCCCAATTTGATAAACCTATCCATTTTAGAATTAACACTAAAGATGGTTTTAATATTAAAGCCTTTAAGCAACCTTTTTATATTTTCTGATAAAGTTCCATAATATGGAAAAACTACTTTTTTGACTTTTTTAGTGTCATCAATCTTGTTTATGTCAGAAAATTGTTTATTTCAATAATTCTTTTGTTAATATAAGTATTTATAAATTTCTTTGGATAATTATTAAGTTCTAAATAATATTTTACTAAGTTAATATTTTTAATATGAAACGTTCTATCAGAAAGATTTAGAGTCGTGTCAATGAGACTTTTAATAGTGCCAATTTTATTTTGCAGAGGATGGTTAGACAAAAAATTTAAAAGTCTACCAGAGTGCGTTTCTTTTCTATACCAATCAGTAATTAAACTGTTATTTTTAGTCATTATGATTTTTAAATTGAGAAAATTAATACTCATATAATTTTCAACTTCATAAGTAAATTGTAATCTCTCGTGAAAGGAATTAAAAGAATCAACTACACGTGAAACCTTATCTAGAGGAACGCATAAGAAAATGTAATCAACATATCTTTTATAAAAAATAATTTCAAAATCTAAATTTTTAATAACACTTTCTTCCAAATCCTGCATAACGATGTCAGCTAAGATAGGAGAAATAGAAGAACCCATGGGGGTGCCAAACTTTTGTCTATAAAATTTTTTATCAAATTGAAAAAACATATTATTCATAATAAAAACAATACTATTTTTAAATTCATCCTTAGGGATATTGGTATTTTTCTTAATAAATTTCCATCTGCTATCAATACCCTTCATTACAAGATCTATTGGAACATTAGTAAATAGAGATGAAACGTCAAGTGACATCATTATGTAGTCTTGTGGAATTTTCAACTTATAGGCACCTTCCTTAAATGAGTGTGTTTTTGTGACAATTACTAAAAAAATGACAATTATAAATTTTATAGGTATGTTATTTACTATAATTTTAATTTTATTTTTATACATATATATAGATTTTTTCTTATTTTATTTATTTATTCATTTATTTATTTTTTTCTCTTCTTTTTCAAAAAAAATTGTAGTAGTCAATTTTTAAAGTTTAGGATTTAATTGTTAATTTTTGATAATTGATTTTATTTATATAATTTGTTCGTTATTTAATGTTTTCATAAATTATTTTTATTATAGCGTTTCTGACTCTGAACACTGGTTTTCTCTTTTATATAAATGGGTAAGAATTCCTGAAGTGGGCCCCTAAATTTTTTTGGGTCTGTGAATTTTTTTCATTCTTATATGTTTCGATAGCCAATGATGGTATAATAAAAACCTGTAAATATTTTTCCGAAATTCGAATATTTGCAAAAGTTATTAAAGGTCAAAGTTTTTTGCAGCGTTTTAGTAAATAACCAATTACTCGCTAGTGGATGAATCGATTTTAATAAAAATTGGAAGGAAGCTTAATGTGGAATTGTACTTACGATAAATGATCAATATTTTAATTAAAAATAATAATTTGTTTAAATAAATTAAGTTTTGAATTTTTGAGGTTAAAAAACAATGTGTTCTCCCTCTTTTTTTTTTATTTGTTTTTTAAGAATCAAATAGAGAGTACTTTTAAGATTTTATTTGAAAAATAAAAAAGTAGGATTCTTAATAACTTAATAAAATACAATATTTTATAATAAAGTTTGCACAGCCTTTTTATGTAGGTTTTAAACTATCGTGCGTCTTTTGTTTTCTTGTGTATTGTAAAAAGTTTCTACAACATATGTAAAGTCTTCAGAGTATAACATGCAAATTATTTCATTTTTGATTAGTGGAGCGTAGAAATGATATTTTCTTGTATTTTTAATCGATTGCGCTTTCAGAACGAAAAATTGTCCGCGAAAACATTAAAAAAATTATGTATTTTTTGACAGTTGTGGAGCGCAGTACAAAAACAAATTTTATTTAGTTAATTTAATCGAACATGAAAAATGAATTTAATGTGAAAGCTGAGTGGAATTTTTTTTGTGACCGGAGACGGTAAAGGTGCACCTTTACTTACACATATTTTTTACATATTAATTTTTTTGCGGCCAATTATTCGTTTTGAAAGCGCAATTGATTAAAAATACAAGAAAATATCATTTCTACGCTCCACTAATCAAAAATGAAATGATTTGCATGTTATACTCTCAAGACTTTAAATATGTTGTAGAAACTTTTTACAAAACACAAGAAAACAAAAGACGCACGATAGTTTAAACCCTACATAAAAAGGCTGTGCAAACTTTATTATAAAATATTGTATTTTATTAAGTTATTGAGAATCCTACTTTTTTATTGTTCAAATAAAATCTTAAAAGTATTCTCTATTTGATTCTTAAAAAACAAATAAAAAAAAAAGAGGGAGAACACATTGTTTTTTAACCTCAAAAATTTAAAACTTAATTTATTTAAACAAATTATTATTTTTAATTAAAATTTTGATTATTTATCGTAAGTACAATTCCTCATTAGGCTTCCTTCCAATTTTTATTAAAATCGGTTCATCCACTCGCGAGTAATTGGTTATTTACTAAAACGTTGCAAAAAACTTTGACCTTTAATAACTTTTGCAAATATTCGAATTTCGGAAAAGTATTTACAGGTTTTTATTATACCATCATTGGCTATCGAAACATATAAGAATGAAAAAAATTTACAGACCCAAAAAAATTTAGGGGCCCACTTCAGGAATTCTTACCCAAATGTATCGACGACTTCGTATTAAGAGATGTTTTATACCATTGTGACGATTGAAATTCTTCATGAATTTCTGTTTTTGTTTATGCTTTAATTACTGGTATGATTTTATTTCATAATTATTTTTATAATTTATTTACTATTGTAATGATTTTCATTTTTATTTTTCATTTATTATTTTTAAAATTATTATCGTTAAGTTTTTGTATACATAATACTTTGTACTTCTTTGATTTAAAAAATTATTTTATTTTATATCACTAGGCTCCCTGAAAAGGAAATCATTTCGATTTCGAAACGTCGGAAACATTTTTTAAGCATTAAACTACATTGTCCGAATGACTTTATTTTTGTTTATCTTCTTTCATCCTTCTATCAAAAAAAATATAGGGGAGAGGGCCCCAAGTTGGACACCCTATCGATTTATTGCTGTAGAATCCAAACCGAATAAAATCTATTAAAATGTTTTATACCGGATGAAAGTACAATTTATAATGTAACTTATGGCCATAGAGATAAAATTTTATTTTGAACATAAACATTTTTTAAAGCATTTTTTCTAATTTCTAAAATTTTCGGTCTAAAAAAAAGTGGCCCCAAGATGGACACCTTCTTAAAAGTCTCTAAAAATGGTAGTAAATAAAAAATGAACATCGTGTAACAATTCTTGAACTAAGTTTTAATCATTTTACGGAATTTATCAAGAAATAAAATTTCTAAAAACTTTAATTTAATAGCTTAACAGTAAAAAGTAATAAAATATCGAAAAATATCAATATAATAAATTCTCTAACGATAAAATCACATTTTATGGTGGAAAATAAAATTTTTTAATTAATTGGCTCAAAAAATGATTGAAAAAAGTGTAAAATCGAAAATATGCAAAAAAATACATTGAGATTTTAGGCCTGTCCATCTTAGGGTACATGACACCATTTTTTGATCCCCAGTAAAAATATATATATGAATACTGAATTAGTAAAATCATTTTAGAATATTATTGTACGATAAATAGAGAATATTATAACGTTAAGTACTCATTCTAAATCATTATTTTTAATAACTTTACCAACTTGAGAAAAAACTGTTACAAAACTTTTTTAGACACAAAATTACGTGGTATGTGTAGAAGAAAAACTAACTGGTTTTTTTTTCTTCAAATGTGCATCAAAATCTTCGTCTATACAAACAACAAAAATGACAGAAAGCATAAGGCGCTGTCATCTTAAACAAAAATTTTATACGAAATGTCCATCTTGGGGCCCTGTCCATCTTGGAGCCCACTCCCCTATTATAATATTATTTTGTACTTTTTTTATTTTGATCTCAATATATTCTTTTGTTATTTCTTACTAATAGAAGTTCTGAGAGTTTTACTGACTATACCTAACCCAAAAGCGACAGTAGAAAATAAGTAAAGTAAATTTATGGTCAATAATCTAGTTCTCCAGTATAAGTGAATATAAATTGAGTACCTTGGCTCCGGCGAGCAAATTCGGAGCATAGAAAATTTCACTTCGTTACAAATTATAAGAACAAAAAATTATTAAAGTAAACAGTTTCCTTAAAAAAGTCAAAAATTTCATCCCCTAACCCACGCTAAATATTTCTTCTATAGTCAAGATTTTTTTTGTATTCATTACTATTCAATAGGACAACATTTGGTCAAAGTTTCAGCCCGATAGAATAAACTTGCTTTTCGGACCTGTGACACTTAAGAAATAATCCCCCATATGACTCCTAGCTTTTAATTTGCTAGACTTGCCATATGCATACGTTCTGAAAATAGTGCTTTTCGCTTAGGACGTAATTCTAAGACGACGGGGACGCCTAGCCTGCGGCAACAATATTGGTCGTTTTCGTGGAAGGAAGGACTCGAAGTCTCTGAACTGGAGCAACAATTAAAAAGAGTCATCTCCACGGAATACGAAGACCTTACGGAACTGCTTCAAGCAGAGCATCGAATTGTAATTTGTGACGCAATTCAAATTCTATGTGTTTTTTTTTACTTTAAAAATTGTAATTACATGTGAGAATTGTCGGTTTGAAGTTGTGATTGTCAAGTCTCGTGAATCCGTTGTATTCCTACGTCCCACAGTGGGGCAAAAACCTAAGTTTTTGGAAAAAAATCTGTCACCACGTCAATTTTGAATGAAAATATATGAAACCTCGTACACTTACATATTAAATGCAACAGAATTTGAATCAATTGTCCCTTTTTTAAAATCTAAAGTTACTGTTCAAGAACCATCGACTAAAGATGGTCACTTTTGGTAAAAATGAATAAAATTGTATTTTGGATCTACATACCTATTTTCAAATTAACAATAAACCACTTTTGAGGTAACTGTATTGTGTTATTATGCTTTTAAATACAATTCTAAAATTTATTTCTAAAAACCCACAATAGTGGATCCAATATGGACGCATATAATTTAAAAAGTTAAAAATATTATTAATATTAAGTATGTGAGAGTTTATTTGATTGTTTAATACGATTTTAAAGTTGTATTTAACAAATTCAAAATGGCCGACATAGAATGGCTACTACATAAAGATAAAAAATTATTTTATTTTAGTGTGATTCATTATCAACGTTCTTTTAAGTTTATCAAAATGGATTTTGGAGTTAGTCACTTGAAATTCAAAATAGTTGCAACAATATGTTTGAGAAGATATGAAGAATATCTTCAAAATCAATGAATTTCACTATCTTAAAGTTCCTTGGCTTACTAAATACAAATTTTTGAGATGTTTGTTAGATTACTGCACTGTAAAAAATTTCGGAATTTTCTCCGATGAATTAGTAGGACATTATTCCGAAACTAGTAGGTAACACATGTTTCCGAATATTTTGTAGGAAAAATTTCCGAAAAGAGGAGGAAAAATACTTTATCCACAGAAAACCGGAAATTATTCCACAAACTTCGGAAAAATTTCCAATCAAAACGGATTTTTAGCCTATAGTAGTAGGAAATATTTCCGGATGGAGTCGGAAAAATACTTTTTTCCCATACAACCGGAAATTATTCCACAAACTTTGGAAAAATTTCCAAGCAAAACGGATTTTTAACCTACAGTAGTAGGAAATATTTCCGAATGGAATGGGAAAAATACATTTTCCACAAAAAACCGGAATTTATTCCTTATACTTCGGGAAAATTTCCAATCAAATGGGATTTTTATCCTATGGTAGTAGGAAATATTTCCGAATGGAGTCGGAATAATACTTTGCACACATAAAACCGAAAATTATTCCACAAACTTCGGAAAAATTTCTAAACAAAACGGATTTTTAGCCTATAGTAAAAGGAAATATTTCTGAATGCAGTCGGAAAAATACATTTTCCACAAAAAACCGGAAATTATTCCTCAAACTTCGGAAAAATTTCCAAACAAAACGAGTTTTTAACCTATAGTAAAAGGAAATATTTCCTAATGCAGTCGGAAAAATACATTTTCCACAAAAAACCGGAAATTATTCCTCAAACTTCGGAAAAATTTCCAAACAAAACGGATTTTTAACCTATAGTAAAAGGAAATATTTCCGAATGCAGTCGGAAAAATACATTTTCCACAAAAAACCGGAAATTATTTCTCAAACTTCAGAAAAATTTCCAAACTAAACGGATTTTTAACTTGTGCATATTATATTGCTCAATCTAAGAAAATTTTATTTTGTACTCCTACTAAAAGAAACTCCTAGGTTTATTTTTTTAAAAATAAAAATCACTTAATTAGTTTCTCATAATTATTTTATTTATTATAATTATGAAAAATTTATTTATGTGAAGAACAAATGTTATTTTGTACTCCTACTAAAAGGAACTCCTAGTTTCATTTTTTAAAAAATACAAATGACTTAATTAGTTTCTTCTAATTATTTTATTTATTATAATTATGAAAAATTTATTTATGTGAAGAACAAAAATTTTACTAAAAGATTGTTGATACAGAACTAATAGATCTAACATGTTTTTGTTATAAAAATTTTGTTTTACATATTTATTACTATTATATTTTAATATTTAATTCTTCTGTTTAATTTATAAAAAAAAATTGTTTTGGGCAATGTTTGCATTTTAAAAATATTACTTTTATTAATATAAATAAATGAAATTGTTTAAAACGTTAATCAATTTATTTGTATTCATTTTATTGAAGTTAATCAATTTGTTTGTATTCATTTTATTGATAATCTGTATCCGAGCCTGTATTCTTTTATCATTTTTAAATATCGATTAATTATTGTTCTCAATTATTTTTCCTAATACATATAATTTAATTTTAAACTATTTTGTTTGAACCAGTTAATATTGTTAAGAATATTTACTTATTTAATTTATTGGTAATTTAGTAACGATAAATAATTTTTTTACCAAATAAATTTAATCTTATGTTAATTTCAATCAGAAAAAAAGTAAACATTGTTAGTAATGATTGTAATAAAATTTTAAATTTTAATATTAGAAATGTTTTCTATCTTTGAATGTTTCTTAATAATATAAACAGATATACAGATTAAACAAAAAATGAAAATTTCTCCGAATATAAATTATCTTATTTCAAATAAATATTTTTAAATTTTATTTGGATAAGATTCTTAAAAATCTTCTCCAAAAAAATGTCTTAATCTTTAAAATAATGGATTCACAAAAAATTTGTCGAAAGGAATTTATTGCCATTCTTCTTTTGGTGAAAATATGTGTGAGTGTCACATGCCAGTAATGCTAACTAAACCATAGGACCAAAATTTATGAGAGTCTATTGTTGACGGGCGATGTCATTGCGGGGGTTCATCTGCACGTGGCGACCAAACGAAACTTGAGATCACCAAGTTCTTTGAAAAGAGAATTTCATAGCCAAGATGGCTCAATGGTTAGGTGCTCGTATCGTAATATGCGTATTTGCGTTTAGCGTTAGGGTTAGTGCGTTCGAATCTCAGTGTCGCTAGGATTTTTCAAAAATTTCGTATTTATGCGTTTAGTTGCGTTTAAGGTATAAATAAAATGTTAATTAATAATCAAATGTAATTTCAGCACAACACAACAATTGAATTAAATAAGTATGTAAAAACAAACCCAAATCCCATACTGTAAAATATAAATTTCATTAATGTTTTAAATCTGTTGATTTGATTTTTATTATTGAATAATCAATGGGATTTTTTTTATCAGGATAAACATATTTCTTTATTACAACTGTACATGTAATGTTTCATATATGAGTTGGGTCAGGCCATATAATAGTCAACCACCCACTTTGGTTAGAAACGAATTTTCGTTTGTTTATTAAACCCAACCCTTTTTTTCCGTGTACAAAATTTGAATAATTTCCGGTAATTTTGGAAAAAATTCCAACTTAATGTCAGGACAAATATCCGACGTATTCGGAAAATGTCCAACTTCATATGCGGAAAAATTTCCGATAATTTCGGAAAAAATTCCTCTTCATCAGTAGGAAAAGTTTCCGAAAAAGTTGGAAATAAAACCAATTTTTTTTTCGGAAAAATTTCCACCGTCTGGGGTTCCGTGCTGTCCGAATTTTTTCGGAAAAATTTTCGAAAAATTTTTTACAGTGTGGACACATTGTAAATTACTTATGAACTTGAAGGCTGGTTTTGGTGGGTCGCCCACATTTTCTCCAAAACTCAATTGTCAGAATATCCATTTGACCGAATTTTATTTATCCAAAATTGCATTTATCAGAAATCTCATTTATCCAAATACGCATTTCTCGGAAATCTCATTTGTCCAAAATTGCATTGATCAAACATCTAATTTGTCAGTAATTTGAATTATCTAAAATCTTCTTTATCAAAAATTGCATTTATCAGAAATCTAATGTTTCCGAGATTGCATTTCTCAGAAATGGCATCTGTCTGAAATAGCATTTATGCGAAATTTAATGCTTCCAAAATTAAATTTCTCAGAAATCACATCTTTTCGAAATTGTATTTATCAGAGATCTTATTTGTGGGCAATGTCATTTACTAAAAATCTTACTTGACAGAAATCTTATTTTTCCGAAATAGCATTTAATAGAAATCTCGTTCTTCAAAAAATTAAATTATAACGAATTTCATTTATCAAAAATTGTATTTATCCGAAACCTCATTTATAAGAAATCTAGTTTTCCCAACATTGTAATTATCAAAAAACCCATTTATCCAAAAGTGCATTTTACAGAAATCTCATTTGTCCGGAATATTATTTATCAGAAATTTTATTTGTTAAAAATATCAATTATCAGTCATTTTATTTATCCAAAATTGCATTTATGAGAAATGTCATTTCTCAGGAATTGCAATTATCAGGAATCTCATTTGTCAAAAATGTCAATTATCAGTAATCTTATTTATCAAAAATTGCATTTATCAGAAATCTCATTTATCAGAAATTGCAATTATTAGAAATTTCATTTGTCCGATATTGCATTTATCAGAAATCTCATTCATCCGAAATATTATTTTTCAGATATCTCTTTTGTCAAAAATGTTAATTATCAGTAATCTTATTTGTCAAAACATGCATTTATCAGAAATCGCATTTGTCCGAAATCGCACTTATCGGAAGTGTCATTTATCCAAAAGATTATTCTCCATAACCTTCAATTGTGCGAAAGTTCATGTACAAGAAATCTCATTTTCCCAAACTTCTATTATCCTAACATTTCTCTTTCCAAGCAAGTTGCCCGTCCCTGGTCTGTTCGGTGAAACAATAGATGTCGCTCCGAATTCCTTCTGAACTGCACTCTGTTTTACCGATTAGACCAGGGACGGGCAACTTGCTTGGAAAGAGAAATGTTGGGATAATAGAAGTTTGGGAAAATGAGATTTCTTGTACATGGACTTTCGCACAATTGAAGGTTATGGAGAATAATCTTCTGGATAAATAAGACTTCCGATAAGTGTGATTTCGGACAAATGCGATTTCTGATAAATGCAAGTTTTGACAAATAAGATTTCTGATAAATGCAATTTTGGACAAATTAGATTTTTGATAATTGGAAATTATGACAAATTAAATTTCTGTTAAATGCAATTTCAGACAACTAAGAAGTCTGATAAATTAAATTTTTGATAAATTAGATTTTTGACAAATTAAAATTTGGATAAATGAGGTTTTTGAAAATTGATTTTTTTGACAAATGAGATTCCTGATAATTGCAATTCCTGAGAAATGACATTTCTCATAAATGCAATTTTGGATAAATAAAATGACTGATAATTGATATTTTTAACAAATAAAATTTCTGATAAATAATATTCCGGACAAATGAGATTTCTGTAAAATGCACTTTTGGATAAATGGGTTTTTTGATAATTACAATGTTGGGAAAATTAGATTTCTTATAAATGCTATTTCGGACAGATGAGATTTCTGTTAAATGCTTTTTCTAATAAATTAGGTTTTTGACAAATGCAATTTCGGACTAATGAGATTTCTGATAAATACAATTTTTGATAAATGAAATTCGTAATAATTTAATTTTTTGAAGCACGAGATTTCTATTAAATGCTATTTTGCACAAATAAGATTTCTGATAAATGAAATTTTGGACATGGGAGATTTCTGATAAATTCAATTTTGAACAAATTAGATTTTTGATAATTGAAAATCCTTACAATTGAGATTATTGAAAAATGTAATTTTTAATAAATAAAATTCTTGATAATTCAATTTTTGGACAAACGAGTTTTCAGATAAATGCTATTTCGGATAAATTAAATTTTTGATAGTGACAATTTTGGATAAATTAGATTTCTGACAATTTACATTTCGGACAAACGAGATTTCTGGTAAATGCATTTTCAGAGAAATTAGATTTCTGATCATTTAAATTTTGGACAAAAGAGATTTCTGATAAATGATTTTTTGGATAAATAAGATTTCTGATAAATGCAATTTTAAATAAATAAAATTCGGTCAAATGGATATTCTGACAATTGAGTTTTGGAGAAAATGTGGGCGACCCGTTTTGGTTCATTCTTTATAAATACCTAATTAACGAATTTGGCAATATGAACTTGTGTTAGCGAATTCAAAATTGTAATTGCGCGCGTGCGAAATCTCGGAAAACCGAGTATTCACGAGAATACCGAAAAACTACCAAAACCGAATTATACGTAGAAGGGGACGGAAAAGAGTCAGTGGAACGAAAGAGGGCCTCGAGTTCGAAAGTTCTTGCCCTGTCTTTACGAAACGAGCGAATTATATGTGC
The DNA here is from genome assembly GCA_037103525.1 of Ganaspis brasiliensis. Lineage (NCBI taxonomy): Eukaryota > Metazoa > Arthropoda > Insecta > Hymenoptera > Figitidae > Ganaspis > Ganaspis brasiliensis. The sequence goes on from JAZKLR010000526.1 coordinate 48,227, forward strand.
GAACGGGTATACGAGCGTGACTTCCTATTAATTTGTTTGCTTATATTTTATTACAATTGAGTTTTACATGAAATCAATCTAAATATAGAATTATTATTAATCGAGACTGAGTGTAAATTTGACCTAAATACCCTGATCTTACCCATCCTCTGTCGCATCTGTGAATAAGAATAATTGATAAATTAATCCAATATTATACCGTTAACACTTCAGAAGTGGGATTATTAAATTTTGTGCCTCAGAAACCCAAATGTGAACAAAGTTTTAAGTTCGCAGAGCAATCCTGAAAATTAACGAAAAGTGGCGTCCTAAAAATGGCGTCCTAAAAATGGCGTCTCTTTTGTGAATGTTACGATTCGGTCGTGAAAGAGGTGTTTGACTGTTACTGTTCTTGTGGATAAATTTTATCATAATCATGGCTGAAAATACTGATCCTGGAATATCGGCCAACGATTTTGAGGAATTTGTGCAACGAAATATGGGATCACCGCCATCGAGTAGGTGGGATTCTTTTAACACGGGACATCAGAATCCATGGCTTGCAACAGGACGCGGAACCCCGCAAAGCCGAAGACATCCGAATGTCAACGAAGGACAAAATCGACCCGGAGATCAACGAAGTGCACCGAATCCAAATGCACAAGAGCGGGGAGCGTCTTCCCCACCTCCCTTCAATCAAGGACCTACGAACTGGGAACGTACAATGATGCACGTATTGGAGGATGGACGTCGTCGTGGAGCCATATTAATGGATCTACTTTAGAATCTTAGTACGAACCTTTCTCAACCCCGCACACCTGCACCAAAAGATCGTGAGCCGCAAGTACCCAGTTATCATATCATGCCTGATCTTAGCAGAGGTATCGACAAGTACGGTGGAGAGATGGGAACATCGAGTGCTCGTGAGTGGATAGAGTCTCTCGATTCTATGAAAAATTTACACCAATGGCCCGATAGCTTTGCTCTAGAAACAGCCAAAGTTAACCTTACAGATGGTGCGCGTGATTGGTATGTTTTACGAAGAAAATAATTCAAAGATTGGATAACTTTTAAACAGATCTTTTCGGCATCTTATATTCTTGAAGAAAACAAAGCGACTAAGTGGGAAAAACTGACACAACGCGTGCAAGGCAAAAATGAACAATTAACTACATATTATTATGCAAAAGTGAAACTGTGCGTTCACCTCGGACTAAACCTACAGGAGACAAAAGAACAAGTATTAGTTGGCCTCTGGTCGAAGGAGACCTGTCACGCAATGGCTGCTCGTTCTCATGACAGTGTTGATAGATTGTTATGGGACATGATTGAATACGAACGTATAGATGCGCAACAATTGGAACGAATTAGAGGATCTTCGGATAGAGTCAATAAACAAGATGCTCCAAAGCCCAAACCTAGTACGTCACAACAATCCGTGTTTACAAATCTTCCATTCCCTAAAGTAAACAGCTCTGCTTACGCACAACGGCCAACTTTGGATAAACGACCTCCTATAAAAAATGAACAAGGTCAATTAAAGTGCTACAACTGTAATGTGTTCTGCAAAAAGTGTCGTGGCACGGGTCACACCCAACGTCATTGTACTCTGGACAGTACACGCCAACCTGAAGTGAGTCATGTTTCAAACCAAGGTCATGACATGTCTGTGAGTAAATATTTAAAGAAAGTGACGATAAATGGTCAGCAGTTAAATGGATTAATTGACATGGGAAGCTCTGACTGTATGCTGAAGTGTTCGCTCGTGACAAATTTAAATGTCAAATGTTCAAATGACGTAGTGACATTGAAGTGTTGGGGACCACATCATTACACTGCTGACTCTCTCAGTTGTGTAAAGTGTGACGTGACTATCGACGGAGTCACTGTCAAAGACATCACTATTCATATTGTCCCAGACGATTATCAAGAGGTCGACATTCTTATCGGTCGATCATTTACCGATGCACCCACGATCAATTATCACCGTCACGGAAATTCGCTGACTTTTGAAAAAAGTAACGACGCTTTTGTTTACGATTTACCGACCGAATTCTCGAAGAATAATCAGTTTCGTGCGAGTGAAAACGGTAAGTTGCCCCCACGATCAGTGTGTTTTGTAAAAGTTATCAATAATGATTGTGATGACCACACCATACCCCTTATCAATTTAGGTGAAAGTGCGTTACCAATAAATAAAGGTACCACTGTGTTTGAAGCTGAAACGTCTACTGTTCCATTCGAGAATATGTCCTCGCATCAACAAGAGCCAATTACGGCAGCAGAGATCAACGTTCCTGATGACACCGACCAGCATCTCATCGAAGATTTAGTAGAGACTTTAAATAATTATCGAGAGGTAATTTCACTCAACGTGAGCGAACTTGGATGTACATGACTTATCGAGGTAGATATAAAAGAAAAAGAGGGGAGTACTCCTGTTTGGAAAAAACCCTATCGTACAAGTAATACTAGGCGACAAATTATTAAAATAATTATCGGTGAATATCGATATCTAGGTATTGTCGAAGATACCAATTCGCCTTACGCTAGTCCTGTTCTTTTGGTTCGAAAAAAAAATGGGGAATTTCGATTAGTGGTTGATTATCGCAGCTTAAATTTGCAAACCGTCAGAATGCAATTTCCCTTGCCAGATTTAGATGATCACTTAGCTTTGCTTGACGATTGTAAAATGTTTATTACGTTGGATCTGGCACAGGGATACATGCAGGTTCCATTATCCGAAGAGGCAAAAAGTAAGACCGCTTTCATAACTCCAGACGAAACCGGACAATTTACACGAATGGTTTTCGGACTTATGAATGCGCCTTTTTACTTCAGTAAACTAATGTTTAAAGTTTTAGGACCTTTACGAAATCAAAAAATTTTGTTTTACTTGGACGATATTTTAATTCCTGGCAACTCATGGTCCGATTTAAAGAAAAGATTAATTTTGGTTCTTGAGGCATTATTAAAGGCCGGTTTGACAATAAACTTAAGTAAATCATGTTTTCTTATGACTAAAGTCTTTTATTTAGGTCATGAGATATCAGGAAGGGGCATTGAGCCCGGTAACGCGAAATTGCAAGTAATATTAAATTTCCCAGAACCTACCAATGTTCACGAATTGCGTCGCTTCCTGGGCCTTTCAGGATTCTTTAGACGTTATGTATATAAATACGCAGAAATATCAGACCCGCTGTATAATTTATTAAAGAACAATGTTACTTTTGTAATGGGAGAAAGGGAACGTCATGCGTTTTTGACACTTCGTGGAAGGTTGAATCATCATCCTGTTTTGATACCTTACTCAGAAAAAAGAGAAACCGAATTACATACAGACGCGAGCTCGAAAGGTTTAGCCGCAATACTCATGCAAAAAGGTGATGATTCGAGATTTCACCCTGTGTATTATATAAATCGCAGAACAAGCGAACCTGAAAGAAATTATCACTCCAGCAAACTCGAATTGCTCGCGATTGTTTGGGGAGTATCGAGATTGCGTATTTGGTTGTTGAATATTCATTTTCGAATAGTCACGGATTGCAGAGCATTGCTTTATTTAAATACGCAGAGAACGAAAAATCCTCAAATTATTCGCTGGGCTAATCTGTTGTCAGAATACGATTGTGAAATCGTGCATCGTGGAGGGGATAAGATGATTCATGTAGACGCGATGAGCCGAGCTCCTGCAAGCGATGACATTTTAACTGAATTGCCCGAACCAACCTTAAACGTTTTTAAAATAATTAATCCAGAGGACGAGATTCTCATGTATCAGTACTCTGATGCTAAATTAAAACGAAAAAGCGATATTTTACGTAAATCAAAGAAAGAAAGAACCAGACACGAATTAAGTGAAATAAATGGGTACGAATTATTGAACGGAATTTTATACAAACGTGTAAACGAAAAATTATTATATGTAATACCGGATGCGTTAAGAAAAAGTCTTGTAATCAGATTTCATGATCTTCAAAGTCACTCTAGTGCAGAAAGAACTCTCGCGAAATTACGAGAATACTACTTTTTTCCTAATATGAGTGGTTATATACGTCGACGTGTTAAAAGTTGTGTTCAGTGTCTAATGACAAAAACAAAAACGGGGCCTCAAGCAGGTGAGCTTCACCCCATTAAACCCGGAAAACGACCATTCGCGTTAATTCATATAGATCATGTAGGTCCTTTTGTCATGACGTCTTCGAGAAATCGTTATATCTTAGTAATCGTTGATACTTTAACGAAGTTTGTAATTCTACGCGCGGTCAGAGACACAAAAACTAAAAATGTTATTCGAGTTTTGGATGACGTGATCTTCAATTTTAGTGCTCCTGAAAGAATAATATCCGATCGTGGATCATGCTTCACGTCTAAGTTATATGAAGAATTCTGCGAAACACACGGAATAAAAACAACGTTCAACTCTCCTAAACATCCTCAAGCCAACGGGCTTGTAGAACGAACGAATTCAACCTTGATTCCAGCGATCCAAGGATCAGTATTAAGTGAGACTGGCAAAGACTGGGACAAAATACTGAAAAAGGTTCAACGTGATTTAAACCAGGCTCCAAATAAAGCAACAGGTCGGAGTCCGTTCGAGTTGCTTTATGGTTTTCTTAATCGTCATGACGAAGGTAAATTACGTGAACTTACGATTGAAGATTCTACTCGTTACACTCCACCAAGGATTCTTCAGGAGGAAGCTCGACAGAAAATTTTTAAAGCCCAAGAAAAATACAAGACAAGATACGACTCAAATCGGAGCAAGATAAAATATGATATAGGTGATATTGTAGCGATGAGAGACGTTCCAGAGATAACCGGCGAGTCCACTAAGCTACAACGAAAATTTCGAGGTCCTCTAGTGATTACAAAAATCTATCCTTCCGATACTTATGGGATAGCAGACCTTGGAGTTGATAAAAAGGGAAGACGTTATGCTTCCACTGCTTCCGCCAATCAACTCAAACTCTGGAGACCGGTTGAAAACGAAGACGACGATGAATTGGCAGAAGATGAAGAACCAACAACTGATTTGCGAGTAGAGGAAAGTACGAGCGAAGATGAAAATCAGTCAAATGACGACAACCAGGATCCGGAACTACGACGCTCAAATCGGACAAGACGACCGCCCCAACGTTATACTGCAACTTGTGTAAAAAATTAGTACATTGTAAAAAAAAAAATAAAAAAAAAGGATAGAATGATAAAATACGAATCTTTTTATACAATAACTTGAGGTCAAGTTTGATAAATCGGATGGCCGAGTGTTAGTGAATTCAAAATTGTAATTACGCGCGTGCGAAATCTCGGAAAACCGAGTATTCACGAGAATACCGAAAAACTACCAAAACCGAATTATAGGTAGAAGGGGACGAAAAAGAGTCAGTGGAACGAAAGAGGGCCTCGAGTTCGAAAGTTCTTGCCCTGTCTTTACGAAACGAGCGAATTATATGTGCGAACGGGTATACGAGCGTGACTTCCTATTAATTTGTTTGCTTATATTTTATTACAATTGAGTTTTACATGAAATCAATCTAAATATAGAATTATTATTAATCGAGACTGAGTGTAAATTTGACTTAAATACCCTGATCTTACCCATCCTCTGTCGCGTCTGTGAATGAGAATAATTGATAAATTAATCCAAAATTATACGATTAACACTTGATAAATCATTTTCTTCTTAGATAATAAACTTTTCAAATTATTCCACATCGTTTATTTGATTTAGATATGTTCTTACAAACATTGCATGATGCAGATGTCTGACAGCTTAAGACATTGAATTCTTTTCTGATAATCATGGCGGAGTAGAATTTTTTTTAAAATTGTATACTTTATTATTTACGACGAATATCACTGAAAAAGTAGTCACATTAATTACCTAAGAATACATTTTTAGTCACTTCTAAGATATTTACAAAAACTTAGCAAAAGATGTTATCTTAAAATGCATTAGTATTTAAGATTTTTCGAGATGGAAGATGAAAGAATAAACTACTTTAAACGTCTTAAAAATTATTACAATGCATATTAAGATGTTTCTTCTTACAGTGATGTTTGCTCGTTAGAAACAAGTAATTTCTTCCGATTAGCAAGTATACTATTCGTTTATTTTGTCAACAAACTCTTTCACTTCATATATTTATTATAGGTCTGCATTTTCTAGCCTTTGCTGCTCGAATATTTTTTTCATAATATCTGTTCATCTATTGACGAGAATTAGAGTGGTATATAAAACCGTATTGTTTTAACCATTTTGAATTTCAAAAGACTAACTCCAAAATCCAATTTGATAAACTAAAAAGAACTTTGATAATGAACCACATTGAAATAAAATACTTTTTTTTATGTAGTCACCATTCTATGTCGGCCATTTTAAATTTGTTAAATACAACTTTAAAATCGTATTAAGGGATCAAATAATCTCTCAGATACCTAATACTAATAATATTTTTAACTTTTTAAATTATATGCGTCCATATTGGATCCACCATTGTAAATTTTGAGAAATAAATTTTAGAATTGTATTTACAAGCATAATAGCACAATACAGTTACCTCAAAAGTGGTTTATTGTTAATTTGAAAACAGGTGTGTAGATCCAAAATACAATTTTAATCATTTTTACCAAAAGTGACCATCTTTAGTCGATGGTTCTTGAACAGTAACTTCAGATTTTAAAAAAAGGGGCAATTGATTCAAATTCTGTTGCATTTAATACGTAAGTGTACGAAGTTTAATATATTTTCATTCAAAATTGACGTGGTGATAGATTTTTGTCCAAAAACTGAGATTTTTGCCCTACTGTGCGTCCGGTTGAATTTATTGATATTTAATATTTGAATACCAACATTACAGGGTCGGGGAGATTAATGCCGAAATAAAGATATGGGAAGTTTCGCGATAGACGGGATCATTTGACGGTCGAATCATAGATATAGAATCATTCGTAAAAGTTAGAAATAGTTTATAAAAAATCTTATAATAAAAATAAATAATTTTATATTAAATATATTTATTGGGTTTAGGACGAAATCTTCTTAACACAAAAGACCCAACAATTTTAAATTATTTGTCCAAATTTTGAAAATAACTTATAAGAAATAACATTAAACTTCTTTTATAGCAAACACATAGTTGCCCTATTTATACGACTCTATTATTTCTAATAAATCGACACTTGCTAATTTCTTGTCTTTTACGAGCGAGAAACGTCAAATTAAAAGCGGGTCAGAGCATTTCTTTTCCCAACAGGCTCGATCGCAGCCTTAAATGCAAAAAACACTATTAAAATACATTTAAATTTCGTATGGAGCTTACAAAATTCAATTGTATTAAATATCCATATCCGTATAGATATTCAAAAGCAATAAAATGAGCTACATTTTCCTTAAAATGTCATTAAAAAGCATTAAATGCAGAACAAACTATTCTTAAATTCAGGCATTAAAAATTCTTGACACAATCAGGGATTTAATAATATTAAAATGAATTAAATTTGGCATTAAACTTTAGAAACTTTAATACTCACTAATGTAAGGCCTCTTACCGGGTTGATAGAGCAAAGAGGATGGAAAAAATTTTTTGCACAACTTTACAAATAAACAAACTTTGACGTACAAAATAGCCATCTTAGAGGGGTTATTTTGTGCACGACTTTGAGTTTGTACAACTAAGACAAAATTTTTTTTCTTGTCGGCTAACTCATAGGACACCTTTAAAAGAATGTCCACAACATACTTAAATAGTTAAGGGGGTTGATTCGTGTGATAGATTCGAAAAACCGAATTTTTAAATTTTTCATATATCGCACCTGTAACATATGCAGAATATGTGAATAAACCGATTTTGACATATTCGTCGTTGTTAAAAAACTTCTACAGTGAGAACGCATGATGTTCAAGCGCGGAGTCGAGCTTTCAACTAGCATTGAAGCTTTGTCGCTTTGGTTTTTTATCTGCGACTTTTATTATTCCATACACATTTATATAAGTAAAAAATAAGTATATTTAGAAAAATTTAGTTTACTAAAATAAATTTTCGAATGTAACAGTTGTTTTAGTAATGGTTCCGAATTCACAGCCTTATTCCTACTTAAGCTTTCAAACGCGTTTTTCTCGAAACGTCTTTTTTTCACCTGGTCGCTATTGAAGATCCTATAAAGAGAGTTGAGACAGAATTGTGATGGCTCGTGATTGGTTGCAATTAAACCGGAACCAGAAGTGATTTTATAATGTTGCAACATAACCTCAAATCGCGTCCATTTAAATCAATTCAAATTTTTCCATGTAAATATTTCGCGCATTTTAACTGTAACTTATGGTTCCGGTTTAGTCGCGATGCGCAGAAACCAACTGTGTCTCAACTCTCTTTATAGGATCTCTAGTCGCTATGATATCTCAAAAAGGACTTGACCGATCGCCTTGAAATTTATAGGGTATGTTCAGCACATGTGGGTCAACAAGCTGAACTTGAATAATTAAAAAAGTCAAGTCGTTTTTTTTATACAAAAAAACAGGCTCAAAATAGAGTTTTTTTATAAATACAAATTCAAAGTCACGTAAAAATTTTATTTTTCATTATTTTCAAATAATTTTAGTTTATCTTGTAGCTACAGTGACACAGATTAAAAAGCTTTTTTGCTTTTTGATGTCAGATCACTAAGTCGGTCGCAATCGTTTCGACCAATGCTGTACTTTTTCTACCATGAATTACTCCCCCGTGCTGTAACACGAAAAGTTTTCATTATTTTGACTTAAAAAATTTCTAAATGTACGAGACGCATAAATTCTTCCCGGACGTCATTTGAACCAGTGGACATTTGATCAAATGGCATTCTAACGAGTGGACATTTGAACGAGTGGACATTTCACAGCCCCACAAAAAAAAAAAAGTGTCATGTACTTTTGACCGGAATACCCTAGCCCTATGTATTTTGACGCGCTGAACACGAATCCGAAGTCAGTTTTGATCCATCACGTCAGGATTTTTTCCTAACCTCAAAATCAATAAAATGACACTTTTTGTTCATTAGCATGTGAACCCGACTTAACATTAATACATACCTAGGGCGAATAGAAAGCTTGGATTGTGACCTTTAAAACGCTTTTTTAAAAATTGTTCTACGATGATTTTTAACGAAGTTATGATGTTTTATTTAAAATCATTTTTTTCCATTACACCATACCACATCAATAATTGAAGTGTTATTTACATTTGGAAAAAATTTATATTTTAAATAAAACATCATAACTTCGTTAAAAATCATCGTAGAACAATTTTTAAAAAAGCGATTTAAAGGTCACAATCCAAGCTTTCTATTCGCCCAAGGCATGTATTAATGTTAATTCGGGTTCACATGCTAATGAACAAAAAGTGTCATTTTATTGATTTTGAGGTTAGAAAAAAATCCTGACGTGATGGAGCGAAATGGACTTCGGATTCGTGTTCAGCGCGTCAAAATACATAGGGCTAAGGTATTCCGGTCAAAAGTACATGACACTTTTTTTTTTGTGGGGCTGTGATAATTTTAGTTTATCTTGTAGCTACAGTGACACAGATTAAAAAGCTTTTTTGCTTTTTGATGTCAGATCACTTAGTCGGTCGCAATCGTTTCGACCAATGCTGTACTTTTTTTACCATGAATTACTCCCCCGTGCTGTAACACGAAAAGTTTTCATTATTTTGACTTCAAAAAATTTCTAAATGTACGAGACGCATAAATTCTTCCCGGATGTCATTTGAACCAGTGGACATTTGATCAAATGGCATTCTAACGAGTGGACATTTGAACGAGTGGACATTTTAACGAGTGGGCATTTGGACGAGTGGTCATTTCAAAGAGTTGACATTTTAAAGAGTGGACATTTCGACGAGTCGTCATTTGAATGAGTGGACATTTAAACGCGAGGACATTCGGACGAGTGGACATTTTAACAAATGGACATTTCAACGAGTGAAATTGCTAAAGAATTATATTTTCATGTAAGTTTACACTCTATTTGTAGTAGTTTGTGGTTTCTATTTATCATGAGTTAAAGTGTACATAGTGTTGATGGTTTTGTCGATAGGTGAAGCCTATACAAATATTACATCACTTTCATCACGAGCAGAATGAAATTAAAACATTCATACACGTTCCGGTTAAATTTCAATACACTAGGCTCCACCTGTCGACAAAATATTCAACACTATATTCACTAAGAAAACATGATAAATAGAAACCACAAACTACTACAAAATAGAGAGTAAACTTACACGAAAAAAACAATTGGTTAGAATGTGTACTCGTTAAAATGTCCACTCGCTCAAATGTCAACTCGTTAAAATGTCCACTCGCCAAATGTCCACTCGTCTGAATGTCCCCTCGTTAAAAAGTCCACTCGTCGAAATTTTAACTCGTTAAAATGTCCAGTCGTTTTAATGACCACTCGACAAAATGTCCAATCGTTAAAATGTCCACTCTCTCAAATGTCAACTCGTTTAAATGTCCAGTCGTTTAAATGTTCACTCGTTAGAATGACCAATCGTTCAAATGTCCATTCGTCTACATAACCACTCGTTAGAATGTCCACTCTTCGAAATGTCAACTCGTTAAAATGTCCATTCGTTAAAATGACCACTCGTCAAAATGTCCACTAGTCAGAATGTCAACTCGTTCAAATGTCCAGTAGTTTAAATGACCACTCGTCCAAATGTCCACTCGTCAGAATGTCCACTCATTTAATGTCCCCTCGTTCGAGAATGTCCACTTGTCAAAATGTCCATTCGTTAAATTGTCCACTCGCTCAAATGTCAACTCGTTTAAATGTCCAGTCGTTTAAATGTCCACTCGTCAGATTGACTAATTGCTCAAATGTCCACTCGTTAGAATGTCCACTCGTCAGAATGTTCCCTCGTTAGAATGACCACTCGTCGAAATGTCAACTTATTAAAATGTCTATTCGTTAAAATGACCACTCGTCCAAATGTCTACTCGTCAGAATGAGAACTCGTTCAAATGTCAAATCGTCTAACTGACCACTCGTGAAATGTCCACGCGTCAGAATGTCCGCTCGTTTAAATGTCCAGTCGTTTAAATGTCCACTAGTCAGAATGTCCCCTCGTTAGAATGTCCACTCGTCGAAATGTCAACTCGTTAAAATGACCACTCGTCAAAATGTCCACTTGTCAGAATGACAACTTGTTCAAATGTTGACTCGTTTAAATGTCCAGTCGTTTAAATGACCACTCGTCCAAATGTCCACTCGTTAAAATGTAGACTCGCTCATATGTCAACTTGTTTAAATGTGCAGTCGTTTAAATGACCATTCGTCCAAATATCCACTCGTTAAAATGTCCACTAGCTCAAATGTCAACTCGTTTAAATGTCCAGTCCTTTAAATGTCCACTTGTTAGAATGACTAACCGTTCAAATGTCTATTCGTCTGCATGACCACTCGTCAAATGTCCAGTAGTCAGAATGTCCCCTTCAGCCTAAATCCCATTTAACCAAAAATGCATTTCACCTATATCCAATTTAACCTAAAATGTATTCAGCCTAAATTCTTTTTCACTTAAAATGCATAGAGCTTAAAAATTTTGGCCAAATCCTCATTAAACGAAATTTACAATGTAAAATTTAGGCTAAACGGGATTTAGGACAAATGGTTTTAGGCTCAACGCCTTTTTGGATTTAATGGGTCATAGCCTGAATGCATTTTAGGTTTAATGGGATTTAGGTTAAATGGGATTAAGGCCTAATGCATTTTAGGTTTAATAGGATTTAGGCTAAATGAAAATTAGGTTTAATAAGATTTATTATGTTTAATGGATTTTAGGCAGAATGGTTTTTAAGTTAAATGGAATTTAGAATGTATGCATTTTAGGTTAAATGGGATTTAGGTTAAATAAGTTTTAGGTTTAATGTGTTTTAGACTGAATGCGTTTTAGTTTAAATGGGATTTTGGTTAAATGGAATTTAGGTTAAATAAGATTTAGGTTTAATGGATTTTAGGCTAAATGTTTTTAGGTTAAATGGGATTTAGGTTAAATGGAATTTAAATTTAATCCCTTAGATTGTTTGGTATTTATTTTTTTACCCCAAAAAATTTAGATTCAACATTTTTTTGCATTGTATCACCTAAAATTAATTTTATTAATGTATTTCTTAAAATTGATAGCAAAATATGTTTTAAAGAACATAAAAAAATTAATGCAAAAAGATTAAAAGCCATCTGACACAAAGTCAGTAATATAAAAAATGTAGGTTTTTCAATTCTTATGATCCAGAAACCAATTTTATACTGATATATTTCAGTTATACGATACTTTTTGCCAAATTATTCTAAAATATGACGAAATAACAGATAATACTCAATTATAGAAATTTTTCCAGCAGCCCATAAAAAAATGTAAAATTTGTAAATTTTCTATTTTTCTAATTTTTCGAAAAAATGGTATATCTCTCATTTCCGTTCATATTCTTCAAATCTGTAAATTTATAAAGCAAAATTGGGTCAAGACCCAACACTCTGCCAAATTTGGTTTAAAAAGGTTTAGCCGTTTCTATTTGATGCGCGAACAAAGGTTCTGTGACATACATACATACATACATACATACATACATCCATACATAAATACATACAGACATGAAATTTTTTATTGGTATATTTGGAATTCTTCATGCTCAAAACAAAAAATTACGCGCAAATTTTAAAGTTCTAAGCAATGTACAGACAAAACTCTGATTTTATTAATATAGATAATTAAAAAAAAATCTCTCCTTACTTTTTAGAAATATGATTATTTAGAAATAATAGTTATTTGTGTATCCACGTTTCAAATATACTAAATTTTAATTTTGAACTATTTTTATCATTTTTTAAATTATTTTCTGTAATTTTTAATTCTTTTATTTATCTTTAAATTGTTTCCCAAAATCTTAAATTTACTTTCCTTAAATTTTAATTATTTTGTTAAGTTTTTTGAATCACTTTTACAATTTTAATTATTTTTCCCTTGACAATAAATCAATCTAATTATTTATTCCTAAATTTTATATTATTCATCGCAAATTTATATTAATTTTTTTAAGTTACCATTATTTGTGTCATTTTGCAATTTATTTATTTATTTATTTAGAAAGAATAAACGGGTAAAAAACCCAATACATAAAATAATAAAAGATAAGACAGTGACTTAAAACTAATGCAAAAAATTGTGAGGCCTTGTTCTAAATGTTACAATTTTCAGCGATGAGATGAACAAATTTAAATTATTATTAAAAAAATCAATATCATCACTCATTGAGTTAGCACACTTCAACATTCTGCTGATGGTTGCATTTCTGCTAAAATTCGTCTTGCTAGACAATTCATAAAACGGTGAAATGTTACGCAAGGATCTTTGCGGTGCGTGAAAGTTAATAGCATATAATAAATTTGGAGAATCAATATAATTGTGAATGATTTTATAAAAAAATAACATGTCAGCATAAAGTAATCTAGATTGCACACTGGGAATATCTAATCTACATCTCAAGTCAAAATAGTCATGCGTAAAATAATCAAAGTCAATATTTAATTGAGATGCAGCAAATCGCAAAAACCGATTTTGTACGCGCTCGAGTCTGAGTGTATGAAGACTGTAGTATGGACACCATACCACAGATCCAAACTCAAGAATCGAGCGTACAAAGGAGAAATATAAAACTCTAAGAGTTGTCAAATTTTTAAACCCAGTAGCATTGCGCTTAATGAAACCAAGAGAGCGAAGAGCCTTACTGACTGTTTCAGAAATATGTAAATTGAAATTTAAATCTTTACAAAAAAAAAACACCAAGATCCTTTACGAAATCTGTACGACCAATTGTGATACCATTAATTACATAATCACTAATAATTTGTAATTTTTTTCGAGAATAAGTCATAACTTGACATTTACTGATATTTAATGACATACCATTTTGAATACACCAATCGGCGACTCTATTCAAATCAGATTGGAGTTTTAAACAGTCATAAACATTACTATTAATGTAGTACAGTTTCAAATCGTCAGCATAGAACAAAAAATAACAAAAATGTATCACAGTTTTGATGTCGTTCATATATAAAATGAATATTAAAGGACCAAGATTCGATCCTTGCGGAACGCCAGAGACTAATAAAAAATCGGACGAAAAGTCACCACCAACTGGCACAGATTGATATCTATCAGACAGATAACTGTTGAGCCACATAATCACGCGATGGCCGACGCCGTATGAACTCAGTTTAAACAACAACAAATCCTGATTCACTCTGTCGAAAGCCTTTGAGATATCGGTATAAACCGTATCTACTTGGTATCCTGAATTTAAGTTTCAAAACAGAGTAAGCATAAATGTAGCTAAATTAGTGTTTATTGATCTTGATTTAACGAAACCATGCTGCTCGTCGATGATTATATTTCGAAAAGAATTGTACAGTCGATCATAAATTATGCTTTCGAACACTTTTGAAAAAACATTTAAAATGGATATTGGTCTGTAATTCTCTACGTTATTTTCATTGCCATTCTTATAAATTGGTGTAATATTCGATTTTTTCCACACTGTTGGGAATATGCATTGAGATAATGACATATTGAAAAGCAGAGTTAAAGGGATAACCATCGACGAGCAGCAGGTTCGTATTAAAAGTGGTGGCAAACCATCTGGACCCGGCCCAGTATTAACATCAAGTTTCAGTATCTTATTTTTAACGTCATTTTACGTGATAAAAATGTTTTCTAAATCAACAGCGCCTTCCTGAAAGTTTAAATTATATTTATCATAACTGTTGTTATCAAAAACAGAGCTGAAATGGATCGAGAAAAGATTCGCTGATTCTTGATTAGTTGAGGATACGTTGTCCTTCAAAAACATTGTCGTTGGTATGCGACTTTTCTTCCGCTTCTTATTTACATAAGCCCAGAATTGTTTCGGATTAGTGACTAACGTAGTTTCGACGCGACGCAAATAGTCATTATAACATTTAATTGACAACGCTTTGCATTTTGCTCTGAGTAATGAAAACGTATCATAATTGGTCTGAGTAGAATTAATTTTATTATTAATATGAGCAATTTTTTTTCACGTACACAGACCATTAGTTCCTTAGAAAACCAAGGCGGAAATCTAGAATGATGGAAGAATTTTAAAGGCACAAAAGAGTCAAGTGTTAACAGTAGATAGTCATAAAAGATGGTAACTGCAGAATTAATATCTTTATTTGCAAATAAATTATTCCAATCTGTAGATAAAAGAAAAGTATTAATATTACTGTAATCCGCCTTAGAAAAATCAAAATTAACTCGCTGAGTAACATTGTTACTATTTATATTACTGTTCGTGTCAACAAAAATATATTCAAAACATAACGGCGGGTGGTATTCGTCCACCGGCAATAGTATATCGGTTGCTAAATTCAAATTAAAATTTGTAAAATTAACAAAAAATAAATCTAAGAGTCTTCCAATACAATTATGAAAAAAATTGATTTATATAAGATTTACATACTCTATCATATCAGACAGTATTTCAGTAATTAGTCTTTGTAGGCGAGAGGCACCAGGTACATAAGAACAAAATGATGTTAAATTCGAATTTTTATTCCAAGTGATAAAAGGTAAGTTAAAATCGCCAACAATAATTATTTTTGATAAGGGATATTTTAAGTAAATTGATTCGACTAAATTACAAAAATCAGTGTAAACTTGCAAACTACTATTCGGAGGTATATAGAAAGTACCAATTACAAAATTAGTATATTGATAATTAAAAGAAACAAAAACGTGTTCAGAAGTGGTGTTAATTGTATTTATGAGCGAGGCGCCTAAAAATTTGTTAGTAGCGATAAGAACACCTCCTCCCGCCTTAACCATATTGGAACCAGCCAATACGGTTCTGTCACACCTAAATACATCATGATTAGAAAAACCAAGCTCGGAGCTATGTATATTGACATTAAGCCAAGTTTCTGTTAATATAAAAATAATATAAGACAATAAGGGAAGATTTATTCGAACTTGCTGTAGCTTCGTACGCATACCCCTAATATTTTGATAATAGACAGACATAATATTCTTACTGTGACTAGAGCGACGAGAAAATTGTGTATTCGCATCTACTGCTGATGATGAGTGACGGAGATTGCTGGTAGGATCTGAGGTAGTGGGTGAGAAGTCTCTTTCTGGAGGGGACTGTCTTGAATTGAAACTATAACTGGCTTGCCGCGTCGATGAATCACTCGTAGATTCAATTCCCCTTTCAGCCTTCTGTCCTGCATCTCCTTCTTTAATACTGCGAGCTCTCTCTGCTGCGATTTCGTTCTGTCCAGAGTTAAAGATATTCCCTTTAGAGCGATTAACATGTTGGTACTTTTTTTTTGCAGCCAGGAACTTTTTGTGTGTGTCTTTTGCCAATGCTTCTGAGGGAAAGACAACTCGTATTAGCCTGGGTTTGTTCAAATTCTGGAATGAACCGAGACGATTAAATTTGAGTGATGAAAGATCAGAGGGAGAGACAAAAGATGCAAAAAAGTCATTGAAGGCCTTAGACTGAGCGACATCATGCATATTTTTATTTAGACTAAGATCAGACTCAGATAAGCCAAACAGTACAAGATTTCGCTTACGATAATCCCTCTCCTCTATTTCCCTCATACAATTGTTCATCAGTGTGTTGACATCCGGTTGATCCACAAGTGTCACGTTCTCCGTTATTTTAGACAGATCTTGTTCTATGGTCGTAACACGAGCCGTGAGGCTATCCACCCTTTTATCCGTCTTCGCAATCGAATCCAATGCTTCATCCAATTTTAAGGTTATGCCTCCAATTTGCTTGGAAACATTAGAAATTGCATTATCCAATGTTACAGTAAATTTCTGATGTAGTTCAGCATTTGCATCTTTCACAATTTTAGCAATATCCAGCGCAGACAGCGGGGGTACATCAGAGGGCACAGTAACGTCTCCGGACGATTGAGCACGTGCTCTGCAACACTTCTCGAATGCACCGTTCTCCAATTTCCCCACAAGCAATGAGCAATCCTTGTGATAAGGTGCATTACATTTTGGACATTGCGTGGCACGTGCAGTAATTTCATTTTTACACCAAACGCAAATCTTTTCAACCGGCATTGCGAATGTTAATTAATGTACCAAGGTAAAACAACACCAAAAAATAAACTTGGTCACAACTGCAGAAAAACAAACAACACTGGCGAAATTCAATTGTAGAATATTTGCACAACAGCCACGTCTCGAGAAAACATAAAAAGTTAACAGTTTTAGTGTTTTTTAGTTATTTTACTTATTTCTAAATTAATTTCCTCAACTTCTAAATATTTCAAATAAATATTTTGTTCAATTATCATATATTTTTAATATTGTGCAATGATATCCACCATCTTTTAATATTTTCATAATTTTTCAATAATTTTCCTAAATTTGCAGTTATTATTACAAATCTAGATTATTGTCATTTCAATTTTCCATATTTCAATTATTTTCTTTTGCTTAAAAATAAATAAATAATAAATAAATAAAAATTTTTCATAAAAATATGTTAATTTTTTAAAACTTCGTGCGCCATATTGGATCCGTCATTTTGAAATTTGAAAAAATAAGTTCATATTCGTTTTCAGCGACCCCAAAAACCTATGAATACCAAGTTTCATAAAAATCTGTTAATTTTTTAAAACTTCGTCCGCCATATTGGATCCGCCATTTTGAAATTTGAAAAAATAAGTTCATATTCGTTTTCAGCGACCCCAAAAACCTCCTAGTAATGAATTAGAAGACAATTTGAAGACTTTTTAGTTTCATGTCCGCTTTTTTCGGTTTAGCCCCACTGTGTGCCTGGTCGAAGTTTTGACGACATGCATACATAAATACACGTACAAAAATGCTGTAATTGCATCTACTCCAGGAAACTAGTAGTCAAAATACTCCAGGCTGTGGTGACAGCAGCCTCAACTGAAGCGAATGTAGCTACAGTTATGAGGTACGTGAGTTGCGTGAGCATGCGCGGTGGTGCTCTACTCAGCTGACAATCGACATTGTGTTAACCTTTACTCCAGGCTGTAGTTGTCCTATATATTATTATTTTTTGTGATTCCCATTACTCCAGTTGAAGTAAGTTGAACTGCAGTTTTTTTACGTGTACATACATCCATACAATCCATACATACATACATGCATACATACATACATACATCCCTACTGTAAAAACGTACGTAAGATCTGTCGTAAGAAGGTAGGTATGTACATACATGTGTACGCATATAAGATCTCAGGTGTCACAGACGAGACCTCGTATAAGATCTTATGTGAGAACGTAGGTACGAACGCATGTAAGTTCTTATATTAAGTTCCGTCATGCGCTACGTATAACGTTACTCAATATGAAATTGAAACAGCGTTCTTATATGAGTTCCCATCTGCGCACGTATGTACGAACTTAGGTGCGAACACACCTAAGTATTCAATTAAATATTTTAAATTAAATATATTATTAAAAAAAAATTCTCGCCAGCGGGATTCGAGCCCATCTAACCTGAGCCTAAGTACGCCTTAAACCACTCGGCCACCGTAGTTATAGAAACAACTTTACAAAATCTTAGTCATGTTTAATCCATAAATTTCTCCGGAAAGACATGACTAAGATTTTGTAAAGTTGTTTCTATAACTACGGTGGCCGAGTGGTTTAAGGCGTACTTAGGCTCAGGTTAGATGGGCTCGAATCCCGCTGACGAGAATTTTTTTTTAATAAAATATTTAATTGAATACTTAGGTGTGTTCGCACCTAAGTTCTTACGTGTGTTCGTATATGTGTTCATACATACGTGCGCAGATGAGAACTCATATAAGAACGCTGTTTCAATTTCATATTGAGTAACGTTATACGCGGCGCATGACGGAACTTAATATAAGAACTTACATGCGTTCGTACCTACGTTCTCTCATAAGATCTTATACGAGATCTCGTCTGTGTCACCTGAGATCTTATATGCGTACACATGTATGTACATACCTACCTTCTTACGACAGATCTTACGTACGTTTTTACAGTAGGGATACATACTAGTATTTAATACGTCATGATTGAATAAGCTATAGTAGAGCGTTTTGTGCATATTTTTACTTGCCGCGCAGAAAACAAACATAAACAAGTTAAAGCTTGCATTCCTGCAAATGTATAAAAATTGTAGAAGTTAAATTACAGAAAAAATATAAACTGTAAGGCTGCAAATGGTGGTCTAGTGTTTGTTCATAAAAATTTTAATATGAAGTAAGTAATTTTTTTTCAAAATGAGTTTTAAAAAAGGGCTTGTCAAGTTATGGGCTATAATTTTTTACAGACATTTATCACCTGAAAAACTCAAATCTGCAAAAACTTTGATGTTCTAAAACCTTCAATTAAAAGTTAGTCCAAGCCCACCGTGAACGATAAATGACGAACGACTGAAACGCAATATCCATTATTCTGCGGTTCAGCACGATTCGAGTAAAATTTATACCAAATAAAAGTAGGGGACTGGGTCCCAAGATGGACAGGGACCCAAGATGGATATTTCGTATAAAATTTTTGTTTAAGGTGAGAGCGCCTTATGCTTTCTGTCATTTTTGTTGTTTGTATAGGCAAAGATTTTGATGCACTATTTGAAGAAAAAGATACTAGTTTGTTTTTCTTCTACAAATACCACGTAATTTTGTGTCTAAAAAAGTTTTGTAACGGTTTTTTCTCAAGTTGGTAAAGTTATTTAAATTTGTGATTTAGAATGAGTACTTAACGTTATAATATTCTTTATTTATCGTATAATAATATCCTAAAATGATTTTACTAATTCAGTGTTCGCATATATATTTTTACTGGAGATTAAAAAATGGTGTCATGTACCCTACGATGGACAGGCCTCAAATCTCAATGTATTTATTTGCATATTTTCGATTTTACACTTTTTTCAATAATTTTTTGAGCCAATTAATTAAAAGTTTTTATTTTCCACCATAAAATGTGATGTTATAGTTACAGAATTTAACATATCGATATTTTTCGATATTTTATTACTTTTTACTGTTAAGATATTAAATTGAAGTTTTTAGAAATGCTATTTCTTGATAAATTCCGTAAAATGATTAAAAATTAGTTTAAGAATTGTTACACGATGTTCATTTTTTATTTACTACAATTTTCAGAGACTTTTAAGAAGGTGTCCACCTTGGGGACACTTTTTTTTTAGTTCAAAAATTTTAACAATTAGAAAAAATGCTTTAAAAAAGGTTTATGTTCAAAATAAAATTTTATCCCTGCGGCCATAAGTTTCCTTATAAATTGTACTTTCATCCGGTATAAAACATTCTCATATATTTTATTTGGTTTGGATTCTACAGCAATAAATCGAAAGGGTGTCCAACTTGGGGCCCACTCCCCTACGTTAATCAAAACCATTTAATTAAAACAAATGTGTAAAATTACACAAGATTCTGTGAATTTACTATACGGATTGTAAACACTATCTAAATAGGACACCTTATACAAGCTTGAAAGCGTTAAACCTTGTTAATGCTAAAATATAATATTTTATATAATTAAAAAATTTTTCTGTTTATAGTTAAGGTATCAAATAAAACGTAACATAATTTGTACCCGTAACATAAATAAATTTGCACATTACAAAAAAAAACTAAAAGTATTGGAAATTAAAAGTAATTAATTTTCTGTTTCGCTTATTTCTAACAACTTACCATTTTGTGCATCAATCACAGCTGGTTCCACCTGAGCTAAGTCTGCCATTACGTCATCTCTTTTTTGATCAATTGCTACAGTTTGAATAGCAAGTTGTTGTTGAATTTCTTGACTTTGAACCTTCTTCTTTTCTGCTTCTTGTTGGTCTTTAACCATTTGTCTCAGTTTTGCATTTGCTGCATCATTTTTTGCTTGCAATTCCTACAATTTATTAACAATATTTACAATTCATTAAAATACTAAAAAATACTTCAAAATATCATTGTATTTCGATAAGGGAAGAGTACCCTATGGCGGAACAGTACTGACAGTAAGGATATCAACTTTTCTCAAAAATTATTTTTAAAAGGCTAATTTCACAAGTCTCCTCTGTCCTAAATATTTTCTGCGTTTAAAAAAAGGAAAATAATGCTCATATTTTAAGAACTGATATAAATAAATATATGTAAATAAACATATATGTATTTTTTTTTATTCTAATAATACACTCGTTTTTCGGCCTTACGCCCATACAAGTGTTCCCTTGTGAAATTTTTCTTTTGAAAAATTTTTGCACATACTTTAAATTTTGCGTCTACAGAACGGCTTGAAATTAGGAGTACTCGCATTTGCCTGGACCACTCATTTTTGGGTTTGCTCGCCAGTGGAGAGGGAAAACTGTAGAAAAACCTCCCCTGAGTACAATCGGTTTATCGATAGTCGAGTTCTAATGATCTACACAGGTCAGTTACCGACAGTGCATAATTATTATTCCTCGAAGTTAAACTTTCCACCGTAGTTATCTCACGAGCCAGAAAAATCCCAGACTTGTCAGGACGCGAACCAAGCAATCTTGACTTGGCGAGACCGCAGAGTCTAGTATTTAACCAACTGAGCTAACACCGTGGTTTAAATAAATATATATTTTTCAGTACTATATCAGTCCTGTTAAAAAAAAAAATTCTATTTCTGCAAAAATGTACAATCAAAAAGATTAAAATTTACGTTGATATCGTTTTACAAAATGTGAATTTTAAATTTATTCATTTATTTATTTATTTGTAATACAAAGTTCATAGGGCTAAAAAGCCCATCGAAGAACATAATGAAGCCTAAAAGGCAAAAAGTGTGTACATAACATGGTCGGAGAAGAAATGTTTGGAACATTTTAAATACAGTACCCTACATTTACTTATTTTAGCAGTTAAGAAAAAAAAAGAAAAGAAAATATACGTATATATAAACGAAAGAAAAAAAAATGAAAGAAAAGGAAATAAGAAAATAAAAATACAAAACGCACGAGATGAATCTCAATCACTATAAACAGCGGGATGACAAAGCATTACCAGTATGTGATTTCAAACAAATCATTAGGAATATCAAAGAGGAACTTGAAAAATAGTTTTTTGAAAATAAATATAGAATTTGAATTCCTAATATTATTTGGAAGTTTATTCCACAGCCTAGAGCCTCTAATTATAAGAGAACGTTGAATCTTGCAAGTACGATGATAAGAAATCGAGCTTCTATCTCTGAGCTTGCGTCCGTCTAACCTATCATTAGACTTAATAATAATAACAGTAAAATAATTGTATAGATATTCAGGAATCCCCGTCTGGAGTAGAGAAAAAACAAAGTGACCTATGAAGAATTGTCTCTTAAATTTATTAAGTATTTTTGGGGTTCCACTTTTTCTTACTTAAAATATTTTCGTTTTTAGGATTTCTTACCATTCAAATGGAACTCTATTAAAATCACTATACATGTCATTTTTCGACCCCCTATAACTTTCAAACAATTTGAGATAGAGGCTTAAAATTTGGTACATTTATGTAATTTCATCCTGCCCCCTCCCCTTCGAGACTTCGAAGGTATACATCTAGACTTGACTTTCAATTAATCGGCTATACTCAGTAGAGTGTTTTCCGTAGTTTTACTCTACTCTGGTCAGAGAGGGCCAGGTGAATACGAGTACTAAAAAAGCCGGCTATGGACGCAAAGGGGGGTAGGGGAAAGGAAAAGTAAAAAGAGATGGAGAGGAAACTGTAAAGATCGCAAAAGGGTTAAACAGTGAAAATGTCTTTATCTTTAGAGAAATTGATTGGAAGCGGTTACCATAGCGTTATGGAGGAAAAACCTTTTTTTTCAAAAGAAGCGTGCCTCCCCCTTCCCCCCTAGGACCCACAGTTTTTTACTTAGAGTACTGAAATTTGGTACACATATGTAGTTTTGCGTCAATATTATTTTTAATTAATGTTTGGAGTTTATGATCATAGCGTTGGCAAGGAAATAACAAGATTTTTAGCCAGTTTGACCTGTAGATTGCACGAAAAATATAGAGAACCTGATTTAAAGCAGCTGGCATAGCGTTGTCAAGGAAAAACTTTTTCTGTTTTCAACAAAGTTTTGTCAAGGAATTAACGAGATTTTTAGGAAAATATGAACCCCTAGCAACCAAAGTATTTAACCTAGGTAGATGAAATTTGGTATATATATATGTGACGCTCCGCGAGAGAAGGGACATATCGCTTAAAAAATCAATTTTCATTTTTTTATGTTAAAAGATAATTTTTGAGTTGTTCTTTCATTTCCATGTTTCAAAAAAAATGTTTATTAAATACACTTTTTGTTATAATGCTTCAAACCTTTCTAAGTGTATCGCTCGCATTTTTTGGATTTTCTTTGAACGCCCATCTCATGAAATTGGCTTTATTGATTTAATTTTTTTAATTGTAATTGATAGTTTTTAAGTTGCTTTTTGAGTTCCAAAAATCGAAATTTGGTTCCTGCAATTAGTTTTTTTGTTATAAAGTTTCAACCATAGGCATGTTAAGCGTCTCGATTTTTCTTCCTCCTCTTTGCCGCCAGTCCTTTAAAGTTTGCTTTCTCAGCAATAGGTCCCTTCTCTCGCGGAGCGTCACATATGTAGTTTGATCAGAAGATTGATGATATCCCCTACCATATATGTTTCATACCCTTTAGTGAGGAGGTTACAAATCGGCCTGGTATAAGAGAAATTCTGCACGATGGTGCCAATTTATTCAGTTTGAGCCACTGATTACAAAAAAAAATTGGCTGCCAGGTCTCAGATGTGTATAACACTAGGCAACCTATTTATTTATAATTAATTTTTTTCGAGTTACTTACCTCATAAGGGAAATTGTGCACGATATTGCCAATTTATTCAGTTTGAGCTACTGATTACAAAAAAATGGGTTGCCAGGTCTAAGATGTGTATAACACTAGGCAACCTATTTTTTTATAATTGATTTTTTCGAGTTACTTACTTCATAAGAGGAACTCTGCACGATAGTGCCAATTTATTCAGTTTGAGCCACTGATTACAAAAAAAATAGGTTGCCTGGTCTCAGATGTGTATAACACTAGGCAACCTACTTTTTAAATAAATTTAACGCTGCACGCCGAAAGAGACCTTACCGCAAGAGCAGCTAAGGTACCTTTCACCATGCAGCGGCGCAAGCAGTAGGACGAACTGGATTGTAATGTCAGAGCAATGCCATACTACAGCGCGGAGTCTATAAAAGTTTCATTTTTAAATTTATTTTTTTTGCATAAAATGAAAATTATAAATAATTAATTTAAAAAATAGTAACAATTTTTATAAATTATTTATACAAAAGTTTATAAAGAACTCAATTAAAGAATTTCAAAGCTACATTTCATTCAAGATGATAGCAGTTATTGGTTATCATAAATTTGTTATAAATTTTAAGCAATAGGAAGTCTGCATAAATAAACTAGTTTTATAAACAAATTATCTATATATACCTATATATATTTTTTTTTATTATAGGTACTATAAATTTTTTACAAATATTGATTTTTACTCTTGAAAACTTGAGATGGGAGTCATGAGTAGTGGATTCCTATTGTATAGTTAAAGAAATTAGATAATATGTTTATAATTTTGTTTACGTAAATTTTTTATTTCCGGAAAGCAACCTTCATTAAAATCTTAAATATTTAATAACATCGGATAATCGATTGCATTCAAAAGTACATGTTTCATTACAATTTTTTTCATTAAATTGTTTACAATACAAACTTATTTATAAATAATTAACAAAAAATATTGCTTAATTAATTACTTGCATTCCTTATTTATAATTCTTAAATTGAACAAACATCATTTGTATATCTGAAAAAAATTTGTAGTATATTTGACTAATTTTTAACTAAAGTTCTTAGTTCAATAAGTCCACAATTGTTTGTTTGTAATTACGTTAAATATGAAATCTTAGTTAAGTGAACTATGAATGCCATTAACGGAACTATTCTTTACTACTTTCACCAATTAACTGTTGTATTGTAGTTAATTCTACTACTTGTTACAATTGTTTTAATGATATTTTTACAACTAAGAAAAAGTAGTTCATTTCAGTAAGTTAAAATGTCTTACTTTACTACAAAAGTAGTTCAATTAATCGATTTTCATTCTACTAAGGAAAAGTAGCTGGATATTTCACAAAAAATTTTTTCAATAAGAAATGCGATGTATATTATTAAAAAAACAAGTTAATTTGTTTATAACATTGTTTATACCTAACAATTATTTATTTAAACTATCCGAAATTTATGATGATCAATAACCGATCATCTTGAATGAAATGTATGAGCTTTGAAATTCTTAATTGAGTTCGTAATAAACTTTTGTATAAATAATTTATAAACATTGTTGCTATTTTTAAAATTAATTATTTATAATTTTCATCGGAGGTTCTCAATTGCAAAAAACATCATTAACAAAAAATGCGTAGTATATTTAAAGTAAAAAAATAATAATTTGATTATTAAATTATTTTTAATAATTATTTATTTAAATAATTTTTACTTTTAGTAAACTATAAAACAACTATATGTCATTCAATTACCGATTCAGTCCATTTAAATAGACTTTTTATAGACTCTGCGCTGTAGTATAGCATTGCTCTGTCATTACAATCCAGTCCGTCCTACTGCTTGCGCCGCTGCATGGTGGAAGGGACCTTAGCTGCTCTTGCTATAACGTCTCTTTCGGCGTGCAGCGTTAAATTTATTTAAAAAGTAGGTTGCCTATGTTATACACATCTGAGACCAGGCAACCAATTTCGTTTGTAATCAGTGGCTCAAACTGAATAAATTGGCACTATCATGCACAATTTCCCTTATGAGGTAAGTGACTCGAAAAAATTTACATGTTCAATCACATGCCCTTTGTCTATTGCAACGCTTTGCCTAGGCAACCATGCCGATTTGTAATCTCCTCACAAAAATCTATCTTAAAATTGTCTTTTGCATTATTTCCCTTATGAGCTCGGTTTTTAGCGGTCGCCGCTTGAACTATAACGTTGTCAAAGAAAAACTGCAAATTTTCGAAAAAAAAGTTTTTTCCCCTGAACTTTGACATTATTTAAGCTAAAGGCTAAAATGTAGTATATTTATGTATTTGAGGCATTCTATTTCTAAACGACCCCCTTTAGAAACAACTGCCAATTTTGGCTAATTTGTGACAATTTTTAAATAAATATTTCTTCTACCTACTAAGGCCAAATTACTTTTGTAATTAGCAGTTTTAAAAGAAAAATTCCTAAATTTTACAATAATAAAAAGAATTTTGTTTAAATATATTTTGTTTATATACAAAATGTAGTTTGAAAGTTAACCTTTCGAATATATTAAGACACGTTGTTTCAGATTTGTTAAAAATATATCTTAGAGGAAAGCTTAAATAATCTAGTTTTTATTTCCGTAAAGTGATTAATGGACATGTGAGGGGATTTTGAGGAATTTATTAAAATTTACAGTCATGTGAGAGGTTAGGTACCCGACCATTCCCCCGAATCCATTCCCCCGAACGTCTTTTTGACCGAATGGATATTTCCCCGAATATCCACTGTGCCGAAAAATTTTTCCCCGAATGCCTTTTTGCCGAAAAGACAACATCCCGAAAAAAAAATGGAAACAAAGATTTTAAATTATTCATTAAATATTTTTTAAACAGTTATATTTATGTAGTGTGAATATTTAAAACATTGATACAATTTATAAATTTTATGAAAATAATTGTGATATGAAATTAGTGTAAACAAGTATAAAAAATAACATGTTGAAAAAATAAAAAAAGTGTAAACGGTCAATATTTAAAGTACAATATTATGGGCAATGGCAGTTAAATATTTTAGTTCTTCTCCATCCATCCTGATCGAGGTACAGAAGTGACTGCCCGTGCAGTGCATTCTTTATCACGTACCTTCACGCAATCCCAATATTTACGTCCGTTAATTGTCTTTGATGTGACGTACATGTTTCCTCCAAGAAGAAGTTTATTATTAGCCAATTGTGTCATAATTCACTTAAACTTGATTTACAAAATTTCGATTAAAAATATCAAAAACACGAAACTAAATAGAACTTGTCAGTTATAAAACTGTATTTATTTACTACGGCTGCTAGGGTGATTTAAAATTTAAAAAAAAAGACAGTTAACTCAACAAAATATATGTTCAAAAAACATTAAATTCGGGGAAATGAATTCGGGGGAAATGCATTCGGTAAAACGGTATTCGGGGAAAAAATTTTCGGCAAAGTAGACATTCGGGGGAATGTACGGGAATCCAGAGGTTAAAATATGTATGAATTGAGAAACATTTTTTGAACAGAGTGGCATTCGTTCTTTTAAATTTTGTATTTTATTAACTTTTAAATTATATATAATTTTATTTATATATACATATATATATATATATATATATATTATTTATATATATTATTTCATTTTTATTTATTATTTAAATATCATTTCAGTTTAATTTTTTATTCTATTGGTCTTCAAATTATGTATACATAATTTGAAAGTTAATGAAATACAAAATTCAAAAAAAGACAAATGCCGCTCTGCTAAAAACGTGTTTCTCAATTCATACATATTTTAACCCCTGAAATGGCTGTGAATTTTAATTAATTTCTCAAAATCCCCTGAAATGTCCATTATCCGCTTTACGGAAATAAAAACTAGAATATTTAAGGGCATATCTCTGGAACCTTTAACTTTTATGTCCCTTGCATATATTTTGATAATTTCAATCAATTTTTACCTAGTTTTTGTTGGAAATATTAACATTTGATGCGATGAACTATTTCCAAAAGATTACATATTGGTTTATTAAATAGATAAATAATTATTCCAATTTGAACATCCGATTTTTAACAATGTTTACTTGTCCCTAACCATACTTTCGAATGGTTTATAGGTTGAAACTTTGTAATTAATAAAAATTACTAGTTAGATGACACATGTTTTTAAAGTTAGTTAAACGATTAACACATTTGTGCATGAAAATTAATATTTTGTTTATTGTGAAGAAAGTTATATGTTTTTAAAAGTTGTCCTTCACTTTTAACCTTTTCGACAGTAATCGTCTTATTTATCATTTTTCTTGAATAAGACTATTGGCACACCAAAATAGCTTATGGAAAATAAAAGTTTAAATAATTAGAATTATTTTGAGACAAACTAAATTGATGTGCTTCATGTCTTCAAAAAACTTTTCTAATTTAAATAACAGAAAACACGTGTGTACAAAATTTGACAACGACCGTAATACGAGTGAAACTTCACGAAAATGAAATAAAAGTATTCAAAAAGTACTTACATATATTTTTACGAGTACCATTTAACATTGTGTGCATGTGCTTTGAGAAAAAATACTTTATTGCAATGATAATGTGAAAATATTTATCAATTACGGTCGACCATAATCGACCGAAATTTTTTAGAAAGAAATTGTTAAGTCCGAAGTTGCCGATTCTAATGTTTTCAACAGAAATTGTCATTAATTAAAACCTGAAGGTTAAGTTTTAATGTTTATTTCGAGATTGATTTTCACTCAAAAATGGAACTTTATTAGTATTTTACTATTCTTATAAATATTGAAAAAATTAAACAAACTTATCTTTTTTTAAAAATGATAACCCCTCAAGCAATTCATTTCAACTGTTTTTCATACTAAAAAGCAACCACCTGTTGAATATTTTTTTGTTACAGGTTAAAAATTATTTGTAATTTTAAATAATTTATAACTTCTTGAAGACAATTAGATTTATCTGTCCATTTGTATAATTTGAAAGCTTAGCATTTGAAGTTTATGTAGACAAAGTTTCAATACTGTGCTAAAAAAAAAAAAAAAATATTTTTTTTTTTTATAGAAAAGTTAAAGGTTCCAGAGATATGCCCTTAAGCTTTCTTTTAAGATATATTTTTAATAAATCTGAAACAACGTGTTTTGAGATATTTGAAAGGTTAACATTCAAACTACATTTTGCATATAAATTACATATGTTTGAACAAAATTCTTTTTATCATTGTAAAATTTAGAAATCTTTCTCTTAAAACTGCTAATTACAAAAATAATTTGACCTTAGTAAGTAGAAGAAATAATTTTTTAAAATTTGTCTCATATTAGCAATTGTTTCTGAAGGGGGTCGTTTAGAAATAGAATTTTTACGTACAGATTATGAAAAATAATTAAAACCTACAGATTATGGAAAAACTTCTACCTTGAAGTACATTAAACAGGTGCTTAAGGGCCCAGGCACGTGTGTCATATAAATAACATAAAAATTAAAACATTTTTTTTTGTGACAGCTTTGATCACAGGGCCCGTGACAGCCTTGATCAAGTCTTGTATAGGCTTTAAAAAAAAATGTGTGCAATTTTTCAATTATTTCGAAAACAAAGTGATAACAATATTTAATTACGTTTTATATCTGTATTTTAAACTCTGAGTATACAAATAAACACTTTATTGGTATTAGGGGTACTGTAGAACAATTAGGCTGAGCTCTAGCATAGGGGTCTACTAACCCTCTTTTTGGTCATTTTTGGAATTTTGTTGTAACCTCATAATATTAAATTTCAAATTAAAACATAATTTTTTCATAATCTGCCTGCAAAAATACACCAGTATACCAAATTTTATCCCCCTAGCTCAAATAATGGCAAAGTTAAAGGAAAAAACTTCTTTCGAAAATTTACTGTTTCTCCTTGACAACGCTATGGCCATCAATCCAGATCACGCGAAAATACATATGTATATCAAATTTCAGCCCTCTAGGTCAAATAGTTTAAAAGTGAAAAGGGGAGGGGGAATGGTCTCTTTTTAATGCATCTTTGCAAAAAAAGTTGTTATTTCCTTGACAACGCTGTCAACACTGCCATGAATTATGTTCTCTATATTCTGTCTGTAATCTACACGTGAAAATACACATGTGTACCAAGTTTCAGCCCTCTAAGTCCAATAGTTTAGCCGCTAGGGGGGTGGGTGGTTTTTGATACGGACGCAAGAGTCTCGCTATAAGGGTTCCGCCGAACACCGAAGGTGTACAGAACCCTAAAAAAGAATAATTTTTTGAATAATTGACAAAATTGTAATAAAATGTCTATGCCCTTACCCCCTAGAGGGAAATTTTAGATCTCTAGCTCTTACAGTTGAAAAATTAGAGAGGTGGGGCGAGTGCAACTCGCACTTGACGATTTTTAAAATAAAACCTATATTCCACCAAATGTACTTATTTTTTATACACTCAAGTATTTTTCTTTATAGATTCAAGAAATAATATAAAAAACATGGTTGGAATTCGTCTAAATATGAATTTAAAAAAAAACCTATCCCACCAGATAGCACACTCCTCTACTTTTTAAACAATTTACTTAAACTCACCTGTGATTTGACAGCTAAACTCTTTTGCATTTCTTCAACTTGCTCTACAGTTTCTGCTATTTTACTTAAGCCAACATTTAAATGTAGCTGTTGTTCTTCCAAATCGCTTCGTTTTTCTTGATAAAGTTTAACGAAATGATTAATAAAATCTAAATAATGTCGAGGTGTAATTGCCATTGTTCTACTGCCTCTTTTTACTAATCTTGCGTTTGCTTTATGTAATGTTTGATGAACGTAAACAAACGCATTTATGATAGCGTCTCTATGTGACGGTTGTGCTGGAATTAAAGAGCAAACTGAAGGGAAAAAGTCTGGACATCTCCAAGATGGTCTTTCCAAGTCAATGCGACTTGTAAATTCTTTACCAACTTGAAAGATCGCATTGTCGGACCAATCTCCAAACCAATTTAATACGCATCTATTGAACAATGCTGGTGATGTTGCTGCTCTATCTTTAAGACCATCTGTATTAGGATTCATCGTAAATACGACATGTAAATTTTTCATAACTTGACCAGTAAACCACTTATATAATTCTTCATTTGAATCTAACATAAGACCCTCTCTTTGTGCCCCTTCTTTACATTGAGTCATAAGCGTTGTATATTCATCTCCCTCAAACAAACCTGGAACTTCTCCATTAGCTAACAATGTGTTCATACGTTCTAAAAATCCAGAATCTAGAACATTCGACTCATCTAAAATAAAAGCTATTTTTTCATCTTTACAACCTGATCGCCTTAATACTTGACGTAAATCCTCATCAAAGTCTTCCCCTGTATATTTATTATGTACCTAGGATGATATAATTCATAACTGTTAGTTTACATCTTGAAAAAAGTAATAGTTGGAAAGACTTTTGTTTTAAAACAATAAGTATATAAATAAATTTACCTTTATTTGAAAGATTGATAGACCATTCATCCAAGCAACAAATCTTGATAACGTGGTTTTTCCAGCACCTGAAACTCCTATTAGTAACAAATGTCCTTGGGGTTGTCGGAATATTCTATCAATTCTTAAAACATGCTCTAAAACTTCATCGAATAGAACTAAGGGAACATCCAGTTCTTCTTCATAAAAAACTTTAAGCCTTGCTCTAACATAGTCTCTTAACTCTTGTCTGTTTACTGGAACATAGTCTCTAGAAAGCCAATTACTATAAAGAATTGGTCTTGAAAGTGCTTTTTCCTTATCAACACCAACAAAATGCTTCATAGCTACAATGTCTATATTTTTATTAGTCCAAGCTCGTTCAGTATCATCAACCAGTCTGTCTTGAAATAAACGCAAAGCTTCGTGTGCCCACAATCGTACTAAACCTTCAACAGAAAGGTTGTCTAATGGTCTAATTGCTTCACAAATACCACGAACCCAACGTGTCATTTCCCGAGGAGAATAAACATAATGAGGTTGCATGTCTTGAGTAAATCTTTCTTGAGAAGCTAAGTAAAATTCCACCATAGCATTTGTTAAAGATTCCGAAAATCCTCTTAATGAAGGAGTCAATCTAGTAAAAATAAAAACATTGGTTAGAAATATTACACTATTATACTTGTAGAGATTCTGTGTATTTATATCATTAAAATTAAGAAATCAGATAAATTCTCCGAAAAAATAACCAAAAAAGCTCTAAAAATTATATTAAAAAATATGTTTCATTCTTTAAATATCACTTAGATCTGATTAATAGGTCGTAAATACATCTTTAATACGACAATTGAAGCTTATTTAAATTGTCTACAAAATGAGTAAAAAGTATTTTTTATCAAATTGACATAAGATGATAAAAAAAATTTTTAAATTAATTTTTTTTCAAAATTATTAATTTCTGAAACCTTGATAACTTTGAGCAGGATTAGACTAGAAGGTTCAAAAATAGCTCATTCTATATATTTCTTAATCACCTCCAAGTTGATAGAAATATATTTAAACTTGCAAGAAAACACAAGTGGGATTTAGGCTGAATGTATTTTAGGTTAAATGGGTTTCTTGCTAAATGCATTTTAGGTTAAAGGGGATTTAGGCTAAATGCATTTTAGGCTAGATGGTTTTAGGCTGAATGGGATTAAGGCTAATTTGGTTCTAGATTTTTCTCGAAAAATATTTATTTTGATGGAAAAAATTTTACAACATGAAATGCGTATTTTTATCAGATCAACAACTTGGCAATGTTGAGGCAAAGTAAAAATGCCTTGCCTCAACCTTTCCAATATTGCTGGAACATCCGGTGCTGTTCGGGTATGTGCTAATGGGAAGTATATTAATAAAATATATTAAAATTTAATAATTTTTGGAAGAGAATTAGGTTGCTTAGAAAATTCTTTTTTAAATAATTTCTGTCAGAAAATACTTATTGTTAAAAAATACTTTCTGATAGAAAATAATTTTTGTCAAAAAATACTATCTGTAGGAAAATACTTTTTAACAAAAAATTCTTTCTGTCAGAAAATACTTTTTGCAAAAAAAAATACTTTCTGTCAAAAAATACTTTTGATGGGCCACCAGATTTCGTGCCCGCCAAAGGTGGGCTCAAAAGCTAGTTTATAATAAAAGCAATGCAAAAAATAAAACAAACTTCTGTAGAAACCTGCATCGCAACTTTTTACATTTACAATGGTCAATCCAATATGAACGCTCAAGGGACAAAATGTATGTATTTGTAAATGTTTATTAAAAGGAATTCATTTTATGAAAATTTATACCCGAAGGTAATTTAGGACCCTGATTACGCATCTAAGGTCAGACTTCAAAGATACAAAATGGCTAATCCAACATGGCGGACAAGATTATTAAAAATTATTTAAAAAATTATAATAATCTGTATTTCTATATTTTTCGAGTCGCTTATTGCGAATCTGCGGTTAGATAATAGAAATTCAAAATGTCCGATTCAACATGGCGGACAAAGTTCTTAAAAAATACGTAAAAATATATCGGAATACTGATTTTTAAAATTTTTACATAATTTTTAATTGTTTCGTTTGCTATGTTGGATCGGCCCTTTTGAATTTTGAAAGTCTGACCCCAGATTCGTAAACAGTGAACCAGTAAATTACCTTGGGATATAGACTTTCATAAAATTCATTCCTTTTAATAAACATTTATATTAATTTTTGTCCATTGAGCGTCTACATTGAATCGATCATTTTGAATTTTAAAAATTGCAATGTCCCAAAATATAACTTTGTCAGTCTCCCTAGAATAAATTTGTAGAAAATTTTGCAGTTTCAATCGTCATTACTTTTAAACAATACGAAAATGCCCAACCCTGTTTATAAAATTCTATAAAAAACGGATAAAATCCGGATAGAAACCAGATAAAACCGAGTTTAGATTCTATTTTGTTGTATTTAGGTTTTATTCGGTAACGATTTAAAAATCTGATGATCAAATAAGGTTGATGTCAGATTTTATCCGGGATATAAAAGTGAAAAAGAAAGTATAGTGACACTCTATACAGTTCTATACGGGTTTAATCCGGAACAAATGTAAAATTACAACGCAAATGTTGGTTTTCAAGTGAGTTCTATCCAGGTTCTATATCATCGTTAGATCAAATATAACTTCTATCCGGTTCAATTCGGGCTCTATATGACAAAAGGTTCTATTTGATTGTCAATAAGAAAATAGTTTGTACACAGTTTTATTCGGGTTTTACCGATCAGGGAAATAAAATTTAAATCATTTAACCGCACTATAATATACGTTTAAAATTGTGCAACACGGTAATCTGGATCAAGATGACTGTTGTATTAATTAATAATTTTGAAAAATACAAAGGGATTTTTTTATTTCTAAACTAGACAAGCGGGGTTTTTTGAGTCGTAGATTGTGAATTTAATGTGACATTTATTAAATTTAAAATGACGGACCCAATGTGGAGGACCTTACAGTCTTACACTCGTTGCTACATGCGTGTAAGGGTAAATAAAACTGCTATCTCTGCGAGTTTTGCTCTTAATAACTTCAAAATTTCAGAGAATATTTCTGAGAAAATATAGGAGAGACCACCCAATTCGCTCCGGGCATAGACTTAAAATGGTACTGGAAATGACCGCCAGCGCTCTAAGTGTCAAAAATAAGCATTTAGTGTTGGATAACTACAATGAAAGATCACTATGAATATTATAATAAAGACGATAAAAAAAGATTTTGCTTAAAAATACAAGGTAACTGTGTTTTGGTCGATATCAACAACAAATATTGAAGATTAGTTGTGATACATAGATTATAATAAAAGTAGGCGAAATTAAAATAAATAAAATTCTTTTTTGTAACCTCATTTTTTAAAAAATGAAAATTCGTTCGTTAAATTCTTTTATTAACTTGTTTTGTGTGATAAAAATTTCAAATTTTGTGAAAACCCTTATGGAAAAATGTGACATGAATATAATGACACGGATGCGTGTCATTCATTTGCGTGTCATTTTTTCGCGACCATACGAGAAAAATGACACGAGAGAAAATGACATGGCAAAGGATACATAAAAATGCCACGATGCGCAGTCGTATTTTACAGTATCCACGGCTGCGCAGTAAATTTTTGTTCTTCCCTAAATGGTGCACAATGAATGTTTTATATTCTTTGCCATGTAATTTTCTCCCGTGTCATTTTTCTCGTGTGGTCGCGAAATAATGACACGAAAGTAATGACACGCATCCGTGTCATTATTTTCATGTCACACTTTTTCATAAGGGAAATTTCTTATTTAATTAGTAAAATAATAACTAATGTTGGGTAAAGTTTTAATCATACTTAAAAATAAAATTCTTTTTCGTAAGGTTGTTCGTTAGTTTCTTTGTGGTTTCTTTAACGCTGTGGCTATTCGTCCCGCTAGTGGGACGAATAAGCGACGGCTCTTATTTGTCCCGTTTTGAAAAATAAAGGAGTGGGGTGACGGGACAAATAAAAACCGTCGCTTATTCGTCCCGTCACACAATAAATGTACTAATTCAATGGTCTCTAATTAAAAAAGTGTTAAATATTTTTAAATATAACTTAATAATTTAACCTCAAAATACAGGTATACTAAAATACCCAAATATGTCAAATATTCAAGTCCGAACTTATCATTAAATCCACTATTAAACGTCAGACAATCAAAATTATTTTATGAAATATAGCGCAAAATTTAAAAATGAGAATTTAAATATAAGGAAAGCTGCCAGTGAACTTGCAAATTAAAAATAGTGAAAAAAGACTTTTTAATTTAAAAAAAAAAAAGAGTAAATAATAAGTTTTTAAGTGAAAAAAGTGAGGAAATCGTGAGTTTTTAAATAAAAAAAGTGATTAAATAGTAAGTTTTTAAATAAAAAAAATGAATAAGCAATAAAGAGTTTGATATTACTGATATTAAATAGGGGGGCGCCAGCAGGAAAAGCCATTCAAATTTGGAAAAAAAATTAAAAAATTGCAAAAATAATTGAAATATGTAGAAGGTAATTCAATAATTTAAGTTACAAAAAAATAATTAAAGAATTACAAAAATAATTTAAATTTGAAAAAAAATTCACACAATAATTGAAATATAAAAAAAATAAGTAAAATGTAAAGAAACTAATTAAATAATGACATAAATAATTATAAAAGCTGGTGTAAAAATTACACTTTTTAGATAATAGTTGAAAAATTAAAAAAAAATAATAGAATTTGCAAGAAAAGAATTGAAATTTGAAAAAAATAATTTAAAAATATCAAAAAATGTATATGTGTAGAAAATGGTTGAATAATGACAAAAATAACTGGAATTCAGAAAAAAAATAATGAAAAATGAGAAATATATTTAAAAATAAAGTAAAAAAAAAAAAAAATTTAATACACTATTTAATAAATTGTATAAAATAATTGTAAATTAACGATATAATTAAAATGTGAAGAAACTAATTGAATAATGACATAAATAATTGAAAACTGATCTTTGAAAGTTAATAAATTCATTACAATAATAAAAAGATTGAAGAAAATGACATTTAAAGAAAATAATTCCAAAATGTCAAAAATATTTGAATATTGACAAAAATAGTTGAAACTTGAAAAAATAATTGAGAAATAACAAAAATAATTGATTATTTTAAAAAAAATTAAAAATTTGAAGAAAATACTTGAAAACTTGACAAAACAATTGAAATATTGAAATAAATAATTCAAAACTGGTGTAAAAATTAAAAAATTATCGACAATAATTGTAAAATTAAAAAAAAAAATTATAAGTTTGAGGAAAATAATTGAAAATTAAAGAAATTAATTAAAGTTTGAAGAAAATAATTGAAAAGGTTTAAAAAAATTAATAAATTCGTAACAATGATAAAAATAATGATAAAAATAATTGAAAATAAGTGTAAGAAATTTAAAAGTTCATGACAATAAAAAAAATTGAATAAAATAATTTCAATTTGTAAAAAATAATTCTAAAATGGCAAAAATAAAAAAAATATGAAAAAAATAATTGGAAAATAACAAAAATTGTGTATTTAGATATTCCTGACAATAATTTGAAGATTGAAAAACACTATTGAAATTTTAAAAAATCTGTACAAAAGAGTCTTTACGAATTTAAACTTAATTACTAATCTCTTGTTTACATACAATACATACATCTTCATTCTTTCTTTACAATACATTTAATGAAAGCTATAATGTTTCTGCTTGTGGCATTATTCGGGTTCTCTAAAGTGGACAACAATATCTTTCTTAAATCATTTTCATCCTCTTTCTCGCTTACATATTTTTTTCTTTCGGTTTCAAATGCTCGGCATTCTATTATTACATGATGTACAAAGGCCTCATCTTCTATTGTTTCGTGACAATATCTACAGTAATCAATCACTTTTAAGTTACATTTCGTCGAGTTAATTATAATTCTTGGTTTAAATTTATTTATTAATCGTAACTGTGCTATTATTCTGACATTATTCAGGGATAATCCTATCGCTAAGTATTTTTGCGGGCCTTCATTCAGTTTTAAGTGCGGGTATATTACAAGAGAAGAGGAGGAGTGAGACCTCTGATAATCCTTCATTTTTAATACGTTTTTGAATTTAATTATCCACTTTGTTCTATTTTTTTGTAAATTCGAAAGATTTAGGGAATCCCACTCGTCCTCTATTCCTATTTCTTTGAACAGGTGTCTAACCTGTGTTGCCCAGTTATATTTAATTTTGTTATCTTTTTGTTTTTCCATAATTTTTAATCGATTATAACATTTGAGTGGGTATCTGTCATCCGTCATATTCATTATTTTTTCTAGGTAGTTTAGAGTTTTTTTAAATATTTGAATAGATAAATGCTCAATGCCTGTTTCTACTCTTATCGCGTAATGTGGGGTATTGTCTGGGACCTGAAGTACTCTTTTATAGAACGATGTTTGAATTTTATTCCATTGTGTCTAAGTACCTTAAACCCCAGACATGCGTAGCGTACATTGACACATTTAACGTCAAGCTGTGAAAAATTCTAAGAATTGATGTCCACGAATCTATTTGCGATTTATATATTACTGATAGAGTAGCGTTTAATGCTATGTTAGTTTTCTTTCTGATTTCTTTTTCAGGGCTCGTGAACAAAATCGAATTACCAAATGAAATACCTAGATATACATAGTTTTTTACAATTTCCACACTTTCCTGACCATATCTAAACCCTGCGAATTTTTTATCTTTGTAATTATGTCTCCCTCTTTTAAACTCAATAATTTTTGTTTTTTCGATATTGACTTCCAATTCGTTAATTTGGCAATATTCTCGTAAAAGTTCTAGGATTTTTTTCATATTTATTACCGAATCCGCAAAGATGACTATGTCATCAGCATATGCTAAGATTAAAATTTCAGATTTGTGATTAATCGCGATTCCTCTTACGCCTTTTTTAATTAAAAATTTTTCCAGATCCGCCAGAAACAACGTAAACAGGACTGGGCTGAGTACATCCCCCTGCAGCACCCCCTTTGTAATACTTATGCTTTCGGATGTGCCTCCCTGGCTTTTCACTTTTAAATTTGCTTTATTATAAAAATTAGCCATAATTCTGATAAATTTTGAGCCACATCCTTTTGCATATAGTTTTTCCCATAGTTTATTATGATTCACAGAGGGGAAGGCGCTTTTGAAGTCCACAAATAACGCAAATATCTTATTTTTTGTTAAGCTTGATCTATATTGAATCAGTGAGTTTAGCGTAAAAATGTGGTCCTCGCAGCTTCTCCCCCTCCTAAATCCCGCTTGCCATTCCGGTATTAATTTTCTGTCTTCAGCCCACTCCATTAATCTCGAAGCAAGGATCTGTGTGAACACCTTTGTCATACCTTTTTGTAAATCATTTTAACGTACGTTTGCGACCATGATTCTGGCATTTTTTCTTTCTCTAAGATTTTGTTATATAGCGAATTCAAATACAAAATAAGATTACCTGGCAAGTTCTTTAAAAATTCATACCCCACTTGATCCGGCCCAGGGGCTTTCCCATATTTACATTTTTTAAGGCTTAATAAAGTTTCTTCTAATGTAATATTTGAATCTAAAAAATTATTTTCCATTTCATCAAAATTAAGATTTAAGTTAATAGGTGTTCTAGATAGGTACATTGATTTAAAAAAATGTCCCCATTCTTTCTGATCTATGCCTTCTTGCTCAAAGATTTTGTATTTAAAGTTACTAATTAATTTCCAAAACTGTTTTGAATCTTTAGTGGACGCTATTCTATCTGTAATCATTGTTTTATAATCTTCCTTTTTTTATGATCAAATTATTATAATCCTTTTTACCTTTAGTATATTCTTGTGTCGTAGAAGTATTAAAATTTGTTTCTTTACATGTTTTCAATAACTTTTTTAGATTTTGTTTACTTTCCCTACATTCACAGTCAAACCAAGGCTTAGAGAGGTATTGTTTTGAATTTGGAGTTTTTATCATATTTGAAAGTTTTGCTGCTTCTTTGATAGAATTTATAATATTATTAGATATCTCCTCAACCGTGATTTGACTATGAGTATTAGTAGGATATTTTATAACGCTTTGGAATTTTTCAAAATTTTTTTCCTCCCATTTAAGATACGATTCTTTATTTTTTTCATTGTTAATAATGGTTTTACCCGTTAAAGTTAGACATATTGTAAAATGATCAGATCCATTTGGAATATGCAGAACCTCAAAGTCCCTAATCAGTCGCACCCCTTCACACCAAACCAAGTCAATTATAGAAGCGCTATCTTTTTCCGCATATGTAAATTGGGCAGGGTTATCTTTCCTAGATCTTCCATTTAGTACAAAAAAACCCTCGTTTTCAAAAAAAAGTATTTATTTTTATGCCTCTATCATTTTGCTTATCATCTAAAGTCAATCTACAATTATAAAAGTTTATGTTATTTAATATTTCATTTTCCTCTATTTGGTTCAAATTTCCTATTTTTCCATTGAAATCTCCCCCTATTATAATATCGCAATTTGGCAATTGGAGGTGGATATCAAATATTTTTTCATGCAGATTGTCTAGTAGTTGATTAATATATGATTTTGGGTTCGAGTAGACAAGGCCTATTACAACTTTAAACTTTTCATTTTCAACTTTAATAAATATAAAGTCTTTATCTATAAAAATTGTATCTATCCGATATTTACCTCCATTATAGAGTATCATCAAACCTCCCTTTGCTCGCCCTCTTTTAAATGTTCTTATTGCTTTACTGTGAATTATTTTAGTTTTGAAATTACTCACGGGCAAAGAGAAGTTTCGATCCGACGTATGCCAGGTCTCACTTATACATATAATATCTTCTTCTTTGATGCAGTCATAGATGTTCTACAAGTTGGAAATTCCTCTTGAGTTCCAGAATATTATTCTTGGGTTGATTTTTCCTCTATCTTGCCGGGTACTTCCGTTATCTTTTCTCCTTGTTTTCCCACTTCGGTCTGATTCGTTAAAAAAGTTTTTATTGATTTTTCCGAGTGTGATTGTTTTGGTTTTTTAAATTTGTTTAGGGCAGGGGTAGCGAATTTTGGAGGACGTCCTCTCTTGCGACCACTTGAAGATTGAATAGATATTGATGATTCACCCCCTTCTGATTGTCGATCCACATCTTGCATTTCATCATTTGGTTCTTTTTCCTCTAACCACTTTTCAATTTCTTTCAAGTTGTATAATGTATTATTTACTGATAATTTTGTTCCTTTGATTTTTGATACAATTTCTTGTTGTTTTAGGTTCAGTTGGATCTGTCTCAGCTTTTTGCGTGCTTCCAATTGATTTTTTGTAAAGTCATTGGACACTCCAATATTTATAGATTGTAGATTCTGAGCGTTTTCGAAGATATATTCCTTACTTCTTATGTTGTTCAATTTAACCATTATCGGTCTATTTCCAATATTTTTTCCAAGTCTTATAGCTTTTTCAATGTGATTTTCATTTATGCTTATGCCTGTTTCATTAAATGTTTTTAAAACAGTTTGCAATGTATCTTTATTTCCTTCGAGGGAGTCTTTCAAATTATATAATATGATATTGTTAGATTTTTCTTTTACTGACAAATTCTCAATCCATTTTTCTAACATATCAATTTTTCTTTTCAATGTATTGTTTTCCTTTTTCAATGACGAACATTCATCTTTAAAAGTTTGCAATTCTTTCAAAATCGCTTCGTCCGAGGTTTTTAAATTTTTTACTTCAACTGTTAATGTTCCAACTTCATTTTTTGTGGATTTTATGTCACTTTGAATTTCTATTAAGATAGTTTTTAAATCTTCATTCGAAGTCATTTTAAATATGAGATTTCGAATAAACTTGACACCTAATCCAACACAAAATATTATCACTCTTATTAATGCCTGTATCTTAATCACTTATTTATATTCCAGTATTGATTGAACAATAACAAAAATATTTGTAATTTGAAAAAAATAATTGATAACTGGTGCATAAAATTTAAAATTTGAAGACAATACTTGAAAAATTGACCAAACAATTGAAATCTTAAGAAACTGATTCAATCATGACATAAATAATTGAAAGCTGGTGTATAAATAAAAAATTTATAGAGAATAACTGAAGTTTGAAGAAAATAATTGAAATTTGTTGAAATTAATTGAAAAACAATGTACAAATTTAATAAACTCATGAGAATAATCCTTATTAGATAAATATTATTCTTCGACTTGTTTTATTTATTATTAAAGTTTAATTTCTAAAATATATGGAAAACTAATCGTGCGCAAATTTTGATAGTGAAAGTAAAAAAGTTTACTAAAGAAAATAATAAGAATCTATAATTATAATCTACAAATTTATCTTTAAATTCTCATTTTTGAATTTTGCGCTAAATTTCATAAAATAATTTTGATTGTCTGACGTTTAATAGTGGATTTAATGATAAGTTCGGACTTGAATATTTGACATATTTGGGTATTTCGGTATACCTGTATTTTAAGGTTAAATTATTGAGTTATATTTAAAAATATTTAAAACTTTTTTAATTAGAGAACATTAAATTAGTACATTTATTGTGTGACGGGACGAATAAGCCACGGTTTTTATTTGTCCCGTCACCCCACTCCTTTATTTTTCAAAACGGGACAAATAAGAGCCGTCGCTTATTCGTCCCACTAGCGGGACGAATAGCCACAGCGTTTCTTTAATAGTACATTTTCTTGTCGTTAGGAAGATTGTTTTTAAAAAAATCCAAAGATAAAAGTATGCATATTAGACTTAAAATATTAAAATGAAAGAAGATAATTTTTTTCTATCGAAGTATGTAAAGTAACGTGTTACTTTTTTCAAAAATAAAGTTACATAACTTATAAAATTGAGGAAAAACTTTACAATTTCGACTGCTAAGAACACAGGTGCGAACACACTTACGAACTCATGTGCGAACACACCTAAGTATTAAATTAAATATTTTAAATTAAACATATTATTAAAAAAAAATTCTCGCCAACGGGATTCGAGCCCATCTAACCTGAGCCTAAGTACGCCTTAAACCCCTCGGCCACCGTAGTTATAGAAGCAACTTTACAAAATCTGAGTCATCTGATTAATCCATCTGATTTGTCTAAAATAAATAACAAAAAAAGCTCGATTTTAATTAATGATAAAATGTCACAGAATAACACAGAAGGAAATTATAGTAGGGATGTAAATGCAAGATCGTTAATTGAAAAACCAAATGATGTAAATTTTAAGGCATTAATTGGAAATAAAATAATTGAAAATGTATCGCGATTACCTGAAAGCGCAATAAATCCGACTGTTTTAATAATATCTAAGCTGCCAGAATCATTACGAACAAGCGAAATAATTAATAACACGGAAAGCACACCAGGGATTGTAAGAAATAGAGAAATCCCAGAACTTAATTTAATTATGACAGGTTTTATGAATCAGATGAGAGACTTCATTTCCTCGCAGCTGGAGGGGGTTTTTGGAGGCGATTCACAAGAATGAACGGAATATAGGAATTTTATTTAAAAAACTTAATATTGAAAATGGCCAGTGCTCCAATATTTAACCTAAATAAAAATAAAGTTTATAAATTTAAAGATCTTAAAATACTAGCAATAAATGTAAATTCAATTGTGTCTAATGAAAGAAGATTTAATCTTATCGATTTTATTAACAAATTGAATTTTGACATAGCTCTAATAAGCGAGACAAGGCTTAAGAGTCGTCATAAAGTATTTTTTGAAAAATTTAACATAATTAGAAAGGATAGTTTAAAAGGAAAAGGCGAGGGCACGGCCATTATAGTAAATAAAA
The DNA here is from genome assembly GCA_037103525.1 of Ganaspis brasiliensis. Lineage (NCBI taxonomy): Eukaryota > Metazoa > Arthropoda > Insecta > Hymenoptera > Figitidae > Ganaspis > Ganaspis brasiliensis. The sequence goes on from JAZKLR010000526.1 coordinate 91,406, forward strand.
AAATAAGTTTTGAACAAGTTCAGTTGAATTGTGAAGATAGATTGAGTAAGATTGAGGTATCAGTGATCAGGGTCTCGTTAGTGAATAATTTTGATTTAATAATAATTTGCGCATATTCCCCAGGGGATATAAAAGCAAATTTTGTGAATGATTTAAATATGGTGTTCAGTGAGTTAAAATTGAATAATCTTAGCAATTACTATATTCTAGCGGGTGACTTAAATGCGAAGCATCCGAGCTGGGGGGGGGACGAGATTTCTAATAATAAAGGGGACACCTTATTTAAATGTTTGACTGATTAAAATTTCTCAAAGACAAAATGGAAACAGTTTAAAAACAAGTTAACAAATATTGATTTTGATATACCAAACGATAGGAATTTAAACAGTATAGAAATAAACGAACACATTAAAAAACTAAGTGAGGTTATAAAAAGGGAACTAATTAATGCAACTCCAACCGCAAAGGCGTATGACTCTGTAAAAAGGTACGTAAATCCAAAAATCATTCAGTTGCAAAAAGAAAAAAGCAAATTACTAACCATAATACACAAAATTAGATTCAGAAATTTTTCTAGCTTAACCCTTTTACCAGTGATAAATAAAGAACTTTCAAAAGTGAAATTAAAATTATCTCAAGAATTTAATATGGCTGTAAATCAATATTGAATTCAAAGACTAAAAAAGATTAAACCGCATAGCGAGAGTAATATGTTTATAGAAATTAATGCAATTTTTAGGAATAATAGAGAAACAAACAATTTAAACTTACATATACCAAAAAATAATAACAATTTAATTAGTAGTCTAATTCATGATGTTAACCATTACCCAATAAGCGAAGAAAATTTAGTAATATCCGACCCTAAGGACAAAGTAAATATTCTGGCAACATATTTCGCCGACGTAAATAATTTAATAAGAGAATCCATTAGCCCGGGGCTTGAAAGAGTAGTCGCTAAAGCGACAAATGAGTTTATAAATAATCCGGAATATAAGAAACCCTTAATGAAATTCGGCGCAAAAAACTCTGCCTTAAACCCTAAATTTAACAGCGATAACGCTTTCTTTTGCAACTATATAGATATAAAAATTTTACTTAAAAAATTAAATGGTAAAAAGTCCACGGGCCCAGGCACAATACCAAATCTGGCACTCAAAAATCTTCCGGACAAATTTATAAATTATCTGATCGTCATTTTTAATAATTTACTTAACCCTCTGCCTACTGAAATGACCGTTAACGACAAAAATCGACAATTCGGACGCCTGGTGGGGACTATAGGAAACTCGTTGGATAGTGCGAGAGTGGGGAGAAGTAACCGTAGGCAGAGGGTTAATCTGGGAATTTTTCCGGATTGTTGGAAGGTGGCTCGCGTGCTACCTTTCCTCAAAAAGGGAAAAGACCCGAAACTAGCAACGAGCTACAGACCAATTAGTCTACTGTCAAATATGGGGAAATTTTACGAAATTTTAATAAATAAATCAATATTGAAATTTACTGAATCTAAAGAGATAATACCCAAAGAACAATTTGGATTTAGAGCAAAAAACTGCACTCTTCACGCAGTGAATCGTCTCACATCCGACGTCGCTGGGACGCTCAGCGACAATAAATTTGTCGCTGCGTTCCTTATCGACGTGGAAAAAGCGTTTGACTCGGTCTGGCTCGAGGGATTGTTGTTCCGTTTATTGAGGAAGGGCTGTTCATACCATGTAGCAAGGGTCGTCTGGTCTATGATCAAAAACAGAAAAATGTATGTCACATCGACAGGAAATGTAAATAGTAAAATAGTATATTTGAATAATGGACTGCAACAAGGCTCTGTCAATTCCCCAGTGTTGTTTAATATTTATATCTGCGATTTGCTGAGAGCATATAATTTGAACAAAAAAATTGACAAAAAAGCTATCGGATTTGCTGATGATCTCATAATTTATATAATCAATAAATGTTTATTCAAAGCACAAGCGGATCTGCAGTCCTTATTCCGAAATGTATCCGATTTCTTTATGGCGTGGAAACTAAGAATTAATATTGAAAAATGCGAGACGATATTATTTAGGCCCTTAGTGGACGATCTAAACAAAAAATTTAGGCGAGTCTGGCGTGAGTTTTCAATTAAACCTAATGATAACACCGAAGTAAAAATAGTACACAAGAGCAAGGTGAGATATCTCGGTATTGTTCTGGACGATCGTTTAAAATTCGGTGCTCCTGCTGAATCGGCATTGAATAATGCAAAAATGGCATTTTTAATTAATAAAAATCTATTCTACTCATCAAGGTTGATTCCGAGGGTTAAATTGATCTGTTATATGTTATTGGTTAGACCCATAATCACATATGGGTGTCCGATATGGTACGGGATAGCGCCAACAACAATGGAAAAATTCAGGGTATTCGAGAGGTCGTGTATGAGAGCGTGTCTCGGAGTGCACAGAGATGCAACGACAGGTTATCTCCTATCCTGTACCATATTGCAGGACACGCGAAGGACAGACAAATTGAAGTAAACGCATCGATGGTCCGGAGCGATCCGAATATTCAACTGGTTCACTCAATGGACTTATTTAAGGGAAAAAGAGAGAGAAACTATAGGTCAGACTGGAATAAATATTGGTGGTTAGACACAACTAAAAACAATAGCAACTTTGATAAATAATATTAGCAAATAGGAAAAACTCTGTTTTTGTAAATTTTCTATAACTTTATTGTAAATCTTTTATAACTTTATTGAAATAGGTCATTCACTGTATAAACATATTAAGCGTAAGATTATTGTAAATTAGGAAAAATTGTTGTTGTAATATGATAATTAATTCTAAATGACTTAAGTCATTAAAAAATATCGATAAAATTTTTACTACGGTCAACCATCATAATAGACCCTCCCCCTGCGGCTCTAAAATGAGCTTAAATTTTAATTGGAATGGACAGTTTTTTCACCCTGGGGTGCTTTCTGTTTTATCGGAACCTACCTTGTTCAGGAGGCTTAGCCATTGAGCGGCAAAAAAAGAAGAAGTGATTATCATCACACAATTTGTTTTTGTTTTGTATATTAGCGTTGATACCGTACCCTTGAGGTACGATCAACATCAATTGTTATTTATAAATTGTTATGACGTTGTTCATTTGTTTTTTCGTCAATATTGATCCACTCTATGTAAATTGTTGTGCCAAAATAAATGAAAAAAAAAACTACGGTGGCCGAGGGGTTTAAGGCGTGCTTAGGCTCAGGTTAGATAAGCTCGAATCCCGTTGGCAAGAATTTTTTTTTAATAATATGTTTAATTTAAAATATTTAATTTAATACTTAGGTGTGTTCGCACATGAGTTCGTAAGTGTGTTCGCACCTGTGTTCTTACATACGTACGCAGATGAGAACTCATATAAGAGCGCTGTTTCAATTTCATATTGAGTAACGTTATACGCGGCGCATGACGGAACTTAATACAAGAACTTAAATGCGTTCGTACCTACGTTCTCACATAAAATCTTATACGAGATCTCGTCTGTGTCACCTGAGATCTTATATGCGTACACATGTAAGTACATACCTACCTTCTTACGACAGATCACACGCACGTTTTTACAGTAGGGAAAAATTTAAAATTAGCCTTTTTAATTCTGTGATGAATCTGTCAAGTCTAGAGCCAAAGAAGTTCAGTAAGTATTATATTGTAAGTAATATAAAAAGGAAGATTAAATCTCAAAGGCCTCATAGGGGCCGAGAAATTAATACGTTACAAAACTGTAGAGCTGCGCACGTCACCGTTTATTACTTTAAAAAGAAAAAGGAGATCAGTGTATAGGAATTCCACATAGCACAATTCCTTGCCTGAAGTTTGAGCGAAGTTGGCACTGCAAACTTTGCAAGTTTGCATTTGACATTTATGAAAACTTGACCTAACCAACAAAATGTCTGCTTGTCCAGAAAGTTTGACGTTTGAAACTTGCTGGAAACTTTCACTGCAAATTTCAACTTTAGGCCTTGCGCAGTTGATAAAGGGTATATCCCGTTTATATTTCTAAATAAATGAATAAATTTAAATTTGCATTTAATGTGAGTAAGAATAAAGTAGAGAGAAAATTTCTTGTTCTGTCAGGAATTATTTTTTTTAGTAAGCAAAATAATAAGTTTATATTCACAAAAAAGAAATCAACTAAAATCACAAGCATGTTTTGATAATAAATTTTTTACTAATAAATTGCAAGTTTATGTTCAGTGAATCCTATTAAATAACAAAAAACAAATAGCATTGTTATGCAATTATTTTGAATAAAATTAAATTGAATAAAACACGTATTTACTTATCTTTATAACAAATTATTAAAATTTTCAATGTAATCAGCTATTTTCTATCCAATGAAAATTGCACCGCGGCACCAATAGAGGCGCTACCATGCTTCCGTGTCCGATACGAATAGTAGATAATGGCAAACAGTTGACAATTTGAATTTTTTAAAAAATGATTTTAAATTTTCAATATAGCTTATTATAATAAGATTTTAGTAATACAATAAGGTAACCTAACAATGTTTTTTTGAAAGAGTATAAATAATAATTACGGTGTAAAAATGAAAAAAACCGTCATTGAATGTTGAAAAAAAATTAACCTGAAATGTATTTATAATTTTTATGAAAAATACAAATTTTTTAAGAATCATAAATCCGTTATTATCAAAATTCAAGGCTTAAAAATAATATATGCCACCATGAAGTGTTAGTTTTCTTTAATTATTATTATTTAAGCACTTTTTATGCACCAATGTGAATTCCAAAAGTAGATAATCCATCATAGAACTGTCAGAAGTTAAGGTTATGTTTTGAAAGCATTTTCTTGTTTTCAAAAATCTTTTAATTTAGTTTGAATACTTCTATATCAATTATAACTAATTCTCGCTGCCTTGGTTTCCTACTGTAAAAACGTGCGTGAGATCTGTCGTAAGAAAGTAGGTATGTACTTACATGTGTACGCATATAAGATCTCAGATGACACAGACGAGATCTCGTATAAGATTTTATGTGAGAACGTAGGTATGAACGCATTTAAGTTCTTGTATTAAGTTCCGTCATGCGCCGCGTATAACGTTACTCAATATGAAATTGAAACAGCGTTCTTATATGAGTTCTCATCTGCGTACGTATGTACGAATACACGTGCGAACACACCTAAGTATTAAATTAAATATGTTAAATTAAATATATTATTAAAAAAAAATTCTCGCCAACGGAATTCGAGCCCATCTAACCTGAGCCTAAGTACGCCTTAAACCCCTCGGCCACCGTAGTTATAGTACTTAGGTGTGTTCGCACATGTGTTCGTACATACGTACGCAGATGAGAACTCAGATAAGAACGCTGTTTCAATTTCATATTGAGTAACGTTATACGCGGCGCATGGCGGAACTTAATATAAGAACTTACATGCGTTCGTACCTACGTTCTTACATAAGATCTTATACGAGATCTCGTCTGTGTCACCTGAGATCTTATATGCGTACACATGTAAGTACATACCTACCTTCTTACGACAGATCTCACGCACGTTTTTACAGTAGGGTTGCTAGGTTTGGTTAGACAAATTGATTTTGTTTAAAAGAATACTTATCAAGGACATGTATTAAGAATAAAAAGCTGTTCCACAATTTACATATTTCAAATAAGAAAGGATTATCTACTGTTGGCAGGAGATAATTTTTGAGTAAATTTTTATCGTATTATAAAAATACTTTTCTACCACACATGCGCGAAAAACTCTTGTTTTTGTTCGCGTGAAGCGGGCCAGAACTCGCAGTTTTCAGGTTACGTTTAAATAGCATATACACCTCGGGAGGACGATTATTTGTCTCGCACATTGTTCTCCTAACTCGATGCACAATCGCTTCGCTTGTACTCCACCAATTCTTCGAACCTTTTTGTTCGGCAAAGAAACACAGCCTTGATGCATAATATACTAATTATTATAAATGAGTGGTTAATTTTAGGTCCATTTTGCTGATTGCGATAATTAATTGAATATAGTTTAGCTTCATTTTAGTGTTAAACATTTTATTAATTAATTCAGCCTGAAATAATTACATATGTTGGAAATTTGTAATATTTACTGTTGAGCGGTCTCTCCTACTATTAAATACAAATTTTTTAAAGAAATTAATTTTTTAACTCCTGTAAGCTCTTAAATCAATTTACTTTTCGGATTTTTTACGTCTCTTATCGGCAATACCAGATAAAACCCGGATATAACCGATAATTGTATACAGGAAGTTTCTATTCAATCTCTGATAGAGACTAGATAAACCCGAATAAGGATATTTTTCCCACTTATCTGCTTTCTAGTATCAGATAAAAATTTATTCAGGGTTGATTTAAATCCCTGCTTTTTACTTAAGCCACAGTTTTCATATAGCACCCGAATTGATCAGGATAGGATATATTTGAGGAGCACTTTTTCGAAACTTGAAAAATCAATTTTTTTAAAAAGTTAGGTTTATATGATTTCAATACGTTTCAGACTCAAGAAATATGATTATTTACCTTTGGTTCAAGATTTTACAAAATTTTTCAATTTGTTATCAAAATTGAATAAATCCCTACATAAATCTGTGACAATTTGACCATCCTGAAGCAAAGGTCGATAAATCCTGAAAATGCTAAAATCTACATTTTTTTAAAGAGCAAGTATAATTATTATAATTATGAATGTAAACAGTTACATCTTATAAAAAGAGAAGATTATCTAATAGATTTTAGTAGTTCACATACATTTCAACGTATTATATTTGTTCTATTAATATTTAATTCAATATTTAAAAATCAGGTATACTAAAACAAAACTAAATTAATCCATTTCTGTTTATTTAAGGGCTAGAACCACATTTTAGAGACGTTTACTAAATATATTTTTTTATTACAAAGTTTATTTTATTTACTTTAAACTTTTTCTACATTAAAGAAGAGGTTTTAAACTATTAAAAAAAATTTTATTCCTTGATCATTAACGATTATCTTACTGTCATGGCCGCCTGAAACTACTCCTATTTGTGATTGGCGGACACGATATCTTAAGTTCAGGTGAACTAAAAAACAAAAACCAATTAGTTTCTTGAAAAGTAAACTTGTCGCTATCGTGTGAATCTCGATAAAATTTTTTCGTTGAAAAAAACCAAAATGGCGGAGCTTTTACATTTTTGACCTTGTTTTTCCAATGTAAATTGCTTAAAAAATTAATAAAAAAATAATAAAAAATTATAATTTTGGTTCACACGATAAACGTACATGTGTAGCATAAGTCATCCAAATTTTAGCCTGATTGGTAAAATAGTTTTTTTTCTAGGATGTCCGCCAGGTCAAGAAACGTTGTTTTGAGAAAAAGCTTATTTAAGAAAACATGTTCTTTTTCAAGGAAATACCCCTTACGCGTCGGAATATGCAATTTACTGTTTATAAATGTCTACAGTTTACAAATTTTGACGAAATTTGTTAATTTTGGTTCTAAAATACTCAGGATTAATTACTTTTCTAATTTTTGGCCACGATTTTGGCACTGGAAACCACTGTGGGTCGCGAAACTCTTACATTGTATCCCATTTTTCTATACGATATCGAAGTTTCCAACCAAAATAATAGTTTCTACAGCATTTCTTCATATATATACTAGAAAAATATGCAGTTTTTAGAAAATCGATTTTCTTGAAAAAAGATGTGGTATTAACCCCTTAAATAATGAGAATAATCTATCTATATATCTATCTATCTATAAAATTCAAGTTTTGTCTGTTAATTGCTTCGAATTTAAAAATTTATGTATAATTTTTCATTTCAAGTTGCAAAAACTCCAAAAATGACATTAAAAATTTTTTTGTCCTTCTGTCTGTCTGTCTGTCTGCACCAAAACTTTGTTCGGGCATCACGCGAGAACGACTCGACCGAATGAAGTGAAATTTTGTGTGCAAATGTCTATTAGCCCAACTAAGGATCTCCAATTTACAGACTTCAAAAATATTAATTAGAACCTGAGATATGCTACTGCCACATAAGTACACATTAGGGTGGTCCACATCAACTTTTTCTCTCTAATGGAAAAATCACGAATTTAAGGCCAGGTTCCTCCAAACAATTTTCAAAAAATCTAAAAAATTTTTCGCCCGTAAATTGCTAGAAAATACTCTTAGAAATAATATAGAATTAGTCCCGAAGGTCCGCACGACCGAGAAGTAGATATACAAGAGGGGAGAGCGGTGCGCGCTAAGCGGTAAATCCGGCCGCTCGAGCGGCCACAGAAGCGTCTAAAGATTACAGGATTGCTGCAAGAAATGCAAAAATTCTTTAAAATGACACCTATGACGACCAGGAAGAAGTTCTGTGCGTAGCCGGATTGGATACATGTGTAAGATTCACTTTTTTTACGATTTTTCACGAACAAAAACTTTAATCGCTTTTTTCTCAAAACCACGTTTTTCTCGAAACAACGTTTTTTGAACTGGGTGTCACTCTTATTTAGAAACTATTGCACTTATCAATATGAACCAAACGTCATTTTACTCTTCAAATGTCTCTCTATGGTGTGAACTAGAACCAAAAATATTCATCATTATTTAAAAAAGTTATAAACAATTAAAAGTGAAAAAAAGGGTTAAAAACTGAAAAGTCCGGACATTTTTTTTTTTTTTTTGGTCAAAATGTTTCATTCTAGTTCACACCATAGCCAATGTCATACAGAATAAGAAACCATTTTGATTTTTGCTTTGAATTGAATGGATTCAGAGATATCGTGACACCCACCAACAAAAGGGATTTTTTTGAACAGCCATTTTCGGTGTCGCCATTTTGAAAAAAAATATAATAATTTTTTTCAATTAGTATTTTTATGTGTCTTTGTATATGAAAAAGTTTGATTAAAAAAATTTTTTTGTAATATCAATAAAATAAGTTTGAAAAAAACACATTTTTTGGAGAAACCTGGCCTTAACATGTAAAATGGACATTCTGTTTTCAATGGTTATTTTAACATATTTGTTAATCATAAATTTTCTTGCCCACTAAAGTAGAGCTTTACATAGAGTAAAAGAACAAGTTAAATTAAAAAAAAAAATATTATCTTAATATTTGTAATTGTAATTCAGTGCTGAAAATCGTAATTTCGGTACTTTTGAGAATGCTTTTTGAGTATTAAATATTAGTTTTTAATGTTGCAATTTACACTCAACAAAACTTCATTATTTAATGAATAAATAATAATAAAATTGAGTTGATTGAAAAATATTTAAAGGTACAATTATTAAAAAGAAAGTTTTTTTTTTTGAATTTCGACCCCTCGTAGGATTTTTATGACCATTATAAAAGTGAAAGTGATACTTGCCAGCGTTTTGCTACTGGCGAATTCAAGGGTTGGCTACTTTCAACCACAAGGCTTTTAAAGGACAGGATTATACTTATTGCCGTTAAACGAAACGTAGAAAAAAATTGTTGAAATCTTGAATCGAAGACTGAAAATTTTGACTGCGACGTGCGACATTTAAATATTAAGTTAAAAATTTATAAAAAAAAGGTTATGCTTCAAAAATTTATGAAGAATATGAAACTGATTTAGGATTTTGAAATTTCAGAATTTATGTTTTTTTGGACCACCCTAGTACACATACACATGCATAAAAAAGCATTTTTTGAAATTTTGCAAAAAATGTGTTTATTTCCGTATTATTGTAGTTCATTAATATTGAAATTCATTTTTGGGCCCAAAATAAAAAATGTAGTTTTGTACACTTCTGACCTGAAAATCTTTTAAAATATCAGAAATTTGGTAATTCTGAAACTAATAATACAACTGTTCATTTTTCGGCCCAAAATAAAAATTGGGCCTTATAAGACCCAAAATAAAAAATGTAGTTTTGTACACCTCTGACCTGAAAATCCTTTGAAACATAAGAAATTTTGTAACTAATAACAGAGCTGTTTATTTTTGTCCCTAAAATACAATTTGGGCCTTATAAGACTCAAAATACACAATTCTCCTGTGTTACAAGTGTAAAGTTTTTTTTCGATATCATAAAATATGCAAATAATAGTATATCAAATTACTTTTAGAAGTGAAATAAAGGTTGGGTCTTATAAGACCCAAAATAAAAAATGTAGTTTTGTACACTTCAGACATGAAAATCTTTTAAAATATAAGAAATTTTGAATGTTTGTCTGCCCTATTGAATCCGCCAATTTGAATTTTGAAAAATTGTGAACGGATTCGGAATCAGCGACCCCAAAAACACCTCTGTATAACACTTATATGTTCAGAATTAGAAAATGTTAGATAAGAAGTGAAAGGTGTACTTCCGAAAACGATGACGTACCTAGCATTTTAATGAAACTTAATACGCTTATGTATCTTAATGCGCTAATTACGAAAATAATAGTGAAAATCAGCGCAAATTTGATTATTATGATAAAAACCATAAAAAAAAACTACCATAATAATTCATAATTTTTTGATTTTATCTCATAAAATATTCAAAATTTCAAAAAAATATTTTAGACAAAAGTTGTAGATCGAATAAAATTGGACGTTTTGTGTTGTATACATTTTTTACCAAAAGTTAACAGTTTTTTTTAAAAAAATACAAAAACGTGTCAACGACGATGAAAATAGTCTACATGAATAGTCTACCTATAAAATTTTATTTTAAAACAGTTTTTATTCTTTATGACACCCGAATCACCCTGTATTAGTTTAAAAACAATTCAGTTTGTTATAGCACCCCAACCACCCGGTACCCCTGTTAAGTAAACCCAACTAATTATGGAATATTAACGCCTGCTTCATCTCCGTTAAGAGGGGCCTTATAAGACCCAAAATAAAAAAGCAATTCGACACAATTCTGTTTACAAATTTTTATAATAAATCAAAAAACGCGTAAAAGATTAAGTCACAATTGACTTTTTGGTCTAAAATTAAAATTGGGCCTTATATTGCCTAAAGTGGAAAATGTTGTTTGATACAATACTCTAAAATCTAAATGCACATTTTAAGTTGTATATATTTTTTACTAACAGTAAATAATTTTTTAAAACTAGGTGTGAATTCTGTCCATTTCATGAACACTTCGCTTCTAAGGAAGCAAAACAATTTGCTTCCTCATAGAGGAAGCAATAATTTAATAATATTTTAAATATTTTAAGTTAATAAAAACAAAAATTAAAAAAACATGAATTATTTTGATTAAAAAGATACTAAAACAATTTGATTAGTTAATTTAGTTAATCTAACTTAAATTAATGTGTCTTTAATATTTTTTTAAATATTTCAAGAAATGTAAAGATACTTTTTTAAAAAGTCGTTTTTTTCAAATAGCTATAGTAACACCAAAAATAGACATAAATAAAATTTCTAAGTGGATTTTTAAAGCTGTAAACATGTACCTTAAGTCTGTTTAAGCCATTTTTTGATTGGCTAAAAAAAACATATTTTTTGGGAGAAATGAAAATCATCAAATTTGGTTCATTAAGTGGAGTCACCTGAGAAATTTCAACCCATCGAAATATGTTACTTAACGGTGCAAATTTTTTTCTGGGATTATTTTGGATGTAAAAGAATGACATATTATCAAGATTAAAAAAAAATGTTTTTAAATACAAAATTTTTTGAAAAAAAAATTAAAAAAATTTTTTTTTTGTTGAAAAAATTAAAAAATGTTAAAACCCATACGATATTTTGTTTGAAATCTTAAAAAAGGCAAATAAAAAAATTGGCATTAAAAAAATATGAAAAATTGTAGGAGGAAATAGATTTTTACAACAAAAAAAAAATTTTTTCAACAAAAAGAAATTTTTTTTTAATTTTTTTTAAAATTTTTTTTTTTTTAATTTTGATAATATGGCATTCTTTTACATCCAAAATAATCCCAGAAAAAGAATTGGCACCGATAAGTAACATATATTTCGATGAGTTGAAATTTCTCAGGTGACTTCACTTAATGAACCAAATTTGATGATTTTCATTTCTCCCAAAAAATATGTTTGTTTCAGCCAATCAAAAAATGGCTTAAACAGACTTAAGGTACATGTTTAAAGCTTTAAAAACCCACTTAGAAATTTTATTTATGTCTATTTTTGGTGTTACTATAGCTATTTGAAAAAAACGACTTTTTAAAAAAGTATCTTTACATTTCTTGAAATATTTAAAAAAATATTAAAGACACATTAATTTAAGCTAGATATTCTTTTTCTACAGGTTCTGGCAATAAGTTTTAAAAAAAAGACGTCTCGATATGTTCATTAGGCTCTGAGCAATCAGCGTTTGAAAATCGCTCGGGTCCCGTAGACCCAATCTAGCAGTTACGTTAAATCCTGATAGTCTAGCAGTTGAGGGTTAATATTATTAGAAATATTATTATTATTATTATCATTATTTTAATAGGTGAAAATTATGTCCATTTCGTGGATATTTCGTTTCGAAGTTAGCAAACAAATTTGCTTTCTTATAGAAAAAGCAATATATTAATAATATAAAATTTAATTCGAGAAGTTCTTTAAAAAAAGGAATTTTAAGTGCAAAAAAATAAAAAAACATCAAATTATTTACGAATTTTTGATCAATTATAAAAGTTACATAGGTCAATCGATTCGTTTTGAGATAAGGAATATGATTTTTTTATTCATTAAGTTGTATTTTTAGCCTGGAAAAAATTTTTTGCAAAAAACGATTTTTTTCGATGAAAAAAGGTGCTCAACAAGATTTGATTGGGTATTTTCAAAAATCCCTGTGTCCAAATTTAGATATTCACGAGCTTAAAAAGTCATCCAAATTTTATTGAAATCCGTTAAAGCGTTCTCGAGATATCCTGGCGACAAAAAACGCTATACACACACACGTACACACACACACACACACACACACACACACACACACACACACACACACACATATACATCTGGACATTTGCTTAGGAATGAAAATTTACGCTTTTTAGATGAAAATGAGTCGATTTAGACTATTTTTGGAAAATCGAAAATCTTAACGATCACAAAGCTTCCTCCATGAGGAAGCAAAATACAAAAAACTGTGAAGGAAGATGAAAAGAGTCTATAGTTGTATTATTTCTGAACAATGAACAATAGTCTGATACGTCTGAAAACTGAAACAAATGTTATATGTGTATTTTGATATAAAAATAGTTTCAATTTTTTATGACACCCCAACCACCCTGCATCTGTTTAAAAAATTTTATTTCTTATAGCACCCCAACCCTCCTGTATTCGTTAAAACAATTCAACTTATTATAACTGAACTCCTCCTTTATCCGTTTAAATAAGGTTGAAATTTGTAACGCTTGAATTTTTAATAATTAAATTTTACATTAAAAATATTCAAACATTATTTTTCTTTCTCTTTTAATATTATCAACGAAACTTTCCCTACCACCTACCAAAGGGAGATTCCGCCGAACCGTTAGGTTTGCCAAAAGATCGAAAAAACGACGGCCAGAATCACTTGCAACAATTTGCACTTACCAATTTAGCCGAAAAATCAAACGACGAAAAGAATCCACACGCGACCTCAAAAACACTCCCCCCAATAACACAACACAATTTCAAAGGAACAGTTATTTATTATCCCAACGGGGAACTCACTAAACTAAAAATAAAAATGATAAAGTATCAAAAATAAAGAAACTCAATAACGAAGAATCTTCGCGACACCAGGAAGAAGTCGGCCCGAACTGCAACACGTGCTTTCTCCAGAAAAGCCCTTTTTTCACTCTCTGGTCGGCGGTCTCGTCGATTCCACTGCCCTTCAGGCCCCGGCGCGACAAGAAATAGCTCCGCCCACTTTCCTCTCGGCGTCTCCCTTCCACGACCGGTCCTCTCACTTACTCCGCAAACGAATACCTGAAAAAGAAAAGAGGTCGCCACCGGAAAAACGCGGGAAACGTCAGAAAATCCCGCGCACACCCCTCTAAAGCTCCGTGATTTGCCAAAGGCTTATCACGCGGTTCGAGAATACGAATATCGGGGGACTGCGACGAAGCAGAAGTAGGGCGCAATTTAGGGCCGTAACCAAAAAGGCGCTTGTGCTGCACCGACTAGTTATTTAAAAATTATCAATACTCAACACTAGGACTAAATAAATAAAATATCTCTTAACCACCAAATAAATTCGTCAGTGACGAAATGCTTCGTCACAAATTATAAAACGAGTAAACATGCAATTATAAAAATAATTTTTTTACACAAAATTCTATTATTTATTTTGTTGAGTCACATATGTGGTATTTTCCTTTACATGTGAAAATATTTTTTTCATTGTAGAGTTTAATGAAAGATATTCTAGATCTTATAAAAATACATACTTCATGTTTTATACATTTTTTATCAAAATGTGTCAACGACCATGAAAATAGTCTGTAGTTATATTATTATTGAACGTTAGTCTGGTAAACTACAACAATTGTTACCTGTGTAATTGGATTTAAAAACAGATTCCAATTTTTATAGCACATAAAACCCCTGCATCCTTTAAAAAGAATTAGACTTATTATGGCACTAACCTAAGTATTTTTATCAGAAGTACAACTATTGTCTAAAATATTTTTTGAAATTAAGAATATTTTATGAGATAACAGCGAAAAACCATAAAATGTATTTGTTTTTTGCTTTTTAACATTATAATAAAATTTGCGTCAGCTTTCATCATGTTTTAGTTATCGTAATCTGCGCATCAAAATATGTAAGCATTCGCAGTTTTAAATAAATAGAAAATATGTGTTAATCTGAAAGTTTATATCTTTATTTTGCATGTAAAAATATTTTTTTTTGACGTGGAATTTAATAAAAGATATTAAAATATATAAATTTTTTGAAGAGAATTATGTTACTAAGATAAGTTTATTTCAAATACGTTTTGTTCGGAAATAATTTATGTCACAAAAGTATATTCCACCAAGGGTGGAAAATTCGAGTTTTTTTATGAGAACATTGTGTGAGTCAATAAACAAGGTCCACACGCCGTTAAAACGTTATTTTCTTTCACAAATGCAGAAAAACTTGAGTTTGTTCGTGTGAAGCAGTTAAAGTCAAAGTTTTAGGTGAGAAACGCAAGTTTTTGTGCATGAGTGGAAGAAAATAATTTTTGGCAAAAAATATTTTCTGTCAGAAAATACTTTTTGTCAAAAAATACTTTAAATCATAAAATACTTTTTGTCAAAAAATCACTTTCTGTAAGAAAATACTCTTTGTCAAAAAATACTTTCTGGCAAAAAATACTGTTGGTGGCGCGCCACTAGTAATGATATAATTGTTTTTGATTTACTGATTTTTAATATAGATGATCGCTTCGATGTAAAATTATTTTCAATTTTGTTTACTACTTTTATTTATAAAGATACAACGCTTGTCGCTTTATTAAAAAACTATTTCAAAAGGGTTTATCAAGTTTTCAAAAAGTGCTCCTCATTTAGTATGTGACTTTAACTGAGATTCACAGAAGATATGTCATTAGGCAGAATGGTCGTGATCGTTAAGCGTTGCGTTAGATAAGAATTACAGAATGTGTTCCGTTTCGGAGGATTTATGCAAAATACCGTATTTATTACGAACCTGTTGTTTGTAAGAAAAACGAAATTTATGACTCAGTTATTCCTGAATTATATGGAAAAATTCCAGAACTGTGCAGTAACTTTTACGAAATTAAAACCTGAATATTTCCGACGTACAGGTCTGTAAAATTTCCAGTCAGGTGAAAGTAGATATTCCAGAATTATTTGTAAGAATTCTGGAACTGTGGAGTAACTTTTACGAAATCTAAGATTTATTTCGGTATAATGAATAATTTTTAAAATATTTAAAGTTATCCACTGTTAGAATGGCTCTCCGCCATAGGGCAGTTTCCCTTACCATGACTCAAGCAGAATTTAACCGTGCATGGAGAAGAAGAAGTATTTGGCAGTAGTCAAGTCAAACGGTGTACTCAGACGGAGAAGACGGCAGAGCTCAAGAGTGGGGGAAGGTCCGGAATAAATTTTCGTTGCCGAGCAAGTAGATGGAAATAAGTTGGGGATGAATCGTGAATCTCCCAAGCAAATAGAATCAATATATAAACGTTACAAAACCCATATCGGAACCGGATTGTAGACTGTGGGGCATACCCACGGATAAAACTCCTATATAATCCGAATATAAAACATATACATTCATGATAGAACCTGATAAAACTCGAATACAGGTAAAATAGGCTTTCGGATAAGGGGACAAATGGATTTCATAAGGAGGAAAATTTAGGCTCTTAAAGTACAGCCATCATTATGTATTTTGCAAATGAGGCAAAGATATTAAATTCTGTGACACTTAAAGCTCCAAATGACCAACTTGCATTCATTTTTATTAACGCTTGATAAGGCTACAGACTGTATAAGCCTCTTGACACATGTTGCCCCACTGTATGCCTATACATTAACACTCTTTAAGAACGTTAAACATATTTGTCGATTTTATAGTGTGTTCAATTTTAATTTGTACAAGTAATTAAGCATCTTACTTGGCGAGAATATCCTGTGATATTATAAATATATTAGTTGTTCAACAAGAATCGACATTTGGACAATTGTCATATCTCAAGTAAGTGATTAATATACCATGTGTTTCCTATTTGATCAGAAGAGGGTATATATAATCCCGGAAAGTAAAATTAGTAACAATTATTATGTTAAAATCTTGACGTTTTACCAACTAAGATTCGTTAGCCGCTTCAAGCTATTTATTATAAATAAAATTCACAGAATCAATAATCACTTCAAAAAACCTAGGTGAAAATTATGTTCATTTGATAAACACTTTCAATAGGTGAAAATAATGCAGGAGCAAAAAAATTTCAATTTTGTTTATAATAAAAATAGCCAATAAATCTATTAATTTCCGGAAAAATATATACCTTATATAAGGTACATGAATGTACCCTCAAACTCATTTGGCATAAATCCCATTTGGCAAAATTTAATTTGGAATAAATTCTCTATGGCAGAAAACTTAATTGGCAAAAAACTCATTTGGAATAAAATTCAATTAACATAGGGTGACCGCAACTGGCTTTCTAAAAGTATGACTACAAAGCTTTAAAAAAAGAGGACACGTCCGGAGAAAATGGCGGTATTATATATAATTAATTTTTTAAAAATCTAATAAGTTTTGGGATTTTTTTCTAAATCAAATACATGTTAAAAATATTAAAGCACTCATTTTTTTGCAATTGTTTAAAAATGAAATTTTTAGTTAACTCTGTTAACTTAATTCTGTAGTTCTACTGCAGTAGAAATGTTCTACTGTTGTTCTAAATGTTTATTTATTTACTAATTTAAGACATATATACGAGTAAATACCCTTTAAAAATAATTAACATTAAATTAATTTCTAAATAGGGTTTCACCCCGTTTTTTAAGTCGTATTAATTAATTAAGAAGATTGGTATTAAAAAATTTTTTTTTTGGTTTTGGCCTAATCGACTTTATTTAACCTTTCTTACATTTTCGACATTTCGACGCACATATTACGTCCTCATCAGAAAATCTATAAACACATAATATTTCAATAATAATTTAAAACACATAACTATGGAAGATGATAATAATATAAGCTAGATCAAAAAATCTTACTTTTGGTACGCAAAAAAACTCGCTTATATTATTATCATCTTCCATAGTTATGTGTTTTAAATTATTATTGAAACATTATGTGTTTATAGATTTTCTGATGAGGACGTAATATGTGCGTCGAAACGTCAAAAATGTAAGAAAGGTTAAATAAAGTCGATTAGGCCAAAACGAAGAAGAAGAAAATTTTTTAATACCAATCTTCTTAACATTAAACTAAAGACGATCAAATTTAACACAGTTTTATTGATTCTGTTAAAGACAGAGTGTCTGCCATAATTAGTTCTATTGTATTTGATAAAAAATGAGACGTTCAATCTCAAAGACCTCATAGGGAACGAGAAATTTATTGAAGATAAAACTGCAGGGCAGCGTACACCTCCATTGATTGTTTAAAGAAGAAAAAGAAGGTAAGAGTATAGGAACCTGGATTCGATCCTTGGTATGCCCAATCCCGCTCTCAATTCATGGCAATTGTGTGTGTATAAGTCAAAACTGATATTAAATTGCATTTAAGCAAACCAAAAAAATCTGTTTTAAACTCGCTCTAATCTCAGAATGTGAACGGAGTATAGAGGATACCAAAACAACGGAAGCAAATTCCTATTTTGTTCTGACAAAGGAAAAATACAAAACTTTCAGAGCTGCCAAGTCATAAAACTTAAGAAAATTTCTTTTTACAAAAGCTAACAAGCCTTGTTTTCAGTGCCCAAAATGTGCGATTCAAAGGAAAGGTCACTAGATAGTAACACTCCTAGGTCACCAATTTGTTTGACATGTCCGATCGATACTCCATCAGTGGCATAATCAAAACGGAAACTTCTTTCTTTTTTGAAAACGATATAGAACAACATTTGTCTACATTTAGAAGCATTCTGTTGCGATGACACCAGGAACAAAGGTCATTAAGATCAGACTGAATCTTCAGACAGTCTTCGAAAGATGTGATCATGCGATAAAATTTCAGATCATCTGCGAACAAGGAAAATTCACAATATTCGAAAACCGAGATAATATTATTAATAAAGAAGATAAATAATAGAGGACGTAAGTTGATCCTTGGGGGACTCCATATGAGGCGGCAAACACAGAAGAGAATGCTCCTCCTATTCGAACGTTCTGAAAACTGTTAGATAGATAACTGTCTAGCCATGAAATCAAAAAGTCGTCTAGACCCAAGGAATAGAGTTCTAATTTAGTTAATTCTGTATTCTATTTCACAGTTTTTGTGTTTAGAAATATAAAAATTGCAAATACAGAAAAAAAATTTAACATGAAAAAGCATTTTAATTATAGTTGCAAAACCCAGGACAAAACCTAAGTAAATACATTTAAAAACCCTGTAGAACAAAAGTGGACTACTATAAAAACCTCGCGTGCACAAAATAGCCCCACTTGACGGTAACTTTTAATCGCATGAAACTATTTTTCGAGAAACATAAATTAAATCAAGGAAGTGGATTCGGGAAGAAAGAAATTTAAGCCGTGATCAATTTTTGTTAATATTCATTGCCACAAGTTGGGCAGACAAACAATTTATTTAATAAACAAATGAAGTTAAACAAATTGAACATTTTTGCAAGAATTTACATTTATAAAAGTTCTAATACACTGATGGTGTGAAACTCGTTGGCCGGAAGGGACGCTATAAGCACATTTCACGTTTCGATCTTTTACATTTCAACAAATAAAATTCAAGAAACAAATAATAACTTTAATTTTTATAAAAGATCTTTTAATAATACAGAGACTTTCCTCGAGGAGTATTCCGAACTAACGAGAATCTTTCAATATTAAAATAAGAAAATTTTATTCCGGAAGTGACACCTTAACGATTTTTCCCGAGCACATGTTTCCAGAGAGTACGACTTTAATCTCAATTCGACACTTTTAAATACTTTAAATCCGACACAATGACACAAAGGAGAATTGGAGAAAAATCTCTGCATTTTACACATTAATCTTAATCCCGAGTGAGAAAGAGCACTATTTAATCTTCGACATTAAGTAATTCCCGGGATCTTAACCTCAAAATGTCAAATTAATTACACAAACGAAATTTACTATTTACGCGGTCACTAATTAGAAGCCAAAAAGACTCACTTCTTTTTCCGGAATTACCGAAAGGGCTTTTCCAATTTTTATAGAATAATCTTTATTTGTAATACCATTAATTTGAACAATTTTTAATTAAGAGATCCAATTTTGTGTCAGACTTTTAGAAACTTCGGTACAAGAGTGAGGAAGAACCGCCAGTATTTCTTGACTTCGATTCTTTCAGCCATTCACGTAATTTCAGCTTCAGTCACGTGACCGTACGTCAGCCGAGTTAAAAAACCATTGTAGAGACTAGTTGTTGAGGAGCCCCGGCAGCTGCCATTCCGTGCACCGGAATAATACATTTTAACTTGGGAAGAGATGCTCAAAACAACCAATTTTCATAAGAAAAACCATCTCTCCCAAATCCTGAGGTTAGAGCCCACAAATGGTGCCAAACAACAAAAATTTAAAATTCTAGAACCATTGTGGCACTCTGAAAACTAGACACCCCCTGTCGATCCAGGTGCTCCGACAGCTGTCTCCCTCTGTCGGTTGGCGTGAAGTTTAATTTAAAATACTGACCAAATTTTCCCTTTTGTCCATTAAATAATTTAGTTGCTCATAAAACAAAGAAATAAATAAAGAATATTAATAAAACAATTAGTGAATAATTACAGTGCTCTTTGCCCGGTATTTTGACCCTTGTTCCAAAGTAAAAATCTTGCCCGTTAAAGGCGAATCTTAGTACGTGAAAAGTATCACGTCACAAATATAATCACTTTGACCAGCAAAAAATAATGAATCAAAAGACCATTTGATGCAGAGTTTTATAAGATTTTCAAATATTTAAATCTTAAGGCCCTATTTAACTTTTTGGCCAAGATATCCTTATTTAAATTGAGCAGTGTTATTGAAACCACTTTTACCGATCGGACCGATAATTTCTGACGGTAGTGTATAGGAGAATCTAACAAGGGGAGACCACGGGGTGTCGATTTTGTACAAATATGACAATTTGCCTAATAAAAGATTATTAGATAAGGTTTCTTTGTGAAGCAGTAAAATTCATCCAGCAGTAGTGCATTTTACTATTTTTGCCTAATAAAAAGTATTAGATTAGTTTTTTTTGTGAAGCAGTAATTAAATGCACCTCACAGTAGTGCATTTTACTATTTTTGCTAATAAAAAAGTATTAGATAAGTTTTTTTTTGTGATCGGTGAAAGTGGTTTCAATAACACTGCTCAATTTAAATCAGGATATCTTGGCCAAAAAGTTAAATAGGGCCTTAGGATTTGAATATTTAAAAATCTTATAAAACTCTGAATCAGATGATCTTTTGATTCGTTATTTTTGGCTGGTCAAAGTGATTATATTATTTGATGAGTTTTGGTAAAAATTACCAAATTTTTTGAATATCGTTCGATAAGTTTAGCTCGCTGTTTGATCTACAAAAATTGTACAAAAATTAACAAACATCATAATAATTTAACCTTTTACAGTAGTTTTGCAAAGAGAAGAATTCACAATCACAATTTTGTTTTTTCCAAAAAATTGTTAAAATTACAAATTTACACATTCATATTTCATATTTGCAAAAACATCTTAACAAACAAAAAAATTTCATTTGAAATTCTGACATTAATACTGATATAATCAAAAACTTTTTTAAATTTTCAGAAATTAAATTTACAAGTATTCTTAAAAATCATAATGATTTACATAACAAAAAATTATTAAAATTGACAAAGGGAAAAAAAAATCCTTTCAATTCGGAAGAAAAAACAATTAGATTAAAAATTTATCTCAAGTAGAAATTCCCAATGATGTACTTGATGTAGTTTCACTAGGTCCTAATTTTAGTGTTTCACATGAATTTTCTAAACAAGATATTGTCAATACGATTAAAAACATTTTAACATTTTAATTTCTGTCAGCAAATTGGAAACTAATGAAAATGTAAAAAATAATTTCAGAGAAAAAGTCTCTCAGGTTTTACTAAATAAAATAAATAAAAACAAGAGTTATAATTCAAGTGTCGAGAGAACATTTAATAATAAATTGATAAATAAAAAAACATTTTTAAAAAATAACCCTTATATTTTCTTTATTAGTGCCGACAAGGGGAACGT
This sequence comes from Ganaspis brasiliensis, assembly GCA_037103525.1. Lineage (NCBI taxonomy): Eukaryota > Metazoa > Arthropoda > Insecta > Hymenoptera > Figitidae > Ganaspis > Ganaspis brasiliensis. The sequence goes on from JAZKLR010000526.1 coordinate 113,213, forward strand.
CACTGTTTGTATGGAAAAAGAAGACTATAATAAAAAATGCTAGATCTTTTATCGGACAATTCCACTTATTCTATAGTTAATAACAATCCTTTAAAAAAACTCCAGACCAATACGTCTAAGATTTTAAGAGATTTAAACAATAATGAATTTTTAGAAAGGAAATTTCATAATGATGACATCACTCTTACAGATACTATGTTCGCAAAAGCGTACGATCTTCCTAAAATACACAAGGTAAATGTTCCTCTTCGACCCATTATCTCATTAAAAACAGTCCAACTCATTTTTTATCAAAAATATTATATAGTGAATTAAAGAATAGTATAAAAACTCCCAAATCTCATATCAATACCAGTTTTGATTTAAAGAATAAATTGCAAGAAATAAAAATTGATTCTGATTCTGTTCTTCTCTCACTAGACGTATGCTCTTTGTTTACCAATATTCCTTGCAATTTGGTTTTACAAAGTTTGGATCGTCGTTTGCAGGATATTAATAATAAATGTAAAATTCATTTTAATGAAATCATAACGTGTACTAAGTTTTTATATGATAACACTTATTTTTCTTTTAACAATAAGTTTTATAAATAAAATCGAGGTACCCCTATGGGTTCACCGATCTCACCCCTTTTTGCTGATATGGTTATGGATGACCTGGAGAGTGATTGTTTATTAACTTTGTGAAAAAAATATAATTGCAAACCACTTTTCTATTTTAGATACGTTGACGATACCATTATTTGTATAAATAAAAAATATGTTGTCCTGTTTATCAACATGTTTAACTCTTATGATAAAAATCTACAATTTACTTTTGAAATGGAAAAAAATAATGAAATTTCTTTTCTTGATACACTAATTATTAAAAAAAAAAAAAATAATAACATCATTACAAATTGGTATAGAAAACCAATTTCTTCTAGTAGACTAATAAATTTCTTTTCCGGTCATTCACTCCAACAAAAAAGAAACATTGTTTTTAATTTAGTTGACAAAAAAATATCATTTTCTGGAAAAAATTTTCATTCTGAAAATTTAACAATTATTAAAAAAATTTTAATATCTAACGATTACCCAGTTTCTTATATTGACAAGTTAATTAAAGTGAGATGTAAAAAAATTCAAATCTTATCACAAAGCAATTCAAAGGAAAAAAACAAAAGCTCGTCATTATTATATTCTGTTCTTCCTAAAGTTTGTTTACCTTAAAATAACCACATTTTCTATAAATTATCTATGATTCTAAAAAATTTTAATCTTTTGACTATTCCCTCTATTAACAAAGTTTTAACTTTCGTAGTAAAATTAGGTAAAGACGTTTCAAAAAAATGGGAAAAAATCGGTGTTGTCTACAATATAGATTGTAAGGATTGTGAGTCAACATATATAGGCGAAACGAAACCTGCTTTAGGAGTACGTATGAATGAGCATATAACAAAGAAAAATAAAAATTCAGTTTTATGTAAAAACCAGAATAAATTTGGCCACGATTTTGATTGGGACAATTAAAAAATTATTGACTATGAACCTAATAGCAAAAAACGTTTAATTTCTGAAATGATTAATATCAAATCCGAAAATTTCACCATAAATGGGAAAGAGGATAGTTTATGGCTTAATAAAATATATTTCCCATTAATAAAATTTCTTAAGAAAAGCCAATAATTTCTCATTTGGAAATTAAATTTGAATTTATTCTCTAATTTCTAATTTGTTTTTCAAACTTTTTTATCATGGAGAGTTAATTGTAATTAATGTGATGATACTAATTAGATTCAGTTTTGACTAAGACGTCGTTATAGACACGTCTTTAAAAATGTAAATAAAATTTTAAATTGTGTGTGTCTTCAAAAAATGTGAATTCTAAGCAAAGAATGAGGATTTAAAATTTTATTACTTAACGTAAATATAAAATTTTTTACAAAATCTTGTGTTTAAAAAAAATTTTAATAAATTTAGCCGGATGAGGCTGACCAAGACAGCGAAACGTTGCAAAGGTGTTAGACGACAAAAATTTGGAATATTTTTTCCACTGCCTTCCTTTGATCGTTCCCATTAAATCAAGAACCTAACTTTTTCAAAGGTAATATCTCCGAAATAATACATATTAAATGGAATAATTTTACTGTGAATAGGAAAGAGAACTCCTGTTTCTAAATAGAAATTTCTTCTCCCTAATTAACAAGATAAATTCATGAATAAGTTTTTCTCAATATTTGCTGTTTTTCTCTGTTATTTGTATACCGTTGTTTATGTTTATAAATACCATCTTTTTATAAGTTATTGAACTTCTTAATATTTATAAAATCAAGTAATTCAAAGTAATTAGTTAGTTTCAATTGTGTCGAGTGATTGTCTGGTGAATTTTAAATACTCGCTACAGTACTCAAATTTATTTTATTTATTTGACGAGTTAAAAATGTTCTAAATTTTTTAAAATTGTAGGTAACGTTTTGCTTTTTATCCGCTGATTTTTTGTATTTAGTTGTTTTATCATATTTGTTTGTCTGAAGTAATGATTAATTCTGCGTATTTTATTTACAATAAATAACTTTATGAGGCCAACAAATCCTAGTTGTCGAAAGGTCGCAATTTTGACATAATAATTGTGTATAATATAGTATATAATTTTATATACATAATAATAATTTTACCTTTCTGGATGACACATACTTTTTTCTGATCAATTCTGTTAAAAATTGACTGGTGTCCGCTTTTTGTTTGTTGACAAAAAACTGCAGCAATTTCGAACCCTGTCGCGCTGGGTGAGAGTAGAATTTTAAATTTATTAAACTAAATTTAATTTTTGACTTAATAATTTCCTTAACTAAAATTCTATTCGTCTCAAATATTTATGTTTCAATTATATTTATTAGTCTTAACTACATTTTCCCCCTTCCGTATTTATAATAAAAATAAATATTAAAAAATAATCTATGAACTTGTATGAAGCATTTTTTTAATAAACGCAAGTTTGAAAATCAACTAACATCTAAATTAAATTAAAGAAAAATAATATTTTGTTAAATATTATTAATATTAAATATTTAAGTTTTTTTTACCTAAGCATTGCCCTAGAAAATGTTCCATAAATTTGTTTAAGTGATGTTTCTCCTGGATAATCCACATAAATCACTGGTACATGGCGTAAAAACCGGTGACTCAAAAGCTTCCTTCCTGGATCAGTAGGTGGATTGCAAGCACCAACAAACTGAATTCTTTCCAAAGTCACCCATGCTTGGTCACTAGTGCGGTAAAATCCTTTATGTTCTACTAATTGTCTTAAAAATGAAATAACTCTCTGGGTGCCATAATTATCCATATCAGGTAAATTTATTTCATCACAAAATAATACAAGCCACTTTCCCAATTGTACAGGAGAAAGAACTACTCCATTAGATGTTTTTCGGTATTCACAGTAATGGTCAAATGTTTTTAATAATAATTCCGGAGTTGTTGCAGAAGAAAAGTTTAATCCAACAACTTCCATGTCAGGAAGAGCTCGTAAAGCAGAAAATAGAGTCATGGTTTTACCAGAACCCGGAGGACCACATAAAACTGTAAACAAGTTGTTTTCTCATAAATTTAAACATTATATCAAAATTTTGTTCACTAAGATATTACAACCGATTCTTACAAAACTTTTCCCGTAGGATACGAATCTAACCTTAAAAATATAGTTTTTGAACAACTTAGATTTAAGGTTGTTTAAGAACTAAAGCCAAAACAATAATTTCAACGTAAGATTCGATTTCTACGGAAAAAATCCTGTAAGAAGAGTCTGTAAAATTCTAGTCAACAAGAAATTGTACAAATTTTGTTATTCAAAGACTAAATATTAATATTTAAAGTTTTCTAAGACAAGAAGACTTTCTAAACGTCAACACATAGTTTTCAAACCAATATAATATTTTTAAAAAATGTTTGCTTTCTACTAATTTAGTAATTGCAATAACGACACTCATACAGAGAGAAAAATATCTAGCGTTTATAGAATATTTCCCTACACTTCCTTAATCTTAGACCCCTCTCTTATGCCTAACGCAAGGCAACATAATATAAGGCATGTTATTCAAAAAGATTCATTCATTCTTGCGTTAAGCGTATACCCAAGTGTCATGGGAGAGGTCTATGATTAAGATAGAGTAGGGCTTCGTACTATAAAAGCAAGATATTTTTCTTCGTGTAGATAAAAAGACTTTTGCTTTTGTTATTTTAGACACTTTAGGATATACTGACCAATACTAGCTGTTAGAATGTAAGTTTAATTAATTTTGAGCAAAAAAATCATAGAAACGGTATTTTTTATCCGATACACTAGACAATCTCTTTAAAATATATGGCATTAAAGGTTACTAAAGTTCTGAATAATTAAAAATATGGGGAAAGAATGACGTGTTTTTAAATATACTCACCAAGAGGTTTATGTTCTGCCAACCAAGTATAAAGTAAACTTTCATGTCTTACAGTATCTAAAGTAGGAACAACAATGTCAGGACTTGCTACTTTATGTGTCTCTACTTCGATTTGAGGTACTTTGTTACTCCATGGTAACCATTCACCGTGTATATTTACTTCAAAATCTATAATCGGCACATTGCTTAATGATGGTAAGGGCACAGTAGTAATAGATCTAATGAAATCTCCCACATCAGATCTAACTTTTAATTTAGCATCACCTGCAAAACTCCACAACAAAGCGTAAACAAGACATTTTGGCATATAGCGTTCTAACTGCTCACTTGGTAAAGGAAAGTCGATATGAGCATGATTATATTGTAATACATTGCGAACAGCTTGATTAAGCATTGAAAACAAAGAACTAAGGGCACGCAACCTTGTGAAATCCATTATATGCTCTTGACGCATCGCGTACTCCAAACATCTAACTACTAATCCATCTGGTGCAAAGTAACTTTGCAAAATACAAGCCAATTCTCGTTGAACAGAAAGTACAGGTGACAATGAGTCATCCTTGTCTGTTGTTTTTTTACTCACACTATCTTCGTCTCCATCTTCTAAAGGAATGTGTTTCAATCTCAGCATATAGTTCTCAAAAATCATTTCCGTTGATAAAACATCTTCTGAAAACCAGACCATACCACATCTTGAGACAGTAGCTAAGGTTGCGTACTTGAGATCTTGCACTTCAAACATAACTCTAACATTTGGTGGTAAACTGAGGCGCTCGCCGTTAGGTAAGGTCAAAAGCTTATTGTCATCAAGTACAGAATTTAAGTTCTCTACCCATTCTGGATCAACATCACCATCAAAAATGATCCATTGCCTTTTATTAATTTCACCTCTGACATTATCAATAATCTTTCTCAATATATGTGTAAATAATCCATCTGTCCATTCACGAGTATTTGGATCTAGTACACCGTACAAATTTTCTTTGCTAATTGCCTTTGGATCAATTACATGAGCTACTCCTTCAATTCCCTCAAATCTCTCTAAAGCTTTTAATAGTACTTTCCAAGCCGTACTTTTTCCAGAGCCACTTGGACCAACCATCATTAATCCATGATTGAGATTACAAATTTGATATAGTTGTAGGACCTAAGAAAGAAAAATATAAGGATGCATAATTTTATATTTACAAAACTATCTCATAATCAGTCGACAAACGTGCAGTTAAACAAATAGCACTATTTTATTAAATCCACTTGACTTCTGTATTTAATTGCATCTCACCTTTTGAACCCAAGTCTCACCAACCATCTCCTGAGTGTGCAAAATATAAATAGATAACACATTACGATTTTAAAAAAATTAAATTTCAATGAAAATTGCACGCAATAAATATTTTATTCAATGCATTTTTCGTACTTATAAGGAGAGACTACACAGTATTGATTTTTTCCAAATATGACACTTTGTTTTATGAAAGATTATTCGACAATTTTTTTTTTTGTGAAGTAGTAAAATCCATCTAGCCGTAGTTTTCAAGAAAGAAAATTTTAAAAATTGCTTTTATATAGGTTGTTAGGGGAGGCTGTGTCCAAGTAATCCAAGTCCATGTAATTTTCTTTCACTCACTATAAGATAACTATAAGATAACTTTTGTCCTCCCACTATATCAAATCATTGACCAAAATTATGAAAAATTTTGCAAAGAAATTGATTTTAATTTTGATTAACCCTCTACCGTAAGCGTCTACTTTTCCCATGCATAATACATGGGATTTTTTTAACTTTTGGCTTTTTCAAAATAATTCTTCATCTTATCAAGATTTTTTTAATCGGTTCAAAGATTCTTAAAGTGCATACTTTTAACATAAAATGGACCTATTATACTTATATTCTTTGTTTATAATTGCATAAGTTCTAAAGCTTTAAATTTAAAGATTAATAGATTTGGCAAAAATTTACTAGTTAAAGTGCAAAAATCGAAAACACTCGTTGTTTATTTACCTCTAGCATTACAACCTGCCCTAATATATTGTTTTTAATATCTGATAAATAAAAACCGTCTTAATAAAATTGTCTTATTATCGCAACAAGCCTTTAGCAGGACATAAAGTTCAGAATAATTTTAATTTATAAGCCAAAGATCATGTTCTATCGGGAGTTTTTATTTGACAGATATTCAAAAGACTCTAATAGGTTTTTAACACATTAAAAGACAAAAATGTTGACTAAAAAATAGTTATTTGTGATACAAGTACGTAAAGCAGGTGATTTTTTGAGTATAATGTTTGCATACGTGCCGAAGTCAAAAGGATACTGACTCCAAAATAACAATTTTTAAAGTAAGTTTTGTGTCAAAATTATACTTTCTCAGTTCTAATGCAAAAATTAGAAATGTTATTTTGTACAATTGCTAAAATTAAAAAGATGTTAATTTTAAATTAATTGAATTAATAAAGTAAATAGATAATACATATTTAATTAATTTATTTAGATCAGTTATAAAAATAGTATAACCTAAAAATCTTTAATTTTAGGAATTGTACAAATAGTATATTAAGCAACAAGGGGTTAATGGCAGCCATTTGTTTACGTTGATGTTTGTGTACGAGTGACAGTCGAGGGCGAAGGCGAACATCGACGTAAACAAATTGGATGACTTTAAACCCATGTTACTTACGATATTTTTTATTCTAAAGGCACAAACGTGGCGATTTTAGATAACCTGATGACAGGGACTAAAAGTCATTCATTTGTTTGATTATATAAAAATGGCGTCAATTTTTAACCAAGGGGAAAAAAACACACGCGCCATGCATCCTTTTTTGCCCAAGGGTAAAAATAGACGTCATTTTTATATAATCGAACAAATGAGTGCCTTTTAGTCGCTGTCTTCAAATATCTAAAAGCGCCATTTTTGTGCCTGTGGGATAAAAATAACATTTCTGATTTTAGCAACTGTACAAAATAACACTTCCAAATTTTGCAAGTGAACAAAATAATGTTCTACATAATTTGTATAATATAACAATCTCAAAAAGGTTTTGTGTCAACATACTGACTCGATTTGAAACAGAGTAAAGTATACAAATGATATTTAACAAAATAATTTATATACTGATCAAAAAGCAATTAATTCATTGATTAACAGCGAAATTCACTAATAGTGAAATTTAAGATTTTTTTTTGTCACGAAATATAAGACATGTATTTGGTTTTCTTTCTATCCTCTTGTAATTATTTGTAATAGGTTTTAAACCCATATATTATTCAATAAATTAAATACATTAAAATATATGTCCTGTTTTGAGATAGAAAAAATGGCTGCGGAGAGAGTTCGCGCTTAAAGTAGCTTCAGGCTAACAGTCCTTTTTCGTTAAAAGTTTTAATCGGGCACGACTTATTTGTGTATCAGTGGAGGTAGAATTATAGAATCAAAGTGTGGAAGTGTTATCTCTTAAAGATTTGTCGTGATTTGTGAAATTTGAACTAGAAATCTGCATAGCTAGAAATAAGGTTAGGACGGGGTAATTTGTTGAGGAAGGGGGAGAGCCGAAGCCACCACAGACAGACAGCGACATCCAGCGGGACAGCGAGGAGTCAGCATGGGAAGATATTAACATGGCGCAATTAACCCAGCTGACAGGAGATCTGAGTGATCAGTTATGGTGGTCAGACGTGAATTATAGTAGTTGGTCGCGTGGAAATTTTCAAGCTAAAAACGAATTGTGCTCGTTGTGAACTCTCAAATCAAGCATTAAAATAAATATCTCTACTTGAAACCTGGAGTTAAAGTGTAATAATCAGAACAAAAAGAGGCATTTACTTGTATGAGGCAACATAACCCCAAGGGCGTGTGTTCGGGATTTGAAGTATTGTGACCCGATCAATAATCTTTAGGTATCCAAGCTGTTTCTGAGAAATATCGTATAAAAAATCTTTCAAGAGTGCTTCAGGTAGTTATTCGAGTTACATTATATGGATATTTTGGTCATTTTATTAATGATTGAAACAGAATTTTACAGTGTTACCCCATGCTTGATTTCATCATTAAATTACGCACGTTTGCAACCTATTGCACTGCAGTGGTATGAGTTGACGGCATTGAATTCAATTGTATATGTTTTGCAGCTTTACAGTTGTGTGGTGATTGTCACTAAAGGATTCGCGGCAGAGTTAAGAGAGTTGTAACTGAAATTTGGCAGTACAATATAACCTCTCTAACCTAACCTTATCCTCTTTGGAATATTTAGTACTATTGGGACAGTACGATTGTACTGACTGTATTATTTAAATATTCCACTATTTTAGTTACTTTTTATGGTTATTTAGATGTAGGGTAAACTAGGCAGTTGTCGGCCAGTTGTACTGAGCATTGTACATTAATTTTTAAAAAACATAATTGTTTTTTATGACTGCCTTAAACTGTCTATTCAAAAACATTCTAGACAGTAGTCGGCCACTTTAAAAAATCTATTAAAAAAATTTTTTTTTTAATTACTCAAGCTTAAACTTCTTTATTAAGATTTTAGGAACTTAAATATTAAAAATAAATTTCAATATCTTATCAAATTTTCTTGTTATAACTGCATCCTTGGAAAAATATTTTACAGAGAATTCTTAATAACTCACCGTCTTTTCCACCCGAATTTACCACTACTTTTTGTTTTCACTATAAACTCGCTACTATTTGAGCACCAATAATGAATCCAACGTATTTCTAACGACAAATCATGTAATTACCAGAATCTTAAAGAAAAAAAAATTTTGTTCTAAATTTTACAACAGTATTCACATTTTTCTGTAAGGTGGCCGACAACTATAGGGTGGCCGACAACTGTCTGGTTTACCCTAAATTGTTTGATATTTTCACAAACGTACCAAATTTACCTTTAAATTTTTTATTTTAATAAAAATGTAAGCCATATTTTACCTTTTTTTGTTTATTATGAATTTAAATTTGTCAAATTTCGCGCCAAAGTATATGTTTAGTTTTCGTTAATTGCATGTAACTTAACGTAACTTGATGTAACTTCATTGGTCAGTACAATTTAGTACAATTTTTCATTAAATTCAGTATAATCTGAGATTCCATTGTGGCAACACTGCCCACACAGCACCCAAACATCCCTGAAACTTGACAGAACCTCGCACTGCGAGATTAAGATCCTTGAGTGCTGAAGTTCATACAAGTTTGTGTCGATGTTTAAATATCCGCACGTATAGAATATTTACTCGAAACCTTGAACGAATATCACATTTCAATGTTCAACAAATATTCACGTGCAATGTACAGTCAATATTGTGTCAATATTGACATCGCATTTTCGCCTAGTTATAAAAATACCGTTTCTTCCTATGCATATATGTATAGGTAAATATTGACACAACATTGATTGAACATTGCCCGTGAATATTTGTTAAACATTGAAAATGTAATATTTGCTCAAGGTTTCGTGTAAATATTCTATGCGTGCGGACATTTAAACATCGACACAAAATTGTATGAACTTCAGCACTCAAGGTTCCTAACCTCGCCGTGCGAGGTTCTGTCAAGTTTCAGGGAAGTTTAGGTGCTGTGTGGGCAGGTACTGATTCAAGTATAAATTTGCAAATGTGCTATAATTAATCAAGTGACTTGTGGAATATGGGAGGTGTATCTTCTTGGTGAGTGTCTTTTAATAATTACTGTAGTGTATTTAAAGTGTTTTGGCACTGAGATTCGAATAGATTATGGCTTATATGTAGACATCTTTGTGGTTTTGGTTTAAAATGTGATTTTGAATTATTTTTTTCTACTTAACCTCAGTTAAGATGCGGTATTATAGTTTATTTGATTTTTTATGAAAATTTTTGTTATTTTGTATCTACTTAAATACTTGGATCTTGAATTGGTTCTAATGCCTGATTAGTATTTAATGTCAGTTATAGAACTGTAATTAATTTGTGAGGACTGGTGTGGTTACTATTATTATGACGGTGTTTTGCTTTTCAGACCTGGGTCTTGTGGTCGAATACTAGGACGCAAATGGGTGATCGTGGTAGAGGTAAAAGTTGCGATAAAAATTAGCTTCAAAAAAACAAGATTCAACCTAGGCCTGGTGGTTCAAGGGTTAAGTTGGACCAAGTTCCTTCCCCGGTAAGGTTTCTTGTCAGACATACTTATGACAAAGATCTACCTAAAAAGAGACAGAGATCCTTTGGGTCACTGAATTTCGATTTTTCAAGCCGATCTACTGTTAAAAACCCCAAGGATACAATACTTATTTCTCAAGAGACTTCGCACGGTTCCCTGGAATGCCTTTTAGGTATGAGAAAATTGACCAAACGTTTGGCACTTACCATGCTTCTGTATGACCCTAACAGTGTTCAAAAATACAGTTTTAAAAAAATTCCATCGAGGTCAAAAGAAAAAACTTCATTTTATGCATTTTGTATCCCGATTAACGAAATAACACACAAAACACTGTGTAACAGTTAATAATTACTTTGATTCGAACCTAGCCTAAGTTGTTCGTCATGAAAAACAAAAAAACAACCCCCAAAATTTAATTTTAGAGTTGAAAACAGTTTTTCTGCAGTTTTTGTATAAAATATACTATTAATTCGTCATTTATGGACGGATTTCAAATTTTTTTTTTTAATTTAAAGCTGAAAAACATTATTGCATTTTATTGCATTTTTTGTCTTTATAATCAAAGTATTTTTCGGGAAAATCAATGTGAAAAAATTTTTGTGACATTCTTAATTTTCGAAATTTTACCAAAATTTACTAAAATAAGTATAAAAAAGTTGTTAGAACATGATAAGTACCACTTGCAACATTTGAAGAAGGCAAAAAAAAGAAAGTACTGTTTTTTGCTTAAACAAAATACTGCAAAAATAAAGACAAAAAATGCAATAACTCAGTTAGTTTATCACCAATTTAATTCAAAAAAAGCTCATTCGACGCAGAATTAGATACACTTTGAACAATTCAGTACAGAAAAAAACATTCAAAAAAAATTGTTTTGTAAATCATGCACGGAAAATTGTTTTGGATTAAATTAATCTGCAACGCTCTTTTTTTTATACTAAAAATTGAATTTAAATAATCTAAAATTGGCTTAAAACAATCGCGCTGCAGACTATTTTAATACATAAATGGTTTTCGGTGTTGCCAAAGTTGAAAAAATATTAAAAAATTGACAATTTTCGAACTATTTTTCTCTTTTTCTACCGTATATATTAGTCTAAACATAAAACCTCTATTAGGTATAAAAAGCCTTGTTTTTCAGCTTTAAATTAAAAAACATTTTTGAAATCTGACAAAAAATGACGAAGTAACAGTATATTTTATACAAAAACTGCAGAAAAACTGTTTTTTAGCTCTAAAATTAAATGTTGGGGTGGGGCGGATATAATATGTTATATAATATGTTATAAATATAATAAGTTTCATGACGAACAACTTAGGCTAGGTCCGATTCAAAGTAATTTTTAACTGTTACACAGTGTTATGTGTGTTATCTCGTTAATTGGGATACAAAATGCATAAAATGAATTTTTTTTCTTTTGACCTCGATAGAATTTTTTGAAAACTGTATTTTTGAATACTGTTAGGGTCATACAAAAGAACAGTAGGTGCCAAACGTTTGGTCAATTTTCTCATACCTAAAAGTCATTCCAGGGAACCGTTTTCGGTCGGAGAATTTTACCAAATGTCTTCCTCAGTACAAAATGTAGTGAGCTCTCCTAATAATGAATTGAATTCCTCCAAGGCAGGGTCGGATCCTGGATTGAGTAATCTAGCATCGACCTCCAACGGGACTTCCAAGTCGACTTCTTTACCCGGGCCTCCCGGAGCGATTTCCTCCTCACCGAAGGGTCTTTTTTGGTCAAGAAGGGATACCGAGGTGGAGAAGCTATTTTCTGACTGCTCCTCTCCCCATTTCATTGTGTTACTTGAATCATTGGGAAGCCTGAACATCGGCAAGTTAAATAAACTTGCAATTGGGATTTTGTTGGGAAGGGTTATCTCGGGCGAACGCATAGTTATCTCGAATGGGGTCAAACAGTTATAGATATTTTGTGAGAATTAGCAAAATGCCAATTTTCTAGTGACCTCAGAATTATTGAAGGGGAAGGGGTACAGAGCTTTTGTGCCTGTATTTCTATACAAAAGAAAATTCTGGTTAGAGAGGTTGATTCAAGTCTGAGTGCCTCAGATATTTTTCGATTATTGGATCTCGATTTTCGTAATAAAGTATTAGAGATTCGTAGAAGAACCCAGGAGTACAGTGTCCCTGATTCGGACCAGACCACCAAGGTGCCCTCTGAAAATGTCGAGATTGGCCACTAAGGAAGTTCCCAGTTCGATTTTCATAGCCGATGTCATTACGGCAGTGGTCCCGTCGTACTCGAGACTTTTTTTGGACGAAGAAGCTCCGGGTCAATCTGCGGAGTGCACGCTGAATACAATTCTCGCCAGCCAGTTTCCCTACCACAGAACTTTTTACACGGATGGGTCTGTTGATCCTAATTGACCCGATCAAGCGAACTGCTCATTTTATGCTCCAGCACGGTTGGCCTGAACCAAATTTTAATCAACATTTCAGTAACTCTTAATTTTTTTGTGGATTCTGAATCTATATTTGTTCAAATTTATTTTAAAATAAAAAAGAAAATCATCGGCGGAGGGCTTTTTGAAAAAAATCATTTTCTTTTCTTTAATTTATTAAAAATCGAGATTTGCAGTTATGTACCCCTGATGAGGCTCATTTTCTTCCTGTTTTATGCACTTTCTTAACAATGGAGTATAGTATAAGGGTTTTCTAAGGAGCCAGTAGGATTTAATAGCTGTAAAAGGTTTTTAATTTGTTAAACAGTGTACCGTTATAAAAAAAAATATTTTATCGAACTAAATATTTGACCTGTAATTTGTAATAAATCTGTAATAAATATTAAAATATTTTTTAAATATATTTTAATGACTTATAAGTTATGTTAAATTATAAAAATGTTTCTGCAAAATATATAAACATGTAGATTCAGACATGTGAAATATTATACTGACACACTGCACGTAAAAGTGTTTTAGAATAATTCGGATGATTTTCAGAAACCTTATTAAATTGCCCAAGTAGATTGGAAATCAAAGTGAACAGATTTCATGGCTTGTTCACTGAAAAATTTTAATCATCCGGATTATTCTAAAACACTTTTATGTGCAGTATGTCAGTATAATAGTTCACATGTCTGAAGCTACATGTTTATATATTTTGCTGAAACATTTTTATAATTTAACATAATTTATAAGTAATTAAAATATATTTAAAAAATATTTTAATAGTTATTACAGATTTATTACAAATTACAGGTCAAATATTTAGTTCGATAAAATATTTTTTTTATAACGGTACACTGTTTAACAAATTAAAAACCTTCTACAGCTATTAAATCCTACTGGCTCCTTAGAAAACCTTTATACTATACTCCATTGTTAAGAAAGTGCATACAACAGGAAGAAAATGAGCCTCATCAGGGGTACATAACGGCAAATCTCGATTTTTAATAAATTAAAGAAAAGAAATTGATTTTTTTCAAAAAGCCCTCCGCCGATGATTTTCTTTTTTATTTTAAAATAAATTTGAACAAATATAGATTCAGAATCCACAAAAATATTTAGAGTTACTGAAATGTTGATTAAAATTTGGTTCAGGCCAACCGTGCCGGAGGACAACTTGAAGTTTGGTCTTGCGCTGCAGGAGTATTCGTCTGCTCATTACGCGGAGGCGTTTGGTATAATTTCGGCGGTCAAATATGCAATTAACCATAGAATCCGACAGATGCCAAGCAGATTTTATCGGAGGTAGAAAACAGTTTTTCCACTCCCCCGGTCTCGTATTTGATTCAAAATATTAAGAAGCAAGTAGTTTGAGCTGAAGAGGAAGGTATAAGCATTAAACTTTTGGGGATCCCTGGTCACAAGGGCTTAAGAGGAAATCAAGTGGCCGATTCTGTGGCTAAATTTGCTGCCCGGACCCCTTTTTGGGTCAAATATTGTATTCCAGACTGTGATCTCAGGAAGGTGTGTGATAGATTTTTTAGTGGGAGGATTAATGTGGACTGGCCTCATTTCGGAAAGCCCCCAAAGGGTGAGGGTTATTTCCTGAGACTACCGGCTAATGGAAAGAGACCTTGGTTTTTAGGCCTAAATACCTCAAGACTTTCAACCAATCAAATTACTCGCTTTAGGACTGGCCACCTCGTGACCACAGATCATTTTCAGAAAATGAACTGGCTTACGGAGCTCCAGTGCCTGTGCGAAGAGCACGACAGATCTTGGAGACACCTAATAGTCGAATGTCCGCTTCTTTCTCCAGGACGTCCTGAGTTTTTTGGTTATCTACATAATGGCGCTGGTATTCTAAAGGCGAAGAATTTTCAGCCGTTTGATTTCGTTTTCGATCCTGAAGAGGATTTTGTTAGGGCGTTGGCAGCCTTCTTTGGCAAAGCTCTTTTTAAATTTATTGTTTACAGTACCGTCGGAAATTGTCAGTCCACCCATTTTTTAAGGTTTGAAAAACATCTTTAAACGTACAAAGTATAAATATTAAATTTTTTCTGTGTTTATTTCCTTAAAGTAGATAAAATTTTGAGGAAAATAAGGCCTGAGTGAAGTGATTTAGTCAATTTTTCATTGAAATATGTTAAGAAATGTGGAATTTTTAATGTTTTACAAAAATTGAAATTACTCTTGAAATAATAAAGGTTTTTTAAAGTTCCTATGCTTGTTTTAAAGGGAATTTACTGGAGAATAACATTGTTGTTTAAGCATTAATGTGCAATTTTTTTCCTAGCATATGCAAGGCTCGGAAGTTGGACCAAAAAATATAAAAAAATTATTGTTTATATCTTGAAATCAAATACAGCTATATAAAATATACCAAGGTCATAATTGTCAATAACTTTCAAAAGGATGTAATATAATATATATATTGGAATTTTAAAAATTATTTTTATGTCAAAATAATGTCTTAAAAATTTTATAAATTTTTTGGTCCAACTTCCGAGCCTTGCATATGCTAGGAAAAAAATTGCACATTAATGCTTAAACAACAATGTTATTCTCCAGTAAATTCCCTTTAAAATAAGCATTGGAACTTTAAAAAACCTTAATTATTACAAGAGTAATTTCAATTTTTGTAAAACATTAAAAATTCCACATTTTTTAACATATTTCAATGAAAAATTGACTAAATCACTTCACTCAGGCCTTATTTTTCTCAAAATTTTATCTACTTTAAGGAAATAAACACAGAAAAATTTTAATAATTATACTTTGTACGTTTAAAGACGTTTTTCAAACCTTAAAAAATAGGTGGACTGACAATTCCCGACGGTACTGTAAATTGCGTAGTTCTAATATTTAGGATTAAGTGTTTTGTATAGGGAATTGAAATCATATATTATTTCATTTTAGAGGATAAGTCTTTGTGGATTGATAAGAGGGGAGGTGGTTTAATTTTGCACGTTATGCTTTCATTTATTTTTGGCGAGCCTGGCGCCATCTGACTAATGCCACAGGCCACCTTCCTTTGGGTAAATTGAGTAGCCTGGGTTCGCGGTGCCATTAGTAGTAAATGGTCGTTGTCGCCCGGGTCAATTTATTTTGCTTTGCTTGCTTGCTCTGACTTGTATTCTCCATCTGGAGTTGTAAATGTGAACTGCCCTTCAAATGCATCTATTAATTTATATTACATTGTGGTTTCAGAGTATATAGACAATAAAAATTTTTACTTTGAGAGTTCAAGATTGTTATAGCTGTCAGCTTTGCAAAAGGCCAATAATAAGAGGAAGAAGAAGAAGAAGAAGAAGAAGAAAAATAAGAAGAACCCAGTTAACATGGAAACACCAAATTCTAAGGTAAAATGCCATAATGTAAACAATTCAGGCACAATCAAACAAAGAAAGAGAGGCAGGTCAAAAAAGAAGAATGAGGGGAACTTAGAAGGAGCAAGGAAACTCCTGCTGAATTTTTTTGGCCCACCAGAAAATACAAGTATTAACAACCAGGAACAGACGATGATTAGCTCTATAGATTTACACAAAGAAAGGGTAAGTGTCACTATTGACGATGATATTTCAAAGGGAGGAAAGTAAAACAAAATTGACAGGATATTGGAAAGTGACACACAGTGTGCCTCAACCAGTCGCAGGTGATCTGAAAATGTAATAAAAAACGGCTAATGTGGAAATGTCCTAAATATCTCCTAGATTCCAAATTTTCAAGATTTGAAATCCTAGCTGCTCCACTTTTTGATATTTTTACTTAAGAGTTCCTGATTTACCATGAAAACGCGTAAGAGGCTATCTATTCAAGAAAATATCGAAGTAAGACGTGTCATTAGGTATTATAACTGTAAATGTCGATAGACCCGACTTTGTTATAGGCGAAATACTTTTTAGCAATGGACACCCCCCCCCCCCGTGTCTGAACCCCCCACCACCAAGGATGACAGAATTGTTTATTAAAATAAAACGAAATTTTATCCACGATAATTGAAAATGTTATTGATACTCATTGTAGTAGGATTTTTGCTTAACCCCCTCCACCTTCATTAACCACCTTTCTCATTTATCTAGCTCTCTATGAAGCCACCCACCCCGCCCCCTAATTATGACATAATTGCTTATTCAAATGAAACGAAAGTTTATCCACGATAGTTGAAAATGTTATTGATACTCATCGTTGTAGGATTTTTGACTACCCCCGTACCCTCATTGATCATCTTTCACCTCTATGTAGGCCTCTGTGTAGCCACCCCACTTCGCCCCCCAATTAAGACAGAATTGTTTATTGAAATGAAACGAAATTTTATCCACGATAATTGAAAATGTTATTGATACTCATTATAGTAGGATTTTTGCTTAACCCCTTCACCCTCATTAAACACCTTTTCCCCTTCTTTGTAGCTCTCTATGTAACCACCCCGACCCCCTCCAAGGATGACAGAATTGCTTATTGAATTGAATCAAAATTCTATCCACGATATTTGAAAATATTATTGATACTCATCGTTGTAGGATCTTTGACAACCCCCCCCCCCCCCCCCGCCATCATTGACCACCTTTCCCCTCTATGTACCCTCCCAAAAGTTATCGGCTGCTTTTTTAAAAATGTTATTTTATGGCAGAGAAGCTGTCTTAATTTATACTAATTGATATAGCAAGGTAAATTTGTAATTATTTTAAATTCCTGTCGATTAAGATAGTATTTTTCACAGAAGTATAAGTACATCTATAAAAAATATTATCTTAATAAAGATGAATTATAGAGTGGAATCATAGGTGGTCCACGAGGGCGGAGGGGGGGGGGGGGTAGTCAAAGATCCTTTCACGATGAGTATCAATATCATTTTCAATTATCGTGGATAAAATTTCGTGACATTTCAATAAGCAATTCTGTCATCATTTGGGAGGGGGTTAGGGTGGCTACATAGAGGGCTACAAAATGGGAAAAGGTGGTCAATAAGAGTGAGGGGGTGGTCAAAGATCCTACAACGATGAGCATCAATAACATTTTCAATTCTCGTGGATAAAAATTTCGTTTCATTTCAATAAGCAATTCTGTCATCCTTGGGGTGAGAGGTTGGGGGTTGGGGGTGTCTATTGCTAAAAAGTATTTCGCCTATAACAAAGTCGGGTCTATCGACATTTACAGTTATAATATGTAATAACACGTCTTTTTCCGATATTTTCTTGAGTTGATAGCCTCTTAGGCGTTTTTATGCTAAATATGGAACTCCCACGTAGAAGCACATAATATTTCAAATCTTGAAAATTTGGAATCTGGGAGCCATTTAGGACAATTTCACATTAGCCGTTTGTTGTTACATTTTCAGACCACCTGCGACTGGTTGAGGTGCACTGTGGATAAGGAGGACAACTTTCAAGAAAAAAGTACACCTCATTTTCTGGACAACGAGAAAATAACAAAAGTGACAGGTGAGGTTAGGTTAGATCAGGAGGTGAGTAGGAATAAATCAATTTTTAATCCTTTTTCCGAATGGTGGGAATCAAATGGGAAAAAAGAGATAGAAGAAACTGTAAAGGAAGTGCGGGAACTTAAAAATTCAATATATTCGATTTTGAACGAGACAGGAGAAAAAGAAAGAGCCCGGTAAGAAGAGGTTAATTGAAACAAATAAAAACGATTTCAAATACCGTGAAATTTCGAACAACGAGTGTGTTAGATTTTTGCACTTTAAGGATTGTCACTGGCGTGAAGTGGTACGCGGTAAGGGGATTGTTCCCTAATCCCCGTGTATTAATTCCATTAACAAGCAGGGTTTCAACCTAAAGAAAGTAAAATATTTATTTCTCAAACTTACTGAAAAACCATTAATATATAGTATTTACCGATTAATATTACAAATTTTGCTAAATAAGTTTCTGAAAAAATTAGTATAATTTCTGTTAGCAATATCCACACTAGATTTGTTGTACAGAGACCTAGTGTTTATGTGATTCTAACATAAATTTTTTTATATTTCTTGAAATTAAAGAGATTGCTAGTTTTAAAATATAAAAGTAATTTTAATATTATTGTATTTTTAAGTTATTTAAGTTGTTTTATTAACAAAAACAATCAAAATTTTTTTGGTAAAAAAAATAAAATTTATACCCCTATAACAAAAAGATATCTGTCGGACATCCGACAGATGTTGGACGATTTGGTAGGATATCCTGAAAAGGATATTTTGGAAAATATCCTGGATATTTGAAATTCGAAATTAATATCCTGAACGTATCCTGAAAATATATGGATATCCTAAGGATATCAACACCATCATAAAGCCATCTTCTAGATATTCTGAAGATATCCCAAAGATATCCTTAGGATATTCTTAAGATATCCTCAAGATATCCAGCGTATGTTACTTCTAGTCACTAACAGGATATCCATACGATATCCAATGGATATTAAAATTTCCGCTCTCTCAGATATCCTGAAAAAATCCATCAGACATCCTTAGGATATCCTAGAGATATTGAGGGATATGTTCTGGATATCCGGCAGATATCCGCTGCTGTTAGGGTGACTATTGTATTTCTACATTTGAATTATGCTTAATGTTACCGCGCAAGTGCTAGTTTCAAGGTTATCATTCATTTTTGGAGAAATACAACTTTGATAATTATTTATTCAATAAATTTATGGTCAGTTTTTTCTAAACCTCTTTAATTGAAGCTTGACGACATTTTCTTTCTAATAAACTAAAGTTTAGAATTTAAGCTCATTTCCATCACACCTTTTTTCTGAGATAAAGGCGAGTTTCCATAAAAACCTATGTTAAATTGCACATTTATTTTAACTTTTTAAACAAAAACTACGTGGTGAAAAATTTTGAAAAAATGAAGGCTTCCTACATTGGTTTGAGAAATAATTTGTCAAAATTTTATACTTCTAGCTCATTTCCTTCAACTGCCAGTGACAATCCTTAACTAGTAAAATTTTGCTAAATCTATAATCTCTAAATTACAAGCTTTAGAACTTATACAATTATAAACAAAGAATATAAGTACAAGGTATCTTCCATGTATTTTCATGTATCTTCAAACCAATTACAAAAACATTGATAAGTCGAAGAATTATTTTGAAAAAGCCAAAAGTTAAAAAATCCCATGTATTTTATATGAGAAAAGTAGGCGCTTACGAGAGAAGGTTACTCAAAATTAAAATCAATTTCTTCAGCGAAATTTTTAATAACTTTGGTCAAAGATTTGATATATAGGAAGACCCTAAAATTATCTTCAATGATTAAATCCTTTTAATCATTACCTGGCGTATTCGAGGAAAAAAAATAAAGTCGTGAATTTTAAAAACTTCTAACCTCCACATATGAAAAAACCAGAGACACGTTGGAAAACCAATTTTAACCAAAAATTTAATTAGAAAAAATATTTTCTTGCATTCAGATTAATTTATCTGTTCAATTTTCATAAGAATATTTGTAATAATTCATCATGAGAAACGTTGAAAATTAGAATTTAATTTACTATTTAAAAAATTTCGTTGTAGAAAAAAAACGTTCAGCAAAATTTTTTTTTTTTAATTTATAAAGAGGGGTCAGAAAGATTTAATGACTCACAATTAGTTTTAAAAACTACACTGACGCGTATTCATCACAACAATATGCGGAAAAGTTCATCACTTATATTAGTCTAAACATCGAATCTATTTTACTGAATAAAAAAAAACTCATAATGAAGATAGGGGAGAGTGGCCATCAATGTACCAGTTTTTTCAATGAACCATTTCAATTTTCTCAGAAATAATTAAATAAAAATTCTCCTAATTTTAAACATAAATGAAGTTTGCGTAAACACACTACGTCCATAAATTTGAGAAATGTGGATTTATTCTTTACAGAGAAAACTGAAAAAAACTGTTTTTGATGCACTGAAGAAAAAGTTTACCTAAAATACAAACACGTTTTTTAATTGAAATAAGACAATTTAAAAATAAATGTACTTAGGATCTATTTTGTATCGGGCCTTAACTACAATATTCTAAAGAGATAAAGATTTTGGAATATTGGATTAAGTTATAAAAAACCATTTTTGTTGCAAATGTCATGTTGATTCAATGTACCGGGAAACAATGAACCACATAAAATTTCAGTGTATTTTCGATTTTCAGAGTGGTATGCCTGATTAAAAAACTAGGCATGCGTACAGCATGTTACAGCGATTGTTATCAGTACTCTTTTCAACATAGCAAAACTAAAATGCCATTTTAGCTAGTTAACTTAAATTTGAGGTATATTTATGTTATACATTATCAATTAAAAAGTGTTAAGTAATAATTTTTTATAGTATTTGATAGAAAATAAGTTTTTTACAAAGTGAAAATTGCAATATTATTATTGTTGAACAGGGCTTCCGTTTCCGGTACCGTTAGTAGATTGACGTTCGCGGATTTTGGAAAAATAAATTGGTCGTTGGTTAAAGTTAAAGTGGAAAAGTTAGTGAAAAAGTGTAGAGAGAATTTGTGTGGAAGAACCAGGTATTGGTGAGTGAAGGCGTAAAGGTGTGGGAGTGGATGGTTTAAAGTAAGTAAGTGAATTTGTAGTGGGACTGGATTGTAGGTTAGGAAAAGAGTGAGTGAGAGAGAGAATATAAGGTGGGAAAAGGCGGGAGAGCAGCGTGAGGATTGATATGAGTGGTAAGAAAGGGAACGATAGAGAGCAGCACAAGGCTGTGAGCGATGAGTTAGTAGCTGCTGGGACAAGTGATGGTGAGGGTGAGGGGGAAGAGTCTGTCGATGAGACATATAGTACGCCGAGTAAGGGGGGAGATAGCAAGACAAAGGCGAGTGACAGCAAGGCAGACACACCGGTAAAGTCGAGAGGTAGGCCGTCAAATGCAGTTAAATTGAAAAGGGCGAATAGTTTAGAGTCAGGACAAAAACTGGACAGGTGGGTGGTGAATAATGATTTGGCGGGGGGGATCATCAAGGAGGTAGGAAAAATGATGAAAGGGTTGGAGGAAAATATGAAAAGTAATATGAAAAGTAATTTTGAAAAGGTAGATAAAGAATTTGGAGAGTTGAGGAAAGAAAAAGAGGATCATAACCAAAAGTTAGTACCAATATGGACGGAGATAAGAGAGATGAAGAAAGCGCGGAAAGAGTGGGAGGCTAAGTGGCAAGTAGAGCATGAGAAAGTAGTAAAAAGAGTAGAAGAGTTGGAATATGAAATGACAGAAAGAAAGGAGGAAGGCGGAAAGGATATAGGGGAGTTAAAGAAGAGACTAGGAGCGTTGGAAAAAGATATAAGAAATAGAAAAGGGCAGATAGTTGAAATAGATGGGGAAGAGAGATATGAAGAGCCAAAGAATAGAGAGATGGAAAGAAAAATGAAAGAGTTGGATAGGCAGCTGGAAAGGGTAGATAAGGAGAGAAGGCGCGCGTATTTAGTAATCAAAGGATTGGACGCGGAAAGGAAGGACGGGAAGGACGAGTTGGAAAAATTGCTGGTTAGTATAGGAGCGAGGGTTCAAATAAAACGAGTTGTAGGAATAGGAGAAGATGAGGGCAATAAACCAAGAATATGGTTAGTGGAAATGGAAAATGAGGATCAAAAATGGGAGGTGATGAAAAAGAAAAAGCTGTTAAAGGGAAGGAAAGAAAGAATAGAAATAAGGAATTATTATAGGAAATAAGGGGTTTCGAGAAGAGCAGCAATAGATAAAAAGGGGAGAAAATGGAGGAAATAAAAATTGCGTTCTGGAATGTGTCAGGGTTAAAAAACAAGAATGAGGGATTTTGGAAGGTACTAGGGAAATGGGATGTGTTAATGCTGTGTGAAACTTGGATAGATGAGAAAGATTGGGGAAAAGTGAGCAGAAAGTTACCGGCAGGATATACTTGGAGGATGCAAGAGGCAAGGAAAGAAAGTAACAAAGGTAGAAAAGCAGGAGGAATGGTATCGGGAGTGAGACTAGGAATTAAGGAAAGTAAGGAGAAGGCAGGTCTGGGTAGGGAAGAAGAGGAAGGTTGCATGGTTAGAAAGATAGGAGAGGGAAAGGAGAAGTTAACTATTGTAGGAGTGTATAGAAGAAGAGGAGAAGAAAAAGGTTGGGAGATAATGGAAAAGTGGATGGAAGTAGGGAAGGAGGAAAAAGTGATAATAGGAGGAGATTGGAATGCTTGGACAGGAGAATTAGGAGGTGGCATATGGGAGGAGGAAAAGCAAACGTATACGAGAAACTCAAAGCATAAGAAAGTGGATAAAGAGGGAAAAAAGATGATTAGGTTGGTGGAGGAAGCAGGATGGTCAATTTGTAATGGAAATATGGAGGGAGACGAACAGGGAGAGTATACATTTAAAGGTATGGGGGAAACGGTGATAGACTATGTAGTGACGGACGAGAATACGAGGAAGGGAATAAAAAAGTTCGAAGTGGCAAGGGAAGTAGGATCGGAGCACTTCCCACTGGTAATCACGATGAGAGGAAGGGAAGGAGGAAGAAGAAGAGGAGGAGGAGGAGGTATAGAAAGAAAGAAAAAGTACAGGATGGGAGAGTGGGGAGAAAAAAGGCTTAGTGAATTCAGAGAAAGTATGCAGAGAGAAGAAGGAGAAGCAATGGAAGGAAAGAGCGTAGATGAATGGTTGAAAGAACTAAGGGAAAGGATAGATAGAGTTAAAGAGGAAATAGGAAAAGAAGAACAAGGTGATAGAAGGTATAGCGGATGGTGGGATGAAGAGTGCGAGGAAAGTAGGAAACTAATGAGGAAGAATATAAAGGAGTGGAGGAGAGGTAGGATGGAAAAAAAGGAATATAATAGAAAGCATAAAGAACATGAGAAACTGTTAGAAGGGAAGAGAGAAGAGGCGAGAAAAAGATTCATGGAGGAAGTGGAAAAGGTGATAAGAGAAGGAAGAGAATGGGACTGGACAAAGTTCTTTAGCGAAATGTATGGAGGAGTCAAAGGTAGAGTAAGAGGAGAAGGAAGAAAAAAGATAGAGAAGAGTGATGAGGAAAAAATAAGAAGAGAGGAAGTAGAAGAGGCTATAGATAGGCTCAAAGGAATAAAGCCACAGGATGGGATAAAGTTGAAAACGCGAGTTTAAAATATGGAGGAGAAATAGTAAGGGAGAAAATGTGGAAAATAGTAAAGAAAGTATGGAAGGGAGAGGGATGGCCGGAAGAATGGAAGACGGGACTAGTAGTGCCACTAGTTAAGAAACGAGAAGGGAAGAGTATAGAAGAATATAGAGGGATAACGCTAATGCCGGTGGGCTATAAAGTGTACGCGGAGATTTTAAGAAAGAGGCTAGAAAAGAAAGTAGAAGAACTTGGGTGTATTCCACACAATCAAGCAGGGTTTAGAAAGGGAATGGGAACAATGGATAATGTATACGTTTTAAACTATCTAATAGAAAGAAATCTAAAAAAGAAAAAGGGAAAGTTAGTAGCATTATTCATAGACTTTAAGTCAGCATTCCCGTCGGTAAATAGAGGCAAGCTGTGGAAGTAAAAGAAGTATATGAAGACACGAGGGTAAGAGTGAAGATAGGAGAGAGATTGGGAGAGGAGTTTTGGTTAGGCAGGGGATTGTTACAAGGGTGCCCGCTAAGTCCCTTGCTGTTTAATCTATTAATATCGGATTTAGAGGAAAAGTTATGGAGAAGAGGTAAAGGAGGGGTGGTATTGGGAAATACAAGGATTTTTTCCTTAGCATATGCGGACGATGTGGTGTTGCTGGCGGAGGATGAAAGGGGTATGAGACTGATGATGAGTGAATGCGAGAAGTATGTAAGAGAGAAAGATCTATGGGTGAATGTGGAAAAAACAAAGATAATGAGATTCAGAAAGAGAGTGGATGGGGAGCAAGAGGAATGGAAACTGAATAAAAAGATGGTGGAGGAAGTTAAAGAATTTTGTTATCTGGGATACTGGTTTGAATGCAAGGGGGGTAGCAGATTGAATGTAAAGAAAAGGTGTGAGAGAGCGGGAAAGGTGATGGGACAAGTATGGGGGATAGGAAAGAGAAGGTTTGGGAATGGTTGGAAGAAAAGAGTGTGGATGTTTGACGTGCTAGTGTGGTCAGTGATGAGCTACGGAGTGGAAGTGTGGGGATGGAAGGAGGAAAAGAGCGTGGAACGAATGCATGAGAAGTACCTGAGGTGGACGATGGGAATAAGCAGGAATTGTCCAGGGTATATGCTAAGGGAGGAATTAGGAAGAGAACGAATAATGGTCAGACAGAGAAAGAGAGCATGGATGATGGAGGAGAGATTAAGACAAGGAAAAGGAAGCAGGATTGCCCAATTATGCCTGAATCAGATTGAGGACAGAGCCAAGAGGGGAGACACAGGTATGTCGGAATGGGAAAAGAAAAGGAGGGATGCGCGGAAAGAAGGGCGGAAAGGAAGAGTCGAAGTAGGAAGGTGGGAGGATATAGAAGAGGAATTAAAAAAGAAGGATAAGATAGAGAGGTGGGAAAAAATAGAGGAGTCGAAGTACAACAGGTGATATAAAATGGTGAAAAACGAAAGAGAACCTGAATACTTAGGGAGAATGAAAAAGGAGTGCAAGTGGAATAGAGTGTTGAGATTCAGAATGGGAGAAGGGATGAATGCGTGTAAATATTGGAAGGAAGAGGATGAGAGAAAATGCAAAGTGTGCATGTATGAAGAGGAGGACTGGGGGCATGTGTTGGATGTGTGTATGGTAGGTGAAGATGTGGAAAGAAGTTTGGGAGAGAGAGTGTTAGAGATTTTGCATGAAAGTGGAAAAGGAGAGAAGTGGATGAGAGAATTAGAGAATAAGAGAGAGAGAATGGAATAGTGAAAAGGCCAAAAATATTTTGAAATATTTTGAAACTAAAGAATCGTGTTGAAGATAAAAATGTATATAAAGGTAATAGGAAACGGAAGCCCTGGCACAGCAAAGAGCATTTTAGAGAGTTTAGGAAAACTATAAGCGTTAGTAAGTAAGAGAACGTTAGTTTAAGTGTAATTTAGGTTAAGATAGAATAAGTTTGTAAAAAACATGTAAAGGGAGCGGAGGCCCTCGAACCCGTAAGGGAGAGTAAATAAAGTATATTATTGTTGAACATTTTTAGTGTTTTTATAGAGGTGGTTCATTGTGTACCCAGGTTGTTGAAAATGAAAATAGCTTGTTAGTTTAGAAAAATCCTAAATTTTATTATTTAATTAAAATAAATCGTGTATAATATGTGTGCATTACCTAGAGAAGTGTTGTAGTTTTATATTGATGCAAAGAAGTGCTTGAAATTGGTGAAATTGAATAAGTACTATGACCTTGAAAAAAACCCGGTACATAGATGGCCACTCTCCCCTAACCGTAAAGTTTTTGACGAAAAAGACTTGTTTTGAATCTAATATAACTAAATATAAATAACTTTCACTTCTCGTTTTCCGCTAAAAAGCCTTTTTATACTATTTTGATACATTATTTCCGTTAAATAGAAGATTATTAAAATGTTATTAGTGAGTGAACGTTCAGGGATGTAACAACCATTTTAAATCATAGGATCCTTAAATATGAAATCAAAATTATAATAATTATAAAATAATAATTTATTTATTAATTTGAGCTGCAATAAAAAATAAAAATGTATCTAACAATTTGCATCATAAAAATAACATATTTGAAATGGCATTGTTTTAATGTATTTTCAATAGTGAAAAATTATAATTATTTTACAAGAATATATTCCGTATATTTTGTATTATTTTTAGAATTACATATTAAACAATTTTGATTGTATAACATTCACTGAGCTTTTCTTTTAGTTAATTTCCTTAATTACTTTCATATTTTTTAAAGAAAAATTCCGGTGAATTTTTTCATTTCTTAAAATATTTCCTTACTTGTAGACGCTTTTTTATTTTTCTTCTTTTTAAAACAATTTTTTTAAAAGAAATTAAAAATACTCTAATTTTAGGTAAAGCTTTAACTAAGTGACACTTAAACTTTTCGGCCCTGAATTTGATGATACGCACACAGTCATAACGCTCATTGATATAGTCCCTTCTACGCTTCCTAATGAGTTTCCGTTAAGTAGAAGTCCGTTAAATAGAAGTTTGACTGTATTACCAGGTGTAAGAATTTTCTTCTTGTGTACCTTGGATACAGCCTCTCCCAACAAACTATATAAGTCGTGCGCCAATTTTCAAAATTGACTTTCTTGAAAACTACAGCTTGATGTATTTTACTACTTAACCAAAAAAATCTTGTCTAATAATCTTTCATTAGACAAAGTGTCATATTTGGGAAAAAATTAACACCGCGTAGTCTCCTCTTGTTGGTTTAAGATTAATAATAGCGAATTTTATGATAACATATATTTTCCATATTTATTTATTATTAAATATTATTGTATTGAAAAAGATATGAATCCTCATTGAACAATTATTGCAATTATAATTTTTGATTTAATTTATCATGAAATACATTGTGACGCGCTCCGGAAAAAGGGACCTTAAAAGCAAAAAATCAATTTTCGGTTTATGATTGATTTAACTTTGTTCACCCCAAGTCGATCATATGTAACTGTTTTAAAACATTTGAAAATCGCCTAACTTTTAAGAACAGGTTTGGAAAGTACGTATCTTTTGTGATGTTTCTAGAAACTAATCACTAGGTTTTATTGTACAAAACCTACATAGATGTTTTGTTTCCAAGCCATTCCACAAAGATCTTTTAAAAATCAAACAGTTTGCTCATTTATTTATACATTTTTTAATAATAATTAGTGTTTTCTTAATTAATTCCCTTTGCGAACGGCTTCATTAAATTTCAATTTATTATTCCCAATCATTTTCTTTATGTTTCACAGCATATTTATTTTTTAAAATAAAAAAATAAAATATTCAGGACGCGAGTATGACACAGGTAGAACACAATAAGGTCCTAGTCGCGTTCGGACCGGTCGGCGGACGCCTGGAAAACCAGAATAACTAAAAATAATTCAAAATCAGTATATTCCTGAATGTGTCAAAGTAAATATGAAACAAAGATCACAAATTTAAGTTTCTTTAAAATAACCTTGTTGAATGCATAGAGTTGGTAACCTTATACAAGATGCATAATTGTATAATTTCTTAAAATTTGTATAAAACAGAAGCTATCATGATTTTACATGTTTCTGCACACAGTGCTCTTGAAGCAAAAGCTGGGTTTTTCAATATGGATGGAAGATTTTGAAACGTAGAGTTTTCCTACATGACTTCTAGTTTCCGAATTTTCAAGCCCCAAAATCGTATCTAATCCTATTTTAAAGACGGGCCTGATCGTGCGCGCTCCAGCGCGCTGAATTTTCATTACAAACATATGTTATTTGTCTTTTTTAGTTTTCTAATTTTTTTATGTTATGGAATTTTTATTAGTATTGTATATTTCAATAATTTTGCTTCCTCATAGATGAAACATTGTGATCGTTAAGATTTTCGATTTTCTAAAAATAGTATAAATCGACTCATTTTCATCTAAAAAGCGTAAATTTTCATTCTTAAGTAAATATCCAGATTTATGTGTGTGTGTGTGTGTGTTAGGGTGGCCGTTAATAATGACATTTTGGAATTTTGTCCATTTCCGGGTCTCATTTTGTCACAAATTGAAAAAAAATAGATAGGTGTTTTTTCATTTTTTTTAAATTAATATTTAGTGGTGCCTGTAGGCTACTGAAAATTTGCATGTATTTTGCATGGGAAAAAAAACTTTTTTTCGTAGATTTACTGTAAAATCGTTGAAAATTAATATTTTTTGCCCGGACTTCTCTGTTTCTCTTCATAAATGTTCAAAGAATAATATGCAATTTTTAACTTATGAAATTTGTTAAGTATACTATTTTTTACAGGACCCAAAAGTTGACCGAAAAAAACTAAAATAGGTTATTATTGGCAAAAAATATTAATTCTCAATAAAAACGAGAAATTTAAACTGCTAATTATGGTTTCTATTGTTTTTGAGGTCCCTGATTACAAATCTGAAGTCATATTTCAAAAATTCAAAATGGCGGATCCAATATGGCGGCCATGAAAATTTTAAAATTAATACATTTCTAGAAAATTTCGTATCAGGGTGTTTTGGGGGTCTCTGATTACAAATTTGAAGTCAGATTTCAAAAATTAAAAATGTCGGATCCAATATGGCGAACATAAAAATTTTTAAATTAATCAATTTTTATGATACTTGGTATCATAAGGTTTTTGGGGCCCCTAGTTACAAATCTGAAGTCAGATTTGAGAATTTCAAACTGCCGGGTGCAATATGGCGGGCATAATGTTTAAAAAATGAATAATTTTTTATAAACTTAATTATGCAATATTTTATCCCAGTAACCAACAAAATTTTTGTGAATGTTCTATCTAAATTTAAATTAGTTAGAAAAAACTATTTTAAAAACAAAAAGTCGATCAGTGATTGAAAAATTATTATTTCTAATAAATCGGATAGTTAGACTGCTAATTACTGTTAATTAGAAATGAGAAGGTTAGTATTTATTAGCTAGAGAAGGTTCGTTTACAAATTAGATGACACGATTTTATAGATGGGTGATTCTCCTAAAAGGGACTACTTCACGTGTCTCCAACGTGAGTTTCAACATTTACAATAGTTTTTAATTGATATTTCCTTGAGTTTGCAATTTAAAAAAACACACCAAAAACCCTATGATACCAAGTTTTATAAAAATTGATAAATTTAAAAATTTTTATGTCAGCCATATTGGATACGCTATTTTTAATATTTAAAATCTGACTTCAAATTTGTAATCAGAGACCCCCAAAACCCCCTGATACGAAATTTTCTAGAAATTGATTAATTTTAAAATTTTCATGGACGCCATATTGGATCCGCCATTTTGAATTTTTGAAATATGACTTCAGTTTTGTAACCAGGGACCTCAAAAACAATAGAAACCATAATTAGCAGTTAAAATTTCTCGTTTTTTTTAGAATTAATATTTTTTGCCAATAATAACCTATTTTAGTTTTTTTCGGTCAACTTTTGGGTCCTGTAAAAAATAGTAAACTTAACAAATTTCATAAGTTAAAAATTGCATATTATTCTTTGAACATTTATGAAGAGAAACAGAGTAGTCCGGTCAAAAAATATTAATTTTCAACGATTTTACAGGAAATGTACGAAAAAAAGTTTTTTTCCCATGCAAAATACATGCAAATTTTCAATAGCCTACAGGCACCACTAAATAATAATTTTAAAAAAAATGAAAAAATACGTATCTATTTTTTTTCAATTTGTGGCAAAATGAGACCCGGAAATGGACAAAATTCCAAAATGTCATTATTAACGGCCACCCTAGTGTGTGTGTGTGTGTACATGTGAGTGTATAGCGTTTTTTGACCAGGATATCTCGAGAACACTTTAACGGATTTTAATAAAATTTCGATGAGTTAATAAGCTCATGAATATCTAAATTTGGCCAAAATCAAAAAAAAAAAATACAAAATCGAATTCTTTATTTAATTAATCAACTAATTACTTTATTGTACTCTTTAATTAAACGGAATTAAATAAATATTCAAATTTTAATTTTGGGACCGCCATAATTAATTAAATTCTTAGTCTTCTCCCCCTGCTAAAAAAATTCGATAAGAAACAGATAGAATCCGCAAAGACACCAGATAAAACCCAGTTCGGGTTCTAGTTGGTTGTATCCGGTTTTTATTCGGAAACTATTTAAAATCTACGGATCCAATAAGGTTGAAGTCGGGTTTTATCCGGGTTATAAAATTAAAATAAAAATAAGTGGTGAAATTCTGTACGGTTCTATACGGGTTTAATCCGGAACATATATAAAAATATAACACAAATGTCGCTTTTGATGTGGATTCTATCCGGGTTTTATATGACAGTCAAAACAAGTATAACTTCTACCCGTTTTTATTCGGATTCTACCCGTCAAGAAAATAAAATTAAAAAATGTCAATCAGCTTACTATACGGAAGCTACACGGTTTCAATCCGGAAGTGATAGTGTTGGCGCCTATCCGGTTCAATCCGAGTTATACATGACAAAAGTCAAACCGGTTGAAAAGTGGGTTTTATCCGGGATTTATGTATTTGTCAACACAGAAATAGTTTCAACCCGGTTTTACTCGGGTTTTACACGTCAAGAAAATTAAATTAAAAAATGTCCATCAGCTTACTATACGGCAGCTACACGGTTTCAATCCGGAAGTGATAGTGTTGGCGCCTATCCGGTTCAATCCAGCTTTTTTATGACAAAAGTCAAACCGGTTGAAAAGTGGGTTTTATCCGGGATTTATGTGGTTGTCGACATAGAAATAGTTTCAACCCGGTTTTATTCGGGTTTTACTCGTCCAGAAAATAAAATTAAAAAATGTCAATCAGCTTAATATACGGAAGCTACACGGTTTTAATCTGGAAGTGATAGTGTTGGCGTCTATCCGGTTTAATCCGGGTTTTATATGACAGTAGTAGAACTGATTGAAAAGTGGGTTTTATCCGGGATTCATAAACTCATTACGATTAATAAAGAATATGAACAGAAAAATATGGAAGTTTATTTTGGAATTAAAAAAAAAGAATAAATAAAGCATGGAAAAATTGTTAATTAAAAATTGTTAAGAAAATAAAAAAATGTTAAGCATTTAATATTAATGCTATTATTAATATTATTAAATTTAGATTTTAATTTAAAAATATAATGTATTTTAATTTAGCTTTTATAAAACGTTATTGTTTTTAAATAATATTTATTTTAAATAATAAAAATATGCCCACAAAAAAACTAGTAATTGCTTTAAAACTTTAAAATTTTTAAATAAAAAATAAATATAAGATGTAAAAAAATTTAAAGCTCAATTAAAAAATTAAAAATTGTAATTAAGTACCTATAAAAAATTTTAATTTTAAAAATAATATTAGATTTGGGTTTAGAATTTATATACATATCTTTTTTAGAAATACTATTGCTTTTAAAAAAATTTAGTAAAAAATAAACAGAAAAAATTAAAATGTTGAATGGAAACTTAAGTTTTTACTGTTCTTATACTTGTTGTTTTGAATTATTTTTCTTTTGAAAAAAAAAATTTTCTTTGATGAGCTAAATCAGAATAAATGAATATTTGTCGTTATGATTTGAAATTAATATTATTTTTAATACAATAAAAAGTTTAAATTTATTTAGCAATTATTTCAATTAAAACAGATTTTCTTATTTAAAAAAAAACTTTAATTTTTCTGTACATATATTAATAATGTCCTGAATAATTTATTCTTCGTAAAAATAATAGCTTTACAAAAGAGATAAATTAAGATAAATGATTATGTAATTAGTATCCAAGTTTAATGTTATTTTTAATATAATTAATTGCATTTATTCTGAAAAGTTCTATTGTTTCTTTTTTAAAATTTAAATTAACCATTTTTCCATGCTTTATTTATTTATTTTTATTTTTAAAATAAACATTCATATTTTTTTATTACTCGTAATTATTCGTTTTACAGACAGTTGATGTATATAAAAGCCATATCTAAGTAATTGATTATTTGCAATTCTGATTCAAGTTTATATTATTTTTAATATAACAAAATATGTTTAATTTATTTAGAATTAAAAATATTTAATTTAACTTTAAACTAGCAAAAATGACATTCTCTGTTTTTCAAAACAAATTAAATTTTTTTACGTCATTACTTTTATTTATTCTGTACAATTACTTTGAAAAAGAGTCATTTCTGACTCTTCTTTGATTTTAATATATCACTCAAATTTATAAATATTTTAAGAATTATATTTTTCAGTGTTCTATATTTATTATTATTTCTTTAACTTTAAACTAACCTTCTAATTTAAAGATTTTGCTTTTTAATTTAAAAAAACTTTTGTTTTCTGCGTATATTTTTATTGTTCTGACAAACTCATTCTAAAAAAAGTGTTATAGAAAAGCAAAGTTTTATTAATTTTTTTAATTAAATTTTTTCTTAAATTAAAGTTAAAGTTTTTAAATAAAAACATTTGATTAATTAAATTTTTATTTTTTAATTTTAAAAGTAAACTTAGAAGTTTTGCTGTTCATGTTTTTACTTGTTTAAATGATTGTTTTTAAGAATAACCCCTGTTTTATAAAAGCTAAATTTAAGAACAAAATTTTTTTAAGATATGATTGAAATTTAATATTATCTTGAATGTAATTAAATTTTTTTAAATTTCTGAAAACTAAAAAAGTTTTTAATTCGTCTTTAAATTTAAAAAAAAATGTATTTTCACAAACAAAATTTAATTTTTTTCTGTGTATATTTTTATGAATAATTATTTAAAACAATTTGCTTCTTTAAAGCGTATAATTTAACTAACTGATAATTGAAAGGTAAGATCCAAATTTAATATTATTTTTAATACTAAAGTTTTATTTTTTATCATTTTAAATTCTGATTGATTTCTTTAGAATAAATTAATTTTATAATAATTACTAAGAAATGAATATCAGTTACAGTAAATTTAGAACATGAATTTATGTGTTTAAGATACTACTTTAAGAGTTTTTCAGAATCTTCAAAAATTTAATACTTATATTTATGGAAGGTATTTATTAGAATTATTTGTTCAAAATTAAGCATATTACTTTTTATTAATATTCAGAAAGCGATTCTAATTCAAGAATGTTTAGAAATTCGGTATTAAGTATATTTTTTTTTCTTTTATTTGATTAAGAAGATTCTTGTTGCAGCTATGCCTCGTCTGCTCGCCAAGAATCCTAACGCGTTTATGGTTTCGACAAGTGGCAGCAGGGCGCGCATCGGACAGCCTTTCCCATGAATGGGTTGCTTCAGCTCTGTTATATAAGACCCTATTCTGTACCGTTGAAAATACAAACCAAATGTGGTTTTACATTTTGAAATCTTCTTAGCCAAGTATTGGCAGAAGATTTTTAAACAACTCTATGTTCATAGAGTTGTAAAAATAAATTTAAACAACTTATTTGTTGGTTATTTCAATGATGGTCCAATAGTGGCTGCCAATAGTTTGACAAGATGAAATCTATTGGCAACCATTTTTTCACGTTATTTAACCAATGGTAACCGATGGCAATTTCCCATTGGGTATAAAGAATAAATAATGCCATCTCCAATAAACAAAGTATATAAAAATAAGTTAAACTATTAAATTTTTTTTCTTTTTGTTGAGAACCCATATAGGAAGCGGATAGAAAACCTTGAAGAACCCGGATAGAATACCGACAAAACCCAGGTATAAAACAGGGAAACCCGGATAAAAACATGATTCAATTACGATATTATCCAGTTAAACCCTCTTCTATCCGGGTTCTATCTGGGCTTTATCTGGATTCTATTCGCATTCTATCTGTTTTGTATCAGGCTACAAAATAGATAGAAACCTTATAAAACCTTATAACTGGGATATAAAACAAGTACAATCGCTATAAGAACCGGATAAAAGACGATTAAAAGTAATGCAAGGGATCAGATACAAAACAGATTGAATCCATATAGAAACCGTATAAAACCCATTTAAAAACCATGTAGCAAAATTTTGGTAACCCGGATAGAACCCTGATGAAACCCGAATAAAACACTGATAAAAACCTGATATAAAAAGGGGACAAAAACCGGATAGAATTACGATAGAAACCGATAGAACCCTACTTATATCCGGGTTTTATCCGTTTTCTATCGGATTTTTTTAGCAGGGCCTTCAATTATGGTGGTCCCAAAATTATTCTTACACAGTTTAATGGAAAAAATCTCAGCTTTCTAATAAAAATAAAATTAAAAATATTAAAAATATAGAAATGGGTTAAAATTGAAAAATAAGGTTAATTTTGACAAAATAGGGATGAATTTTTTTTTTTTGCAATTTTAATTGTAACTTCTGAAAAGTACATAAAAAATGCTTTAAATCCACTATATAAGAATTAAAATCCATCCACTTTTGCCAATGTTATATGGAGTTGGAAATGCCAGTGTCACATAACACGTCAAAACTTTAATTCCCACTACTTTCTAAAATTTTTTTTTAAACTAATTAATATTTTAGGGATTTGTTACCCTTGTGTAGGAAAACAATTTACTAAAGTATCAAGCGAATCCCATAACTTTTATTTTTGGACTGGGACGATTGAGAAATAATTCTTCATATGAAGATATATATACATTAGGGTGGTCCAAAAAACACGAATTTTTGAAATTTTAATGGACTGGTACATTTTCATAATCCCCAAAAAAAATTCGAGACGTAACCATTTTTTTAAAAAATGTTTAACTTAAAATTGAATCATCGACGGGCTGTTAAAGATTGTTGTACTTTTCGTCAATTTTTTTGAACACTCCAATTATTGGTTCTAATCGTTGTGGGTTACAATGGGACGACTGTAGCTCACAGTAGGACAATGTTCTATTGAAGAAAGCTCTAGGTATCCCAAGATTCTTCACGCATTGTAAAGTAAAAAGTCATAAATTCGTAAAATTTAATTTCTATGTGCACTCACATGTTCGAGCAAGTTACCTGCTGAAACCCTTCTTTTGTTCACATTTCAATAATGTTTACCAAAGTAAACATATTTTAAAATAAAATAAATTTAAAAACATATTTTAAAATGCGTGACGAAGAAAAAAAAGTCTGAAAATTTTTTTTCTTTAATCCCTAACCCTTCTCACTTTTCCCAGTAGCAAGCAGCAGGACCATGTAAAATTTTCTCATTATGATGGCTATAAACACCCGATAACATAAAAACACTAAACTTCAATTCATCATTTCACCTTTTTAATATTAATGGATCTTGTTGATTTTTAGAGTATCTGCTGTCAATAAGGGTACTTTCTTTCAATGAAATTTCTAGTCAAACAATTAATTCCTAATGGTAGAAAACTGACTTTGAATATAGCCGATTTGGTGTTTCTTGATGTTGAATAATAACTTTCCATATTAAATTTTGAGATTACTTTTTTTCTCAATACCTTGTTTACATAAAGGATAGTAAGGGTACAGTTGGTCATTATACTTGGATAATTACAGAGAAGCGTACAAACATTTGAAAATTTCATTGCTTCTTTTACGTGTTAATTCCCATAAGAGACTAAAAATGTCCGTCGATGATACGATTTTAAATAAAAACTTTTTTTAAAAAATGGTTAAGTCTCAAATTTTTATGGAGATTATGGAAACGTACCAGTCCATTAAAATTTCCGAAATTCGTGTTTTTGTGGACCATCCTAATATACATGTATCTTTAAAATAGGATCAGGTATGATTTCGGGGATTGAAAATTCTAAAATTACAGGTCATGTGGGAAAACTCTACGTTCGAAAATCTTGCATCCATTTTCAAAAACCCTGCTTTTGCTTCAAGAGCACTATGTGCAACTTCTAGTACGCATTTTTCAATTGCACAATTTTGCATAATTGCCATTCATTTGCAACATAATGCTTATATTGTATAAGAAACGCATAATTAGGTGAAACAGTGCCGAATATAGGGTAACGGCAACAGTGAAAGAACATTTAAGAAAAACCATGCTTTTATCATTAATTATTTTTTATTGCAAGTATTATAACCGGTATTGCAAATATTTTTTTAATAATTTATTAGCTCTAGTATACGAAGGTTAAATTAAATTATATGAAAGGGTCAAATCATGACTAAAAAATGAAAGTTGTGCCGTAGTTCTAAGATTTTTATGAAACTTGGTAAAAATGTATAGGCCCTGCTGGAAGTAATGGAATAGAAATTTTATCTATTCGAATCTTTTTTAATCTCTAAGATTAAAAAGGATAAATTTCTTAAATATTTTTCTATTTACATCTACCTTTTCCTATCCTCTGTTTAATCCCACCAATCCACTTTAAACCCTATTTTTATCCGCCACACGAAAAAAAAGGATAACTGCATCCGTAAAATTTTTCTCCATAATAGCTAAACATTTAGCCAAAAACAAACGAAGGATATTGCCAATATCACTGTTTTGGCGAAATTGAAAATCGTCGCTCAATTTTTCTATATTAGGGAAAGTGTATTATTAATTTATATATTTGTCACTTTAAAAGAAAGATATTAAAATTCTTAAATTTAAATATTCAAAATGTATAGCTAGAAATTTGATTTTGATGAATAGTTAGAAAAAGCAGATGAATATATGTTTTGACAATTTCAACTTCAAATATTTTCGTGGTTAGGTGTTATTTATTTTTATTTTATCACATAATAAGTATTAAAATTTTTACTAAGACCTTAATTATAATTAATATAAGTGTTTTAATTATCTTCAATAAAATGTAGTGACGTATAAAAAAGTATGAAGAAGGAAAGTGAATACGATAAAATGATTTGACAAAAATATAATTTTGTATTTGTACTTTGATTTCCAAAACAATAAATAAATTTAAATATGTATTTAGTTTCGTCATTAATATATAATTTAAGTTTAAATTGACATGATTTTCTAATATTTTGATAAGTAGTTTTTGATATTCTTATAGTTTCATTAAATTAGATTTTATTGAAAATTAGGGTTATTAAAATTGTAAATAAACGTAATAACTTTACATTACCACTATATTTATTATTTAATAAAGGTTTTTTTAACGTTTAGAGATTCGATTTTTAATTTTTATTTTACGTTTTTTTTTTCTTCAGGGATTTCAAAATTTAATAAGATAATTATTGTATGCATACAAACAGTAACGAATGCACGTAAACTTATATTAAATTTATCAATTAATTTAAATGCAACAATCGTTTAGCTTTAAATATTTTATTATTAATGTAGTTTTTTAATATTAAATCATATGATTTATTGGTTATAGAAGTAATAACATTTTTATGATTGTAAACAAAAATTAAAGGTTATTTTAATAATTTTTAAAATAAAAAAGACATTTATCACATTATGCAAAATCATATTAATTTGCATTTTAATTAATAATTAATAGTAACTGGTAAAACTAAATAAATATGTAAATGTATTTATTGTTTTGAAAATATAAATACATACCGTCAACCGGGGTTATTTTGTGCACAAAACCGCTCTTTTTTCACTCTATGCTTTGTTAAAATTCAGAATTTGAAAAAATAAAGAATTGAATCTTTCAGTTATGTTGTAGACATCCTTCTGAAGGTGTCCTATGAGTTAGCCGACAAGAAAAAAATTTTTGTCCGAGTTATAGAAACTCAAAGTTGTGCACAAAATAGCCCCACGGATGGGGCTATTTTGTGCATCAAAGTTTGTTTATTTATAAAGATAGGTAAAAAAATTTTTTTACTGTTTTTACTGTATGAAGTATTTTTTCTAGATATTCTAGAGTGTAATAAATAAAAACAAAGTTAAAAATATTTTTTTTTGTAGTAATTGCTTAACTAATTTGATAGTAAAACTTTGAAATTTTACAAAAATGGAGATTTACAAAAAAAGTTATTTTTTCAAGTAAATCTTACTTAATAAAACTTCTACTACATTTCTTGAGTTATTTTAAGAAAAAAAAGTTACAAAATTAACTTGAAAAGCATGTAATTATTAAAGTTACATTTTTGAGGTTTTTAAGGCACCGTGTGTAAATTTTAAATTTTATGCTTATTTCTCGGTTTTTATAACAAAAATAAGACAAATATGTTCTAAAACTAAATTCTAAAGTATTTTTTATTAACTACAAAACCAATTTTTGAAAAATAATTGATTTTAAAGGATGCACAAAATAACCCACCAAATTCTGATTTTTTAGTTTTTTACACTTTTTTCTTAAAATATGCAATAAAAAATCTTTATCAATTTCTTCTTTTCATAACCAAATGAATAATTTTGAAACTCAACTAAATCTTTTATTATCTCATTTAAAACTAAAGATCAGTATATCCATTCTCATCCTTGATTTTTTATCTAAACTGTTCTTCTGTTTACCCACTTTAATCTTTTTGTATCTTCTCCAAATCTAAATAACAACCAATCTTTTTCAATTCCTAGTTGTCATATCCAAGATCATTTTGAATACCACCTAAATCTTTTTTTGTCTCATTTAAAACTACGAAGCAGTATATCCATTTTTATCCCTAATTTTCTATCCAAATTTATCTTCATTTTATTCATTTTAATATTATTTTATTCCATTCAAATCTTATTGTTAGTAATAACCAATCTTTTCATATCCAAATAAATTGTTTTGAATTCCACCTTAAAAGTTTCTGTCAAGTTTAAAACTAAGAAGCAGTATATACATTTTTATCCCTGATTTATATACAAACTGATCTTTTCTTTATATCCACAGTTTAATCTTTTCTTATATTTTCCAAATCTGAATAACAACCAATCTGTTTCAATAAATTCTTTTCATATCCGAATAAATCATTTTGAATCCCACTGAAACCTTTTTGTGTACCATTTAAAATTACAAAGGAGTATATCTGTCGTAGCCTTTTAGCGAAATCTGACAATTCATAAAATGTCTAGACGTTTCATGAAGCGCTGCCACATACTGAAATAAATATTTATTTCATTATGTGTAAAAATTTTAGACATTTCATGAAATCCAACTGCTAGTTATGCACTTAGTGTAATGATATAAAATTGCACTGTTTGTCTAATATTAAAAAGCATTTCATAAAATGACTAAGTCTTATTTATCCGATAGACGTCGTTGTGTGGCTGTTATTGCACAGTGCATATATGTAAGAAAACATGATTCTAAAACTTATTTCATTTATCATGTACGTTACTTTTTGTCGATGTTCGAGGAGAGATGGTTCAATACTCTATAAATATGACTAAGTAAAAAAAGAACCTTTTTTCATGAATATACAATTTTTTAATTTATGAATAAGTAAAATTTTCATTTATTAATAAGTGCTATTTTCACTTTCTTTATATATATGTGACGCGTTCTAAAGAAAGGGACCTAAGAAGCCAAAAATCGTTTTTCGGTTTATGGTTGTTTTAATTTTATTAAAGGTTTCTTTTTCATTATCTGAAGTCAGAAAAGGCTTTTATTGGATATTTTTTAAGTTATAACAATTT
Organism: Ganaspis brasiliensis; assembly: GCA_037103525.1. Classification (NCBI taxonomy): domain Eukaryota; kingdom Metazoa; phylum Arthropoda; class Insecta; order Hymenoptera; family Figitidae; genus Ganaspis; species Ganaspis brasiliensis. The sequence continues at coordinate 153,158 of JAZKLR010000526.1, forward strand.
AAATCTCTCGATTTGTACAGATTCCCATGCGCGCTCGACTTTTGTTTTCGCTCTCCTGTAAAATAACCAATTTCCTTCTTAGGTCCCTTTCTTCAGAACGCGTCACATATATATATATATATATATAATTATATTGTGTACTTATTCATATTTCAACTTAGTTCACAAACAGTTTTGGTATGTCTTTTTCACAAGAAGTGGAACTAAAACTCACACATGTTAAAAATCGATTTTTTTAACAAATTTTTGGCTGTAAATAAAAAAACATAAATAGTGGTCAATCTCTCCTCGACTTACCCTAACGAAATTTATGAAATACTATAATGTTTATTTAAAAATGTTAAAGAGCAATTAAATAAAAAAAACATTTCTTTTATGTAAGTGTTTATTTATTAGTGTTTATCCGACTATACAATAGTCGGATAATTTTTTAAATAATCCTCTTTTATTGCTACTTTTAATGCTTAACTGTCGGTTGACATATTTCACTTAATTAAATAATAATTATTCGAGCTTGTCTTCCGAAAATAATTACACTTTGTAGTATCGCTTATTTACACCCGACAGTACAAGTTTATAGCATTTCAGGTAGCCAAATTTTGGAAATCTCAGATTTCCTCGTCCAGCTCCCACGCTTTCTACCTCACTTCGTTATTTGTACCCGATGGGAATAGTTCTCTTAAAGAGAGATTTGAAAACTTAAACTTACTTAAATTTGTATTTATATTTATATATAAGAAACGGGCTTGCTATAGACTTCTTAATGTCATTTGAGCCGTTTATTGTAAAACAATAAAAACAACAACAACAAGATTAACTCTAGAGAATTTCTGTTAAAAAATAGAACTGAATATGAGAAATAGCCTTTACATAGACTTTAAATGGAATTAACTGTCTCACTGTCAACTAAGTTAAACGTTTGTTTAAAACAAATAAAGTTCCTTACTGTAAAAAAAAAAAAAAAAATACCTCGCCGTAGGTCAGCTAATGTTAAATACAAATAGAAAATCATTTTCATAATACTTTAAATTGATGTTTCTTGAGGAACCAGAGACCCCACAATAGGTCTAGTATCAATATTACAGGAGGTTTAGTATTGATAACAATAATAATATAAAAAAAATACAATCTAATTCCGAGATAAAGAAAATGAGTACTTTGAATTTAATAAGAAGATATAAATTTTAAAAAAAAATATCCTTTTCTGGTCAAAAGCTAATACAAACAATAAATGAAAGAGCGTTTACTATGCTCTTTCCTTGCATGCATGTGCATAAAAAACAAGAGTTTTTAACGCGTGGTGTTAGAGAAAATAGTGTGTGTGGCATGGGCGCAACTAGGGGAAACTCGACCCGTGTGATTGCCACACTCGCTCGGCTCTCGATCCCCCTATTTTTGCGCCCTCGTCATACAAATAACTATTATCTCTTTTAAATCTGAATAGCAACCAATTTTTCTATTTCATCCTTTTCACATCCAAATAAATTATTTAAAATCACACCGAAATTATTTGTTATTTTATTTAAATCTCTGAAACATAATATTCATTTTTATCTATGATTTTCAATACAAATTTATCTTCTATTTATAAATTTAATCTTTTTTCAAGCTAATCGAGTAAAATAACAAGCTTGCCAAAACGTTAAAGAAATCATGTATCCAAATATGCGCCTGTATGGACCTTCTATTTATATTCCTATTTCTATGTACCACAATTTCTTGTCTTCTTAATTCATAATAATTTGGATTCAAAATCACCCAAACATATCTCCGCTTTATATTCATGTCAATTTTTTTCGATCATTTACAATCTACATTTACAATCGAATACTATTTACTACTATTTAATCTATTATTTCAACCGTTTACCAAAATATGTCGTCGATAAAATGAACTAAACATATGGTCGCTTCCACGTGAGATTTACATGCAGATTTTAAATTCGGCCAAACACATTTTTTTTCATTCTTTATTGAAAAAAAATACGTAATTTTTTTATATTGTTTTTGGTAGCTTAGTTTTCGAGTTATGAATTTTTAAAATATTTGTTTTTAAAAGTATACTATTTTTAAACACATATATCTCTAAAACTATGCACTATAGAAAAATTTTGCCAGAAATGAAAAAATTACTGTTTCCTCAACTTCTAAATAATTGTAACAAACAAACAAAGATTTTAATTTTTTTTTTAAAAAATGACAATTTTTTATAAACAAATTAATTTTTTTTTAATTTAGGGGATTTTTTTTAATTTTTTTTTTTTTAAAGACACTTGGGAGAAATAAGAAAAGTTTGCAAAAGGTTTCAGAATAGGCCTGATGATCTTAATGGGTTCAAATAAATTTTTCTTCATCCCCTGTCCGAAAGTACACTAAGAAACTAATTTATTTTGCTGTTTTAGCAACCCATTTGCTGCCTTAGCAAATGTTTTTGTTACAGTAACAAAAAAAGTTGCAGGCGCTATATTAACAATTCAGTTTGCTATCATATCAATTTTTTTTCTCAGTGTACTTTCGGATAGGGGATGAAGAAAAATTCATTTTAACCCATTAATATCATCAGGCCCATTTTGAAACCTTTTGCAAATTTTTCTTATTTCTCCCAAGTATCTTTAAAAAAAATCTGGCAAGTACGAGTTACACCCGTACCAAAATCTAGGGTTCCGTACATTTACGAAACAAATATATATACCTTATTAACAAACAGAGAGCTCTAATTTGGTACACATATGTATTTTCATGTATATATTACAGGAAAATCATAGCGAACATTATCTGGATTGACAGTCAAAACGTTGTCAAAAAAAAAAAAAAAATGCAAATTTTCGAAAAATAAAAAAAATTCCCTATAACTTTGACACTATTTGAGCTAGAGAGCTAAAATTTGGTATATTTGTATATTTTTATGTACAGATTATGAAAATTAATTAGAACTTACAGATTATGAAAATACTTATACCTTCAAGTACATGAAACTTTTGCTTAAGGGTACAGGCTTGTATTTCATATAAATAACATAAACATCAAGAATTTTTTTTTTAGGGGGAGGCCCTGAAATTTGTATAGGGTTTCAGGTTATAGGTCCTGTGGCAGCCTTAATCTAGCCTTGTATAAGATTAAAATTTTTTTTTGTTTTTTTCATAATTTTTCAATTATTTTGAAAAAAAGTGATAACAATTTTCAATAGCGTTTTATATCATTTTTTTAAATTCTGAGTATGCAAATAAAAATTTTATTGGTTTAAGGGGTACTGAAGAACAGTTAGGGTGAGCTCTAGCATAGGAGTCTAAACCTCTATTTGGTCATTTTTAAAATTTTTTTTTTGTTACCTCATAATATTCAATTTTAATTCCAAACATAATTTTTCCATAATCTGCATGCAAAAATACACGAGTGTATCAAATTTTAGCCCTTTAGCTCAAATAATGGCAAAGTTAGAGGAAAAAAACTTTTTTTTTTGGAAATTTGTAGTTTCTCCTTGACAACGCTATGGCCATCAATTCAGATCATGTTCTCTATATTTTTCGTGTAATCTACACGTGAAAATACATATGTGTACAAAATTTCAGACCTCTAGGTCAAATAGTTTAGAAGTTAAGGAGGGGGGGGGGGAATGGTCCCTTTTTAATGCATTTTTGCAAAAAAAGTTGTTATTTCCTTGACAACGCTATGAACATCACCTTAAATCATGTTTTCTATATTTTTCGTGCAATCTACACGTGAAAATACATATGTGTACCAATTTTCAGCCTTCTAGGTCAAATAGTTTAGAAGTTAAGGGGGGGGGAATGGTTTTTGGCTACGGACGCACGAGTCTCGCTATAAGGGTTCCGCCGAACGCACCGAAGGTGTACGAAACCCTAAAAATTAAAGAACAATTAATTTGTTTATAAAAAATTGTCATTTTTTTTAAAAAAATTAAAAATTTTGTTTGTTTGTTAAAATTATTTAAAAGTTGAGGAAAAAGTAACTTTTTTTCTCTTCTGGAAAAATTTTTCTATAGTGCATAGTTTTAGAGATATATGTGTTTAAAAATAGGTATTCTTTGAAAAACAAAAAATTTTAAAAATTAATAACTCGAAAACTAAGGTACCAAAAACAATATAAAAAAATTACGTATTTTTTTTCAATAAAGAATGAAAAAAAATATGTTCGGCCGAATTTAAAATCTGCATATAAATCTCACGTGGAATCGACCATATATACTTTATACATATTCAAATATACAGAAATGAAAATAATATAATCAGCGACAGACTATTAAGGCTATTTTTGAAAAGATTCAAATGAATAGTAATTGAAACAATATATCGTAGATAGAAATGGACACGAATATTTTGGAAAGAATCAAGCGGATAAAAATTGAAAAAATGTATCATTCTTAGAAAGAGATAGGAATATTTTGTAAAGATTAAAATGGATAAAAATTAAAACAATATAATTATTGTAGATAGAAAAAGATTAGAATATTTTTGGGAGAGATTGAAATGGATAAAAATTCAAACAATATATTGTGGATATTTCATATTTGACTTGAACAATTATAACAATTTAAACAAATAAAAAGTAACAACAAAATCTTTTATTCTTACATTCTTCCATGAAAGAATCGTTACTTGAAAAGAAAAATCAATCTCTAAATAAAAATGAAAAATAATTTGTTTAAATAATTAAATAGGGGAATGTATTAATGAGTGGAACATCTTTTGATATAAAAGTGTGTTTGCAACTGAGTTAAGGAGGAGTCGGACGAACAATCGGAACAAAAGTTAATCCAATTGAATAATTTTTATTTTTGATATAGAAGACACATAAGTTAATGAAATTTTTTTCAGTGTAAGTGTGGACACTTGTATTTTTTACAAAATGAGCCCTTAAAAATTGCAATTTGATGAAAATTAAAAAAAATTGACGTTGAAAACGATTATTCAATTTGAGGTGCAAATTAACCCAAATTTAATAATCGTTTCCAACGTCAATTTTTTTTAATTTTCATCAAATTGCAATTTTTAAGGGCTCATTTTATAAAAAATATAACTGTCCACACTTCCACTGACAAAAATTTCATTAACTTATGTGTCTTCTATATGAAAAATCAAAATTATTCATTTGAACTAACTTTTGTTCCGATTGTTCGTCCGATTCCTCCTTAAAAGAAATTATGTACTCCGTTCCCAAAAAATTTTGTATTAATTAGTGGACCATTTTTTAACAATCTACAAAAATGTTAAAATATTAAAGAAATATATCAGAATTTTAATAATGATGATAATAATAATATTTATTTTAAAAGACTCAAATCTTTTTTTTTTCGAGGATTAGTAGGGGAGACTGGGGCTAAAAGTTAAATTGTCAAAAGCTTCAATTTACATTATCTTCCAAATGATAACCTTTGTAAAGTTACATTTTTGTCCATAGAAAGCTCTTGTGACTAGTAACAAACGTCCATGGTTATGAAATATTCAGTTTAAAGTTGACATGTATATTACATGAAGTATGTTTTGAGGACTGTCTCGTAAATGAATAAGAAGAGGTTGAGGTGACATTATGACTGTAAATTTTTTTTAAACGTTAAAAGAGATGGGCTGTCATAAAAAGTGTAATTTTTTAAACAGATACAGCCCTGCTGAGAGTAAAAAGATAGAAATCCTATAATTTTGAATCATTTTTTATCCGTGAGATAGAAAGAGTTAAGAAATTTTATCTCATTATATCACACGTTTATTAAATGTTATCTGATCTGATCCTATCTCTTATGTCTATAAACCTATCCCTTTCATTAACTTGTAGCTGATTAAAAAAACAAATCGAATGAACTGTTTGCGGAACTTCTAGTGTAATCCTGTTCAGAGTTTTATAAAGGTTTCAAAAATGAAAAATTTAAAAAAATTAATTGTTTTAGATTCTTTAGCAGATTATATAAATGTTATAAAATATAGTTCTTACCCATTTTGTGTAATAGTTTTTAATTTAATTTTTAGGATTTTTTTGGTTATTTTTTTTTGAGAATTTATCTGATTTTTTAATTTTAATTATATAAATACACAAATTAAGTAATCTCTATAAGGAAGCAATGTGTTAAAAAGATGATTACAAAAAAGTCACTCACACAAAATAAATAGTTAAAGTACAACTTGACAGATGTTTTTTATTTTTAAATCAATATTAACATTAAACATAAACACTGACTGATACTTCTTATTTCATTCGGCTCAATTTGGTAAAAGTCGGAATCAGCGTCAGTGATACCAATTGAAACAGAAAATATCTTCAATAGTGTATCTATTGTTAGACTATTTACTGTTAGAATTTATACTGGTATTTAAAAAATGCGTAAATATTCATAAATGTGACGCGTCGCGAAGAAAAGCACCTAAGAAGCCAAACGGAAATTTTACAGGAGAGTGAAAAGAGGCGGCGCGCGCGCCATTGGATTCTGTACAAATCGCTGATGCTTGAGTCTTAAATACGTGCAAAATATTCAACGAAAATGTTTTCTGATTTCAGATAATGAAAAAGGGACATTTAATTAACCTAATATTATCAAAATCCGAAAATCGATTTTTTGCTTCTTAGGTGCTTTTCTTCGCGACGCGTCACAAATAAAGAAAATGAACAGTTCGTACTGGACTATAATAATATTATAGTCCGTCAGTTATACTTGAAAAAATCGATTTTCTATGGATTTTTTTTAAATTGTGACAAAACGTTATTTTATATATGCCTTCTATCTGGTTAAAATTTCAGTACCCCTTGCGATGCTTAAAATTGAGATATTCATGTTCGAAATTACTATTTTTGATCATTTTCCATACAAAATTGACATTTCCAAACTGAATATCTCAATTTTGAGCATCGCAAGGGGTACTAAAATTTTAATCAGATAGAAGGCACATATAAAATAACGTTTTCTCACAATTTAAAGAAAATCCATAGAAAATCGATTTTTTAAGTATAACTGCCGGAGAGCTACCTTAAGTTTTCATAATAACGCATTTATGAATTATATAAACTTTTAATCAGATCCATTTTTGTTTCTGGTAGAGTAAATAATATGTATCTTTTTCTGTTTTAACGTGATAAATTCTCATATTATTTTAAATAAACTTTATCAGGTTACTATATGTTACTCCTAGAAATCTGAAACTTTATCTTTAATTTCGAATGGAAATTAGTAAAAATAAATTAGAAATAATTGAATAAATTTTAATGTTCAATATAACTAAAAAACCTTTCCTTACTTTTTCTTGCCAGGCTCCTCCTTGTTCATCTCCTTCACCGCAAACAAGATATTCTTCAGCACAAACTTTACGAATTTGATCTTTTAAACCTAAAATATAGAAACAAAAAATTTCACAACTTTAGTAGCTAGAAATTCTAAAATATTTTATATGATTTATTTCTTGTTTAGAAGGAATTTAAAAAATTATTTAATTTATTTTTTCTAACACATGCACCGAAAGTACGTAAATCTTTACGTGTGCAGCAGGACGAAAGTGGCTGTTTTCCAAGTACAGGGAGCAAAATAGGTAAAACACTTTTCCCCAGGGAGCAAAGTGAACTGCCCATGCGCAATGCACAATCAAGAATTGCACTAAGTTTTTTCCGCATGTGTCACTAGTTCTGCTTTGTTTTGACATGTCACGTTTTAGCCGAAAACTATCGAACAGAGGCGAAAACACCAGAACGGATCCGGAAACACCCGAACGTGACCAGAAACACTTGAATGTGTTCGGAAGTACCCGACCACAGACGGAAACACACGAACGTGACCGGAAACACCCGAATGGTTCCGGAATTACCCGAACACAGACGGAAACACCCGAACGTGACCGGAATCACCCAAATGGTTTCGGAAATACCCGAACACAGACGGAAACACCTGAGCGGTTCCATAAAAACACCCGAATGGTTCCGGAAACACACGAAGAGTGGATTAGTAACATTAATAATCAAATAAAACTTGAAAATAAGTTGTCAGTGTCTGGGGTATGTGATTTAAAATTGATAGTGTCAGCAGCTGTCACAATGTTAACATTTAACTACAAACTAACAGTAACATGAAGATTGCACTTAATCTCGCTGTACTTCCGGTGCACTTGTTAGAAAAAATAGTATGTGCACCTTGGAGGAAAAATGATTGTCGACTGTCCCCTGATGCACAATATACTATTATTTGACTAAAACAGAATAAAACATATCAAACCAAAAATAAAGAGTAAGATCTATTAGGAAAATACATCAACGTCTAAAAATTGGTCAGCCTTTCTGCTCGTGTTGCTTACGATATTTTTTATTCCGAAGGGACAAACGATAGTCTGATGACTATCGTCATAATCATTTCAGGGACTGAAAGTCATTTATTTGTTTGACTGTATAAATATGACATACATTTTTAACCAAGGGCAAAAAACACATGCACTATGCATCCATTTTTGTCTAAGGGGCCGTTCAAAAAATATGTAACGTGCATGTACTATCCCATTACGCAGGGGGGGGGGTATATCGTCAAAATAGATCTATAAAAGCGTTATGTATTTTTTGAACGGCCCCTAAAGATTAAAATTGACGCCATTTTCATATATTCGAACAAATGAAAAGTTTTAGACCCTGTCTTCAGGTATCTAAATGCGCCATGTTTGTGCCAGTAGGATAAAAAATAGATTTCAACAACCACTTTACCCAACATATAATAGCACAAAAAGTAAACAATTACAGTCGCCTCTCAATAATTTGAACTCTTGATAAATTGAATTTCTCGTTAAATTGAAGTAACAGTCCGGTCCCTTGAAAAACTCTCGGTAAATTGAAATAGAACAATGGTTTTATGCACTCTCGATAATTAAAAGTATTTTTTGGTCAATATCTCCATTCACTCTCTATAAATTGAATTCTGCCAGACAAAACTCTCAGTAATTTGAATTTTTCTTGCGATATAAACTTACATATTTATTTTCAAAATATTCTCTTCATAATAACAGTTATTGTATTGTTTCATTTGTCAATATACCTAATTACCTTCTTACTAACAGTGCTGACAATGAGTAATTTCTTAATTCAGTTTTATATCTGTCTCGGTTTATATCGTTTAAAATGTTTCCAAGAAGCCATAAGTGCCTACGTTTTTCCGAAAAGAAAAAACTTATTGAGTCGGTAGAGAGCGGAGCATCAAAAAAAGATGTTGCAAAGCAATTTGGTATTTTACCGTCAACACTTTCCAATATTTTAAAGAATAAGGACCATATTATTGGACTCAATGTAAGCGGAGGAAAAAAGCGGTTTCGAAAAGGCGAATTTCCGAATTTAGAGAAATGTTTAGTTGACTGGTTTACGCAGTGTAGACAACAAAACGTTCCCATGGGAGGAACCGTAATAAAAGAAAAAGCAAAGTTATTTGCCATTTCGCTAGGGATTGAAAGTTTTGAAGCCAGCGAAGGATGGCTCACTAATTTTAAAAAAACGGAACAACATTGTTTTTAAGAAAGTGTGCGGAGAGAGTGCAAGTGTCGACAATTCGGTTTGTTTTGATTGGAAAGAACAATTACAGCACATTTTAAAAAATTATGAGCCACGTGACATTTTTAACACTGACGAAACAGGACTTTTTTTAAATGTCTTCCGAATAAAACTTTAGCTTTTAAAGACGAAAAATGCCATGGCGGTAAACACTCCAAGCAAAGAATAACGGTTTTGTTAACAACAAATATGGATGGGTCCGAGAAGTTAAAACCACTTGTAATAGGTAAATCACAAAATCCACGCTGTTTTAAGAATATACACTCATTCCCAAGTGATTATCGCGCAAACAATAAATCGTGGATGACAACTGTTCTTTTTAACGAGTGACTTATAAAATTGAACAAATTTATGAAAAAAATAACCGAAAAATTTTACTTTCTTGGATAATTGTACTGTTCATAATAATTCCCCTCCATTGGATTGCATCCAACTTCACTTTTTTCCTCCAAACACTACTTCGAAACTACAACCATTGGATCAAGGTGTCATACACAATTTCAAAACCTTTTACCGAAAAGAAGTTGTGAAATTAGTTTTGGATGGAATTGAAAATAAATCCGGGGCGAAGATTTCAATTCTTACGGCTATGACGATGATAGACAAAGCTTGGCAAAACGTTACTCCATCAACAATACAAAACTGTTTCAGAAAATCCGGATTTTTTAAGGACTTACATAAACTCACAGTTGCTGGTAAGAATTTATAACTGTTTTATAAAAAAAACTTATTTAATTTTTTATAAAAAATAAAAACAAATATTAAAAATGAAAATCTAAATTTAAAAAAATGGATTCATATTTTTATTTATTTTCTAGAGTCTCAAGAAGTTGATTCTGTTTCACAAGTTCAATTTTGGAACCTTCTTCCTGATCAAGGAGCTGTTACACTTGAAGATTATATCCATTTTGATGACGACCTTGGGGTACATGGTATTCTCTCGGATGCTGCAATTTTGACTTCTGTAAGTGACAATAAACATGATAATATAGAAGAAAATGATAATGATGATGTTGGTGAAGATGATGATGATGATGACGATGATGAAGATGTCGATCACATTCCATATGTCACATTGAAAGAAGCGAGATCATCTTTGAGTGCTTTGTGCTCATATGCACTTCGCATAGATGTTAAAGAAGATGTTTTTGCAGCTCTACTGACAATTGAAAACACTCTTGACACTGCACGTTTGAGTGCATTAAAACAAAAAAAGATTACAGACTATGTTGAATCCCAAAAGTAAACAATGTTTTTTGAAATAATAAAACTTGATTTTTTCAATACTCTCGTTATTTTGAATTTCTTCAACTTTCCACTCGATAATTAAAACACGCGATAAATAAAACTCTCGATAATTTGAACTGATTTTGTGGTCCCTTGAAGTTCAATTTATCGAGAGGCGACTGTATATATTTTTGGATGTGAAAGAAGAACTTAAAATCAATCGATCAACATCAAAAACTCAAAATTCATTTTTAAAGCTAAGATCCGTTCCATTGTTGGGCGTCATTTAAAAGGGTATCTATTTTTAAATGCCCAAACTTTTATTTAGATTAATGCTAAATCGAGCTTGCGAGTTTTTGCTCATAAATCATAATTATAAATTCATAATTATGCGGCATTACTGTACTCTAAAATTTTAATTTTAAAGTTATAAAATAAAAATTTAATATATATAAATAAACATATACACACCTTTCATTTCAGCACGAGTATAACTGACATTTGGAAATACATCATTTAATAAACTAAATAATAAAGGAATATCTTCTGCCACCAATTTTGGAACCATTGTCTCACATACCGATTGAATTAGAATTTCTTGTTCAGGTAAATTTTCAGCAATTGACGCTTCATCTATTACTTCATCACCACGATTTTTCATACCTTCCTTAATTTTTTGTATGCGATCGCGTTTTACATTTCCAGCGGATATCAATACAGACTTAAGAGCACGCAAGCCAAAGTCATAATGAGATTGATTTGATAATTGTTCATCACACAACCTAAAGAATAATTTTATTTGATAGTGAATTTTGAATTTCATTACAACTTAAATTAAAATGTAAACTACCATTTAAAACTATTAGTCGATTTGCAAGAATGAAATTAAAAGCATTTTCTTTTAGGAAGTAAATACTTTTAAGTATTTTAAGAAAATTATAATTAGAGTAAGTCGGGGAGAGATGGATCACTTCTCGACATTTTAAGTATTTTTCACCCACTAATCTAATTGTTTGTCTATTAATTCAAAAAGTCTTGTCATTACAAAGTTTATTCAGAAAAAAATGGAACAATCACTTCTTTGGTCGCTCAAAAAACACTCCGAAATTTTTGTCGTGTGTCAAAAAGAATACGTTTCTCCTTTAGTCGTTACGATTTGTTACTAAAGTAATATGTACGTCGAAGTGTGGCTGCTATTGCAAGATAAATATATGTTATTAAACATGATTCTCAAACTTATTTCAATTTATCGCGCACATTACTTTTTGACGATGTTCGAGGAGAAATGGTTCACTTTTCTATAAATCTGACTCAGTAAAAAATTACCTTTTTCTATGACTGTACAATTTTTTTATTTATGGAATAAGTAAAATTTTTACTTATCAATAAGTGATATTTTTTTTTAATTCTTAAAAATAATCTCCAGTTTTTCACTTATTACTAACAACAGCGAAAAATGATCCATCACTTCAGGTGGAAATGCTAATTTCTAACAAAAATAAAAACAAAAAAGATGAAGATGTTTTTAATACGATTTTTTTAAAGTAGACTGGCAATTTCAGGTAGTATTGTAAAGGTAGAAAAACAGTTGAAATAGGAGACAAAAGAACTTACTTGAAGAAAGGAACAATTTTGCAAGCCAACTTTTCAGCCGTTCTAAATCCTTGGCTGAATAACATAACTTCGGCGATTAACTGTCGATCGGGTGTAGTCATAGCTAAAGATCTAAATAATTTTTTTAAATTGTCTGGCAAGTTAGATCTTCCAGCATACCCAGGGTTCATTGTAATAAAAATTGCCATGTCAGTTGAAACCTTCACTTGCTTCCCAACCAGCTCAACACACAAGGTTCCTTCTTTTTTACCTTCCATTTGACTTTTAAGAGCTTCTTGAATAGTTTGCACTTGTTGTGATACTGCTGATAACATCCGCTCTTCTAAGCGGTTGAATTCATCAAAACATCCCCAAGCACCGACTTGGCAAAGGCCGACAAATATACGTCCCATAGCCTACAACAATTTTATATCCTATAATACCGGAAAAAAACGAGGTACAGGTATCTTTAAACGATTTAAGTGTTACCTGCAAATTTTAGGCGTTTCTCGAATTGCCGAGCCATATTGTGAAATACCAAAACCGATTTAGAAAAATTGTAAAATTATAAGATGAAGCGATGGAGCTTTTTACATAAAAAGTTTGCAGAATTTTATATCAATTTTTGTATGAACAATAAATACAGAGAAAATAATTTCAAATCAGACTAGTTGCACGTGGTCGGAACTAAAATTCAATTCTATAAAAAAAAAAATGTTTTTTTGTACCAGAGAGTGCTTTAATCATTATTACCGAAATGCAAACATTTATAGTATCCATTCGAGCTCTCTCAAGGGGTTAAACCACTCTAGAACATCAAAAAGAGGCCTAATTTTAATATTTTTTTTATTTTATGTGACTGTCCATGAGAAAACGTGCTTTAGCTCCCAAACGTCAATTTTACAGGATGACCGATTAAAGTTGCAGCAATGCATTGAAACAATGCAACAGACCTACACTCCTTGCTTAATATCACATAAAGTTCTTTAAAACAACAATTTTTTATTTTTGGAAATGAAAGAGCAAGTGAAAATCTGTCGGTTGAAATTAAAAAATCAAAATTTATTTTTTGGAGCTAAGGCACGTTTTCTCATGGACAGTCATATATATGTAGGTGATGGAAACCCTTTTTGAGGAGAATGACCTCGCGGCCGCAAAGGTTTTTGATACAATTTTCATCATAGAACAAAAATCAAATTTTTTTCTATTTTTACATCTCAAAAGTTAGAGAAAGACGTAGGGGATTTTTATTTTATCGGTTTTTGCAAAAATAGTAAACATTTTAAGAAATAATAGAGTTTTTTCCTTAAAAAATAGGTACTAAATTGTTTATAAGTAAAAAAATATGCAACATAAAATAAATCCCTACGTCTTTCTCTAAATAACGTTATTAAGAAGCTACAGTTAAATTTTTAAGTAAATCGGTTAAAATTTGTGGAAGTTATGTTTCCGGCCAGCTCACAAAAAGTAGTTTTGAGGAAAACTTCATTTTAGGCTGGTAAAATTAAGCACTTCTTGTGAATTTTTTTTTGTGAAGGAAAAAGGAAGAGAATAATAATATTACAGGATGTTATTAGACATGTCTTGAAGTAAATAAAAAATATTTTTCATTTAAAAAATTTTTAAATGGCGGCACTAGAGACGTTCTCTTGAATCATACGTTATGTATGACGAATCTGTAGCACACAGCTCAACCAGATAAAAAATTAAGTTTTTCAAAATTCTAGAGTGGTGTAACCCCTTAATTGATAAATAAGAAACAATATGTGTCGCCGCGCAAGAAAAGGGACCTATCGCAAAAACAATCAATTTTTATTTTTGTATGACAATCGATAACTTTTGAGTCGCTCTTTCATTTAAAAAAATTAGAAATTGTTTCCATTAACTACTTTTTGTGTTATTAAGCATGAAGCGTAACAATTTGCATTGGTCGCAATGCACTGCTGCAACTTTTAACTCGCTACCTGTAAAATTCACGGTTGAGGCAATAGGTCCCTTTTCTCGTGCGGTGTCATAATCATAATTTTTTCAGAAGTAGTCTATCTTATGTACTCATACGTGCTTTTTTCAAAATAAGTCTTCCAAAATTTGTTTAAAAATTAAATGCATTAGTTTGCTTAACCTCTGGGTAAATAATACAATTTCAAAAAAAAAAAAAATAATAAAAACGTAATCTCAAGGCAAATCCGTAAATTTATTTAAAACGAAACAAAGACAAATACATATAATAAAATATTATGCTCCATAAATTAAAAACGTCGAAAGTAAACATTTGTATATGTCAAAACGTCGACTTTTTACTGTTCTTAATTTAAGTGAAGTAATGTTTTATTACATGTCCTTGATTTTATTTTAATTTAATTAACGAATTTGTCCGGATATTACAAGTTTATTTATTATAACATAGTTTAAAAATTTATTTACTTTATTCTTTTCCATTTATTTACAAAAAGACGTAAATTTCAATGATTTTCAGGGTTCCGCAAACGAATTGTTACACTGGAACCCTCATGTTTTCACTGAGTTGATCGTCCCCTAAAACAATTACCCCCACCTAGCGGCCAAATTATTTAACGTAGAGATTTGAAATTTCATGCACATATGTATTTTCGCGTGTAGATTACAGGAAAGCAAAAATGATTAAAGGTAATGTTCATAGCGTTGTCAAGAAAATAACAAGATTTTGTTTTAAAAATGCACTAAAATGACTATGTTCCCCCTCCCTAAGCTTCCAAACTGTTTCACCTAGAGTATTGAAATTTGGTATACTCATTTACATTCACGGGGAAATTATAGCGAACATGATTGGAGGTGATGGTTATAGCGTTGACAAGGAAAAATTAAAAAAAAACGTATTCCCCACTTATCTTCCAAACTATTTAGCCTAAAGGTTTGAAACTTAGTATACTAGGGTATTTTTACGCGCAGATTACTGAGAAACTATAGCGAACGTTGCTCCAGGGTCAGCTTTACGTAAAGTTTTCGGAAGGGGCGATATATGGGATAGAAAGAGATAGCACCATAGTGTTATCTCTTTCTCTCTTATACAAATGTAAGATTCTTGGGGGGGGGGGGGGCGATTGCTCCCACTTTCCTCACGTAAAGCCGTTACTGCGTTGCTTGAATTACTTTTCCAAAGCAATTAATGAAAAATTGAAAATTGACGAAGTACCCGTATGCTAGAGCTCAGCCTATTTGTCTTAGAAAGTTGGGAAATATTTATTAAAAATCAAACAGTTTATAGTAATTGAAATAAAAATATAAATAAAATAGAAAATGTTAATATAAAAAAATATTGGAGTCTGTTGGGATCGAGCTCTGGACGCTTGGGTTGGCGGTCCGGTGGCTTGGGCGCCTTAATACACAGGATATAGAAAATAGAAAGGAAAATAGAAATGATGAATTACTATTGATATTTTCAAAATTCAGTTAAAATAATGAATTTAGATAAAAAAATTTATTTGATTATTATTATAAATAATTTTAAGAAATTTAATAAGAATTATGTTTAATATATTGATCAAAATATGTTTTTAAACATATTTTAATAGAAGACTTATTAATATAGAATGAAAATCGATAAAGGAAGTTAAAAATCAAATATTGTTAAAGAAATAACAGAATATTGAAAATCTGAGTAATATTTAATTGTAAATTAACAAAATAAGTAATAATAAGATAATTTAAATAGAAAATAAGAAAAATTTATTGTCATTAAGTGATAATTTAAAATCTACATGAAAAAGTGTAAATTTTATAATAAATATAAATAATTATAAATAAATATTTGTTGATAAAATTAGTTTATAAGGAGGTTTACAAAAGTAAAATGTTTAATCAGTAAAATATTGTTTAATATTTAAATAATAGATTAGAAAACGTTTAAAATTGAATAATTTAGTTAAAATTAATAATATTAATAAAAAAAATTGATAATATGAAATAAGAATAATTAAATGTATGTAAAATTAAAGAAAAAGATGAAAGTACGATTAGGTTAATTATAAAATAATATGCAATAAATCAAATTTTAAAATTAAAATAGAGTTGTTTATAAGAAATAATAAATATATTATAAACAAATCTATAGTAAAATGTAGAGTAGGCTTCCGTTTCCGGTACCGATGAGTAGTTGACGCATTTTGTGAAAGGGGAAATAGTTTTTTGAAAATCTGTTAATATTAAGTGAAGGGTGGGTAGTGGAGTAATTGGAGAGTTTAGAGTAAAGGGTTGTGAATGAAAAAAGTGTATGTAGAAGTAAGAACTTGACAATGTCGAATAAAGAGAAAGGAATGACGCAAGTGGTAAATGCGGGAATGAGTCTAAGGCGCAAAAATTTGAAAAGGATTGGACAGGAAAAGTTTTGAATGCAAGGATTGTCAAGTTTTACTAAGTCTAATCAAAAGAACAGTAAAGAAGAATGATAAGCAGTTTGATGAAGCCTGTGATAAAATGGAGGGAATTAGGAAAGTAGAGAAAAAGAGGTTTAACCCATTAAGGACCAAATGTACAAAAATTGGCCATGAAGTTTGACACTTTATCTTAATGATAAAAGCTAAAGAAAAAAATTTTGCAAAATTATTTTTTTATAGTTTAAGAATCGCTCTTTCAAAATCCGTATTAAAAATTAACATTTTCTTGTATTATGAATTTTTTCGACCCTTTATCGTAGAGAAAGATCTTTGAGTGCTACATATATCGTGACCAAAATGCCCAAGCTCTATGATAGGGGTATTTACGAATTTAAATTTCAAGATAGCTGACCCAAAATGGCGACTGAATTGGATTTTTCTTTATGAATTCATGGTAGGTTATGCGAAATCCTGGAATCGTGAAGGCTTTTCATAACATTGACTACATAGGGGTTTTCAAGGTTGCTGATAACAAATTTGAAGTCGAATTTCTAAAATTCAAAATGGCGGATCCAATATGGCCAACGATTTTTTTAAAATGATCCAATTGGCTTGAAACTTGTTGCCCAGGGTTTTTGGGGTCGCTGACTGCGAATCTGATATCAATTTTTCAAAATTCAAAATGGTGGGTTCAATATGGCGGACAATTTTTTTTAAAATGATCATATTGGCTTGAAACTTGTTACTCAGGGGTTTTCGGGGTCGCTAAATGCGAATCTATAGTTGATTTTCTAAAATTAAAAATGGTGGATCCAATATTGATATTACCGCCAATGAAATAAAGGGAAAGTTTTTTGAATGATTATGCTTAAAAAATGTTTTCGTAATAAACCAGTTAGACAAAACTTATTATAAATAGGGTATAAAAGTGTAGGTACTATGCGGTTCTGATGTTATCTTGTTTGTATGATATTTAATGCTGGAAAAATGCGAAAAGTAATGATACACTGAGAGAAAAAAAAGGTTACTACAACGGAGGACACAAGTAGGAATTGCCTGAGTGACTCGGGTAGTAGAACTCAAGTTAACGCAACTTGGGACTCCGGTAAATACTGCTTGGGTCTCAAGTCGACGTAATTGGAGACCCAAGCAGTATTTACCGGAGTCCCAAGTTGCGTTAACTCGAGTTCTACTACCGGAGTCACTCAGGCAATTCCTACTTGTGTCCTCCGTTGTAGTAACCTTTTTTTTCTCTCAGTGTACTTCAAATAATAAATTTCCTTTGAAAAGCCGCGTCATTTTGAATTTTAGAGAAAAATTACTGTACTACCACTAAAAAAAAGGTGAGTCTATTTGTACCAAAACTACTAATACAATATTTAAAGTGAAACATAAAAAGAATATTGGCATAAATTCCATAATCCTTCTCAATTCTAAAGGAGACCTTACATTCAACATGCGCTGGAGTATATCCAAAACGATACCCGAAGGAGAAAAAAAGCGAACATTTATTATAATAAATCCGCTATTTTGAATGTTGAAAGTCCGACTTACCCAAAAAACCCCTGAGTAAAAAGTCTCTAGCAAATTGGAACATTTTTTAAAAAATCGTCCGCCATATTGGATCCACCATTTTGAATTTTAGAAATTCAACTATAGATTCACAATGAGCGACCCCGAAAACCCCTGAGTAACAAGTTCCAAACCAATATGATCATTTTAAAGAAAATTGTTCGCCCTATTGGATCCGCCATTTTTAATTATGTAAAATTGATATCAGATTCGCAATTAGTGACCTCAAAAAACCCTGGGTAACAAGTTTCAAGCCAATTGGATCATTTTTAAAAAAAATCGTCGGCCATATTGGATCAGCCATTTTGAATTTTGAAAAATTGATATCAGATTCGTATTTAGCGACCCCAAAAACCCCTCAGTAACAAGTTTCAAACTAACTAACCCCTATGTAACTAACCCCTATGTAGTCAATGTTATGAAAAGCCTTCACGATTCCAGGATTTCGCATAACCTACCATGAATTCATAAAGAAAAATCCAATTCAGTCGACATTTTGGGTCAGCTATCTTGAAATTTAAATTCGTAAATACCCCTATCATAGAGTTTGGACATTTTTTGTCACGATATATGTAGCACTCAAAGATCTTTCTTTACGATAAAGGGTCGAAAAAATTCATAATTCAAGAAAAAA
Organism: Ganaspis brasiliensis; assembly: GCA_037103525.1. Lineage (NCBI taxonomy): Eukaryota > Metazoa > Arthropoda > Insecta > Hymenoptera > Figitidae > Ganaspis > Ganaspis brasiliensis. The sequence continues at coordinate 172,051 of JAZKLR010000526.1, forward strand.
ACAGAAAAAAATCGTGTTTTTTTATTAAAAAAGTACCTGTTATTTGTTTATTTATAATATATATATTTATATACTCTTGATTTTTATCAACAATTTGGGTAAGACCTAAGTACTTAGCGTCATAATAATTAACTAGAATTGCACTGGTTGTAAATTATCTAAAGTATTTTATTTTAGAGAATTTATTAAAATAAGTGTGATTTCATTAATTATAAATTATTAAGTAGAAAAATATATACAGAGAACAAAGCGTCATAAAATTTATTTATTTATTTAATTGTTAAGGAGCATAGTACAACCTTAATAGTTATTTAAATAATTTCATTATCAGAATAATAATTTGAAAACGGAGTTTTTCAAATTATTGCTCGAGATAAATTTCCGCGTGAGTTGGGTAAAGTTCTGGATTGTAGTTAATAAATAATTGCGATCTAGCAATTATTTTAAAACATACAAATTAATCGATCATTTGTTGGAGTACATAGTACAACCAACAATTGATTGTTTAATACAATTCAATTTCTTTCCTTGGTTTGCACTACTTTCTACAAAACTTGGTAAGTCGAGGTGCATTTTAGCATCACTGCGACTCATTCATGAATTTCTAGAAAGGAGAATCTTCCTGCAATTTATAAATTATTTATTTTATTTGTTTAATTGAGAAATAAGGGAAAAGGATAGAAGTATTGGAGAATTAAGGAAATATATTCATTAATTGAGGATTGGAAATTATAATGGGGTTATTATTAGATTTATTTATTTTTTTATTATCTGTATTAATTGTTAATATATTTTTTATTTAGATAAGAGAAATTCTCAAATTTACAAAGAGGAGAAAGATTTTGAATATTTGAATTTAACGATTTTGTAGTATTCATGTTAATTTTATTTTTATTTTTTTTAATATTCTATTTAACTGGTATTATAACTGAGATTATTTATATTAACAAAATAAAATTTTGTTTTAATTTAGAACAAAAATAGAATAGAATTTACGAAAGTAATAATAGAATGTCAATTTAAATTCATTATGAATAATAATTTGAGAAATAGATAATTACAACAGGTGGCATATTTTTCCTTTTAAATATCGGAATTTATATGGGTTTAAGTGCCCATATCTTGGACTACTTTCCATCTCTCTCTAAATTCTTAAGATAATATTAAACACAGGAATCATTTTCTTATGTAATACTAAATATTTTGATTCCCGGTAAGGACTAGAGATAGGAAGTCTGCTTTAAGTTACAATACAGTACCGTCAGAATTTGTCAGTCCACTCATTTTTTAAGGTTCGAAAAACGTCTTTAAACGTACAAAGTATAATTATTAAAATTTGTCGGTCTTAATTTTCTCAAAGCAGATGAAATTTTGAGTAAAATAAGACCTGAGTGAAGTGATTTAGTAAATTTTTCATTGAAATATGTTCAAAAAAGTGGAATTTTCAATGTTTGATAAAAATTCAAATTACTCTCGAAATAATGATGCTTTTTTAAAGTTCCTATACTGGTTTTTAAGGACATTTTCTGGAGAACAAGATCATTGTATAAGCATTGAAGTGAAATTTTTTTCTTAGAATATGCAAAGCTCGAAATTAGGACCAAAAAACAAAGAAAAATTATTGTTTATATCTTGATATCAAATACAGCTATATATAAAATATACTAATGTTAAAAATGTCCATAACTTTCCAAAAAAAGTAATATAATATATTTATTTAAATTAAAAAATTATTTTTATATCAAAATAATGTCTTCAAAATTTTAAAAGTTTTTTGGTTCGACTTTTGAGCCTTGTTTATTCTAGGGTCAAAAAAGCACTTTAATGTACGAACAAAAGTCTTATTCTTCAGAAAAGTTTCTTCAAAACAAGCATAAAAACTTTAAAAAACCTTTATTATTTCGAGAGTAAATTCAATTTTTCTAAAACATTAAAAATGCCACATTTTTAAACATATTTCAATGAAAAATTCACTAAATCACTTCATTTAGGTCTTATTTGCCTCAAAATGTCATCTGCTTTGAGAAAATAAACACAGAAAAATTTTAATAATTATACTTTGTACGTTTAAAGACGTTTTTCAAACCTTAAAAATTGGGTGGACTCACAAATTCCGACGGTACTGTATTTTCCAACATTCCAAGACAAATAGGCTGAGTTCTAGTATACACGGAAAATAATGTTTGTTGATTTTTAGTGAACTACTATCCGCGAGAAAATTTAAGGCTCCTGAAAAAAGTTCGACTTTGACTTTGAACATATCAGTCAAAAAAATTGCTAAAAGAAACGGAAACAATCATCAGAAAACTTAGAATGTTTTATAGAAGTATACAGAAGGTTGTTTATCAACAAAAATTTTGTTCCATACAGGCTTCAAAATAGAACAAAATATACCTAATTTCTGACCAGTTCAAAAAATGATTGATTTTGGAACTCGATTTCATACGAAAAAAGTTATTGAAAAAATATGAAAAACCTGTTGATTATTGCTTTATTTTTTCCGAACAAAGTCGCTTTGGATTTTTAAAGGAAAATTAATTAGCAATGTTTCTATTAACAATAGTAGAAAACCATGCTACTTCCGGTTCTAAAAGGCCCACTTAAATGAATCAAATTTGAAGTCGGAAATAATAAATCCTATAGTTATATAAGATTGTTGGGGAACACGCGACTGTTGTTTTTCTAATAAGTTTAACCATTTCTAAAGCCAGTTTTTTTTGTCAAAACATGTGCATGAAAGGTTCCAATGTTTCGCAATTTTGAGACCTTGGGTCAATTTTATGACAGGGAATTCAGTAGCGAAAATTGCAAAAAACCAGTGAAAATATTGTATATGTTCCGGTTTGACAGTTCGAGTCCGGCAACCTGAAAAACTTAACAAAAGAGTGTTAAAAAAAGTAATGAACGTTAACCCTTTGAGGGCCAGTGATACATATTCTTACCACCTTTTATTGCTCAGTATTTTTCGTATATATGTTATATTTAACTACTATTTTTAACATATTATTTATTTTTAGACTCTTGGGATATAAAGTTGTCATTCTATGATAGCATATATTAACAATTTGTTGTTGTCAATTTAATATTAAACAATCAATGTGAAAAAAAGGGATTTTTTACGCATAAATTCTGTTATTTTTAAACGCGTAATGCTACAACTATAAGAAAATTTTGCTATTGTTTCACTTGTAGAAATGTGTAAAATATAGAAATTTAGAACTTTTTTACACGCTAGTTTCCTTTTAATAGCATTTTTTTCTGTTTTTTTTTTGGTTAAATAGCCCAAGTAAAACAGTCCGCAGACTTTCTGTGAACACTTCGCAGACTTTCAGCAGACTTTAGTCTGTAAAAAATCTGCGGAAAGTCGAGCGGCAGTATATGAAAAATCTGCAAAAAATAATCAGAAATAGTAGTAGCGGATCCAGTCAAGGTTTTCGGGGTTATTACATGAGAAAGAAAGATATAGCACTTGTAACGAAGTGTTTCGTTACTTAGGAGTTTAAGTATTATTAGTATTATTATTTTGGTTGATTTCTTGGTCGTTGAATATTCTGAATTCGGCAGTCACCTCTCCCTTTTTCCATCTGCGCCAGTCGTCAGTTTACGCGTTACAGGTTCAAATTCACGGTCAGCGTGATGACCAATCCTAGACGAAGGACTGATAAGAAGGCGGCGGATGGATAGGAAGTCGAAGGAGAGGAAGAACTTTTCGGCGGGCAAGAGACCGGCGGGACCTCAGGAGCAGCGACACGTGCTAATCACTTTTAATCGGGCTATTGTCGAATATAGTCGTGTGTTGAAAAGAGACTTGTAATCGGGCGGTATAACGTGTGAGACGCATCAAGTTGTCGCGAGTTTTTGTATTGTAATTGAGTTGGAAGTGTAACATAATTTGTTAGAGAACTGTGGATTTTAGAGTGAACTCTGTTGTAGACTGGTGTGTGCGAAGTCTATTGACTTAATTAAAGATTATTACTTAGTGAGATTTTTGAGTTGTTTTTGGTTGTGTGAAGACATCCCGATTTATTTCCCCGACAAGAGCGATCGGTTGAGAACCAGCGTGGTGAAATATTCGAGTGCTGCCCGGAGAAAATTGCTGAGGATTTCTTAAAGGTCGCATCATCGAGGGTGTGATTCTCGTGGAATCTCCCCTGAGGTTGTCTCTCATGAAAATTGTTGTTTGTTCGGTAAAGTGACTTTAATAATAGGGCAATTTGGCCAATTATTGAGCCTTAATTCAATTTAACGCTTTAATAATAATTACCAACATTACACACTATAGTGTTATCTCAAATAAAGGGCTTTTTTGGGGGGGGGGGGGCAAGCATTCGTGTTCCCCCATTTAGATCCGCCAATGGCAAAAATACGAGACAATTAATTAAATTAGAAAGACTGCAAAAAGTGTGCTAAAAGTCCGCAGAAAGTTTGCAGAAATGCAGTTTGCAGAAATGCATTTTGCAGAAATACAGTTTGCAAATTTGTTGAAAGTCTACGCAAAGTACGCAGTAAGTCTGTGAAAAGACTACGGACAGTCTGTAAAAATCTGTAACAATTCTACAGAAAGTCCGCAAAAAGAAGTGTCGTTATTCAGGAAAGATAAATACTTTAAATTTAAATAACAAACAATTTTAAGAAGTTAAATTTTCTGGAAACAACTCGTAGGCCTGCAGAATTTCTGCAGTCGTGTTATAGATTTTTTACAAACTATCCGTAGTTTTGTCACAGACATACTGCAGAGTTTAATCAGTATCCAAATACTTATTTTCATGAAAATATTATCTGCAACATGAGTCAAAATTTCTTAAGTGTAACAGACAATTTTCAAATTTATTGTATTTATTCGACTTTCTGAAAAATCTAAACGACATGGGGCGCATGATTATTCCCCAAATTTCATTCTTCTAATTTTCAGGCATCGAAATACTAATTATCGACTTGCTGTTTGACGTAAAGCTTTTAATTCGAATTATAATTTGATATCATGTTTATTTACCCGAATTATAATTGATACTAATCTCTGAGTAATAGAATTGTTTTTTGGCATTACTTTTATTTTAACGAAAAATTATTTATCCTAATTTTTTTTCCCCTAATGATCATTTAACATAATTATTGTTTTTCCGAATAATCACATAAACTAGAATTTGTTTGTACTAAACGTATATTAACATATTTTTCTATATTTTGAACATTCATCTAACCTAAAACTAATTTAAAGTAAGTACTCTTTGACATAATATTTATATTATAAAACATGAATTTGATATAAATTGTATTTATCTCATTATTATTTAACACAACATCAACCTTTCAAATGACAATTTGTTATAGTTCTTAAATTGTCGAAATACTGTGAAGAATAGTTTTTAATTTGGTGAATTTCAATTTATTAGAATTTCTGATATTCCGTATTATTATTTACTTAAACTTCTATTTTTCGATTTACTTTTAATCATAATTGGCAAATTTCTAATATGAACATAACCTAAATATCGATATTACCAATTGAAATTTAACACAATTTTCAAATTGTCTAAAAAGCAGTTAACCTTAAATTCATTACAATAATTGTTATCTTATATAGTTTACAAATCACGGAAATTCCAAATATCCTATATTTCATTTTTCCGATATATTTTTTGTTATATTCTTTATTTCTTTTAAATTTCATTAGAAATAAATATTAAATCTTTGAATCGCTAACGAGTAAACCTAAGGAAGTGTCACTCACGGATTTTATTGAAACTTAGTATAATTGTAATACATATAAAAATAATCGACACGTATTTTTTTATAGCTGCCATTATCCACTTAAAAGGGTAGTTAAACCTTTGCTCCAAGTTATACTTTGCATTTGGCCCTTATTAATACAGCACACCATGTACCTTAAAGGGATGATTTCTACCCTTTAAAGTGTATCATGGCAGCTACAAAAAAATACGTGTCGATTATTATTATATGTACTACAATTATACCAAGTTTTAATAAAATCGGTGAGTGACACTTCCGTAGCTTTACTCATAAGTGTCATATTTCCCGCGACACTGAATTATTATTTGTCCTAAAATGGCTGACCCTACAACCAATCAAATTAACGTAAAATATCGAATTTGAATTTGATTGGCTGTTGGGTCAGTCATTTTAGGATAAATGATAATTCGGTGCCGCGGGAAATATGACACTTAGCGATTCAAAGATTTAATATTTATTTCTAATGAAATTTACAAGAAATAAAGAATATGACAAAACATATATCGGAAAAATGAAATATAGGATATTTGGAATTTCGGTGATTTGTAAACTATATAAGATAACAATTACTGTAATGAATTTAAGGTTAACTGCTTTTTAGACAATTTGAAAATTATGTTAAATTTCAATTGGTAATATCGATATTTAGGTTATGTTCATATTAGAAATTTGCCAATTATGATTAAAAGTAAATCGAAAAATAGAAGTTTAAGTAAATAATAATACGGAATATCAGAAATTCTAATAAATTGAAATTCACCCAATTAAAAACTATTCTTCACAGTATTTCGACAATTTAAGAACTATAACAAATTGTCATTTGAAAGGTTGATGTTGTGTTAAATAATAATGAGATAAATACAATTTATATCAAATTCATGTTTTATAATATAAATATTATGTCAAAGAGTACTTACTTTAAATTAATTTTTGGTTAGATGAATGTTCAAAATATAGAAAAATATGTTAATATACGTTTAGTACTTATTTGATTCTTCGGAAAAACAATAATTATGTTAAATGACCATTAGGGGGGAAAAATTAGGATAAATAATTTTTCGTCTAAATAAAAGTTATGCCAAAAAACAATTCTATTACTCGGAGATTAGTTTCAATTATAATTCGGGTAAATAAACATTATATCAAATTATAATTCGAATTAAAAGCTTTACGTCAAACAGCAAGTCGATAATTAGTATTTCTATGCCTGAAAACTAGAAGAATGAAAGTTGGGGAATAATCATGCGCCCCAATTGTCATTATGAACTTATTAAATATCCAAAGGATTTTTCGAAAGAATTAAATTTACCGTAGTTATAAACAATTAAAGTTTTTTTATAGTGCTTAATTGGAAAATTACTATCTCAGGATATAATGATCGGATTTTAATGAAATTTGGTATGAGTGTAGAGTAAGTATTGTAGTTTTAATTTAAATAAAAAACATTTTTAATTGTTAATATTTAGTAATTGTTATTGCAAAATTAATTGTTTAATTGTAAAATCAACAATGTTTTCAACGTCCTAAAAGGTTCGTTCAAATTTTATTCCATAGGATATTTTATGTCGATTCAATACCTTTTTTAAAATTTTGTGTTCCGCAATTAGAAGCGAAGTTATTGCGTTTTTTGTGACGGAAGGCGTGTATCTCTACCTCTCCGCGCGACACATCCACGTACAGTTACGTTGATATTGTTTCACTTACATTGTGCGCAGGTATTCCTACTATTATTTTGAACTACCTTTTAAAAAATATTATTGTTTTTGAATACACATTTGTCACTTATACCCTAAAAAAATTGTAAATAACCATTTTTTTCTCTATCATCTAGTTCTGTTTGTTTAAAATGTTTTTAATAACAAAAAATATATTACTGTGTTATTATTAAATATTTTTTAAATTGTTTAAATTATTTATCAATTACTACAATTGTTTATTACTAACAATTGATAGTTTATCTTCAGAGGCTAGGAATTTTGAATTTTGCAACTTTCTTCCTGGAGCATAATCATATATTATAAAACATTTCTTAATTTATAATTTAACAATTATATGAACAATTTCCTTTTGTTAATTAATAAAGAGTATTTTTTAATCTTATATTGACTGTTGTACTTTTTTCATAGTTTGTGATTTTTTATATATTATTGAACAAAAAAAAAAAAAAGATTTATTAGTAATTACATTAAAAAATGTTTAAACAAATTATTGTTATTATTTAAATATATTTGTAGAAATGAATCAATCCAACAATATTTTTTTCTGAATTTTTGTGCAGAGTGCCTAAAGAATACTAAACAAAAAAAATTAAATTTATAGTTGAGAAAAAATGAAATAATAATAACCATAATTTGTTGAAACGATATTTTATGTACAAGTGTGTATTAATAATTCTTTCTTTTTGTTTGAGTAAGAATACACCAAATTGCAAATTCAGAAGAAAAAAAGTTATGTAAACTACAAATCTCTAGGAAACAATTAAAAATTGTTAATAAATAGTAACAATATATAGTTAAAGCAATTTAAACATTATTTAAAAATAATACAGTAATATATTTATTATTATTAAAATCATTTAAAAGAAACATAAGTAACAAGATGATAGAGTAAAAAAATTTATTTATTACAATTTTTTTTGGGACTTTATGAAAAATAGTTAATATAAATTATTAATAAATAAAGCATCGGGTTTCATTTTTTGGACATTTTTGAAGAAAAATGTGATTGGCAGATTAAATAATATGAATTTTTCCATATTTTATATAATTTATTTTCCATGTATGAAAGCAGAAAGTACCAGTTAAACACAAAAAATGAAAAAAATTTAAGGACACAAATTAAAATTAAAGGACATTTCAGGACTTTCAGGACGAGTAGACATTCTGAATAATCAACTCACGAGTAAAGTAAATGTTACGTTAATTGCAAAAATACGTCTCATCTTATTCAGCGCACTTCAGAGCAAAATATTTATAAGAAATGTCAGAATATAACAATGTATGAGTGAAGAATGTATATGCAAAAACATTAATGTTTTTCAAAAGATAGTTCAAAATAATAGTAGGAATATTTATTAAAAACATACACATATTGCGAATTTGAATTTAAAGAAAATAAATCAATGTAATATAACCTTGTTTATAAATCTGTATATAAACATATTATTAGATAGGGGACAGGGACCCAAGTTGGACACCCTTTCGATTTCTTGCTGTAGAATCCAAACCGATGAAAATATATTAAAATGTTTTATACCGGATGAAAGTACAATTTATAAGGTATCTTATAGCCACAGGGATAAAATTTTATTTTGAACATAAACATTTTTTAAAGCGTTTTTTCTAATTGTTAAAATTTTCGGTCTAAAAAAAAGTGGCCCCAAGATGGATACCTTCTTAAAAGTCTCTGAAAATTGTAGTAAATAAAAAATGCACATCGTGTAACAATTCTTAAACTAATTTTAAATCATTTTACGGAATTTATCAAGAAATAACATTTCTAAATAACTTCAATTTAATAGCTTAACAGTAAAAAGTAATAAAATATCGAAAAATATCGATATATCAAATTCTCTAACGATAACATCACATTTTATGGTGGAAATTAAAAAATTTTAATTAATTGGCTCAAAAAATTATTAAAAAGGGTAAAATCGAAAATATGCAAATAAATACATTGACATTTGAGGCCTGTCCATCTTAGGGTATATGACACCATTTTTTAATCCCTAGTAAAAATATATATACGAACACTGAATTAATAAAATCATTTTAGGATATTATTATACGATAAATAAAAAATTTTATAACGTTAAGTACTTATTCTAAATCATAAATTTAAATAACTTTACCAAGTTGAGAAAAAACTGTTACAAAACTTTTTTGGACACAAAATTAAGTGGTATGTGTAAAACAAAAACCAACTGGTTTTTTTTCTTCAAATGTGCATCAAAATCTTCGTCTATACAAACAACAAAATCGGGCAAGTTCGAGTTACACTCGCACTAAAATCGAGGGTTCCGTACACAAAACAAAATAATTTTTAATATATTTGATACTATTAAATATATAATATATAAATATATTATACATATTACATATAATATAATAAAAAAAATAGAATATATAATGAATTTTTTATAAAAAATGGACCACCATCCCCCCCACCCCTCTCTTCCAAAATATTTTACTTAGAGAGTTCAAATTTTGTACAGGAATGTATTGTCAGGTGTAAATAACATAAAAATTATAGAGAACGTGATCGTAATTGCATTTTTAACGAAAAATCCAGAGATTTTAGCAAATATCCATAAAAAATACTCAAAAATCATTTTATTTCCTTAACAACGCTATGATCAAAGTAGATAGGCTGTGGGGTATCTGGATAAACTAGTGTGTGTCCGTGTGAGCTATGTATGTGTGTGTCTGTGTGAGAGCCAATCAGAAGCGACCTTTACAACGAAATGGACCAATCAGGAGCCAGGATTTTGATGACGTCATAGTGTATGCCTCGTTTTAAACTAGGTATGTAACGTGATGCCTAATTAGAGCCCCATCAGGTAGGTGAGGTAAGGAATTTAACCTTGAAAAAAGGGGGGATTACATGAAAAATATATTGCGTAATTCTGCGAAATTTGAATCACCGACAAATTACGCGTGTGTGACCTTCCAGAACCCTCTAAGCACGTGCGTGTGACCTTGGATGGGGACATTTACACGTGTAATTTGAATATTAGGAGGGGGGGGGGTAACCTTCAGAAAGGGAGTGGGGGTAAGGAATTTAACCTTGAAAGAAGGGGGTTTGTCTCGGAGTAAAGTACATAACCTCGAATAAGGGTGGGGATTACATAAGAATACATCGCACATTTCTTTGAAATTTAATTTACATACGTGTGTGTGTGTGCCTGTGTGACCCCACAGAAGCTTCTAGAACATTCAATGGGGCTCATTTAACCTTGAAATAAAAGGGGGGGGGGGGATTACATGAAAAACATACTGCGTAATTCTGCGAAATTTAAATCACCAATTTTACATACGTGTGTGTGACCTTCTAGAAGCTTCTAAAACATTCAAGGGGCGGGGCTTATTTAACCTTGAAAAAAGGGGGTATTACATGAAAAATATATTGCGTAATATTGTGAAATTTGAATCACCGATTTTACATACGCGTGTGTGACCTTCCAGAACCCTCTAAAAAATTTGGATTTTAGGTGGTGGGGGTTACTTTTTTTGCACGTGTGACCCCTGCAGAACCCTCCAGAAGCTTCTAGAACATTCGATTTCAGTGGAGATGGTGGGGGTATTTTTCATTTATTTGATGCGCAATTTAACCTTTGAGAAACTTCTAGAACTTTTTTATGGGGGGTCAGAGAGGTGGGGGGATTATTTCAAACGCACTTTGTTCTATTCTGCGTACAATTTTTTTGGTAACCTTCGAGAACTTTCGTGAACAAATTGGAGGGGTAGGGGTAGTATTAGAGTTGATATTTTTAAATTTTTTAACACATCTTAGAACATGAGTTTATATGTAGTGTAATATACTTTCAAGAAATTAAGAAATTTGCATGACATTTGACGTATTTTAATGGTTTTTATAATTTTTGAAAAATGTTTAAAATTTTGAATTTTTTGATTTTAAAAAATCTTATTGAATAGCTTTCATAAAAGTAGACTGCCCTTAGGAACCCCGTAAATTTCGTTAGATTTTGCGTATCTCTCACCGTTCTCGAGATATTTTGAAAAAAGACTTTTGGAGGGGTGGGGGTAGCATTAGAGTTGATATTTTCAAATTTTTTAACACATCTTAGAACATGAGTTCATATGTAGTGTAATATACTTTCAAGAAAGTAAGAAATTTGCATGACATTTGACGTGTTTTAATGGTTTTTACAATTTTTGAAAATTTTTGAATTTTTTGATTTTGAAAAATCTTATTGAATAGCTTTCATAAAAGTAGACTGCCCTTAGGAACCCAGTAAATTTAGTCAGATTTTGCGTATCTCTCACCGTTTTCGAGATATTTTGGGAAAAGACTTTACAAAGGTGAGGCTCATTTAACCTTCAAATTTACGTGAAAAATATATTGCACAATTGTGCAAAATTTGAATCATTGGTAAATTTAACATATGTGTACGTGTCTGTGTGACCCCTCTAAACCCTTTATAGTGTTGGGGATAGATATTGAGCAATGCAAGTGTTAAGACCATTTTTGCATTGGTGGGAGTATATAACGTTATCAAGGGTAATAAGACAGATATTGCAGCATATTGCACAATCCAAGTGATGGGAAAAAGTGTATTGGTGGGAGTATTCTTTAATGGTGGGTGGTATTTCTTAGTGATAAGGGGTTGCTGTTGTGGGGGTGATAAGACACATCAGAGATCTTCTTTACCGATAGTTTAGTCTACACATGAACCAAAGTGATAAAAGAGTGGGGTTTATCTCAGACTCAAATTACATGTGAAATTGTCAACCTTGTGACGTCACCAAGATATTGCAGCATATTGCACAATCCAAATGGTGGGTAGTTTGTCTCAGTTGGTGGTGGTTGCAGAGGAGGGGGGTATTTTATGTGTGATTTAGTAAAACTCGTATTGAAACGTGAAATTTAATGCAGTAGTGAGGGAAAATTGACATTGAACAAGGTTATTTGAAAAAGTAGACAAGGTAATAGTGAAAGATATTGAATCATATTACACAATCAGGAGGATTGAATTAGGGGTAAAGGGTGGTGTTTGCGATATTTGTTACTCAGAAGATAGTTTTAAAGAAAATTTTGTACCAGTACTTAAAAAGTCGTTTGAAGAGGAACATTCTCATAATTGATAAAAGGTTTAATATAAATAGTTATAAAAATAAAAAAATTAGTGCTAAGGATATTACGAGTAATATTGTAAGGTAAGTGATGAAAGAAGTACATTTTATTTTTAAAGAGTGGTTTAATCATAATTAAATTTATTTGTAAAAAATATAAATTTAGTTTAATGTATGTAAAAATGGTTAAAAAAAGATCTAAATCTCTCAGTTGGCACTGAGAAATTTTTGTACCAGTCCAAAAATGCATTGAATCAAGTACAAATTATGCTTAATAACCGTTCCTTCGATAAAATATTATAAATTCAAGAATTTGAGGTTATGTTAAACTCAAGAATTTGAGGTTATGTTAATCTGTTATGCGCATGTCCGATGGAGACTAGAGTTTATGTCAAATATCCTTTTCCTTTTCAATTGAAATATTCTTACAACAAGCATAAGTTACAAGATATATTGGTAAGTTTTGGAAACTATTTTGTTAATAATAATAGGAAAATTAATAATAATAATAATAATTCCAATTTTTATATATAAATGTAAATTATAATAAGAGTAATAACAATTTTAAAAATAATTTTTTAAGAAATGATGTTTATAATAATTTTTTTATTAATATTTAATTTGATTAATAAACTGTTTTGTATGTTTCAGAATTTGGAGAATTATCATAAAATACCACTAGTATTCTATGTTCCAATTTTATGGGTAAATTGCAACACAGATGAAAAGTTGAGCAAGTTTTTAGTAGTAGCTGCTGCATGTATAAAACATAATTTTTTTGGAAAAAAGAGTCATCAACCAGTTGTTTTAAGACATCACAATATTTTTGTAGAAGTTATACAGATAGAAGTTGGAGATTTTTATTGTAGAATAAGAACAGATTTGAAAGATTTTTTATAATACAGTTTGTAGCAATGAGATTGACGGATACAATGAACAAGATAACGTAGATGAAACAATAGTAGAAATTGTAGTGAATGAGGAAAGAGAAGAGGAAGAGTTTGTATTGAACATTGAGGAAGAAAAAAAATTTTCAATGGAATTAATAGTAGGAATTGAAAACTATGAAGAGCAAGATGTATTAAAAGAGAGTAAGAATGAACAAATTGTAAATTATGAGAGTGACGAAGATTTGATAGAGGTACAGGAGCGTGAGAGACAACAAGATATAAAAAAGAAGATTAAGTCTTTAGCTCCATGGCTGAGTTTTGGATTGTGTGAGGTGGAGCAATGCATAAAGAATGGAGAGGTACAAATTATCAGTAAAGGAGCGATATTTTTTATCTTATAAAACACCTACCTTTCTCTTAAAAAACCCTACCTTTTTCTTTTTACATGAATAAATATAAATGAGTTTTTAAATATGTGAACTGTTAGATGTGGATTAGTTCATTTTATATAAGGTGCAGTTTATGTATTTAAATATTTGAGATTAAATAGTGAAACAAACTAAAAAGTAAGAAAAATTATTAATTCTTATTTCTGATTTTACACAAATTGTTATTACTTTTTTAATTCTTTATTCGTTTAGTGGAAGAATATATTTTTGGAGAAAGGCTTTCAGCCCTTCTTAGTTTACCAACACCACCAAGGGAAATACAATTAGAACATGGATGGAATAGAGATGATGCCAGCGAAAACATTGTACTGACAGTAAGTATAAATTTTTGTTTAATGTAAAAATATTTTTTGTACATAAGTTTATTGTAAGTAATTGAAAACCGTTAAAAATAAGCAAAAATATAAAAAAAATAATTAGAAAATGACAAAAATACTTGAATGATGACAAGAGTAATTAAAATTTGAAGAAAATAAGCAAAAATAATTGAATATCGCTGAAAATAAGCAAAAATAGTTTAAAGTAATTGTAAGTAGTTGAAAAATAGTCAAAAGTAATTGAAATCAGTTAGAAATAATAAATAGTAACTGAAAACAATTAAAATGAATTGAATATCATTGAAAATAAGCAAAAATATTTGAATATGATTGAAAAATAATTGGAAATAGATGAAAATAAGTAAAAATTATTAAAAGAAATTGAAAAACGTTAAAAATATGCAAAAATATGAAGAAAATAATTATAAAATGACAAAAATACTTGAACGATGACAAAAGTAATTAAAATTTCAAGAAAATAAACAAAAATAATTGAATATCGCTAAAAATAAGCAAAAATAGTTTAAAGTAATTGTAAGTAGTTGAAAAATAGTCAAAAGTAATTGAAATCAGTTAAAAATAATAAATAGTAATTGAAAACAATTAAAATTAGTTGAATATCATTGAAAAAAAGAAAAAATATTTGAATATGATTGAAAAATAATTGGAAATAGATTAAAATAAGTAAAAATTATTAAAAGTAAATAAAAACCTTTAAAAATAAGCAAAAATATGAAAGAAATAATTAGAAAATGACAAAAATACTTAAATGATGACAAGAGTAATTAAAATTTCAAGAAAATAAGCAAAAATAATTGGAAATAATTGAAAATAATTGAATATCATTGAAAATAAACAAAAATATTTGAATATAATTGAAAATAGATGAAAATAAGGAAAAATATTCAAAAGTAATTGAAATCAGTTAAAAATAAGCAAAAATATGAAGGAAATTATTCGAAAATGATAAAAATACTTGAGTGATGGCAAAAGTAATTAAATTTTGAAGAAAATAACTTTATTTCTGTACAAATTATATCAAAAAAGATCTGAAAATGTCTGGATCTGGAGATTATGGGTTTTACAGTACAACTCGAGATATGGTACATAAGATGTAACACCCAAGGAAAACTGACTTAATTATATAGAACTTAAAAATTTTGATAAATAACTTAAAATATTAGACTTGAACATTAACCAACCTAAGACTTAAATCATAAAATTTAAAAAAAAAAATGACAAAAAAACTTGAATGATGACAAGAGTAATTAAAATTTGAAGAAAATAAACAAAAATAATTGAATATGATTGAAAAATAATTGAAAATAGATGAAAATAAGTAAAAATTATTAAAAGAAATTGAAAAACGTTAAAAATATGTAAAAATATGAAGAAAATAATTATAAAATGACAAAAATACTTGAACGATGACAAAAGTAATTAAAATTTCAAGAAAATAAACAAAAATAATTGAATATCGCTGAAAATAAGCAAAAATAGTTTAAAGTAATTGTAAGTAGTTGAAAAATAGTCAAAAGTAATTGAAATCAGTTAAAAATAATAAATGGTAATTGAAAACAATTAAAATTAGTTGAATATCATTGAAAAAAAGCAAAAATATTTAATATGATTGAAAAATAATTGGAAATAGATTAAAATAAGTAAAAATTATTAAAAGTAAATAAAAACCTTTAAAAATAAGCAAAAATATGAAAGAAATAATTAGAAAATGACAAAAATGCTTCAATGATGACAAGAGTAATTAAAATTTCAAGAAAATAAGCAAAAATAATTGGAAATAATTGAAAATAATTGAATATCATTGAAAATAAACAAAAATATTTGAATATAATTGAAAATAGATGAAAATAAGGAAAAATATTTAAAAGTAATTGAAATCAGTTAAAAATAAGCAAAAATATGAAGGAAATTATTCGAAAATGATAAAAATACTTGAGTGATGGCAAAAGTAATTACATTTTGAAGAAAATAACTTTATTTCTGTACAAATTATATCAAAAAAGATCTGAATATGTCTGGATCTGGAGATTATGGGTTTTACAGTACAACTCGAGATATGGTACATAAGATGTAACACCCAAAGAAAACTGACTTAATTATATAGAACTTAAAAATTTTGATAAATAACTTAAAATATTAGACTTGAACATTAACCAACCTAAGACTTAAATCATAAAATAAAAAAAAAAAATAAGACTTAATACCTCAATTACAGGGCTTAAGAATTAACCAACCTAAGACTTAAATCATAAAATTTAAAAAAAAAAAAGACTTAATACCTCAATTACAGGGCTTAAGAATTAAAAAACAAAAGACATAAGACTTATATCAGACAACTTAACACATACAACATAATATTTAATGCATAATGCTTAAAGCAATAAGACTTGAATAGAACTCAACCTAATACTTGAACTAAAAAAGAACTAAAAACCGATGACTCAAAACATGAAAGGCAGAGTATAAAAATCCAACATGTGATAGAAGAGTTAAGACATGCAACTCAAGATATGAGATAAAATACTCAAACCATAAACCCTTAAGACATAAGATTACTAACATAAAACTCAACAATAAAACTTAAAACATAAGACACAATATATGACAATCAAGAAAAAAAAAGACTCAATACATAGAATCTAAAAATATTATCAAATTTTTAGAAATATAAGACTTGAAAAGCATTCCACCTAAGGTTAAAAAAAAGGACTTAAGATTCAATAGATCAAACTCAAATCTTAAAAATCAAAGCACATTAGACTTATTCAACTGGAAATGGGAATTCCTTGAAAATCTTGGGAACTTTTAGGAAATCCCTAAGCATTCCTGAAAATTCGTAGAAAGCTCCTAATTAGGTAATGCCTTATAAATTACTGGGAGTTCTTAAGAAATTTCTAGGAATTTTTGGAAAATCTTTAGTGATTTAGTATCAAACCAGGAATAATGCAAAACAATCTATCGAAATTTGGGTGAAAGTTGGAGACTCGCGAAACATTTATTTCTCAAATATTATTATTAGGTTGAGTTCTATTCAAGTCTTATTGCTTTAAGCATTATGCATTAAATATTATGTTGTATGTGTTTAGTTGTCTGATATAAGTCTTATGTCTTTTGTTTTTTAATTCTTAAACCCTGTAATTAAGGTATTAATTAATTGAGTCTAATGTGCTTTGATTTTTAAGCTTTGAGTTTGATCTATTGAATCTTAAGTCCTTTTTTTTAACCCTAGGTGGAATGCTTTTCAAGTCTTATATTTCTAAAAATTTGATAATATTTTTAGATTCTATGTATTGAGTCTTTTTTTTTCTTGATTGTCATATATTGTGTCTTATGTTTTAAGTTTTATTGTTGAGTTTTATGTTAGTAATCTTATGTCTTAAGGGTTTATGGTTTGAGTATTTTATCTCATATCTTGAGTTGCATGTCTTAACTCTTCTATCACATGTTGGATTTTTATACTCTGCCTTTCATGTTTTGAGTCATCGGTTTTTAGTTCTTTTTTAGTTCAAGTATTAGGTTGAGTTCTATTCAAGTCTTATTGCTTTAAGCATTATGCATTAAATATTATGTTGTATGTGTTAAGTTGTCTGATATAAGTCTTATGTCTTTTGTTTTTTAATTCTTAAGCCCTGTAATTGAGGTATTAAGTCTTTTTTTTTTTTAAATTTTATGATTTAAGTCTTAGGTTGGTTAATTCTTAAGCCCTGTAATTGAGGTATTAAGTCTTATTTTTTTTTTTTTATTTTATGATTTAAGTCTTAGGTTGGTTAATGTTCAAGTCTAATATTTTAAGTTATTTATCAAAATTTTTAAGTTCTATATAATTAAGTCAGTTTTCTTTGGGTGTTACATCTTATGTACCATATCTCGAGTTGTACTGTAAAACCCATAATCTCCAGATCCAGACATATTCAGATCTTTTTTGATATAATTTGTACAGAAATAAAGTTATTTTCTTCAAAATGTAATTACTTTTGCCATCACTCAAGTATTTTTATCATTTTCGAATAATTTCCTTCATATTTTTGCTTATTTTTAACTGATTTCAATTACTTTTAAATATTTTTCCTTATTTTCATCTATTTTCAATTATATTCAAATATTTTTGTTTATTTTCAATGATATTCAATTATTTTCAATTATTTCCAATTATTTTTGCTTATTTTCTTGAAATTTTAATTACTCTTGTCATCATTGAAGCATTTTTGTCATTTTCTAATTATTTCTTTCATATTTTTGCTTATTTTTAAAGGTTTTTATTTACTTTTAATAATTTTTACTTATTTTAATCTATTTCCAATTATTTTTCAATCATATTAAATATTTTTGCTTTTTTTCAATGATATTCAACTAATTTTAATTGTTTTCAATTACCATTTATTATTTTTAACTGATTTCAATTACTTTTGACTATTTTTCAACTACTTACAATTACTTTAAACTATTTTTGCTTATTTTCAGCGATATTCAATTATTTTTGTTTATTTTCTTGAAATTTTAATTACTTTTGTCATCGTTCAAGTATTTTTGTCATTTTATAATTATTTTCTTCATATTTTTACATATTTTTAACGTTTTTCAATTTCTTTTAATAATTTTTACTTATTTTCATCTATTTTCAATTATTTTTCAATCATATTCAATTATTTTTGCTTATTTTCTTCAAATTTTAATTACTCTTGTCATCATTCAAGTTTTTTTGTCATTTTTTTTTTTAAATTTTATGATTTAAGTCTTAGGTTGGTTAATGTTCAAGTCTAATATTTTAAGTTATTTATCAAAATTTTTAAGTTCTATATAATTAAGTCAGTTTTCCTTGGGTGTTACATCTTATGTACCATATCTCGAGTTGTACTGTAAAACCCATAATCTCCAGATCCAGACATTTTCAGATCTTTTTTGATATAATTTGTACAGAAATAAAGTTATTTTCTTCAAAATTTAATTACTTTTGCCATCACTCAAGTATTTTTATCATTTTCGAATAATTTCCTTCATATTTTTGCTTATTTTTAACTGATTTCAATTACTTTTGAATATTTTTCCTTATTTTCATCTATTTTCAATTATATTCAAATATTTTTGTTTATTTTCAATGATATTCAATTATTTTCAATTATTTCCAATTATTTTTGCTTATTTTCTTGAAATTTTAATTACTCTTGTCATCATTTAAGTATTTTTGTCATTTTCTAATTATTTCTTTCATATTTTTGCTTATTTTTAAAGGTTTTTATTTACTTTTAATAATTTTTACTTATTTTAATCTATTTCCAATTATTTTTCAATCATATTCAAATATTTTTTCTTTTTTTCAATGATATTCAACTAATTTTAATTGTTTTCAATTACTATTTATTATTTTTAACTGATTTCAATTACTTTTGACTATTTTTCAACTACTTACAATTACTTTAAACTATTTTTGCTTATTTTTAGCGATATTCAATTATTTTTGTTTATTTTCTTGAAATTTTAATTACTTTTGTCATCGTTCAAGTATTTTTGTCATTTTATAATTATTTTCTTCATATTTTTGCATATTTTTAACGTTTTTCAATTTCTTTTAATAATTTTTACTTATTTTCATCTATTTCCAATTATTTTTCAATCATATTCAAATATTTTTGCTTATTTTCAATGATATTCAATTCATTTTAATTGTTTTCAGTTACTATTTATTATTTTTAACTGATTTCAATTACTTTTGACTATTTTTCAACTACTTACAATTACTTTAAACTATTTTTGCTTATTTTCAGCGATATTCAATTATTTTTGCTTATTTTCTTCAAATTTTAATTACTCTTGTCATCATTCAAGTATTTTTGTCATTTTCTAATTATTTTTTTTATATTTTTGCTTATTTTTAACGGTTTTCAATTACTTACAATAAACTTATGTACAAAAAATATTTTTACATTAAACAAAAATTTATACTTACTGTCAGTACAATGTTTTCGCTGGCATCATCTCTATTCCATCCATGTTCTAATTGTATTTCCCTTGGTGGTGTTGGTAAACTAAGAAGGGCTGAAAGCCTTTCTCCAAAAATATATTCTTCCACTAAACGAATAAAGAATTAAAAAAGTAATAACAATTTGTGTAAAATCAGAAATAAGAATTAATAATTTTTCTTACTTTTTAGTTTGTTTCACTATTTAATCTCAAATATTTAAATACATAAACTGCACCTTATATAAAATGAACTAATCCACATCTAACAGTTCACATATTTAAAAACTCATTTATATTTATTCATGTAAAAAGAAAAAGGTAGGGTTTTTTAAGAGAAAGGTAGGTGTTTTATAAGATAAAAAATATCGCTCCTTTACTGATAATTTGTACCTCTCCATTCTTTATGCATTGCTCCACCTCACACAATCCAAAACTCAGCCATGGAGCTAAAGACTTAATCTTCTTTTTTATATCTTGTTGTCTCTCACGCTCCTGTACCTCTATCAAATCTTCGTCACTCTCATAATTTACAATTTGTTCATTCTTACTCTCTTTTAATACATCTTGCTCTTCATAGTTTTCAATTCCTACTATTAATTCCATTGAAAATTTTTTTTCTTCCTCAATGTTCAATACAAACTCTTCCTCTTCTCTTTCCTCATTCACTACAATTTCTACTATTGTTTCATCTACGTTATCTTGTTCATTGTATCCGTCAATCTCATTGCTACAAACTGTATTATAAAAAATCTTTCAAATCTGTTCTTATTCTACAATAAAAATCTCCAACTTCTATCTGTATAACTTCTACAAAAATATTGTGATGTCTTAAAACAACTGGTTGATGACTCTTTTTTCCAAAAAAATTATGTTTTATACATGCAGCAGCTACTACTAAAAACTTGCTCAACTTTTCATCTGTGTTGCAATTTACCCATAAAATTGGAACATAGAATACTAGTGGTATTTTATGATAATTCTCCAAATTCTGAAACATACAAAACAGTTTATTAATCAAATTAAATATTAATAAAAAAATTATTATAAACATCATTTCTTAAAAAATTATTTTTAAAATTGTTATTACTCTTATTATAATTTACATTTATATATAAAAATTGGAATTATTATTATTATTATTAATTTTCCTATTATTATTAACAAAATAGTTTCCAAAACTTACCAATATATCTTGTAACTTATGCTTGTTGTAAGAATATTTCAATTGAAAAGGAAAAGGATATTTGACATAAACTCTAGTCTCCATCGGACATGCGCATAACAGATTAACATAACCTCAAATTCTTGAGTTTAACATAACCTCAAATTCTTGAATTTATAATATTTTATCGAAGGAACGGTTATTAAGCATAATTTGTACTTGATTCAATGCATTTTTGGACTGGTACAAAAATTTCTCAGTGCCAACTGAGAGATTTAGATCTTTTTTTAACCATTTTTACATACATTAAACTAAATTTATATTTTTTACAAATAAATTTAATTATGATTAAACCACTCTTTAAAAATAAAATGTACTTCTTTCATCACTTACCTTACAATATTACTCGTAATATCCTTAGCACTAATTTTTTTATTTTTATAACTATTTATATTAAACCTTTTATCAATTATGAGAATGTTCCTCTTCAAACGACTTTTTAAGTACTGGTACAAAATTTTCTTTAAAACTATCTTCTGAGTAACAAATATCGCAAACACCACCCTTTACCCCTAATTCAATCCTCCTGATTGTGTAATATGATTCAATATCTTTCACTATTACCTTGTCTACTTTTTCAAATAACCTTGTTCAATGTCAATTTTCCCTCACTACTGCATTAAATTTCACGTTTCAATACGAGTTTTACTAAATCACACATAAAATACCCCCCTCCTCTGCAACCACCACCAACTGAGACAAACTACCCACCATTTGGATTGTGCAATATGCTGCAATATCTTGGTGACGTCACAAGGTTGACAATTTCACATGTAATTTGAGTCTGAGATAAACCCCACTCTTTTATCACTTTGGTTCATGTGTAGACTAAACTATCGGTAAAGAAGATCTCTGATGTGTCTTATCACCCCCACAACAGCAACCCCTTATCACTAAGAAATACCACCCACCATTAAAGAATACTCCCACCAATACACTTTTTCCCATCACTTGGATTGTGCAATATGCTGCAATATCTGTCTTATTACCCTTGATAACGTTATATACTCCCACCAATGCAAAAATGGTCTTAACACTTGCATTGCTCAATATCTATCCCCAACACTATAAAGGGTTTAGAGGGGTCACACAGACACGTACACATATGTTAAATTTACCAATGATTCAAATTTTGCACAATTGTGCAATATATTTTTCACGTAAATTTGAAGGTTAAATGAGCCTCACCTTTGTAAAGTCTTTTCCCAAAATATCTCGAAAACGGTGAGAGATACGCAAAATCTGACTAAATTTACTGGGTTCCTAAGGGCAGTCTACTTTTATGAAAGCTATTCAATAAGATTTTTCAAAATCAAAAAATTCAAAAATTTTCAAAAATTGTAAAAACCATTAAAACACGTCAAATGTCATGCAAATTTCTTACTTTCTTGAAAGTATATTACACTACATATGAACTCATGTTCTAAGATGTGTTAAAAAATTTGAAAATATCAACTCTAATGCTACCCCCACCCCTCCAAAAGTCTTTTTTCAAAATATCTCGAGAACGGTGAGAGATACGCAAAATCTAACGAAATTTACGGGGTTCCTAAGGGCAGTCTACTTTTATGAAAGCTATTCAATAAGATTTTTCAAAATCAAAAAATTCAAAATTTTAAACATTTTTCAAAAATTGTAAAAACCATTAAAATACGTCAAATGTCATGCAAATTTCTTAATTTCTTGAAAGTATATTACACTACATATAAACTCATGTTCTAAGATGTGTTAAAAAATTTAAAAATATCAACTCTAATACTACCCCTACCCCTCCAATTTGTTCACGAAAGTTCTCGAAGGTTACCAAAAAAATTGTACGCAGAATAGAACAAAGTGCGTTTGAAATAATCCCCCCACCTCTCTGACCCCCCATAAAAAAGTTCTAGAAGTTTCTCAAAGGTTAAATTGCGCATCAAATAAATGAAAAATACCCCCACCATCTCCACTGAAATCGAATGTTCTAGAAGCTTCTGGAGGGTTCTGCAGGGGTCACACGTGCAAAAAAAGTAACCCCCACCACCTAAAATCCAAATTTTTTAGAGGGTTCTGGAAGGTCACACACGCGTATGTAAAATCGGTGATTCAAATTTCACAATATTACGCAATATATTTTTCATGTAATACCCCCTTTTTTCAAGGTTAAATAAGCCCCGCCCCTTGAATGTTCTAGAAGCTTCTAGAAGGTCACACACACGTATGTAAAATTGGTGATTTAAATTTCGCAGAATTACGCAGTATGTTTTTCATGTAATCCCCCCCCCCCTTTTATTTCAAGGTTAAATGAGCCCCATTGAATGTTCTAGAAGCTTCTGTGGGGTCACACAGGCACACACACACACGTATGTAAATTAAATTTCAAAGAAATGTGCGATGTATTCTTATGTAATCCCCACCCTTATTCGAGGTTATGTACTTTACTCCGAGACAAACCCCCTTCTTTCAAGGTTAAATTCCTTACCCCCACTCCCTTTCTGAAGGTTACCCCCCCCCCTCCTAATATTCAAATTACACGTGTAAATGTCCCCATCCAAGGTCACACGCACGTGCTTAGAGGGTTCTGGAAGGTCACACACGCGTAATTTGTCGGTGATTCAAATTTCGCAGAATTACGCAATATATTTTTCATGTAATCCCCCCTTTTTTTAAGGTTAAATTCCTTACCTCACCTACCTGATGGGGCTCTAATTAGGCATCGCGTTACATACCTAGTTTAAAACGAGGCATACACTATGACGTCATCAAAATCCTGGCTCCTGATTGGTCCATTTCGTTGTAAAGGTCGCTTCTGATTGGCTCTCACACAGACACACACATACATAGCTCACACGGACACACACTAGTTTATCCAGATACCCCACAGCCTATCTACTGATCAACTTCTACAATCATGTTCTCTACCATTTTTCTGTAATCTACACGTGAAAATACATTTGTGTACCAAATTTGAACTCTCTAAGTCAAATTGTTTGGAACTTATGGGAGGGGGGATACGGTAATTTTTAAGCATTTTTTTTAAATCGTTGGTTTTTGCTTAAAAACACTATGATAACGATCTGCAACAAAGTTCTCTATAGTTTTTCTGAAATCTATATGGCAAACTACATATGTATACCAAATTTCAGCACTCTAAGTACAATAGTTTGGCAGATATGGAGGTGGCATTGTACACTTTTAATGCATTTTTGCTAAAAAAATTACCGTATCCCCCCCCCCCCCCCTTATCTTCCAAACTATTTGACTTAGGTTTCTGAAATTTGGTACACATATGTAGATTTACGTGTAGATTACAGGAAAATTATAGAGAAAGTGATGATTATAGCACTGTCAAAGTTGTAACACAAAATTATGGCCCATATGTTAAAAAAATGCTCAAAAATATTGTTATTTCCTTGACAACGCTATGTTCAACCCCTAGAATCATGTTCTCTATAATTTTCCTTTCATCTACACGTGAAAATACATATGTGGGCCAAATTTGAACTTTCTAAGTCAAATAGTTTGGCGGCTAGGGGGGGGGGGGGGGGGTACGATTTTCGACAAAGTCTTGCCAATAGGGTTCCGTGCGTACACTTGTGGTGTACGGAACCCTAAAAATGACAGAAAGCATATGGCGCTGTAACCTTAAACAAAAATTTTATATTAAATGTCCATCTTGGGGTCCTGTCCATCTTGGGCCCACTCTCCTATAACTATATTAGATATAATTATTAGATATTGCGCACAATGTAGTGAAACGAGATCAGCGCAACTGCACGTGGATGTGCAGCGCGGAGAGGTAGAGATACGCGCCTTCCGTCACAAAAAACGCAATAACTTCGCTTCTAATTGCGGGCCACGAAATTCTAAAAAAGGTATTGAATCGACATAAAAAATCCTATGCAATAAAATTTGAACGAACCTTCTAGAACGTTGAGAACATTGTTAATTTTACAATTAAACAATTAATTGAGCCGCCGGATTCAAAAACCGCCTATGCCTGAAAGATGTCTGACCAAACGTTGAGAAAATCAGTGAAATTCCCATTGTCGCTCACTGCTACCCGACTACCATAAGTCAAACTTTACACGCGCAAAGGCGGTTTTTTAATCCGGAGGCTCAATTTTACAATAACAATTACTAAATATTAACAATTAAAAATGTTTTTTATTTAAATTAAAACTACAATACTTACTCTACACTCATACCAAATTTCATTAAAATCCAATCATTATATCCTGAGATATTAATTTTCCAATTAACCACTATAAAAAACTTCAATTGTTTATAACTACACTGAAAAAAATTCTTAGTAGATTTTACTACTTTTTTACAACTTTTCTTAGTTCAATAAGTCCCCGATGAAATTTTTTCTTTTATGTCAACTACTACTTAAGTGGTTAATCGAAATAATAATACAATTGTTACAATAATTTCTCTTAATTGATTTTAGTAAGTTAATTAAGTAGAAACAACAACATTTTTCTTAGTAAAATTTACTACTTTTCTTAGTTTAATAAGGAACAATGATATTTTTGCAATTAAGTTAACGGTAACGTTGCAGTTAAAGTAACTAAGATTATTTATAGATTTAACCAATTTTTTAAATTAATTTTACTACTTAAAGTAGTAAAATAGATTTGTTTATTATTATTTATTATTATTAAGATACATTTTTCCACCCTCTCTCCTACTACTTCTGTTTATTGACATCTTATGTTATTTAATTATCATATTCCTAACAGAGAAAAATCCCCAAACGCTGGAGATTGAACGCACGACCCTAACATTCGCAAGCCGATACATTAACCATCTAACTACGCACGCACGCTACGATGGCTTGCATAAAACTTAAGGACATTCTACTCATCCGCAGTTACCATTACTATCCAAAGTAGTAAATTTTACTACATTTCTTAGTTCAATAAGGAACAATGACATTTTTGCAATTAAGTTAACTGTAAAGTTACAGTTAAAAGTAATTAAGATTATTTCTAGATTTAACCAACTTTCTTAGTAAACTTTACTACTTTTCTTAGTTCAATAAGGAACAATGACATTTTTGCAATTAAGTTAACGATAAAGTTACAGTTAAAAGTAACTAAGATTATCTGTAGATTTAACCAACTTTCTCAGTAAATTTTACTACTTTTCTTAGTTCAATAAAGAACAATGACCTTTTTGCAATGAAGTTAATGATAAGTTTCATAAAGCCGAATAAATACAATAAATTTGAAAATTGGCTGTTACACTTCAGGAATTTTGACTCACGTATGAAATTTTTGCGAAGGTAAGTTGCTCGGTTTATGAATTATTTAAGTTTAAACTTTAATGAAGGAAAGGTTATTTTTTATATTTCAAAATTATTATTTATATTAAGTCAGTTTATAACGATTAGTTTAGGTAACCTGCTAATCAAAACATTAATTAAATCAGTTTTAAATATATAATTCGTTGATATGCATTGTTATGTCGGTATTTTATGCAATGAGATGTGCGAGAAAATAAAACAACCTGTTTTTCAACCTTTCGAGGAATTAATGGGAAATAATAAAGTTTTTTAAAATTATGGTTAAATTGTTCTTATTATATATTATTTATAACTTGTATAGTAATATATATATATAGGGTAAATGCGGGGGTAGTCGGACACTTAAGGATTCGATTTTAAATAATAATATTTTTCTTAAAATAGAAAAGTATTTTAACATATTGCTTTGCATAAACTGTTAAAGGACTCATTCAAGATTAATTTTCATATAAATTTGCTACAAACAATTCAATATTTATTAAAATATAGCAATTTTCATAGAAAATCAGGATAGCAGAAGTAATCGGACACTTGCTTGTAAAGTCGGACACAACTGTATCAGTAGTCGGACATTTTTCTATTTTAAGATAATAAAATATTTCATGTTTTTATGCTATAAAATCCATCAAATTAAGTTACAGAAATAATGCTCAGAAAACATGATTTTAATTTGTAAACCCATGTGGTGAATCTTAAATAAAAAAAGAAAGATTTTCAGTTTTAAAATTTTATACCTCATTATGGCATTTTTAAGACAATCTGTCAAGTTCTGTCGTGATCCTTCAGTGAAAAGGAGGAAGTCGTATAAAATCAAATTTTAGGTTATTTTTCTTTTGATACAGAAAATGTTAGAAAGTTAATAAATTTATAGTCTATAAGTAATTGTTTTAATGGTATTTACTTTTTCAGCATCTAAAATAATACGAGATATAATACAAATAATACATGTGTCCGACTTCACAAACACTCGAAAATCTGACACATTAGGTTGGACACGTCAATTATTTGTAAATTTAAAGTCATTTTAAGGTTATTTTCACTTTTAAACATAAAATTAGAGTTTTTATAATCACTTTGTAATATTTTTAAACATAAATGTGACTGTCCATGACAAAACGTGCCTTAGCTCCAAAAAATAAATTTTGATTTTTTAATGTCAACCGACAGATGTTTATTTGCTCTTCCATTTCCAAAAATAAAAAATTGTTGTTTGAAAGAAATTTTGGTGTTATTAAGCAAGAAGCGTAGACACGTTACATTGGCTTCCATGCATTGCTGCAACTTTAAACGCTCACCCTGTAAAGTTGACGTTTGGGACCTAAGGCACGTTTTCTCATGGACAGTCACAAATACGACCTACAGAACCTTATTTCGTAGTAATAAAAATCTCTACCTCATTGACGGCCGGAAGAAGAAATCAAACAAAATGTCAAACAACACGATTGAGTATATTTATAATTCTGACAATAATTCTTTGATTTATAATTCTGACAAATTTGATAAAATAATTTTGTGAGAGCTTTCCAATAGTAAATAATTATTTATTTAACTTCAAAACTGAAAGTGTCCGACTATCGGTACTGTCCGGACTTACCCGCATTTACCATAGTACATATTAAAAATTTTGTATTTTATTTATTATTTTATTCAAATTCATAATTATTTTCATTAATATTTATTAAGGTTTATTAAATTATTAATTAACGGAGAGAAATATAGAATTAAAAATAAAAATATAGAATTCTTTTTTCTAATTAATTTAACAAATTAACATTGCACATTGAAAATGTTACTTATCATTAGTTGTTGAAATTTATTTTATTAATTATTAGAAACTAACATAATATAAATAATAATTTTGAATTTAAAATCAATAATCTATTGTCAAACTTCAGAGTGTATTTTGAAATAAAAAAAAACCTTTCCTTCATTAAAGTTTAAACTAAGATAATTCATAAACCTAGCAACTTACCTTCGCAAAAATTTAATATGTTGCAGATTTTATAAAAACTTAGATATGTGGAAAGTGTTAATTTTTTAAATTCATCCAGAAAAAAGTTAATTAAGTTCAAAAATGCGTGTTTTGTGGTTAAATTTGAAATTTCAAGACGGAATTATTTAATAATAAAATAAATATTTGTCTTCTTTACAGTGAAAATACGTTTAAAGTTTAAATTAATCATTGTGGAAAGTTTCAATAATATTTGTTAAGTAGATTTCTAAAAAATAGACTTTTAAAAGTGACAAAAATTGACAGTTTTTTATCAACTTTAAGTTAACTTTATTACTATTATTTTTCATCTTACACAAAATTATATTAATGAAAATAAATATTTGGATACTGATTAAACGTATTCTCTTTATAGCACCAAAATAAAATGTTTTTTTCTGAATTAAAAGCGTTTAAAATAAACATTAAAACCGCCATTTTTTCTTGAGACTTGCTCCTTTAATTACAATTTACGGCTAAAAAATAGAAAATTTAGCTAAAACAACTTCAGAAGTTGAATTTAGATACTTCAATAATAGATATAATATAGGTTTTAATATTTTTTAAAATATGTCAGCGACCACCTTTGGTCAAAAAGACCCGGTTATCTTAGTAAGAACCCCTCATGGAACACCAGTAGTCTCGATCGAGATAAAGCAAGAAAGTACCTGGAAGAAGCCAAGCTGATCTCCGAACTTGGCTGGATAAGGGACTCGGAAACGGTTGAGGAGAGGGTGCGTGCCGCGAGGCGTGAGGTGACTGCAGCGTGCAACCACTCTATGCCCCGACGTAGACGCGATTGCTCTAGGAAGAACTCAAAATACTAGTGGAACGAGGAATTGTCCACTCTGAAAAATGAGTGCAATAAAGCGAGACAGAGATATACCCGTTCAAAAGGGGACATCTCGCTTGAGCAGGAATAGCATAAAGCAAAAAAGGCTTTTAAGCAGGGAATAAGGCGTAGTCGGCGAGAGGACTATTTCTCTTGCTTAGTACGGAGCAAAGATCTTTTCACGCTTGAGGAGCTAAGAACTGCGGGAAAAGGGTTAAAATCTGGCAAGGCGCCAGGAAGGGATGAAATACCCAACGAGATCTTGAAATTGGTGATCGATGTGTACCCCGAACTTCCCCTTAACCCTTTGAACGACTGCCTCAAGGCTGGAAGGTTCTTTATGGACTGGAAAAAGCAAAAGTTAGTTCTTCTCAGAAAAGGAGGCAAGCCTCTGGATAAGACGTCATCCTATAGACCTATATGTCTTCTGGACACAATGGGTAAACTTCTAGAGGGTATGGTTTTGCAGAGACTTCAGGGTCTTCTGACTGGCGAAAATGACCTATCAGAAAACCAGTACGGTTTTCGCAAAGGCCGATTTACTGTCGACGCTATTTCGGCAGTAGTGGAAGAAGCAAAGAAGGCCAGAGAAGGCACAGGGAAGAAGAAAGAATTTTGCGCATTAATAGCAATACACGTACGTAATGCGTTCAATTCCGCGCGATGGAACATCTGTATCGAGTCGATGAGGAGGAAAGGGATACCGACCTACCTATTGCGAATGATAGACAACTATCTTAGCGATCGGTGGATCGAGTATGAGGACAAAACATTTCAGATTCGCGAGGAGATGACTTGTGGAGCCCTCCAAGGGTCAAAGGTAGGGCCAATCGTGTGGAACGTCATGTATGATGATTCCCTGCGTATGAAACTACCTACGGACACCAAATCATTCGGCTTCGCGGACGACAAAATTATCGTATGCGGTGCGCAAACTACAGAAGTCCTTGGCATAAGGGTCAATGAAACTCTGCGACGTGTCAAACGCTGGATGGACGCCAATGGCCTGGAAACGGCCTTGGAAAAAACCGAAGCACTGCTCGTCACAAACCGGAGATCCTTTGTGGCCCCACCTATTGAGATTGATGGGACTGAAGTAAAATGGAGACAGACCATAAAGTACCTGGGCGTCGAGTTGGATAAGAAGCTTAGCTTCAACCAACATTTAACATCAGCGACGATTCAAGCCGTCCAATGTGCAGGAAATATTTCTCGGCTTATGCCAAACATTGATGGTCCCAGGGAAGCGAAAAGAAGATTAGTAGCGAGCGTGGTAAACTCGATACTGCTTTATGCAGCTCCAGTGTAGGCATCAGCCCTAGAAAAACACGCCATCTCTATGAGACTACTTTTAGCTCAAAGAATAGTACTGCTGAGAATAGTCTCAGCCTACCGAACTATACCTACTAGCGCTGTGCAAGTCCTAGCGAGTGTTTCGCTGATAGATCTTTTGGCTAAAGAGAGACAATACGTCTATTCCGTCACTAAAGATCGGGCAAGCTCGCTCCCCGAGGAGGACAGACGGCAACTAAAGACCCAGATTTGCAGAGTCGCGAGGAGTAGATTAGTCGAGGAGTGGCAGGTGAGATGGAATGGGGAATCTACCGGAAGGTGGACTTACCGCCTTATTCCCCACCTTGCTAAATGTTAAACATGAAAAAAACATTCTTATTGAAAACAGCTTAATTTTTTATGAAACACATAATTTATACTAACAATAACGAAAACTTAAAAAGTAATGATTTAAAAACAAATTATGATCATAAGCTAATTGTTTAAAAAATATTTGTATTTGTTATAAACAAATTAGTGAACGAAAGATGTTTTGTTGTTTTACTTGATATTTAGCAATTTAAATCTATCTGTTATTCAATATTTGTAACCAATTAGTGATTAAATTACGAAAAATTATTATAAATTAATTATTTTGTTAATTTATAAACAAATTTTATAAACAATTTTACGAGTCCAACTCCTTATCATGAAATTATTGAAACTTTCTACACAATGTACAATATTATTGCTGCAAATAGTTGAATAAAGCACAATTTTATTTATTTTCAACATTAGCATTATTTAAACAATATTTTATAAACAAATACTTATCTTCATTTTTTTAGTCATATAGGTTTCGTTCTTTTTGCATATCTTCTTAAATTTAAAATATTTTTCATATTTTAAACAAAAATTAAAAACTAATAATAATAATAATAAGTATTCTTATTACCAATTTTATAAACAGGTTGACCTGTTCAGTTATTTATAGCAAAAATACTAACATTTTAAATGCAATGTACAATGTTATTGCTAAGGATGGTCGAATAATACACACTTTAGTTAATTTTCAAGATTAGCATTGTTTTAACAATTATTAATCAATAAATACATAGCTTCGTTATTTTTAGTTGTAAAGGCTTTGTTCTTTTAACATATTTTTTAAATTTAAACTATTTTTAAAAGTTTTTATAAAATTAAACTAATATTAATAATAAGTGATCCTATTAACAATTTCATAAACAATTTATTTTTATCATGTCATTATAAAGAAATAAATGACATTATTCCCACATTTTTCTCATGATCAACGACATGAGGAATCATACTCAATTACTTAATTTCTAAGCTTATTATTATTTTAACAAAAAATGTTAATTAACATATTTTCTGCATCTTTTTTTAGTCAGTTTTTTATACCTTTCCTTCGATACTAAACACCTTTCCTATTTTTTTAGCTACAAATAACTATTTATAGTTTAGATAGATAGATATTTTATTCATTCTTACCTCTGTCGAGGTTTCAGAAAATTATACATCCGTAGTTTGTACATATATAAAAAATTACTTCCAACTTAAATAACACACACATATTCTGCCTTTAACAAATTCTCTCATACTTTACACAAGATATCTATTTATAGTTGTTGAATTTGGTTTTAAATATGAAAAAAATTTCAAATTTAAGAAGATATGCAAAAAGAAGGAAATCTATATGACTAGAAAGAATGAAGCTATGTATTTGTTAATTAATTATTGTTTAAACAATACTTGTCTTGAAAATTAACTAAAATGTGTATTATTTGACCATCTTTAGCAATAAAATAATATAAAATATTAAATTTGTTTATAAATTAACAAAATAATTAATTTATAATAATTTTTCGTAATTTAATCACTAATTGGTTACAAATATTAAATAACAGATAGATTTATATTGCTAAATATCAAGTTAAATAACAAAACATCTTTCGTCCACTAATTTGTTTATAACTAATACAAGCATTTTTTAAACAATTAGCTTATGATCATAATTTGTTTTTAAATCATTACTTTATAAGTTTTCGTTATTGTTAGTATCAATTATGCGTTTAATAAAAAATTAAGCTGTTTTCAATAAAAAAAATT
Organism: Ganaspis brasiliensis; assembly: GCA_037103525.1. Lineage (NCBI taxonomy): Eukaryota > Metazoa > Arthropoda > Insecta > Hymenoptera > Figitidae > Ganaspis > Ganaspis brasiliensis. The sequence continues at coordinate 204,982 of JAZKLR010000526.1, forward strand.
TTTTTTCATGTTTAACATTTAATAAACAAATGAAAATAGCAAATTTTCAAAAAACAAAATCAGAGTTATTAGGCAGAATTGTATTGCCTTCAAATTAAAAAAAAATACATCTAAATAGGTTAATATTTCTGGGCTCTCTGTTAATTTGTCCACGAATGCGTTTTTGCCCCACTGTGGGGCGTACCGCTACAGGTGTCAATTTTGCACTTAGAATAAAAATCAAATTTTTTTCTTATTTAGCTTAAAAGCTAGTGCACATCGAGGGTTTTTATCGAAAAATTTTTTTTGATCGAAATGGCGTCAATTTGAATTTTTTTGTATTTATTTTGTTAAAATTTGCTGGAAAATTGGGTGTAGAATCGACAAATTTTAATTTTTCGGATAAAAAACTTTCGATGTGCACTAGAAAATCATGTTGTGAAGCTACAGTTAAAATTTGAAGTCAATCGGATAAAAATTGTAGGCGCTAGAGGTATGCCCGGCTTGAAAAACATGGTTTCAAGTAAAACGCGTTTAAAGTTTTAACGCACTAGAGGACACAATTTTACAAAACTTTTAAAGATATATCTTGACATTGAACAAAAATTTTAAAAATTTGAAACAAGGCTGGTTCCATTTCAAATCATACAGGTCGAATATGTTCAAAATCATGTTTAACATGATTTTTATTGTTTTTTAGGACAAATAATGAGATACGTATTTTTTTGTTTTGAGAAAAAAAATTTTTTCGCAGAGTTACGAGCATTTGAAAGTTTTAGGACAAAGAGTGATTTTTGAACGAAAACGCTAACAACATTTTTTAAAATCACTCTAGTTTTTTCAAAAAATTATATTTTTTAATTTTGTTTTCTGATTTTACTTATGTTTTAGGTACTCTTTCTTATCAATTTTGAAAATTTTAAAAATTTTGAAAATTAACAAAATGTCGGCCATTTTTTGAAAAATCAAAAAACTCAAATTTCTCAAAAATGTAATTTTTTTTTTTAAATTTTTTTTGTAGTTAGTAGATAACAAAGATAATGTTTTCCAATAGGTTTAATGTGCGCTAAAACACTGTGAAAGGCGCAAGAATTTTTTTTGTAAAAATTTTAAAAGTCATTATTTTGACTAATACGGCGCCATATATTAGTCATATAATTATTCTATTTCTTGATTTTACTTATGTTTTATGTGCTCTTTCTTAGCAACTTTAAAAATTTTTTAAATTTTGAAAATTAACAAAATGGCGGCCATTTTTTGAAAAATCAAAAAACTCAAATTTCTCAAAAACGTAATTTTTTATATTTTTGAAATTTTTTTTGTAGTTACTAGATAACAAAAGGAATTTTTCCAATAGGTTTAATGTACGCTAAAGCACTGTGGAAGGCGCAGCAATTTTTTTTGTGAAAATTGTAAAAGGCATTATCTTATTATTATTATTTCTTTACAAATTAAGAAATTTCAAAAATTTTTAAAATGTTCATTTTTCAAAAATAAAAATGCTTAATTTTTTAAAAAACAATATTTTTTATCTCTTTAAAATTTGTTTTCATTTACTAGATAGAAAAAGGAATTAAAAATTATATTTCTCTAAATAAAAAATAGTTGTTTAAAAAGCAAATAAAAAATATTCAAGGTGATTTTTCCAACTGAAAGATATCTTTGCATTAGCCAAAATAATGACTTTTTGTATTAAAAAAAAAAAAAAAAATTCTTGAGCCTTTCACAGTGTTTAGCGCACATTAAACCTATTGGAAAACATTTTTTTTGTTATCTAGTAACTACAAAAAAAATTTCAAAAATATAAAAAATTACGTTTTTGAGAAATTTGAGTTTTTTGATTTTTCAAAAAATGGCCGCCATTTTGTTAATTATAAAAAATTTTTAAAATTGCTAAGAAAGAGCACATAAAACATAAGTAAAATCAAGAAATAGAATAATTATATGACTAATATATGGCGCTGTATTAGTCAAAATAATGACTTTTATAATTTTTACAAAAAAAATTCTTGCGACTTTCACAGTGTTTTAGCGCACATTAAACCTATTGGAAAACATTATCTTTGTTATCCACTAACTACAAAAAAAAAAAAAAAAAAAAAAATTACGTTTTTGCGAAATTTGAGTTTTTTGATTTTTCAAAAAATGGCCGACATTTTGTTAATTTTCAAAATTTTTAAAATTTTCAAAATTGATAAGAAAGAGCACCTAAAACATAAGTAAAATCAGAAAACAAAATTAAAAAATATAATTTTTTGAAAAAACTAGAGTGATTTTAAAAAATGTTGTTAGCGTTTTCGTTCAAAAATCACTCTTTGTCCTAAAACTTTCAAATGCTCGTAACTCTGCGAAAAATTTTTTTTTCTCAAAACAAAAAAATAAGTACCTCATTATTTGTCCTAAAAAACAATAAAAATCATGTTAAACATGATTTTGAATTTTGAACATATTCGACCTGTATGATTTGAAATGGAAACAGCCACAAATCATTTTCGACATAAAGTTTATCGCTCTTTCAGATTCTGTTATCAAAATTTGTTTATAATAAACATATAAACAGTTATAAACAATTATTTGCAAAAAACACGATTTTTTTTGTTAAGGCCAGGTTCCTCCAAACAATTTTCAAAAAATCTAAAATTTTTTCCCCCCGTAAATTGCTAGAAAATACTCTTAGAAATAATATAGAATTAGTCTCAAAGGTCCGCACGACCGAGAAGTAGGTATACAAGAGGGGAGAGCGGTGCGCGCTAAGCGGTAAATGCAGCCGCTCAAGCGGTCACAGAAGCGTCTAAAGATTACAGGAATTCAACAAGAAATGCAAAAATTCTTGAAAATGACACCTATGACGACCAGGAAGAAGTTGTGTACGCAGCCGGATTGGATATATGTGTAAAATCTACTTTTGTTTACAATTTTTCACGAACAAAAACTTTAATCGACTTTTTCTTGAAACCACACGGAAAGAAGAAATCTTAAGAATATTTTAATATTCGTGTTAAAATGTTGGACGAAAGTGCCAGTTTTAAGAAAAATTTAATACTATATCTTAATTTAACCCGTTCAAACTTTTGTGATAAAGTATAAAGAAAATAAAGATAAATATAAAGAAAATTTGAAACAGTGTGAAATAAATTACAGTACTGTTTTAAAATGATTTATCTTCCAATGAAATATTGAATCCTTATATTCATTGAAAATTTTTTGAGACAGTATAGTAATTTCGTTAGATCAGTATGAAGTAAATTACAATACTGTCTTAAAACGTCGGATTTGACAAAAAAAAAAGGATTTATTTTTTATATCAATTGTAGAGGTTTTTGGAGTTATATTGTATTTCTTAAGGTTAATTTCAGAATTCGTTTTTCATTCACCATTTTACACATATATTATAATCACTTATGGTTATTTATACCTTATAATCGCTTGCCTAACAGAAAAAATCCCCGAAGCGGCGAGAATTGAACGCACGACCCTAGCAATAACAATACGCAACCCTAACCAACTACCCACGCAACGCTCGCTACGGGGATTCGTAAAATAGTAGAAGACATTCTTACTATAGTAGATACAGATTGTAGAGTAAAATGTATATTAAATATGTGCATATATAATATTGAAATAAACTAGATACGATAATGTCGATAATTTTTGTTAGGATTTATCGGTTTAAGTATTGCTATAAGTATTATAGTATTGTAGTATATAGCTTAGGGTGGTCCAAAAAAGGTCGATTTTTAAAAATTATAAAAACTGTCACAGCTTTATATTCTGCAACAAAATACAAGGCATAACTCTTTTTTTATAATTTTTTAAATTAATAATTGGCTTGTCCCTGCGACTTTTTGTCTCTTATGGGAATTAACACGTAAAACAAGCAATTTATTTTCAATCTTATTTTTTCCTGCTTTGTTGATTTCCTGTTGCAATGTATTTCCGTAAACTGTTAGGTGACAATTAAAATATTTTATTGAAACAAAAAAAATTTCCAAAATGATATATTTATAGTTGTTATTCAGTTAGAAAAAACCTGAAAAATCATTAAATAGGCAGTTTTTAGAGGCAATTTTTTACCAGTAAATATAAATTAATTTATTTAAAATTTACATGAAATAAAAGTTTATTCTATTGACAATAGTACATGAAAAAATCAAATTGATTTATAAATATTAAAGGGACACATTCTTGAATTGAAGTTTACGGTTTTTTGCCCATCGTCGGTTTACAGCCATCATTATGAGCGAAACTAATATAGGCCTGTGCATTGCTACTGACGGAAAGGAGAAAAAAAACTTAAAATTTATTTAAAACAAAAAGAATAAATTTAATTATAATAATTTAGAGAATTTTTTTTCCAAAATATAAGAAAATTGTGTGCAACAATACTGATAAATTCGGGCTGAAAGGTAAAAAAGCATAACTGTCATTTTTTCAATTATGAGATATTAACATCAGTTTTATATACCTACATTTAGTTGTGCTTTTTAAAGTATCATAATTGCAAAATGATAATATTTATGTACGTAGAAAATATTAAAGAGGAATGAAACAGACAGTCAGAAAAAAAGTTAGTCCAAATGCATTATTTTGATTCTTGAACTAGAAAACTCATATTTTCATGTAACATTTTTTAGTGAAAGTGTGAACAATTATATTTTTTATATGGTGAGTAATTAAAAATTGCAGTTTCATGAAAATTAGAAAATTAATAATAATAACTGGATTTTCAATGGTTTTCGAGTTCAATAACTAGAACAGGTTACTATCTGCTTATTTTCCTTATATTTTTTTTAACATGTAATATTTAACTTTAACAAAAATTTGTTCATTTACAGAAACACTTAATTTATATGTGTTCCAACGAATAAATCTTTCATAAATACATGCGCAATTCTAAAAAAATGTCATTCTCACTAAATGTCCAATAACTTGTACCTCTACCCTGTGTTAGTTTCAAAGTTAAAAAAAAACAATTATTTTGATGTTACAAAATAATTTCAGATAAAAAGATTTTATAATAGTGATCATATGAAACTTCCATAGAACGATTTCCATAGAATCTTTTGACGTGATATATTTTACTGCGCCTGAGCAATTCATCAATATGTTTAAAACTGTATAATAATTTTCTTAAACTCGACTTAAAAACTCTCTCCGATCATTTTTCTTATAAGTATTAAAAAAGTTTAGATTCTGTATAATGGTTATTTCATGACATATAATATTAATTTTAATACTTTTAAAAATATTCCTTTTACTATTTGATGAAAATAACCATTAGTAATTCTTTTAATACGTCTTAAACGTTTTATCATACGTAAAATAAAATTGCTAAGATATCTTAAAAAAAACTTTAGGAAATCAAATAAATATTACAAATTGTCACTTTCGTCCAACATTTTAACACGAATATTAAAATATTCTTAAGATTTCTTCTTTCCGTGCACGTTTTTCTCGAAACCTCGTTTTTTGAACTGGGTGTCACTCTTATTTAGAAACTATTGCACTTATCAACATGAACCAAACGGCATTTTACTCTTCAAATGTCTCTCTATGGTGTGAACTAGAACCAAAAATATTCATCATCATTTAAAAAAAGTTATAAACAATTAAAAGTGAAAAAAAGAGTTAAAAATTGAAAAGTCCGCCATTTTTTTTTTTTTTTTGTGAAAATGTTTCATTCTAGTTTACACCATAGCCAAAGTCATGCAGAATAAGAGACCATTTTGATTTTTGCTTTCAATTGAATGGATCGAAAGATATCGTGACACCCACCAACAAAAGGGATTTTTTTGAACAGCCATTTTCGGTGCCGCTATTTTATAAATAAAAAAAAAATTATTAGTATTTTTATGTGTCTTTGTATATGAAAAAAGTTTGATTCAAAAATATTTTTTGTAATATCAATAAAATAAGTTTGAAAAAACACGTTTTTTGGAGGAACCTGGCCTTAAAAAAGATTTAACAATCAATATTTTCATATAGAACAAAAAATGTTATTGCCTTAAAGCCTCAAAATCTTTTATGCATATCATTCTTGGATAGTTTAAGCAGTGTTTAAGCCAATAAAAAAAATCGAAAAAAATTAAATTACAAGGTGATATTCCCTATTAACTTGTGAGCAAAGATGTTTACTGTAAACAGATTTTTGTTGTTCACTAAATTTTAATCAACTTATTTTTTCCATGTACGAGTACTTTGTCATTTTCCAAAATTTCATTTATAACCTTTGAAAAGTAAGTCGAGCAACTTCGCTATAATTTTTCTGTAATCTACACATAAAAATACCCCAGTACACTAAGTTTCAAACCTCTAGGTCAAATAGTTTGGAAGATAAAAGGGAGGGGCACGTTTCTCTTGAGTTTTTCCTTGACAACGCTAATACCATCACCTCCAATCATGTTCGCTATAATTTTCCCGTGAAAGTACATGAGTATACCAAATTTCAGTAGTCCAGGTGAAACAGTTTGGAAGATTAGGGAGGGGGGACAAGCTCATTTTAATGAACTTTTTAATAAAAATTCTTGTTATTTCCTTGACAACGCTATGAATAATAACACAGTCCTGCGAAATTTCACTTTTGTCAGTTTATAGAATAGGTCTGGGTGATTCTTATAGGTTTTTTCGCGCTGAACACGAATCTGGTTTCCAAAATGGTCCATCACGTCAGGATTTTGAGTAATTCCGGGTCAAATGTCCCAAAAATGGCGTTTTTGGCCATTTTTGGGAATTTTTTCTGGGAGACTGAAATTTTTTCATTAATTTTCTGTATTAGTTTCATATAGTATGCATTGTCACCTTTAAAACCCATTTTTAAAAATTAATTTACGATAATTTTTACAGAAGTTATGAACATTTTAGTATATGAGATTTAACCTCATTAACCCTCTAGCACACGACTGTCTACCTAAAAAGTCGTTTCCAAATGTATCTATTTTTCAGACTAATCGATTTTCATATAACTTGGTATATTGGGGTTTTTGGGGTCGCTGATTACGAATCTGAAGTCAGAATTACAAAATTCAAAATGGCGGATCCAATATGGCGGACGAATTTTTAAAAAAATTGCTGGATTTTAATATAACTTGGTATATTGGGGTTTTTGGGGTCGCTGATTACGAATCTGAAGTCAAAATTACAAAATTCAAAATGGCGGATCCAATATGGCCGACGAATTTTTAAAAAATTGCTGCATTTTAATATAACTTGGTATATTGGGGTTTTTGGGGTCGCTGATTACGAATTTGAAGTCAGAATTACAAAATTCAAAATGGCAGATCCAATATGGCCGACGAATTTTTAAAAAATTGCTGGATTTTAATATAACTTAGTATATTGGGGTTTTTGGGGTCGCTGATTACGAATCTGAAGTCAGAATTACAAAATTCAAAATGGCGGATCCAATAAGCCGACGAATTTTTAAAAAATTGCTGGATTTTAATATAACTTGGTATATTGTGATTTTTGGGGTCGCTGATTACGAATCTGAAGTCAGAATTACAAAATTCAAAATGGCAGATCCAATATGGCGGACGAATTTTTAAAAAATTGCTGGATTTTAATATAACTTGGTATATTGGGGTTTTTGGGGTCGCTGATTACGAATCTGAAGTCAAAATTACCAAATTCAAAATGGCGGATCCAATATGGCGGACGAATTTTGAAAAATTGTTGAATTTTAACATAACTTGGTACTTTTGGGTTTTTGGGGTCGCTGGTTGCGATTCTGTAGTCAGAATTACAAAATTCAAAATGGTGGATCCAACATGGCAGACGAATTTTAAAAAAATTGTTGTCTTTTAATATAACTTGGTACTTTAGTACTTACTTTAACTGGCCAGTCCATCTTTCCTTTTTTTCCATCTTGCCTTTGCTGGTCGGATCTATCTTTGTTCTTACTTTAACTGTCCGGTCCATCTTTACTTTTTTTCCATCTTGCCCTTGCTGGTCGGATCTTTCTCTGTTCTTACTTTAACTGTCCGGTCCATCTTTACTTTTTTCCATCTTGCCCTTGCTGGTCGGATCTTTCTCTGTTCTTACTTTAAGTGGCCGGTCCATGTTTCCTTTTTTCCACCTTGCCTTTGCTGGTCGGATCTTTATCTGTTCTTACTTTAACTGGCCGGTCCATCTATCCTTTTTTCCATCTTACCTTTGCTGGTCGGATTTTTCTCTGTTCTTACTTTAACTGGCCAGTCCATCTTTCCTTTTTTCCATCTTGCCTTTGCTGGTCAAATCTTTCTCTGTTCTTATTCTATTAAAATCCAACAATTTTTTTTAAAATTCGTCTGCCATGTTGGATCCACCATTTTGAATTTTGTAATTCTGACTACAGAATCGCAACCAGCGACCCCAAAAACCCAAAAGTACCAAGTTATGTTAAAATTCAACAATTTTTCAAAATTCGTCCGCCATATAGGATCTGCCATTTTGAATTTGGTAATTTTGACTTCAGATTCGTAATCAGCGACCCCAAAAACCCCAATATACCAAGTTATATTAAAATCCAGCAATTTTTTAAAAAATTCGTCCGCCATATTGGATTCGCCATTTTGAATTTTGTAATTCTGACTTCAGATTCGTAATCAGCGACCCCAAAAACCCCAATATACCAAGTTATATGAAAATCGGTTAGTCTGAAAAATAGATACATTTGGAAACGACTTTTTAGGTAGACAGTCGTGTGCTAGAGTGTTAATGAGGTTAAATCTCATATACTAAAATGTTCATAACTTCTGTAAAAATTATCGTAAATTAATTTTTAAAAATGGGTTTTAAAGGTGACAATGCATACTATATGAAACTAATACAGAAAATTAATGAAAAAATTTCAGTCTCCCAGAAAAAATTCCCAAAAATGGCCAAAAACGCCATTTTTGGGACATTTGACCCGGAATTACTTAAAATCCTGACGTGATGGACCATTTTGGAAACCAGATTCGTGTTCAGCGCGAAAAAACCTACAAGAATCACCCAGACCTATTCTATAAACTCACCCTCGCAGGACTGTGTAATGTTCGCTTTCCTGTAATCTACACGCAAAAATACATTATGTGCACTAAATTTCAGCTCTCTACGGTAAATAGTTTGCCGCTAGGTGAGGGGGGGGGGGGGCGATTATGGTTTTGGGGGATGGTCAACCTAGTGAAAAAATAGGTTTCACCAGGGTTCCGGTTTGACAGTTCGAGTCCGGAACCCTAAAAAACTTAACGAGCTTGAGTGTTAGAAAAAGTAATGAACGTTGAATGTTACTAAATTTCCTATTTGAATCAATAAATAATAATCAAAGTTATGTTTATTCTTGAAAGAATATCTTAAGGAACATTAAGTAACAGGCATACTTAATACTTATTGCATATTTTATTTGTAAAAATTGAAGTTGACAGAATGGAAAGGTAAAAAAAGAGATAGAGAGGAAACTACAAAGACTCCAAAAGGGGTATACAATGAAATGTATCTTTATTTATCTAAATATATTCATGTAGATAAATTCAATCACTTCTCCAATTTACCTAAATCGATTTTGGTATTCTACGAAATGCCTAGAAAGTTCAAATATGTCCTAAAATTTTAGGGATTCAATAAATTATATTTTCAAATTTAGTTGGAATGCATAGCTGGAAATAGTCAGACTTTGACAAATTATAATGTATATTTCGTTTTTAATTATATAAATACATTACTTTTGAATAACTCAATTACTTTAGTTCATGGGATTAGCTCAGTTGGTAAAATCCTTTACTCTACGGTCGTAGCAAGTCAAGTTTGCTTGGTTCACGCCCGATTGCTTGGGTTTTTTCCGGCACGTGAGATAATTTCAGTGGAAAGTTTGACGTCGAGGTATAATGATGTGCAATGTCGACATTTGACCTATGCACACCATTAGAAGTCGACTGTCGATAAACCGGTTGTACTCAGGAGAGGTTTTTCTACAGTTTTCACTCTCCACTGGCGAGCAAACCGAATATTGAGTGGTCCAGGCTAATGCGAGTACTCCTAATTTCAAGTTGTTCTGTAGACGCAAAATACTTAGTACTTCCGTTTGAAGTACAATTCTAGATAATTTTGATTAAAAATTAAAAAAATTTTATTTATATTCGCTTCACAATTTTACTTTTGATGCTTACGACATTTGAACAATTTTAAACTCAAATTAAAAGTTATTATTAATTATTATACTATCACATACGTTAATGTATTTTTTAACAGAATATTAAATAAATCACTGAAGAAGGGACACATAAGACCCCGAAACGTCTGACACTACACCACATGTCTATTCTTTATGACCTTAATGCCAACAAAAATTGAAAATATAATTTATAATAATAAAGATCAAATAAAATAGGATAATTTAGTATCTCAATAAATGCCTAAACTTTAGTTTTTGTCAGTAACATACATGTTTATCAAAGCAGAGAAACAAAAAAGTTAAGCTAAGATTTATGATTATAAAGTTTATAAGAAAACTTTATTCTTAAAGATACTAAGAAGTGTAGCAGCATGTTTCTATTGAAATAAAACAGAAGTGCAAAATTGGACTGAAAAGAATTGTATGTTGTTAATTGTATGTAAGAATATAATAATAAAAAAGTTCACGCTGAAGTACCTGAAAAAAATGTTATATGGATTTTCATGGTGTCCGACTACTTTCGAATTTATCCTATTTTAATTGAATTCCTTTTAAGTTATGTTTTAAAATTTTCAGTGTGTAAATTAAAAAATTACCTGAAAGTCGAATGTTTCATCACAATTAAATACCAAAACAAATCTGCCAAGTTGATGACCCAATGCTTTTACTGATTCAGTTTTTCCAGTTCCTGCAGGCCCAAAAGGTGATCCTCCAAGTCGTGCTTCTAAAGCTTGAGTCATAGTTAAGTAACATCTGTCAGTTAGTGGAGTCTGTACCAGTCTATCTTGTACTCCTAAATATTCAAACCCATAAAAGAATTTCGCATTCGCCATATGTATGGTTAGTTGTTGGAGAACGTCCGTTTGTCTTGGATCAAAATAAAATCTCATTTCACAAAGCCACTCAAAAGCCTTTGGATTAGAAACTTTATTTGCAATTAACCTCCTGGTAACTGTGCGTTTGTGTACGAATTCATTTATTAAATGCTCTAACTTCTTTCTTCTCAATGAAGGTTGTTCCTGAAGAACTGAATCAGCTAAAATATTCAAGGTTCCCTCAACTTGAACTAAAACTTTTTCCAGAGGGTTACTGTTGCAATTTGATTGAGCCTCATACAAAGCTGCTTCAACATCTTCAGACCATAAAATTTGAGCAGCCAATACAATGATTTGTGCCTGGTAGTTATCACACCAAGTCATGAAAGCTTGTGGATTAATTTTCCCTTCCTTAAATTGTTTAATGTCTTGTACCGCTTTCAAAAGACTAGAAGCTAGTGTTACTCTCATTGCTTTTTCCACAAGAGATAACCATTCATTTATTTTTGGATAATCAATTGTTGATACAGGATTTTGAAATATTACTTCTTCACATTCTCGAGAAGCAATTCCAGTAATAATTGTGTTATCGTCATTTAAAAGAATTGAAGCCACGCCAGCAAACATTTTTTTAAAGTGCTTCTGCAATCTCGCAACATTCTTGCTGTTACCTATAATTTCAAGTAAGTCTTCATCACCCACAAAATAAAATCTTGGAAATGATGTTCTTTCTCTTTCAAGATATTCTCCCAGCGCTTTTTGTATTTTACAAAGGAGATCAGCAAGGCGTTCCAGAGCTCTTTGAACACCTGGAATATTTAAAACGTCCATAACCATCGGTGACTTTGAAACTTTTTTCATTAAGCCAAGAAATTCAGAACTAATACTCTGAAAACGTGAAGTTTCAACAGGTAGTAATGTTTTGATATCCGCACTACCAGAAAATATACCTTCTAAATAGACCCAACGACGTTGCACATCTATCCATACATCAAATAAAGCATTTATTCTATTTAATTTCTCTTCCCACGTCAAAGCTTCTTCTTCAAAAACTTTATAATATGGAGATAATTTCATAGCTGCAACAGAATTAATATGTTCTTTGACCTTATTGAACAAGTCGTCCCAACCTCGAATTAAACGACATTTGTTTTGATAATTTATAAGATCTAATTCATAAGTTTGCCAAGATTCGCGAACTTGTTTCAAAAATTCTTCAAGTGCCATTTCCCCTTGAGCAATGAGTATTATGTCTTTTACAACTCCTTCATTTTTTTGTAAATTAACATCCCACACTTGTCCGAGAGTGAGTTCACTAATAACCCAACTAACTCTTAGTTGCTTGGTTAGTTGTTTCCAATGCCTCTCTTTTAAAGCATCAGATTTCAGTTCAACAATGAGCATATTAACTTTGGTGTAACTTTGTAAAGTTTTCTTCACGTACTCATAGGAGGAATATTGTCTAAGTCTAGCCGGAAGTTCTTTTAACTGTGTCATCATTGTATCTAATTGTTGACGCAACTTTCTGGGCTGTACAGACAACCAAGGTTTTTCTCTTGTTTCATCAATTTGCGTCCAAACTCTAGACAATTCCGACCATACTCCTCTCAAATCTTGAAGTTCTTCAAATATAACTTGCATTCTATCCTCACTTGCAGAGACAGTACCAGGTTCCTGTAATTCTAAAGCCTCTTTAGCTTTCGTAACATTATCCCTTTCTTCTTTCAATCTAGCAAATTTACTCTCAAACAATTGTAACTGTTGCAATGCATCATCAGGTCTTAAATGACCTTCAACAGGTTTTCCTTTTTCCCAATCTGAAAGAAAGTCTGAAGTTCTTGTTTCAACTGCTTTGTCTTCAGCAACAATTTTCATTTGTAATGAGGCTACTTGAGTTTGAATATTAGTATCTTTGCGCTTGATAATTTCATTAAAAGCTCCCCACTCTCCTTCAATATTGTCAACATGCAACCAAGCAGCAGGAAACTGAAATCTTTGTCTTTCTAAAATTCTTTGTCCTTCTCTATAAATATCAACCTGTTTCTCCCATACTTTCATTTTGCGTTTTAAGGATTGAACGTAGGTTATAAATCCAACAGCATCTGTTGTACTGGCAGCTTCGATTGATTGTTGTTCGAGATCGCTTCTCGATTTGGAAACTTGTGCATGAAAACTAGTCATTTCATTTCCAAGCAGAGTGCCAAATTTCCCTAAAGTTTCTTTGTGCCAGGAATCATATTTTAATGAAACTTTACTTTGAACTTTAGCAAAATCTATTATAACGGGTCCAAATTCTCTTCTTGTGTCAGATGTATCAAATGTAGTTCTTGTCTTTTTTATATCATTTAAACACTTCATCCATAAATTGATGTCTTCTCCAAGTTTACCATACAAATTGTCAGGCTGTAAATCCCACAAAGCTTGGTATCTTAACCACTGATCTACATAGTCAGCTACATCTTTCATCTTGGACTCTATAGCATCATAAGCAGCTTCTAGTGGTTGTTTACCCAAAGGTAACTTTGTCAATAAGTTTCTGTATGTTCCAGATTCGGGTTTGTCCAGTCCTACTTGATATCTAGAACTCTGAAGTCGAATCTGTGATGTAACAATTGCTTGCCAAGCGAATAATTGTTGCATTATTTGAAATCTAGCATCTTCTATACTTGGATATAAATACATGGTTTGATTCGTGATTCGCACTTCATGTATTTGATTTTGAATTTTAGGATCCCCACCTAGTTTATGAGTTGGTTGTATAGGAGCATCTGTGTCCATACTTAAGTCAATCTCTTTCTTATGACCCATAAGAGCATCTGTCCAAGCTTTTACTCCAGCTTCCAACCTAGCAGCTAAATTCTTTTCAACTTCTTCGTCAAGCTTTGCTACCCAAATATGTAAATTGGAGTAATTTTTTAAAGACAATTCATCCACGGATTTTTGAATCTTAGATAAAATATCAGCAAATGTATTTGCGGAATAAGGGCATGTCTCTAAAGATCGCACATCAACATCTAGCTGTTCTTCTACAACTAAAAGGTCTTCAACTTTTTCTTGGAATGATACAACAACATCAGAAAGTCGCTGAACGTACTGATCTAATTTGTAGCTTTCCCAAACCAGAGCAATACCCTAAAAAAAATTTAAAGCGTTATTGTAAAAGACATTACGATTGCTTTTAGGAATTTAACTAATTACGGTGAAACTCGGTAAGGATGTACGTGAGTATTTTTCGTAAATGATAAAACAGTTTTTATTGTAGATATTAAAAATTTTATGTAAAAAACCATTTTTACGAAATTTGAAGTCTATTCACTACGGATTGATTAAATTATAAGGATTTTAAATTATTTACTTGTAACATTGATTCCTATGGAAATGGATCAAATTTGTTCTTAAACCTTTAAAAAAATTAATGATAGAAATCAAAACTAATATATTTTATTTGAAAAAAAGGTAGAGAAACAATAAAAACCTTTATTGTATTAAATTTTATGACGTTACCGGCCAATTATAAAATAAAAGTTAATACAGTAGAACCTCGATAAGTCAAAGAAAATGTCCATTCCCATCCCTAGAAGCTCAAAAACCTCTGTAACTCGAATTCTGGAACCCCTATAACTCGAAGTAGTTTTGATTTCCGTAGAACAACTTTTCAATGTATTTAAACCTTAATAACTAAAAGGTTTTGTTTTTCGCTACCTCTATGCCTCAAAACTAATAAACTCTCTCTAATTCAAAAACTCTTTAACTCAAAGTTTTCAGCGTTTCCCCTTAACTTCGACTTACGGAGGTTCTACTGTAGTAACAAAAAAATGTCAACTCCAACCTATTAATCATAAAACTATTAAAAGTATTCGTGAAGTCTGATATTGGCCAATTTTTCTTTCAATTTTTAGAATTGTCAAAAACTAGTTCGAGAACCAAAATTGGAGAGGTTGATGTCGAGAAAGTGCTTTTGGGTCTTTCAGGTGAACGAGGAGTGGTAAGGGTGCCGTTCCATGGCTGCGTTCTGTATTGCGTTGCAATAAGAAAGACAAAGTATATGTGTGTCCTTTTCTCTCTCATTACAACCCAATGCAAAACGCAGCAATGGGATGGCGTCTTTGTAATGTGTGTGATAGTAAGAAAAAAAAGGATATTTTTAATATCTCAAATTAAACTATGTAAAACGAATGAGCTTTGTATATTAACTTTTAACAGGTAAAGTCGCTCACAGTGTGCCTCAACCAGTCGCAGGTGATCTGAAAATGTAATAAAAAACGGCTAATGTGGAAATGTCCTAAATATCTCCTAGATTCCAAATTTTCAAGATTTGAAATCCTAGCTGTTCCACTTTTTGATATTTTTACTTAAGAGTTCCTGATTTACCATGAAAACGTGTAAGAGGCTATCTATTCAAGAAAATATCGAAATAAGACGTGTCATTAGGTATTATAACTGTAAATGTCGCTAAACACGACTTTGGTAAAGGCGAAATACTATTTTAGCAATGGACACCCCCCCCCCCCGTCTAAACCCCCCACCACCAAGGATGACAGAATTGCTTATTAAAATAAAACGAAATTTTATCCACGATATTTGAAAATGTTATTGATACTTATCGTTGTAGGATCTTTGACTACCCCCTCCACCCTCATTAACCACCTTTCTCATTTATCTAGCTCTCTATGAAGCCACCCACCCCGCCCCCTAATTATGACATAATTGCTTATTCAAATGAAACGAAAGTTTATCCACGATAGTTGAAAATGTTATTGATACTCATCGTTGTAGGATATTTGACTACCCCCGTACCCTTATTGATCATCTTTCACCTCTATGTAGCCACCCCACCCCGGCCCCCAATTAAGACAGAATTGTTTATTGAAATGAAACGAAATTTTATCCACGATAATTGAAAATGTTATTGATACTCATTGTAGTAGGATTTTTGCTTAACCCCCTCCACCCTCATTAACCACCTTTCTCATTTATCTAGCTCTCTATGAAGCCACCCACCCCGCCCCCTAATTATGACATAATTGCTTATTCAAATGAAACGAAAGTTTATCCACGATAGTTGAAAATGTTATTGATACTCATCGTTGTAGGATATTTGACTACCCCCGTACCCTCATTGACCATCTTTCACCTCTATGTTGCCACCCCACTCCGGCTCCCAATTAAGACAGAATTGTTTATTGAAATGAAACGAAATTTTATCCACGATAATTGAAAATGTTATTGATACTCATTGTAGTATTTTCTTGAGTTGATAGCCTCTTAGGCGTTTTCATGGTAAATATGGAACTCCCACGTAGAAATATCAAAAAGTGTAGCACATAGGATTTCAAATCTTGAAAATTTGGAATCTGGGAGCCAGTTAGGACAATTCCACATTAGCCGTTTGTTGTTACATTTTCAGACCACCTGCGACTGGTTGAGGCGCACTGTGTGCTCACATACATCCTTAAGACAATTCCGCTTGAAACAATTTTGCACTTAAGACGCTTATTTATGGTGGTCCCTGCAATTAAAAACATCTTTTCATACATTTTATCTCGTATAATACGATTTTTTTTCTCGCACAGTAGGGCATCGCAACATTGCTAAAAGCACGGTGATCAGGAAGCAAGTTCAAGCTCGTCTAAAATGACGATAAAATCTGGAAGCCTGGACTTTTTCATTTTTACTTGAATTAATCAAAAATCGTAAAGAGTTAATCGGAACTGCTTTTATTAGGGTTTTATTGAAAGTAAAAGTATTAAAAATTAAATTTTTTGAACAAAATAGACATTTTTAACATATTTAATTTGTTAATACACGTGTTTAGGAAAAATATTTCTGATTAATTATTATCATATATGAAAGTAATATAAAATATTATAAAAAACTATACGGGAAAAAAATATTGGCCTTGTGTGTAATACAATAAAATATTAGAAACTGTTATTATTATTATTATTATTTTTTTTTTTACAAAACAAGTTTAGGAGAGGAAAAAATGCATTTATTCACATGTTCGTGTTGGACTGAACCACATTCTGTGGCAATACCTCACTAAAACAACCTCTTCTTTTCTTGCTTTACTTACTCCATCTATAGATGGAAGGTAAGCAAGAACGTGTATTATCTACTTTTGCTTCGTCCGTTCTGAAAGGTAAGCAGAAGCGTTATTCATTTGATGAAGACGTTATTCCTGTTTTTTTCACTGTTGTTCTCATCCATAACCGCCGATCTTCTTAAGCCGTGGTCGAGAACGTTGTTGGATGCTTTTTTAGAGCTACCGAATGGGATCTTATAATGAACAATGCTGCAGAACCAAATTGAGGAAGTTCAGAAAGAAAGCTTTTTGCATGAAAACCGCCATTACATGAGCTTGACTAGGCCAGTGCGGTATTGAAAATCCATAACCAGTTTTCGGTTTTTGAAGTCGGTTTTCGGTTTTAAAACCGAAACCGTTTTTTCTTTAAAAAACCGATATTTAAAAAAAAAACCCGGTATTTTAAGAAACCGGTAATTTAAAAAAAAACGGTCTTTTAAAAAAATCCGGTTGTTTTTAAAATACTGGATTTTTAAAAAAAATACCGGGTTTAAAATACTATTTTATTTAAAAAGAAAACTGGTTCAACACTCTAAAAACAAGTGTCTTATTTTGTCCTCACTTTTAAGACATTTTAGGGTGTCTTAATTTTAAACCATTGAGAAAGTGTCTTAAAAATAACTGTAAAACGCTTTCTAAATGTCTTATGTCTTAAAATAAGATACTTGTAAGATACACCTAGGTGCATAAATGCCTTACCTCGGACCTCTCCTTCATACTCACGTATTCTCATGTGCAGGGACAACTAGTTCTGGGTAAGGCATTTATGCACCTAGGTGTAAATACCTGTTTTTACAGTGAAGAACCGCCGACATCTTGGCAAAATTTACGCGGTAAAACTGCTTCAAATCAATGGCTTTTCCTGCATACCTGCAACATGGTAAGTAGGTTAGATTCGGTATTGCGTTCGAATAACCGGTATTTACCAAAAACCAGTTTAAATAGGAAAACCGCTTTAAACAAGAAAACCGGTGTTTACCAAAAAACCGGTTTAAAAAAGAAAACCGGTATTTACTAACAAACCGGTTTAAAAACTAAAATCGGTTTTTTTAAACAAAACCGGAAACCTGGAACTCATAACCGGAAACCGGTTTCCATAAATATATAAAAAAAAAACCGGTACACCGGTTTATCGCACAGGCCGAAGCTTGACGCTCGAAGCTAGGGATTTTCTTTAATTGGCTCACAAATGAAGCTCGCATCTCTCCCAAACAACCGAGTATAAGAACAATTAATCGGTCCTTATAGCCTGTTTATATATAATCTACTCAATTCAAATAGAAAGTCTTGATATTTTGTCCGTTTCACATCAACCTTTTGAGTGATATTGCTCTCGGCAGGTGCTGAAAACTCTATCACACAAATAACCTTACTTTTATGGTCCTGAAGCACTATATTAGGCTCAGCGGCACTGATAGGATGAGTGGTGGACAAAAAAATATTCCAGTAGATCTTACACTGATAATTTTCCACAACGGACTCTTGATCCCCTTGGGCATCTGGAAAAGATGGGTTCTTTATCTATACCATATTGGTGTCAAAGGTGATATTATAACACCTTAACCGCAGCATTGTGTCTATCTATATATCTGTAACATGCATACGTCGGGCACGCATCAAGAATATGACTAAGTGTTTCCGGATATTGCTTGCACGCACGACAGTTGGTATTACTCCATCCTGACAAGCAAATAAAAACCATTCAGCCTTCCTATTTCAAACCAGCAGATTTGAGGAAATCAAATGACAAACCCATTTCTTCTATGAGACTGAAAAAATGGCCATGTACAGGTTTGCCAATATGTTCCTATACCCGAAGCGCATGTTTGGCTTCCTTGACACGCTTTTAAGGCAGTGTTCCATATAAGCATATAAGCAGTGTTCCATATCACTGGTTTTAAATGGAAGCTGCTTTTAAAATAATTGAATTGCTTTATGTATATAGATAATAGATATCTGAATTAGGAAACTAAGTTTTAAGTCATTTTTGCATTTGCTTAGTTAAAATAATGAACGTTCTTATTATTCTTTACATACGCATTTTGATAATATAATATAAAAATTCTAATTTTTGGAATAATCGCATATCCTAATAGTTTAAATAAATTATGTACATGTTTCTAAAAACATTGCAGCTTTTATAATGATAAAGCTTTTATATCCTACCGACAACTACCATCAAAGTGTCAAACAGTGGACCTAACTTTCAGTAATGAACATGCACGAATAAACTATAAATCACATTATTTTTAACGAAGAAAAATTTTAAATTCCAAAAGAAAATCAAAGTGACATGCGCAAAATTTGTGACGGGCAATATTTCTCTATTTTCCTTTCATGAACAATGTAAAAAATTAAAATAAAAATAAATTCTCAAAAAGTAATAAATAATTTATTCTGAAGGCAACTTACCGGTAAGTTATTAGAGAACGTTCTCATTCTCTCGGTAATTTTTTCGACTAAGAACTCTACGATAGAGCTCAAGATCGTCTATATAAAACGATTTTATGGACTCTATTTCTGGGTTTGCTACACATGTATTCAGAGTGTTGTTCCCGGAGTACAACAGACAGAGGCAAAAGGGAGATACAAAAAGTAAAGAATTGAAAAAGTCTCTTTGGAATACGCCTCTTTTGAATAAGATGATGTTAGTCAACACTTGCTTTTTCTTGGATGTTGTAACAAACCTTGTCCTCCATATGAACATTAGCTTCTTTATACATCTCACGATGTTCGGATGTACCTCTAAATATTTAAGGAGCTTGATGATCTGCTCATGACTTGTAGAATCAAATGCTTTTTGGAAATAATCAACCAAGCCATCGACAGGTTACGTCGATAAAATATCGAGTCTTGGGTAATACACCTATTGATCAATAGGTTCTCCCTACAACCTGACAGACCTCTCCAAAACCCTCGCTGATCACTTATTGTCCTCCATACTAGTTCTATGGATGTCAATATCCTCTCTTTGAGAATTCCAGTGAACAGCTTGTAACACGTGTTAAAACAAGCTATTGGCAAGGTTGTGCAGTGAAGCGTCACTCGAGGTTTTCTACGTATGTTACACCAAGTAACATACCTATTTTAGGTATGTTACCCCTCCCCCCCACCACCAGAAAATGCATTATGTAACAAATTCGTCAAGTAACTTACCCAGGTAACATACATTAACAAACTATGTAACTTACCTCTGGTATGTTACGTACACAACCCTTTTTGGATTAGACAATTTCCCTAATTTTGGTAAGAGAACTGTTCGTCCTTCCACCAAGCATTGTGATATTGAAGGTTCACCATTGACAAAGATAAAGAATATACGAGTTAAATGTTGGTGAGTTGAAGTAAACTTCTTGCACCATAGATTATTAATTATATCCGGCCCGGGTGTTGAAAAGTTCTTGGTTTTATCAACTACTTTTCTCACCTTCTCCTTAGTAATTGGTGGGCTTACCTCTGCAGGATGGTCCAGCCTCTGTCTAAGACAGAAGCTACGAAAAAGTGTCAAGGATGACAGACGAAAAGGATTAGTACGATTGATATTATATTACTTTATCTATTTAACCAACCGTTCTAAACGTTCCCTAATAACAATAGGAGAACACATCTTCTCAATCCAATGTTGCTTGGTGGTCTGCAACTTTGGTTTCTTCAAAGTGTGATGCAATCTTTTTAGAGTCTGGGCTATTTCTAAAACTCTTGGTGTAAACTTTCTTTCTGATTCTAGATATGCAATCACACTTTGCAATTAAGAAGCATGCCGTCGAGCGACCGCAATCTTAAACTGCACTTGTCTGACTCGTTTAAAGGTCTTAACGACGCAGTCTGCAACAGATTTTCTGTTATTTTCACGAAGCAAGAACTTTGCTTTTTCATACACAGCATACTTTAATGTCCAGAGAATCTACATCTGCTGAGAGTGATGAGAGCTCGTTATTGCCTTTAGCGAAATTTGTCCATGTTAATAGAAATCTTTAGATGGACTTTGGTTTCCCTAGTTCTGATGTCCCTTTCCTCAGTCTTTGGCGTAGGTGTTAGTGTTGGAATCTGAAAGTTTTCTGAGAGTTATTTTTCTTCCTGTAGAAATGCTTCATATCCCCTTTTTTGCAGAGAAGATACTTGATCTCTTAAATACTGAGGCGTCATTTGAGCGCATTGGAGGTACATATTGACCCATCGCACATGCAACCTTGGCATATATCCTCTTTTACTTCTTCATCATTTTGAACACGCTTGAACTTGCTTCCTGATCACAGTAGCATAAAAGCATAGGAGAGAAAAAAGGATAAAGAATCTCTCCTTCATTCACCTCTGATTCGTTAGCTTTGAGACGCTTTAAATTCATTAAAATACTTTTCACAAAAAATAAAAAATCATCTGAAATAATTTTTTAATACTTTGAAAATACATTTTGACTGATAAAGATGTAAATGTTCTTAAATAAATAAATACAGTAGGGGAAAGTAGTCCAGTTTGGGCATAAATTTGACTTTTCTCTATAACTTCTCCTGTAGGCCGAATTTTGCGATTTCGCTTATGTTATTGGAAAGTTCTACTAAAATGAAATGTTTTTGCCAAACATTGTAAAAAATTTGGACCAGAAGTTTCGGAGTTATAGGCAACAAAAAAAAGGTAGTCAGAGTTGAACCAGGTAGTCAGAGTTGGGCCACTGTAGAAAATCAATGAAATATGAAGATAAATGATTGAAAATGACCTTCGGCACTCAAATACACTTGGAAATGACAAAAGGAAACATGAAATTGAAACAAATCATATTTTCTCTTGTATCACGAACCTGGTCTGAAAGTGAAAAAGTATTACCAAAAATTTGCATTTCCTTTTTCTCCAATAAAATTGGAGTTTTTGACACCTCTTTAAGTTTACAAATTCATTTCTATTGCAAAAACGCTTTAGAACTACAAAATTTCGGGTGGCTTAACCCTGACTCACGCGTCGTTTAGCGACATATCACACAGACAATATACGCGTGATACTAACACCAAATTACGTCCCCTCATTTTCGTATATCTTAATGAACAATTTTAGTTAACTTAATTTGTCTTCGGCATACTTCTTCTACGTTTAATTCTCTAATTCTGACACTACAAACAAGTTTTTTGTTAAGCGTATAACACGAAGTCGCTTAATACGTTTAAATTGTTAGCACACCTCACTGCAACCGATGTGAAAAGTTTGCTGGCATTGCTAACAAGTACTTACGCTCAAAAACATTTGTCTCTCCTGTGATAAAACAAAATAAACACGATGGCTCAACCTTGACTACTCTTCCTGCGTATTATTTATTTCTTTTTCTCCCCGTCTAATACATTTTCCTTATAAGAATAATTTTTTACACGGTCCCTACAAAATAGTATTAACCGAGTTATACTGCATAAAAGTTTTATAAACGTGTTTATGATTATTAATAGTATAATTGCAAAAGAATCTAGAAGCTCGAATTG
Source organism: Ganaspis brasiliensis (assembly GCA_037103525.1). NCBI lineage: Eukaryota > Metazoa > Arthropoda > Insecta > Hymenoptera > Figitidae > Ganaspis > Ganaspis brasiliensis. The sequence continues at coordinate 227,452 of JAZKLR010000526.1, forward strand.
ACAATCTAGAATACTGTCCTATAGCTTATCCTTCAATCAAAGACCTTTCACTGAAATAAAACGAAAATGAAAATTATTTCGTTTCGATTTGGAAAACTAAATCAAAATTGAAAATAATTTTGTTCCGTTATAAACCCTAAACAAAAATTTACTGAAAGTTTATTTTCCTTTAGATTCAGGAAATACCTGAAATAAAATGTAAAATCTTAAGTGATTTTGTTTGAAGCAAATTAAGAGTCCAAGGCCCCATTGAGTCAGAACTATACTAGAAAAAAACTTTTGTTTTGATTCTTACTCAAACATAATCTATGCGACTTAAGGTTCCCATAAGAATAATAACTAAACGAGAAGTATTATTCTTGACTCTTTTTAAACTGAATTGAATTAGTCTTTAAATTACAATCCCATTAATTAAAAACAGAAAATTAATTGAAACAGACTTCCTCTCAGATTAATAATGAACTAAATTCAAAATATACCACTCAGTGAGGAATTCTTGGAAATTGAGGTTTAAAATACTTTACAGCTCGTAATTTTTAGCAGATTCAAACCTTTTTTTTTATTTATTTTTTTTTATAAATGAAAGCTTAATATATTCCCTAGAACTCTGTCCAGGCTGAATTTGTACTTTATTTTAAAATTTGTTAATTAAATCAGAAGTTTTAAAAAAAAATAATTTTTTATATTTGGTGTGCCAGCTTTTCCATATTTTTAAAAAAAATTCGGAAATCATCTGGAATTTGTAACATTTTAATCCCAGAATTGAAATAATTAGGGTAACTGCCCCAGTCATTGGCACTGCGCTAGTTAGTTTTCTTTAAATAACAAGAAAAATAAAATTTATAACTTGTTTTACATCAGTTTATCAGATTCTGCAACATTTTTTACACAAATTAAGTATATAACTTATTAAATGCATTAATAAACTTAGTTTTCAAAAATTAAATTGAATATCATTCTCAGAGTGTAAGGATTTTACAGCTTTTCTAAATAAAATCTTATGATTATGAAATAGGAATATTTAAATATTGATAATGTAAGACGTCAAGTCATGCAAATTATTTATTTATTTATTTTAGGGGGGGGGGGGGGGGGGGTGCCAATGAAATTGTACACAAAAGACAATTTCACTAGTCATTAGCACCCCAGTGCCAACGAGTAGGCAAGCAATGTTTAATCACGTCCTAGTCGTTGGCACTTCTCGTTTCCCTTTGTTACTGAAATATATTTTAATATTAATGGAAATTATTTGAAATAACACCGAAAAAATATAATCCATTCAATAAAACATAAGTTACTTTAATGTTTAAATAAAATATTTATGTCATTAACTTTTGCTTGTCAGTATGCACCAACCCAAAAAAGTAAAATATTTACATTGAAAAGTACTTTTTATTAGAACCTTGCCCTGCCGCGCCACGCCGACGCCGCTGCTCATTTAATACGTACACCAGCGCGCCGCCGATCGACTATCGGCGTTCATCAGCGTTGTCTCGTTAAAGCTAAATTTGAGATTTAAATTATTTTTATACGTCATAATTAATTTTTTTCTTAGAATTTAATACTCAAAAGAAAATATTTAACCATTTTTCGCAGTGAACACGAATCTGTTGTCAAAAATAGTCTATCACGTCAGGATTTTGAGTAATTCTAGGTTAAATGTTCCAAAAATGTCTATTTTCGACATTTTTGGGAATTTTTTCTAGAAAACTGAAATTTTTTCTTTAATTTTCTATATTGGCTTCATATAGTACGCACTGCAAGATTTAAAACCCTTTAATAACAATTAATTTATAATGATTTTATAAGAAGTTATGAATGTTTGAATTTACGACATTTATAACCACATTAACATCTGAAATCACAAAAATCGTAGCCTTACAGTGGAATATTACTACAAATAAAAACATTTTTTTTTAATATGGGAATAGGATACGTTTTTAGGATCGCTCTACAAGCTTGCCGGCTCAGATTTCATTTTTATCCATATGTAAAACCAATATGGCGGCTTTTTTAAAAAAATCTACAAATAAATCGACAAATTTTTATTTTATAACCATTATTTCTAAAAATGAAATCATGAAACTTGGTATGTAGGGGTTTTTGGCGGCGCTGATTACGAATCCGCTAATATCAAGTATCAAGCGAATCCAATTACCTTTTAAAAAATCTTTCGCCATATTGAATCCGCCATTTTGAATTTTGAAAAAGTATTAATCGGCGCGTCGCAGTACGCCGGTTGTTTTTTAGTTGAACGCCACCGCCGTTAAAATTTTCCTCGGCGCAAGGTTCTACTTTTTATTAATTCCAAAATAGATGAATGTCATTAAAATAAGCATTTATCAATTGTATTGTTACAAAAAAAAATGCATAAAATTTCCAAGTCTTGCAAAATTAATTTTATTAACAGACATAAATAAACTGCAGAGTCAGCGTTTAAAATTTCATTTTTCAAGACTGGCTACCCTGAACCGACTGTGGTTATTGGTCGAAATACACGCGTGTATTTGAAATACTTTTTAAACATATATTGTTTATAATTCATTTTAAAATATGTATTTATGCAATATTTCCATTAAATATATTTTTAAGGGGGAGGGGGGGTAAGGTTTGACAACTTTTTTTTTTTTTTTTTAAGAACAACATCTGAAGAATATTGTATTAAATTTTTTGTTCATTCAAAGCAAAACTAACGAAGTTACAGTCGGTTGAATGACCGTACCTGTAACTTATTTTTGCGCGCCTTTTTAGCTCGCGAGACCAAAGAAGGCAGAGTTTTACGTAGACAGGAGCAAAAAGATGCCTTAGATAACGTAGATGATAGTGATGTACTGTATGGACCCGGCAACGATGATGACATTTACGTATTTTATAAGAAAATCCAGTTTTATTCTAGATATTTTCATTTTTTCAGAATAAAATTTAAAAACTTCAAAAATTCATGTAGAAAAACACAACAAAAATTTTTAAACCTATTTTTCTATGTGTGCTAATTTATATTTTTTATTTTCGTCACAATATAATGAAAGCTTTTTATTTTACCTTTATTTAAAAAAAAAATTGATGGAGGGTCTTTCTTAGTTCTCGAGATATCGACAAAAGAGTATTACGCTTCACGTCTTCTATCCTATGAGCATAACGATTTTTGAGTTTTATTTGTTTTTAAAAATATTGTAAATGAATAAACTACAATGATTTATCTGACTACTATCTATGAATATTCTAAGAAATAAATCAATATTTATGAATAAATAACCAATGGTAGTGTCAAAACGTTTAAAAGTAGTTCTCATTCAATTAATTTTACCGCAAGTAAGACAGAAATTTAAATGCAATTGAAGGTGATAAATTTGCTGATCAGAATTAATAGTCTAACAATTATGAAACAATTAACAATCTATAATACAAATTTTTCTTTGTCGACAGTAACAGGTACGTAGCCAGGGAGGACATCCCCCCCCCCCCCCCCCCGAAAAAACTACTAAACTCCAACCATTGGTTTTTTGTGACTTGCAATTTAAACCTAGTAGTTATTCCTAGTAATTTATTATTAAAAATTGAAAAGAGTAAAAAGAAAAAACTGAAATAATTTTCTGGTTTCGCTATTGTTGAAGCTCATCAATACTACGTAAATTAGTGTTGACAATAGACCAAAACGTATTTACAACTATACATATGTATACATATTTACAAGATTATTCGACTTTATGTGGTTGACGGGACTATTTCATCGTTTTGCTTTTCGATCAAACTTCTTTTTTAGAGCAGATTTCTGTATATCTAGAGTGTTTGTGTCAATGAAAGCAGAAAATCGTTTGCAGAGAATCTTCAAAATCGTTTGCAGAGGATCTTGGAAAATTTTTTGCAATTAATTTTCTGCTTCCATTGATTCAGAAACTGTAGACATCCAGAAATCTGCTCTAAAAAAGAAGGTTGCTTGAAAAGCAAAACGTTAAAATGGTCATGGCAACCACATTAAGTCGAATGATTTTGTAAATAAGTATATAGTTATAAATGTATAGTTGTAAAAATTTTCTGGTCTACTGCTAACAGTTATTTAGGGGAAACTGCCCTATGCTGGATAGCCATTCCAACAGTAGATAACTATAAATATATTAAAAATGATTCATTTTACCGAAACCAATCTTAGAATTTAGTAGTAAATTTAGACTAAATTAATCTGCAAGGCTTTTTCGTACCTCACTGAGAGAAATAGATCTTTAAAATTACTATCCACGATATTAAAATATAGGGGAGTGGGTCCCAAGATGGACAGGGCCCCAAGATGGACATTTCGTATAAAATTTTTGTTTAAGGAGACAGCGCCTTATGCTTTCTGTCATTTTTGTTGTTTGTATAGACGAAGATTTTGATGCACATTTGATGATTGTTGGTTTTTCTTCTACACATATCACGTAATTTTGTGTCTCAAAAAAGTATTGTAACAGTTTTTTCTCAAGTTGGTAAAGTTATTTAAATTTGTGATTTAGAATGAGTACTTCTTTATTTATAGTATAATAATATCCTAAAATGATTTTACTAATTCAGTGTTAGTATATGGGGCAAATTTTCTCAAGTGTCCAGCGTCAAAATTAAAAGTTGTTGAATCGGACTAATATTTGCAGAAACTCTAGTGCTATGGGTAAGTACTTTAACCACCAAATATTATGCAATTTAATTTAAAATTGTAGAGGGGGGAGGGCGTTGAAAATTTGGGTAAAGTAAGAACATTGAGTTTTTCAAAAAATCGTAGCCGCTAAATCGCAAAATGAAGAAAATTTTCACCTATATGTTTTCGAAAGGTTTTTTCCTGTTCTTTCACATGGTGAAATTTTTTTTTTTTTTTAATCAAAATTAAACCCTTTTTTTGAAAATTAAAAATTTTTAAAACTTTTTTTCCAAAATGGACCCTTTTTCTTCTTTTTTTTGTCTTAAACGAAAGCTCAAGTTGTGTACTTTAAACATACCAAATGAACAAAATGACGTTTTTTGTTGTTTTCGAATTATTAATTAATTAATTAATAAAAATTTATAAAAATTGAAATAATTTACAAAAAAATTAAGTTACAGCAATTCTGAATACACCACTTTGAAGCTTATCAAAATGCGCATCCGACGAGCCCTATATGAAGTATTTTGAATAATTTTATGATTTATAAATAAATATTTATAAAAAATTAATTAACAAATAAATATCATCATGGACGTATGAATTATATGGACGGAGCACATCTTTGCGGGGTCGTACCTTTCGTCCGTAAGGGGGGATCCGAGATAAGTTGGCCGAACACACAGGAGAATACACAGTCAGCCAATCAGCGAGCGGCCAACTAGCTTCTCTCTTCCGATCGACCGAATCTACCCCCTCATCTAAAGTAAGAGCTTGTGCTCCGTCCATATAATTCTTAAGTCCATGAATATCATCCATAAAAATAAAGGTAGAGTGTTACATTCTTTTTATCAGGAAGGTTTTCTAATCCTACATTAAATAATATCTAGCTAAAGTATTTCCAACCACTGAAAATTTAAATAAGACATTTTTATATCAAAATTCATAACACTACATTAAACGCGCATTAAAATTCAAACATCTATGAATTAAGTTTGGATGAAAAAATGTTAAATATTTTCTGCAAGAGGAAGCTGAAAGTAATTAAATCAAGTTTTAAAAATGATGCACATAATATTAAATATTAGGATCAAAAATTTTTAATTATTATTATAAAAAAATTTAAAGTTTTGTAATTTTGAAAACGATATATATATAAAATTAAATTATACAAATTATTATGAAAAAATATAATATTTAATTATTAAAAAATCAATTATAACTGTTCTGTAGAAAATGATATAAAAATATTTGGCTCGGTGGTTACACAAGTAGCTTTAACGAAGTTGTGCAGCGCGACGCGGCGCATGCATAAAGATGTGGATGTAAAAATGTCCTATTTAAATTTTCATTGGTTGGAAATACTATAGATATCTGCCAGAATCGCTAATAGTTTTGATAGTGAGTGTACCTTTTGCATACACCTCACCTTGCTACCGCTAAACTAAGTGAGTCAATATGGAGTCTAATGTAGTATTTGAATCAGTTGATTTAACTGGTAAGCCAGAAGCTTTATGTGTTATGTGCAAGAGTAAAGTTGTAAAAGCTTCTTTGTGCCCTGGTTGTCGTAAACCATACCACCCTAAATGCATTTTAAAAACATCAGTAATGCCTAATGGTGGAATGAAAAAATGCTGTGGTACAGTTTCTCCTGGAACTAGTGATTCACCAGATCCCTCCCCGCCCGTCTTAGTCTCCATGTATCAGCTGCGAACAGTGGTAAAGGAAGAATCTACAGTACTACATGCATCTTTATCACGCCTAGAGAGTTCTATGTTTACTATCTCACAACAGCTTAATCAACACAATGACCGTATTTTAAAATGTGAGTTGAATAATGATAGCATAAACACGCGTATAAATTTATTAGAGAATAAAATTACTACTAATCTGGAGGAATGGGAGGATCGCTTTCAACGTAAGAATAATATTTTGATTTTTGGACTTCAGGAAGTTATCAATGATGAAGGCAAAAATGATCGTGATCACGATATGTTAATGGCTAATCTTATTATTAGCAGCCTTCTCCCTGACTCTGACCCGCCAATTTTCAAAACGTCACGTATTCGTTTTAATTCTCAGGTTGCTACAAAACCACGACCTCTGAAAATGAGGTTCCAGGATCCTTACACACCCAAGAAAATCAGGAATGCTTTCACCAAAAAGAAAGAATCCTTGCCGCTGGAATTATCCATGATAGTAATTGCTCCCGATCGCACGAGATGTCAGCAAGCAGCATATACATCTGCCAAGAAAGAGTTGACCGAACGATTAGCGAAGGGAGAAGAGGGTCTGAAGATTCAATACCATCACGGAACTCCCTTTATCTCCAAGCCTCGACTTCATCCGCAAGCAATCCAGAATCCTTAATTTTTAAGCAAAAATGTATAAATAAAGTTAATTTACGTTTATTTTATCAGAACACGAGAGGCTTAAATACTAAAGTTGAAGTCGTTAAGTGTTTTCAAGACATACTTAATTATGATATTTTTTGCTTAACCGAAACTTGGCTTAAGCCCTGCGTTTTTTCTGAGGAATTATTCTCTGATGAATTATTTAATGTATTTAGATATGATAGGATTGGCAAGCGTGGTGGAGGGGTATTAGTGGCTGTCAAGAACAATTATAAGGTATGTCGGTGTGATTGTTCCTCTATATCTAGAATTAGCGATAACATCAGCGTCATTGGTTTGATTATTTCTAAATTAACTTTTATTTTTGCCATTGTTGTAATATATATTCCACCAGACTTATCTGTTAGAGATTTTTCGTCGGTTTTTTTTGCTCTAAAAGATTTATATTCTTTAATGAATTATCCATTGTTTATCATGGGGGATTTTAATGTCCCGAGTTTTTATAATTGTTGGAGCAATGATGAATCCGACTCAAAGTCTTCAATTTTAGTTGACTTCGCACAGTTTTATGAATTAACTCAAGTCAATGTTGTTTTCAATTTTTTAAATCGGATTTTAGACTTAGTCTTTTCAAATGTTACTTGCAGCGTGTCACAAGCCCCCCTCCCGCTTGTTCCTGAAGATTCTCACCATCCTGCATTAGTAATTAATGCTTGTCTTATTTCGACACACAAATTTCTAGCGTCTAACTTTTCGGCCAATATAAATAATAGTAATAATACTTCCTTTAATTTCTGTAAGGCGAGACTTGATTGTCTATATTTACACTTGCTTTCTCTTGACTGGTCTTTTTTATATGGAACTTTTGACGTTGATGATTTATCTGATCTTTTTATTAATGTAATTAATGACGCGTTTTGTCAATTCGTTCCTTTAAAAATTATAATTCGCCTATCAGTCGCAGGTACCCACCCTGGTTTACTGTCGATATCATTAATGAAATTAAGGTAAAGAATAATTTATTAAAAAGAAGATCCGTTGGTGTCTCCGATTATCATGATGTACAGATAAAATCAATCTCTGTTAATATTCACAAGCTCATTAGGAAGGAATATCGTTCTTACATCGCTAAAATGGAGCGCGATATTCATTCCAACCCAAAGTCATTTTGGACTTTTGTAAGAAAGACGCGAAAGCAGCCGAATTTACCTAATATCATGGTTTATAATAATCAGAAACTTGCTTCACCCCAGCAAATTGTTGATGCGTTTGCATGCTTATTTGCGTCAATTAATTGTAACAATCTGAATTGTGCTCAGATCCCTGGTGAGGGTTTGTCCTTCTTTGACCTTGAAAATGACGATAATTTTTTTACTGAGGGACAGGTTCTTAAAGCTTTTAAATCTTTGAAATCAAAGTTTACAGCTGGCCTTGATGGAAATCCAAGCTTTTTAGTTAGAGACTGTGCAACTGTTTTTAAACAACCATTAACTTTAATTTTTATTCAAATTTTCAAAGCTGCAAAGTTTCTAAAACAATGGAAAACAGCAAAAATAGTTCCAGTGTTTAAATCTGGTGACAGAGCCGACTGCAAGAACTATCGCCCCATAGCAATTATTCCTAATTTTGCCAAGGTTTTTGAAGCTTGTATTACTCCTATTCTTAATGATGCAATAAAATCAATTGTTAGTGAAAATCAACATTAGTGTTTACCCAAAAGATCAACAGTAACAAACTTGGCTATTTTCACGCATTTTTTAAGAGAGTCCTTGCAGTTGGGTTATCAGGTAGATGTAATATATCTAGATTTCGCGAAAGCTTTTGACTCTGTTGATCATGGCATTCTTGACACAAAACTACAGACTTTAGATATAAATGCGAACCTTAGACTATTTTTACTGGACTATTTGCGTGAGCGAAAGCACAAAGTTGTGATTGGGAATTTCAGCTCTAGTTTTTTTGAACCCACACGAGGAGTACCTCAAGGTTCATCGTTGGGATGACCTTTATTCACTGTGTATATTAATGACATTGAAAATGACATTGAATCATCCATTGTATTATTTGCTGACGATGTTAAAATATATCGGAGAGTGATATCTAATCACGATATTTTTTTACTACAAAAAGACTTAAATTCTATTTCACAATGGTGTATTAAGAATAAACTAGCACTTAACATGGAGAAATGTCAAGTTCTCACATTCCATAAATCTAATACACCGGTACTATATCCATACCGTATTAATGACTTTCAGATAATAAGAGTTTACTCTACACGTGACTTAGGTGTTACCTTTTCGTCAGATCTTTGCTTCAATGATCACATCACAGCTCTATCTGCGCGCATTTCAAGAACTCTTGGTTATCTGTCAAGGTCATCAAAGAATTTCACAAGGGTAGAATCGTTTATTTTATTGTTTAACAGTCTTGTTAGATCTCCTGCTGAATATGCGTCTATCATATGGGTTCCTTATTTTAAAAAATACGCAGATTTAATTGACCATATTCAAAAAAGGTTCCTAAAGTTCTTGGCTTGCAAGGTCGAAGGGGCATTCCCTCCAAGGGGTAGTGATTATTTGCAACTGTGTCAGAGATTTAATTTCTTAACATTAGAAGAGCGACGCATTATCTCTGCAGCATTGTTTGTATTTAAAATTATCTATAAGATTTTAGAAAAACCAGAAAAATAAATTATGCATTGTAACTCCTAAAGTTAAATGTTTATAAAAAATTTGTAACATGCAATTTAGAGATGCTGAGAAGAGAACTCAACTACAGGGCCTTCTATCTTTTTGAGGAGGAATCGTCACCAATTAACTTTATTTTGTATTTGTTCAATAATTTAAAAAATATCTATGTATTGTTTCTCCAGATGTTTTGACGACCTACCTTCGTCCAAAAAGATCAAACAATGTGACATGTGTTCTAAAATGACATGAACTTTCAAAGTTTCTGAGATACAGGAATGTATTTATGACATGCGCAAAGCATATAAATCTTCTGATATTTCAAACAATTTAAAAATTCACCTTATTTTAGAACACATGTCACATTTTTAAACTTTCTGGATGAAGGGGTACTAGTAGTTGAGTTCTCTTCTCATCATTTTTGAATTACAAGTTACAAATTTTGTATAAACATTTAACTTTAGGTGTTACATTGTATTGGTTAAAAAATTATTTTACGTTCAAATAAAAGTGTAATTGAAAATCTTAAAAATAATTAAAATTTTCTACTTTTAATTTAACACTATAATTAGCGCATTCATATAAGTAAGTATAGTATTTATTTTTATAAACTAAGACTTTTGTTTAAAATATTTTTAAAAATTTTTAATATTTATTGTGATAAATGTAAAAAAAGTTAATTTTTTTGGGTTTTTTATTGTTCTTACCATGAAAATGAACTAGCCGCCAATTTTTTCTATCAATTTCGTAGTCAGCGAACTGAAGTACGTAAGTCCACGCAGTTTAAAGAAGATTGATGCTTTGGTGTCTTTGGAACTTTACTTTTTATAAAAATGAAAAAAATTTTACGCATATCTTGAGAAAGGGAACAGGTAAGATTTCATTTAAAACAGATTTTGAAGCTATAAGTAAGTACAAATCAAACCCCGTGGGCCGTTTCTGTCGGCATTTTTGTCAAACCTATCTCAGCTTCTAGAGCACCGTCAACAATAACAACTGTAACTGTTATGGAAATAATGCCCATAAATGCGTTTTATCATGCATTATGCAGGCCTGGTGCCTCCTCGGAAAACTAGAGCTGCCGCGTCAAGTCAGTAGTACAGATAATTATTCTTTTCCAAAGCGATTACATATTCGTGATCGCAAAACAGGATTCACATTTTTAATAGATACCGCTCCGGATCTTTCATTAAATCCGATAAATTACCAAGATAAACATAACCTTTTCAATTTTGTCATTTATGCTGCGAATAACTCGCAAATAGATACATTTGCGATCTGTTATAAAGATATATAAGGCTGGTGTCAATCTTGTTTAGAGTGCCAAAAGGCAAAAGTTTCACAACATAATATCGTTCTTTCTTCTCAATTTGTAGCACCGGACTAATCGATAGATTCTCTTGATGGCCGGAAGCAATTCCACTTAAAGACATCGAGGCATTAACTGTTAGCCGTGCTTTTTTCTATTATTGGATCTCTCGCTTTGGGTCTCCTGAAACAGTCTCAACAGACCAAGGAAGACAATTTCAGTCGTGACTGTTTTCTGTGCTTCTTAAGCTGACTGGGTGTAAGAGATCAGGACCACCCCTTATTACCCAGCAGCTAACAGATTAGTCGTGCGGTGGCATCAAACGCTTAAAACTCTGGTTCGCACAGAATAATTAATCGTACCTCAGATAGAGTTTTTGAAGTCAAAATTAACGGTGTTAATAAGCAGATTTCCGTTGACAATATACAACCTGCATTTTTTGCAGATAATAAATATGGTATGAGTTCAGGCGAGCAAACGAGCACGGCACAGCCAAATTTACTAGCGATTTTGCAAAAACATTGTAATAATTTAGGGTCTAAACCAATTTTACGTACGTACGTTAATAAAAAGAAAATTTCTTTTGACAATTCCGGAAAAAAAATAACATCTCATATCGAAAGAAATTTTACTTTCAAGATTTAATTTGGACCTTATTGCTTAACAAATAAACAGTAACAATTTAAGACTGACATGACTACGATATTTCTATTAGGAAAATTTAGCAATATCACTTGTTAATTAGGGGAGACCGAGGAGGAAAGTAACAGAGGAGGAAAGTAACAACGCTTGTAACTTCTAAACCAATCAGCGGACAGATATGGTCTTAAAATAATTTTTAGTCAGTTTTACCCCCTCTACCTCTCCCAAATTATTTTATGGGTCGACCGTAAGCTATATGTCTGATATTGACATGTTGTACAAAAATTACGACAAAAGTAAGTTTTTGACTAAATTTTCAAAATGTCATATTTCTTTAATTTTATAGATATTTCAAATGTGCTTTTCGTTATTTTAAAGCTTCATTATCTATCTTAAAGTAGTGCTAGTGCATAATTTAAAAATGTAAAATACTTTTGTGAAATTTAAACTTGTTTTTTGAAATCCAAGGAAAAGAGGGGTTAGGTGGAAAGTAACACGTTGTTACTTTCCTCCTCATCTAATGCTTTATTTTTATAAAACTCCTCCTTTTTTGTAAATACGTGATTTTGTATGTTTATTTTATGTTTTAATAATTAGATATTGAACTTTTGATTTGATTTTTTTTAAAAACGATGTTTTTTAATACCATAGGTGTTTAACGAATATTAAATGGATAAAAAAAACTTTATTTTAAAAAAGTGCAAATATATTTGCCAATTATTAATAAAATGAAGTTAATATCACTTTGTCTTTTTATAATTTCATAATAAAAGTAATTTAAATTAATATCAATTTTATATTTGAAATGTTAGCCTTAATTTTAAAGTTGTTACTTTCCTCCTTCGTGCTGTTACTTTCCACCTCAGGGGTGAGGAGGAAAGTAACAGATAAAGAGCTGATTAAGAAGTCCTGCTGTGGACTATCTAATTATTATTGATGTTTAATCCTAATTTTATTTAATAGGTGAAAGTTCAAGCTTTCGATTAGTATGTTTACAGAACTTATCCGACAAATAGTTTTAACGCTAGTATCAAAAAACTGATTTTTTTTACTTTCCTCCTCGGTCTCCCCTATAACAAAAGTCGCGTATTATTTCTATTAATTTAAAATATATATTTGTTGTATTGTAATTGAGGAGTACTTTTTCAAAAGTTGATAAATCCACATTTTGTTATTTCGAGAAAATTGAACAAATGCAGTTTCGCACCTAACCCCCGCTTATGGAAAAGTGTGACATGAAAATAATGACACAGATGCGTGTCATTACTTCATCATGTCATTGCGTGTCATCATTTCGCGACCACAGGAAAAAAATGACACGAAAAAAATCACATGGCAAAGAATGCGCCATTAAAAAACTTTTTATTGTTATTAGTTTTATAATAATTTCGTATAAACATATATTGTGCACCATTTTGGGGAGGAAAAAATTTACTGCGCAGCCATAGGTGCTGTAGAATAAGTAGAATACGTCTGCGCATCCTAGCATTTTTATGTATGCTTTGCCGTGTCATTTTTTTCGTGTGGTCGCGAAATGATGACACGCAATGACACGAAAGTAATGACACGTATCCGTGTCATTATTTTCATGTCACACTTTTCCATAAGGGCCTAGAGTTAATTATAAAGTAGCAAAAATATACGAAATTATTTATATACGAATGTTTTTTGCACTTAAGGAGGTTCTACCGTATGACGATACTAGTCAAAACAGAGACCATTATTTTGTGGTTAGGTTTAAATTTAATTTTACTGATATACAATTAAACAATTGTATTTATTAACTTTATTAACTTTATTTACTTTTTAAATATGACTATTTTTCATGTGCGATCAAAATCAACATTTTAAAATATCAGAACGTCTGAACTGTATCGTGTAAAACGTGAAATATTTTTACGAATTAATTTATTGCAACTCTTACAGGAACCTATTGTCCTTTTTTAAATACAATATCGGTTCATTACATATCTGTGTTTAACTATACAAACTTTGATCACTATCTGGTCATTTAATAATTTTTAGTACGAAAATATATGTGACAGAGTAATGAATTCTCATAAGAATCAATGTTAAACAGGTTAAACAGTGAAAAAATATATCGATCATAACTTTTTTCCCAGGAACCTACAGGTCTCAAAAGTTTAACTACAAAATTTTAGAAACTTTATTTATCAGTACACTAAGTCTTATCAAAATCTGTTTGATTAATCGATTTACGGTAGAACTTCCTTAAGGAGATTTATTTTTAATTAAAGTTAATAGTAATTAAGAAATTTTAAGGTTTTTGTAATTTATTCTAGGAAAAAAATTAAAATTTTAAATCATCTTGGTTAAGTCCAAGTTTTTTTCTAAATTAAAAATTCTTTGATAAAAAATGTTTTTCTTGAATTAAACAGCGACAGATCGATTTGTAAGGTTCCTAATATGTTAAATTTGTGATTCTCTCAACTTTTTTGGAAAATGGATTTATCAACTTTTGAAAAAAGTGCTTCTCAATTACCAAAGTTTAAAATTCTATGATCGATCGTAACAATATTATTTAATTTTATATTGTTATTTCTTTAATATATATATATATGAGTCATTCCACTTCAGTGAAAGGCCCCCCCTGTCCAAAATTGGTTCAAACTTAAAAGGATTTATTATAGCTTAAAATTTAGCTTATTTTGTCTACTTTTAAGTGCAAAGTGGCTGCTTTCAAAATTCAAAATGGCGAATCCAATATGGCTGCCAAAAAGAAAAAAAACAAAAAAAAATAATAAAAAACGCTTAAAACTTGTCACTTGGGGGTTTTTGGGGTCGCTAAATACGAATCGTGCATCACATTTTTGAAATTCAAAATGGTGGATCCAATATGGCAGACGATTATTGAAAAATGACTGAAATTTTATGAAAACTTGTTACCCGGGTTTTTTTTGGGTAGATAATTACGAATTTGATTCGAAATTAGAAATTTCTATTTTCTAAATTCAAAATGGCGGACCCAAGATGGCCGCCGAAAAAAAACAAGAAAAAACAAAAAAAAAAGTAATCAAAAACGCTTGAAACTTGTCAGTCGGGGGTTTTTGGGGTAGCTGAATACGAATCTGACATCACATTTTCAAAATTCAAAATGGCGGATCCAATATGGCAGACAATTTTCAAAAAATGACAAAAATTTTCTTAAAAATGGTTACCCGGGGTTTTCTTTGGGTAGCTAATTGCGAATATGATTCGAGATTAGAAATTTCCATTTTTTAAATTCAAAATGGCTAACTCAAAATGGCAGACGAAAAAAAAACAAAAAAAAGTAATCGAAAATGCTTAAGACTTGTCTCTCGGGGGTTTTTAGGGTATCTGAATACGAATCTGATATTACATTTTTAAAATTCAAAATGGCGGATCCAATATGGTGGACGATTTTCAAAAAATGACTAAAATTTTTTTAAAAATAGTTACCCCGAGTTTTTGTGGGTAGCTAATTACGAATTTGATTCAAGATAAGAAATTTCCATTTTTAAAATTCAAAATGGCAGACATCAGTGGTTGTCACTCTATGATGTTCCTCAGATATGTTCCAGATCATACTTATTTAGAAAAAAAATCTTAAAACTAGGGAACCGAAGAAAAACTAATAAAACATGGAAATGTCAATGTGGAATGGATAATATCTTCTAAATGTATTAGGTCATCAGTGGTTATCACTCTATGATGTTCCTCAGACATGTTCCAGATTATTCTTATTAAGAAAAAAAATCTTAAAACTAGGGAACCGAAGAAAAACTAATAAAACATGGAAATGTCAATGTGGGATGGATAATATCTTCTAAATGTATTAGGTCATCAGTGGTTATCACTCTATGATGTTCCTCAGACATGTTCCAGATTATTCTTATTAAGGAAAAAAATCTTAAAACTAGGGAACCGAAGAAAAACTAATAAAACATGGAAATGTCAATGTGGGATGGATAATATCTTCTAAATGTATTAGGTCATCAGTGGTTTCTCAGAAATGTTCCAGATCATTCTTATTAAGAAAAAAAATCTTAAATTAAATTAAAAATAACACCTTTGACATGTTACTTTCTCTCCTGTCATTTTTCTCGTGTGGTCGCAAAAAAATGCCACGAAAGTAATGACACGCATTCGTGTCATTATTTTCATGGCACACTTTTGCATATGGGCACTTGAACAGAAAAAAGAAACGTATGTGTGTCTAACGCATGAGTGATCAGAGTAATGATGTTCAGTTGCGTCAGGAACCGCTTACGAGTAAGATGGAATTATCTAGTCTCAAATAAATTGCAATAATTAATTTATAAAAGTGTTTTATTATTTCATAACTGTAGTGAACCGCATAATGTTGGGAGCCTTCGGCCATTATATAGTTTAAATGAAAAATATTTTATTTTAAATATACGAACTCCCTCATACTACTGGTCACACCATATAGTGAGTGTTTTTTCCCTAGAGCATAATAAAACAAGCGGATCTGTATCCCCCTTTTTTACACGCCGGTGTGAAATCGTTGCAGTACGGCCGATGGCTGTACGACAATCGCTGTTTCTTTGCAAATAATTTAATATGTGTTAAAATAATAGTTTGATTTGTAAATTTTTACTAAAGAAGACAAATGTGTAGCTCATACTAAAGGTTTCAAAGTGGTTAAATTAAGTAAATAAGTAAAATTTTATTGTATTAACAAATAAAAATTTTTTAAAAAAATTTACAGATTAGATCGCGAAGACAATATTTGTAATTTAATTTTACTCCTGTGTTACGTAAATATGGCCAATTTTAAACTGATGCGAAACTACCCATCTATATGTGTTAATACACAATCATGAGCATATTGATAGCTGTCAAAATATGCGTTACTGTATAAACTTTTATTAAACTAATTAGTTTCAAATTCATAATAAATTATTTTAAAATGATTTTCGCTGAAAAAATGAAAAATAGTATATTAAGCAACAAGGTGTTAAAGGCAGCCATTTGTTTACGCTGATGTTTATGTACAAGTGACAGTCGAGCCCGAGACGTAAACGAATGCAGAAACATTAGCGTAAACAAATTAAACTAACTTTAAACCAGTGTTGGTTATGATACTTTTTATTCTAAAGGTACGAACAAGGTCCTTTTAAATGCCTGTAGACACGGTCTAAATGCGTTTATTTGTTTGACCGTATGAAACTGGCGTCCATTTTTCCCCTAAGGTGAAAAAATGCTGTTCATATTTTCCCTAGGGGAAAAATGAATGCCATTTTCATACGGTAGAACAAATGAATGCGTTTAGACCCTGTCTACAAGCATCTAAAAGCACCATGTTTGTGCCTGCGGGATAAAAATATCTCTTATTCCTGTAGTTAAAAAATGCAGTTTTTTTTAAATTCCGATTTTTAACTTTACTTTTTCAATCTCCCCCACCGGATTATTTGTTTTGGTGTTAAAATACACTACTTTGGCTTAGTCTAGAGTAAAAAACTTCAAAATTCAGATAAGCCGCTTATCTGAATAATAAACTTCTTTAGTTTTGAAAATCATACTTTACATTTTTATTTAGCGATCCCAAAAACCCCTAAGTAGCAAGTTCCAAGTTAATTCAACAAAACTATTCAAAATTGTGCCTCCATATTGGATCTACCATTTTGAATTTTAAAAATCCAACTTCAGATTCTTATTTAATGACCCCAGAAACCCAGGAGTAACTAGTTTCAAGTCAATCTGACAAAGATTTCAAAATTATGCTTCCATTTTGAATTTTAAAAATACAATTTTAGATTCTTATTTAGCTACACGAAAAACCCCCGAGTAATGAGGTTCAAGTCTTTTTGAATTTTCAAAATAATAATATACATTTTTTCTCAGATTTTTCCAAAATCTCTTGTAAGCAATTTTTGTGATAATCGGAGCAATCATGAGAACTATGAGCTTTTAAAGTACGTGATTTTTGTATTTGACGTACTGCAAGCGCTCTATTTAAGTCGACATGTTGAATTTTTTAAATCGACCAACGGCATATAAATGGCGGTACTTTAATATAATTTTTTCAAAAGATTTGGTATTTTTATAGTCAAACAAAAAATGAAGAGATAGAGTGACTCGCTAGACAAAGAATGTCCCATATACGAAATTAGTGAATATGCTTATAAAAATAGTTGATAACAATATTGTAGTTAATCCATTAATTTTTTTTATTTGTAACATATTTCAGTAAAAAAAATTAAGAAATACGATTTTATATCGTTTTAAACTTTAAGTGTTAGGCCACTATAGAATTTTAAAAAAATCGAAAATTTGTTTATTGGCTTCAAAAATCCTTTGATAGCAGTAGAATAACAGATCAAAACGCACAACATGCAGGAAGGACGATATTATCAATTTTCATTGTAGTCACCTTTTAAACAGTGTTTTTTTTACAAATCTCCCTGACGAAAATGCTATATTAACCTAAATAGTAACTGCTAATTTCTTTAAGCAAGATATATGTAGTTATACATCACAGCCATTACAAAAATTTTGTAATGGTGAATAATTTTTTTAAAATTTTTTTTACAGTAGGGGAGAGGGCCCCAAGTTGGACACCCCTTCGTCTTATTGCTGTAGAAACCAAACCAAATAAAATATATTAAAATGTTTTATACCCGATGAAAGTACAATTTATAAGGTAACTTATGGCCACAGAGGTAAAATTTTATTTTGAACATAAACATTTTTTAAAGCGTTTTTTCTAATTGTTAAAATTGTCGGTCTAAAAAAAAGTGGCCCCAAGATGGACACCTTCTTAAAAGTCTCTGAAAATTGTAGTAAATAAAAAATTAACATCGTGTAACAATTCTTAAACTAATTTTTAATCATTTTACGGAATTTATCAAGAAATAACATTTCTAAAAACTTCAATTTAATAGCTTAACAGTAAAAAGTAATAAAATATCGAAAAATATCGATATATCAAATTCTCTAACGATAACATCACATTTCATGGTGGAAAATAAAAAATTTTAATTAATTGGCTCAAAAAATTATTGAAAAAAGTGTAAAATCGAAAATAAGCAAATAAATACATTGAGATTTGAGGCCTGATCATCTTAGGGTACATGACACCATTTTTTAATCCCCAGTAAAAAAATATATACGAACACTGAATTAGTAAAATCATTTTAGGATATTATTATACGATAAATAAAGAATATTATAACGTTAAGTACTCATTCTAAATCATAAATTTAAATAACTTTACCAACTTGAGAAAAATTGTCACAAAACTTTTTTTAGACACAAAATTACGTGGTATGTGTAAAAGAAAAACCAACTGGTTTTTTTTCTTTAAAAGTGCATCAAAATCTTCGTCTATACAAACAACAAAAATGACAAAAAGCATAAGGTGCTGTCACCTTAAACAAAAATTTTATACGAAATGTCCATCTTGGGGCCCACTCCCCTAACAATGAGGGTATTTTGTCAAAGTGTGAATTAAAAAGCACCCAAAAAAACATTTAAAATTTTTCTTTGTAATTCATGAACATTTTTAAACAAAATATCCTTATTTTAATTGATTTTTCTTATCTAGAACTTACAGTTTTGGCCCCGGAATTAATGGATTAAAACACTTACATTTAGGAGACGTCCTTAAACTACGGTATCCATTATTCAATTTTTTAAACCCCTTCGCTCACTAATCGTTGACAACCGTAAACTTTCTTTCCCTCCACCTGCAAAGTACCTTAGTCTTTGGTAGAAAATTTTACCATTATTTTACCCAGAACTCTTCACATATGTATGTTTCTTGACTATGACAATGATCTCTCATCCCTTGAGTTACAAATTATAGTTAAAAGAACGACACCTTCCCGCCATAAATTTGTAACGCAGTTTATGGAACACCCCTAAAATTAGGATGCCTTCGTCAAAAGCCCAAAGTAAGGTTTAAGATTTTATTTTAATTTTCTTGGCGGGCTATAAAATTTCAAATTAAATAATACTTATTTTATTAAGATTGCTTAAACAGGTGATTTATTGACAATTTTATACTACAGAGGTATTTCCTTCTAATGAAACAAGAAAAAATTGACAGCAAATCACCTGCTTAAGTAATCTTAATAAAAAAAGAATTAATTAATTTGAGATTTTATAGACCGCCAACGAAAATTAAAATAAAATCTTAAACCTTACTTTTCACGAAGGCATCCTAATTTTAGGGTTGTTCCATAAACTGCGTTACAAATTTATGGCGGGAGTGTGTCGTTTTTTACAGAAAAAAATAGTTTTAGAGTAAGAGTATCCTCTCACTTTAATGCAGATTCCTCTCATTCTAAAATTTTTTTTTACGGACAATTATTAACTTAAGGGATGAAGAAGCATTGTCAAAGTCACGAAACATACAAATGGGAAGAGTTCTGGGTAAAATAATGGTAAAATTTTCTACCAAAGACTAAGGTACTTTGCAGGTGGAGGGAAAGAAAGTTTACGGTTGTCAACGACTAGGGAGCTAAGGGGTTTAAAAAATTGGATAATTGATAATTTAAGATAATTTAAGAGTTTAAGGACGACTTTTTAATATACTGTAAGTGCTAGATAAGAAAAATCAATTAAAATAATAATATTTTTAAAAAAATGTTAACAAATGACAAAAAAATTTAATTGTTTTTTTTTAAGTGCTTTTTAAATCATATTTTGACAAAAAACCCTCATTGTTACTGTAAAAAAAAAAAAAATTAATTTTTTCACCCTTACAAACTTTTCATTTATTTATATTTTTCAACATTTTTTGACAAAATACCTCCGCTTTTTTTTAAATTTTTGATCGAGCACTTACAGTTTAGGCTTCAGCATTAATAGGTTAATAGCGCGAATTGTTTGCAGTCGCAGAATTTTTGGCTGTCATGTATAACTACTTATATCTTGAAAAAATTAGCAGTTACAATTTAGTTCAATATAGCATTTTCATCAGGGAGATTTGTAGAAAAAAAACACTATTCAAAAGGTTGCCACAATGAAAGTTGATAATATTGTCTTTCCTGCATGGTGTGAGCAACGCCTCCCGTTCATAAAATGTTAACATAATCAAAATAATTCTAAGTTAAAAACAGTGCAATATGAAGTTACCAAAAACAATCGTGCAAGAGAATTTTATCCTAAAATTCAGTGCAAGATAATTATAAGTTAAAGTTGCGTGCAACGTAATACTATGTGATACTGGGTGCAGAATAATTTCATCAAAAACTTCAATGCAAGACAGTTCTAACTTTTAATTCAATGAAAAATTTACTATTTGCAACATAAAAACAAAAATATAAAGATTTTTTATCAATAGCGGTTATGTGCAATATCAGTTAGAAAAATTTGATTAATATTAAAATTATGAGCCCATTTATGTCACATTATTTCAGTAATGAATTTTTAATCTCATATATTTCAATTTGTTATAATTTCTTATAATATTACATATTTAATGCTTTACATATATTTTAATTATCTTTTGAAACAATATTAGTATTATTAAAGAATTACAATCATCACTAATTAATTATACTTCTACTTATTATTTAATTTAATACTACATAACTGATGTATATATTATTTTGAAATCATTAATTAATTCTTAATTTTTTAATCGAACTAATTAAAAATAAATACAAAAACACCACTAACTAGAAACAATGCGAATTTTTGTCACTAAAAAAAGTCTTATTTTAAAGTGGAACAGCTGTCTTATTTTATAACACAACATTTTTGTATAGCAAGGCTGTTCTTGATAGTCCAGATATTAACTTCATATTGCACTATTTTTTAACTTAGAATTATTTTGCATTGAGGATTATGTAAGCATTTTATGAACAAGAGACGTCGAAAGGTCGATCCCAATATATCTCGATCCCAATTTTCTTCTGTTGAAACTTTGCGTTCTTTCAAAGGCCTGTCAGTTGGTCCAAAACAATCACCTGTGGTAAGTTGCAACATGCTTGTCAGGTAATGCATAATTCATTAGTTCTAAATTTTATAATTCACTAAGAAGTGTCATTAGAAATATATCATCTTCAGTTTCAAGCATTTAAAATTGTTTACCTCTCAGGTTTAAAATACATATCAAAACTTGAAACGCGTTTTTCTCAAAACTCGATTTTTGATACTTGCACGCAGTCCTGCTAAGAGTAAAAAGATAGAAGTCCTATTAGTTTGAATCATTTTTATCCGTGAGATAGAAAGAGTTTAGAAATATTATCTCAATCTATCACACGTGTATCAAGTGTTTTCTGATCCTATCTCTTATGTCTTCAAACCTATCCTTTTCATTTATTGTCCATGTCTTATTACCTTATCTTAATCTTTTTTAGCCTTGTCTATCAATCCCTATCCACTTTTATCTCCGCTCTATATATCTTCATTCCGCTCAATCACTCTGTTTATATTATGAATTGCATATTTCCTCCAATCACTTTACTTACATCTCACCTTATCCTTTTTTATCGCACTCTATTGGATTTTATCTCCTAATAAATAAAATGTATGCCTATCCTCTTCAATCGCCTCTTTTTTTACTTAACCTATTTTCATAATGCCCACAGATTACTTTTTCTATCCTATGTCAATAACATCAATATCCAATTTCTTTCAATTTTTCCTTCTCTATTCCGGTCTATTTCGTAACATTGTAACTTCAGGTATTTTTCATAATTACGAATATCCTACCTACAGTCAAAATTCCATTCGACGGAAAGCTATTTGACGTTTCCGTTGAATAGAAGTTCATTAAAATGTTTTTAGTGAGTGAACTTTTAGGGATGTAACAACCATTTTAAGTAATAGGATCTTTAAATATGAAATGGAAATTATAATAATTATTAAATAATGATTTATTTATTAATTTCGCAACAAAAATTTATATATCAATTTGCACCAGTCAGTCTTGCATTGCAAAAATCACATGTTTGAAATGACATTATTTTTATGTATTTTCAATAGTGAAAAATTATAATTATTTTATAATAATATATTAATATATAATAATATATAATAATATATATATAATAATATATTAATATAATATATTTTTAAAGAATATATTCCCCATATTTTGTAATGTTTTCAGAATGACATAATTAATTTTTCTTTTCTAGTTTTTGATGTTGTTTGCGTTTTATTTTTTTTTTATTTTAGAACTTTCTCTAATTTTCTTTATTTTACACAAATTATTTATTATTAATTTAAACAATTTTGATTTTATAACATTCAATAAACTTTTCGGTCCTGAATTAGATGGTACGCACACAGTCATAACTCTCACCGATGTAGTCCTTTCTACGCTTCCCTAATGAGTTTCAGTTGAATAGAAGACCGCCGAATGAAAGTTTGACTGTATTTTAATGAAGAATTTTCAATGTATCCTTTTCAATCGCCTCTCTTTAATCCTGTCCAGTTTTCTTAATTCCTACATTTTACTTTTTCTGTCCTTGATCAATGACATCAATATTCAATCTCTTTCAGTTTTTCCTTCTCTATTCCAGTCTATTCCTTAACATTGTAACTGAAGCTATTTCTCAAAAACGGTTTGTGCAAACTCACTAAGGTTTGATGCAATTTGATGATAGGATAAGGGATAGAAAGAGATAAAATATTTTAAATTTGAGTAATAGACGTAAGTATAGAAAAGAAAAGTTATGAGGAATAGAAAAATATATGGACATACTTAAACTCAGGTTATAGAGTTAGGGAGCGTTCACAAATTGCGTAACGTTTTTTAGGGGGGGGGGGGGGGGTCAAGCAGTTTGTTACGACCAGCAGAAAAAATGGCGCTAATGTATGTAACGACGTGTTACATGGGGGAGGGGGGGGTCAAAATTTTCAGAAAAAAACGTTACGTAATTTGTGAACGTTCCCTTAGGGATAGGATGAGCTAAAAATAAACAATAGTTATGAAGAATAGAAAAAGATAGATATACTTTAAATCAGGTTATAGATTTAGGCATACAATAACATAAAAATAAAGAATAGTTTATGAGGAATTGAAAAATATCCATCCCTGCTGGAAGTAAACGTATTCAAATTTTATCCGTTTGAATCCATCCTGTATCCACAGATATCCGTTCTAATGCTTTTTTATACTTCTCTATCTATTTGAATCAGCTGTCTATCCGTATATTCTTCAAATTCACATTATATTCCTTTGATCAAAAATATGTTTGACTATCCGTCTAAATCTGCAAGTATTTATCCGCCTCATAGTCCTTGTCCATCCGTGAGCAACTCATTACTTGTTACGGATAAAAGATGTATCATCATTAATCATTTTCTAACCGATTTCATCGTTTGATTAAAAAGAGTGTCTGGCTACCTGTCTAAATCCGCAGTTTTCTATCTGCCTCATAATCCTTGTCTATCCCTGAGCAACTTTACATTTTATTATCACCTGCTACGGATAAAAGATGTATCCGCATAAACAATTTTTTATCTATTTGAGAAAAGGACTTTTGATCTATAGGAGCAAATTGTGAAGGTTAGATAGATCAAACGTCCTTTTCTCAAATATTGTCAATGGAGAGCAATCAACTTACTTTTTCTTAATTTTTTATCTGTTTCAATCCTTTGATAAAAATGTGTCCTGATAGAAAGAGATTTTCCTATAGAAAAAGATAGAAGTGGTTAAAGCCGTCGGATAGATCAGAGATAGGAAGAGAAAACGTTTAAGGAATGCAAATCGCGTACTTCCCGGGAATAGAAAATTCAATTTGTTTATATCACTTATTTTCTATCTCTTTCTATTTATTTTACTCTCAGCAGGTAGCATAACTTGAACAATTTTCATTTTTTCACTCCAAATTTATATTCATTCTTGAAAACAAGATTCCTCACAGAAATACGTAGCCGATTTTCAATAAGTTAAAATTTATATTTTTCCCATACAAATAAGTACTCATTTTTTGGTCCAAAAATTTAACTTTGAACTTTGAAAACTGACAAATTTAAAAAAAATAAATATTTTTAAAATCGGCCACGTATTTATACATATTTTTTTTTTTTGTTCCACATTCACTTATAAACACTCCAGACTGCGTGCAGCGGAGGCCCTAAAGAAAGAATCGTTTGACACGAATGTCTCTCACGGCGATATTTTGTAATAATTTTGAGTAGAAATTTTTTTTTAAGCTTTAAAACATGCCTAAAAACATCCTTGAATATAATTAGTCTCCAACTTTTCTTTCTACCAAAAAACAAATGTCAAAAAAAACGTTTAATTCTAGCCTTCTACACTGAAATGACCCCTTAAATACTACCTATTTATCAAATGTGTTTATTAATTTGTTTATAACAATTAAAGAGGTTAAGACAATTTATTGCATGATATTTATTTCAATTCCAGATAATTTCCGAAATTTTTTTAAAAATATGGAAAAGCTAGCACACCAAATATAAAAAATTAAGTTTCTTTTTAAACTTGTGACTTAATTTACAAATACCAAAAATCTTATTCCAAAATCGGCCTCGACAGAGTTTTAAAGAATTTATTAAGCTTTCATTAAAAAAAAAAGTTTGAATCGGTTAAAAATTACGAGCTGTAAAGTATTTTGAACCTTTATTTCCAAGAAATCCTTACTGTGTACCGTTGTTTTGAATTAATACCGAAACGAAATTCCCTTTCGTTTAGGTTAAATAACTGAAACAAAAACAATTTTGTTCATTTCGTTAAGGTCCCTGCCTTCGATATCGTCGAACAAACACAATAGATGAGAAAACAGATTATCCACGAGGTGAAAAAATAATTCATGCATATATAACAGCGGTTTTTTACCTCAGAAATAAGAGTTAAAACCTCCTTACGCATACCAGCAACTAAAGGAATGATATTTCCCTTATCTTCAATCTGAAAAAGTCATATGTAAAATTAAAATATATATCTATATAGAATTAAGGCGGATGAATCTTATTTTATTTTCTAGATGAAAAAGTAAAAAACATAATGTAGTATATATTTACATTTAATGTTTTATATTTAAAGTATGTCTCCGGCAGTTATAATTGCTAAAATCGATTTTTGATGGATTTTTCTTAAAATTTGTGAGAAAATGTTATTTTTTCATATGTGACTTCTATCTAGTAAAAATTTCAGTACCCCTTGCGATGCTTAAAATTGAGATATTCAGGTTCAAAATTCCAAGTTTGTATGGAAAATGATAGAAAATTGGAACGTCGAACCTGAATATCTCAATTTTGAGCATCGCAAGGGGTACTGAAATTTTAACCAGATAGAAGGCACATATAAAATAACGCTTTCTCGCAATTTAAGAGGTCATAGGCAGTCAAAAAATTTAAAAAATCGTTTTTGGAAATTTTCTTCTATTAAAGTACAGCATCTTAGAAATGTTGTCTCAAAATTTCAAGTCGATGCGAGCAAAATTGGAAAAGAGAAAGCGCGTTTTGTGAGCCGCTTATAAGGACCGTGACTGTCGTGTCGTTTCTTGCGCCGCACAGTGATTTGAATCCATGGCGCCGTTCTCTCTAAAAGTTTATTTGAACATCAAATTCTGATTTCAAACCATTGCGATAGCGAGAAGGTTAAACGCGTTTTTCTCAAAACCACATTTTCAGAGTTGGTGGACACTATATCTTGAAAAATTACGCACAGATTATTTTGCAATTTCTTGCACATCTTTTATACATATTTAGTTTGTTATTAAGCAGAAGACTTTTTTTATAACGTTTACAATTTGCTAAAAAAAATAAAAATGATCCATTCTTTAAGCAAAAATCACGATTTTCACTTCAAAGTGCTATAAAAAAGTAATTTTTTTTTAAATGTGCTTCGCTTAAGTACTAAAGAAGCTAATTTATTAACAAAAAATTTTAGATGATCCTGTCGGGACTGATGATGTCCACCACAAAAAAAAACTTTTTTTTTAGGAGCTCGAATAAATTTATTATAACTTTTATAACTTTTACAAATAACGACTTTATCACTCGGTCATCTTATTTTAATATTTTATCATTTTTATTATTTTTTAATGAATAAATTCAGAAATTTTCTTTAAGTATAGGTTAATATTATGCAAAAATTTAAAATAAAAAACTGTCATTTCATAGTAGCAATGAACGATGATAGGTGGCCTAAGATCTGCTTAATAGAGGAGGTGAGACTAATTTTAAATAATAAACCTACTAAATGGGGTAAACGTTATTAGAAGTATTAACAGAATTGGAGGCTACTGAGGTTTGTAGATTAATTTGGGAAAGAGGAAACGAAATGGAAATTTACGCCAACAAAATGTACAATGAGGAGAAAAAGGCTGGAAAGAAAAAAGAAGAAGGCTATTTGTTGTTTTAACCCCGACTTGAAGCTCTAAGTTAGCAAAGTCAAAAGACCCTCACCCTAACTTTAACTTTTATATAAATATGTCAACGTTTAAGGTGAAATTCCATGGACGCGCACAGCTTCGCGGTTATGCGCGTTGCAATGAGAGAGAATGAGACAGAAGTATATCTGTGTCTTTTTCTCACTCATTACAACGTGCAGCAACGCGACGCTTTGCGCGTCCATGGGATTTCATCCTTAGTCGACAGGCACTCAGATATTAATAAATAAAGGAAAATATATATTTGGGCCCCCGATAATATTTGAATCCGGACCGCGTTGGGTGATGAAAAGCTCAATTGGTAGAGTATTCAATTTTAGATTCCAATTAATTAATAATAAAACTTTTCCTGGTTCAAAAAAGTTGAACCAATTTTGTGGGACAATATTACTACTAGATAGACCAATAATTACTTCGCGTTTCACTGTGATCCGAGTATTGACTTTTTGATTTGAGACATTACAGAAAAAATGCCTCATATATACAATCTTCTTCGCATTTTCAATTCATTTGTCAAAAAATTATTAACATTTTTAATTTGATTTGTGTAAAATAAAATTGATTTAAGTTTTTTCACGTAAAATTAAGTTATTTTTAAAAACTTTCTGTAAATTCAATTTTTGTCAATTCAGAAAACTTAATATTTTTATAAAATTTCATAAATGGTTTGAAAATATAAAAAACAATAAAATTCTGTTTTATCAGTGAAAAAATCTAAATAATTAAATATAAAACTTGTTTTATTTTTTCTAATTTATATTTACGTATTAAAATACATTCACAGTTTTAATTCCTGTAAAAGTAATTTTTTTTATTTCAAAAGTTGTCGATAAATTGAATTTATTTCCTAGAAATCGAAAAATTTTATATTTCTAAGAAAATTTGTAATTTATTTAATTATTGATTAAATTAGAAAAAGTGTAAAATAATAAAATTTTATTTCGTTTTTTAAAAAGACAATATTTAACTGTATAAAGTGCTATAATTTTTTTTGATTAAAATACTTATTGAAAAAAATAAAATAAATAAGTTACCGTCAAGTGGGGCTATTTTGTGCACAAAACCACTCTTTTTCCACTCTATGCTTAATTAAAATTGAGAATTTGAAAAAATAAAGAATTTATCTATTCAGTTATATTGTCAACATCCTTCTAAAGGTGTCCTATGAGTTAGTCAACAAGAAAAAAATTTTTGTCTGAGTTATAGAAACTCAAAGTTGTGCACTAAATGGACCCCATGATGGGGCTATTTTGTGCATCAAAGTTTGCTTATTTATAAAGTTGTGTAAAAAATTTTTTTAAACGTTTTTGATGTATGAAGTATTATTTTTAGATATTCTAGAGTATAATAAAGAAAAGCAAAGCAAGAAATATTTTTTTTTGTAGGAATTTTTTAATTAATTTCAAAGTAAAACACTAAAATTTCACAAAAATGTTGATTTACAAAGAAAGTTATTTCTTTAACAAAATTTTACTCAAAATAACTTCTTTTGCATTTCTTGAGTTACTTTGGAGCATTAAAATTAGTTTTTCTTACATTTACTCCACATAAATGATGATATAATAATGAAACCTGGCACAAACTCGCATCTCACTATGTAAAATAATTTTGGTGTAGAGAGGAATTAATTCGACTAATAACATTCGAGTAAACTGCAATGACCCATTCTACCCCTGACCCAACAAGCCCCGCCCGTGTGGAAAGTTTCCGAGTGTTTCCCAAGTTCAAATTGGGCGCCAATTGGGGCCTGATTGGGCTTCCCAAAAAGAAAATAATAAAAAAATTAAGAAAAAGTTATGAATTCATTTGGTCGTTTTTATAGACTAAATTATATTAACGTTAAAAAATACACTTCTTAAAAGTATTTCTGACTTTCAATTGTTAAAAATTCGATAGATAAAAGCAAATTGTTCGTGCTAGATTTATGGGCCTTAAACTAGTTTCCCAATTTGGGTAGAATTTGTTACGCCAAGTTAGAGCCCAATAAGCATTACAATAAGCATGCGCAATCAGTTACTTGTAGAATGAAAACATAACCAAACGTAAAATTGTCGTTGATAGGCATTTGCAGGCGTCATCAAGTAGTGCGGTGTTGTGTTAAATTGTTTTATTAATAAATACATATTATGATTCAAGTTCGAATTTAACAAAATGGACCAAAGGAAGCGTACCTATGAGAAATCCCTGTTTCGTGTTCAAAAACACCGAGCAGTGGAAAATTTTTTACGGGAACTGGAAAGTTCAAGTGATTCAAGTGCTAATGGTAAGTCTAAATTTTTCAAAAATTGTGCGGATTCGGTAAAAAATATTGTTTATTATTTTACCCTCATTTAGTGAAACAATTGTGGGAAGAAAAGATGTTTACATTTGAATTTAATTTACAATCTGCCTCTGAAGGTAAGCAAGTAAATTAACATAACCTATAAATCTATTACAAAGGTCATCAAATGAAAAAAAATTTACGAAAACAATGTTTTACAAACTAAAGCTTTGTAATCGTGAAAAACAAATCTAAATAAAATATCGGTTTAGATCCCTTTTCTACTATGAAAAATATTTTCGCTAATTTTTTATATTGAAGAAACTAAAATATTAGAAAAATCAAAATATTATGTATTTTTTACCTCATTTTAGAACATTTCTAGCTATTATTGTTTGTTTAAACATAAGCAATTGAACTTTGTTCGTTCTCCTTGAAATTTATATTTTACTGGTTAGACCCTTATTCCACGCTCGGCTCTAATTATATTGTGAGTTTTATCTAATTTTTACGAAGTAAAATTGATCCAGTTCACTGTTTAAAATACTCTCTACAACATTCTGTAAGTTGAATTTAACATATTTTATTCAAAAGTTATTGGAGAAGTTTATTTGTGTGAAAATTATGGATAAAAATTAGAATTATTTACTAAATTTAAAGAAAAAAACAACAAATATTAAATATTTAATCATTGACAGGAAGTGTACTCTCTAAAATTGAATCAGTGAAAAATTCACAGATCAGGCATTTTTCGTGGTTGGTTAGTTACTGAAATTTCTCTAATTCAATTGAAAAATTTTCTTAGACAATGAAAGTAATGACCTTATTAATATGTGTTCCTTTTTAGAAGCTGAAGAGAGAAATGATGACGTGGATGGCATGCTTGAAAATGAAGAAACAATAGTGCATGCTCAAAATGAAAATGATGCGGATCATATGTTACAAAATGGAGACGGCGATAATGCAGTTAATAACATGAAGAGGTTTCGAATGAAAATGTGCAATTTCCAAAAAGTAAGAAACACAGTTATTCGTATATATATGTATATATAAGGGCTCGTGATGGATTATTACGTCATTGGTAAATAGTAAAATTTATTCGTAACCTTTTCTCTTAAAATATTTAATATTTTCAATATTTTTTCTGTTACGAAACTTGGTACATTTACCTAAGATGTCGTTAAGAAAGTCTCTCTGACACAAATTTGTTCCAATTATGGCCCAAAATTAATTCTGGAAAATGTTCAGAAAATCTCAAATTTTTTAAAAAAATTCATTTTGAGACCAAATTTAAACAAGTTCGGTCAGAGAAACTTTCCTAGTGATATTTTAGGTAATTCTACCAAGCTTCGTGAAAAAATATTTTAATATTTTAAGAGAAAAGTGACGGACAAATTTTGCCTATACCACTGACGTCATACTCTATTCATCAAGCTGAAATTTTTTAATGTTCTTAAGCTTCTATTCAGATTTTTGGAAGCTTAAAAGAGTCGATACAAATATTATAGATAAATGTTTTGAACTTAATTGTATGATGCGCCAACTTTTAATGCATATTTTAAGAAAAAAGTGTAAAAAACAGAAATATCAGGATTACGTGGGCTATTTTGTGCATTTTTGAAAATCAATTCTTTTACAAAATTTTTTGTTGTAATTAGTAAAGAAGACTCTAATGCATCATTTTAAATCATTTTCATCTTATTTTTGTTATAAAAGACGAGAAAGAAGTATGACATTCAAATTTCACACTTGGTACAATATATATAACCTTAAAAAAATGATATTAATATTTGTATGTTTTTCAAGTTAATTTTGAAACTTTTTCTCCTAAAATGACTCAAGAAGTGTATTAGAAGTTATATTAAGGACGTTCTATCAAAAAAGAATTAACATTGCCATTTTAATTAAATTTGGTTCACTGGTAGATAATGTTTTTATAATGATGCAGTTAAATTTTTGAGACCTGAAGGTAATTTTGAAAAAACATATATAAATATATATATATATAACAAAATATTCAATTCGCAAAAGATTCAATGTAAAATTCACAAGTACTTTGAGGTCTCAAAAATGTAACTGCATAATTATAAAACCATTATCCATCAGTGGATCAAATTTCATTAAAATGGTAATGTTAATTCTATTTATGATAAAACCTCCTCAAGTAAAATTTTCTTTAACAATTACCTAATTTTTATGTAAATCTAAATTTTTATGAAATTTCAGTGTTTTGCTTTCAAATTAGTTGAACAATTTCTACAAAAAATAGTTTTAGCCCTATTTTTCTTTATTGTAATCTAAAATATCTGGAAAAATATTTCATACAGCAAAAACGGTCAAAAGAATTTTTTTCACAACTTCATAAATAACTTATATTTGTAACGACTTTGAGTTACTTTAACTCAGACAAAATTTTTCTCTTGTCGGTTACCTCATAGGACACCTTTAGAAGAATACCCACAACATAACTGAATAGTTGAATTGTTTATTTTCTTAACTTTTGAATTTTAATAAAACAGAAAGTGAAAAAGAGCGGGTTTGTGCACAAAATACCCCCACTCTACGTTTGTTTTAGTTTAGTAAACATTCATTATATTACTTTCAGATTCAGCGACGAAAAAGGACTGTTCACAGATGGATAATATTGGCAAAAGTATGTTTAATAGTATGGTTTTCATAATACTATGTAACTTTGACACTAATGTATTTCCTTTTTACAGATAAAAATCTTCTAAGTCTATTAAAAGGAATAAAATATGAAATACAAGAAGTAAAAAAGGTGCAAGAGAGGCAGGAAATACTATTGAAAAGAATAGCTGAGAAACAAGGAGTATCTACCAACGTAGAATAATTTATTTCTAAATATGATTTGAATTTGCCGTACATGAATATTGCAGGATTCACTGAATTTAACACAAAATTAAATGATGAACAATTTCGCGAAGATTTTGTAATTATTTTGAGGACAATATAAATATACGTAGTTATTCATAGTTATACGTAGTTACAAGAGAATTTTTAAAAATATTTATAACATGAATTTATTTTTTAGATTTCCTCATTGCAGTTTCTTGTGGACAGGAACTTCAATTTAAGTAAAACTGTTTTAAATATTATTAAAAAATATATGTCGAAGAAACTGGCCTCACAATTCACTAATATTAAAAAAAAAGGAAACAAATTAGTTTTAAAGGACTACAGAATTCAGCAATGTATTCTAGGTAGGAATGACATTTTATAAGTTAACATAACACATTATATAACAAAGTATTTAAAAAATATATACTTAGATTTTATTTACTAGCTGCATATAAAGAAAAACAAAAAGTTTGCTCTTTAAATCCGAATAAGTAATAGTTTTTAATAAGTAACATCAAATCCGTGACTGACTTCCTAACACAAATTTTCAAATAATTAAATTAATGAAATTTAACTAATTTATAGCAAAAGAAATAACTGTTCAATTAAAATACTTTATACAGTTTTTACTAATTCATGTTTGGAAAGTGTAATTTTAATTTTGAAACTATAAATATAAGGATTCTACCATTGAAATTAGAATATTTAATTCATTTTTATATAATTATAATAAAATTTTTTAGACATAAAGTCTTTGAAAAATGTACACTCTCTTGCAAAAGATAAATTTTAACTAATTTACCAAATTTTGTTACAGATGCTGTACTAAAAGCTCACACAGGTCCAGAAAATAAAAAAATTATCGAAAAAAACATTCTAGATGCCATAGGAACTGTTTTAGCTGGAGCCAGGGATTAGGATGGAGGAAGAAAAGATAGAACTAAAGTAGTAGCTGAAAAGGAAAATTAGAATATAATAGAATATATAATACAATAGAATAATTTAATAAGTAACTATTAATTGTTGTATTACTAATATATATTCTAAAAATAGTTTTAAATAAAGTTTATAATTTAAAAAACGTTTTATCTTTTAATTAAGTAAATCATTTTACCTTAACAAATTTTATAAAAATAAAATCATTTTTTACTGTAAAAGGGCACTAGCAAGATTTCTCAATTGGGGCCCAACTGGATTTCCCAAATTGGGAATTGGTTGGGTTCATAGTTACAAGCCAGGTTCTGCCCCTTTTGGGTTACAGTTGGGTTTCCCAAATGGGCCCCATCTAGAACTTGGGAATTCTAGATTGGCTCCAATTACAGCCCAATCGTCTTTTCCACACGGGCGGTCTCCCCTACTCTTAGAATTACACATCATACATGTATTATTATCGCTGAATATGTGTTCATATGCAGATTTAAGAAGAATACTCCAGTCTGTTCTACCCGCTAGTCTAAGCTGCGCAAAAACTCTTTAATAACATATTGGTAACAGCTAGTTAATATAAAGTTCAGTCTTTGGTGATCTCAGGTCTTTTATATATTTGTAAATAGGACAATATGTAGATTTAACTGCTCTTTCCCCATCTTCAACAAATTGAATTGATTTCATTTTATTTAGGTACACAATCTTTAATATCTTCGCTAATTCTAATATTTACCATATATATTCGATGAATAAAGAAGTGTTGACATAAAGATCAAGTCGAACAGTTTCTATTTGGAATCCCAGCCTTCGACTTTATCCACAATTAATGGCTTTCAAATCGTACCCAAGGCTATTTTTTCTTTATTTTTAAAGTAATTTGCTTTTATTCACTGTTCACTTAAACCAAGTTTCTACAATTCCCCCCATAGAAGATCACGAGCTACCGAGTCGAAGGCTTTCTGGAAATCAACAAAAGCTAAAAAGAGCTTACAACATTACTTCGTGATAGTCAAACTTATTTTTGCTTGCAGTATAAAAATGTTGTCCTCACATGATCTAGCTTTACGAAACCGACAATGTTCTTCCGGAAGTATACCCGTGCGCTCCGCCCATTTTTTAATGCGTTTGGTTAAAATTGCGGTAAAAATTTCAGTATTGTGTTTGCAAGTGTAAATTCTTGTAATTTATAATATCTGTTCTATTCCCTTTTTTAAACAACAAAAACTGTAAAAAATTACACCAGCTATCCAGAACTTTTCTTGAATTTAAAATATCATTAAATTTGTTAATAGGTAGATTTTAGCGTTACTTGCTAAAGCCTTATAAAATCCATTCCTCATAAAAAAAGGATACCCATCGGACATCCGATGGATGTTGAACGATTTGGTAGGATATCCTGAAAATGTCCTCAGAATGTCCTTGGAAATCCTCAGGATATCCGATGGATATTGAAATTTCCGCTTTTCTAGAAAATATCTGGGATATTTTCAGGATGTTTGAAATTCGAAATTAATATCCTAAGAATATCCATCTCAACACCATCATAAGGACATCCTCTGAATATACTAAGGATATCGAGGATAAGGATATCTGATAGCAGATATCCGCTGCTATCAGGGATTGGTGATGCCGTCTTCACCTGGCGCTTTGTTATTTCTTATTTTTTGAAGTGTTAGCGTCAATTCTTGAAGACTTACTTCTCTATCAAGATATGGGTCCATAACATCTAAATAATCTTCATCTATTAATATTCTTGGTGGAAAAATATTTTCATACAAGTTCACAATTTTCTCACACTTAAGATCGCAGAAAACACCCATTCCTTTTTTATTCCTAAATTAACCTACTATTTCTCAAAAGTAAGAACTTTTTTCTTATATTACTGATACTTCTTTTTAAGTCTTCTATTATTTTCTTTTTTCTTGGTGTATTCTATTTCCATATTCTTTTTTTTAATCAATATATTCATTTCTAGATTCATCTGAATTCACTTTCTGAAAATATCTGTACTCTTTTGACTTCTCTATTTTTTTCCTTACATTCCCCAGAAAACCATGGTCTTTTTTTCGATTCATTTTTTTTTTCTAATACCTTAGTCATGTCTAATTCAGTTGCTGTTTTTTAAGCAAATCTGTTATAGCTTAGAAATTTACCTCGTCGGATGAGTTTTATTTTGATATAAGAGGCATTCTCTGGAAAAAAGCCACCCCAAAAAATGTTTTTCGTTAATGTCATAATATACATTAAACAAATATAAAAAGTAGGGTGTTAGGTCAGTGTAATGCGTGGTTGCCATATTATCAGGGGTTAAATTTTAAGGTAGCATAATTTTCATCTGCCAATAACTTTTCTCCTAATCATTGAATTTGAATATCTTATGGACGTTTCTTATGTAGAATTTTCCGAACTTGCAAATTACATAACTAACAATTTCGAAAAATTTATTTTTGAAAAAGAAATTAAAAAATTATTTTTAATGCAATTTTTAACACTCGTGCCCCCCTAGGATTTTTTCTAGCATTGTCCAGAAATTTTCCTTATTTAATAAGCTTCTTACCCCTTAAATGGCATTTTGGGACAGCAAGGTGTATACGAGCTACAATTGAATTTTCACTTAAAACAACCCACTAATTCGCATCTAATGTTTTTTATCAGTCACAAAAATGGTTAGAAATCATTTTAAATAATTCTGGAACAGTTTCAAACAATGCAGGAATTATTATAAGTCGCCCGAGAACATAAGTTACAAATGAGTTAGTTGTTTTAAGTGAAAATTAAGTTGTAGCTCGTATACACCTTGCTGTTCCAGAATTGCATTTAAGAGGTAAAAAGCTTATTAAATAAGGAACATTTCTGGATAATGCTAGAAAAAATCTTACGGGGCACGAGTGTTAAAAATTGCATTAAAAAATAATTTTTGCATTTTCCTTGTCAAAACTAAAATTTACAAAATTGTTAGTTATATAATTTAAAATTTTGGAAAATTCTATATAAAAAACATCCATAAGATTTTCAAAATCAATGATTAGGAAAAAAGTTATTGGCAGATGAAAATTATGCTACCTTAAAATGTAACCCCTGATAATATGGCAACCACGCATTATACTGACCTAATACCATACTTTTTTATATTTGTTTTTATGTATATTATGACATAAAATCATTAACGAAAAAAAATTTTTTTTAGTTGCTTTTTTTCCAGAGAATGACCCATAATTGTATGTTTCATTTTCATTGCAAAAGTTGTCCTTTTGTTATTATCCCAGTAATATTTGATTGTCGGTACAAAATTATCATCTATGTTATCACAGTCTACATTACTCTTCCTCGTATCAAAAATATTCCTCTTAATTTTTAAACTCTGCGCTAGATGATCCGAAATAATCCAAATCAATTAATTCGAAATCCTTAATGTTTCGTATACCGTCCCAGTCCGACCACACGTAATCTACAGTACTTTTACTATTGTTGCTATTAAATGTGTATTCGCCATTTTTATCTTCTACAGTTCTACTGTTTACACAACTTAAGTCGAGTTCGCACATGATTTCATTTAACAATTCTATGTTGCTACAAACGTTTTTATCTACGTAATTTCGAATATGATTTAAATTTAAATGACCTAATATATTTTTATCAATGTTATTATTTAGATTTCCAATTCGGCAATCAAAGTCACCTGCTATTACAATTGGTGTGTTACATTTTTTTCTAAATTCCCATAGCAAATCGTTAATCATTATTAGCCTATCTTTAACATAATTTAGTCGAACACTATAAAGAGAGGGATGCGGCTGATAACTCGAAAAATCGTTATTTTATGTGGATCACATACAAATCCCCTAGACCTTGGTTCTCTGGAATCAGGGCGCTAAGAAGATTCATAAGTCTAATTATTATCAGACTAAGAACTTCACACATTAGCATTATAGAACATTTTATCAAAATGGGATGCAATATTTCTCTAGAATGCAGATGTGGATTTTCTTTCAGTACATTAATTCATTTATCCCGGGACTGTCCCCTCTTTTCCCCAGACAGACCTGAATTTTTTCTTTTCTAAATAGTAGAGTCAAAGATTTCAATCCCGATACTTTTGATCTCAGAGTACTAGCTTTTACCTCGGATTTTAAAGTAGTTAAGAATTATGGTGCCTTTTTCCAAAAAGGCAACATAATTTTGTGAACACTATCAAGCTATGAATAATTAGTCAGTACACAAATAAGAGCTTTACAATCAATAATACACTTATTGATCTGTATTTTAGAATATTCCTCCCTGTGGTTTTCTGACACAGTTAAAATTTGTTTTATTGCGATAAAAAATAAAGATTCGTGTATAGAAGAAAGTTTTGATAATTATTAATACTAAAGATATTATGATTATTACCTTTACCCCGGTTAGCACCTTTGCCCCAGTCTCCCCTACTACATAAATCTAGAAAGTTTTTCATGCCGTTTTTCATTTCAAACCACTATCTGTTTTTTCTCTGTATCCTCTTCTATTTCTTTTGTTGTGTCCAATAGGGTGTCCGTTAAAAAGTCGACTTTCGAATTATGTTTACGCTACCCTCCAGTTTGGTTCCAATATAAAAAAAAAATTTCTGTAAAATTGCAGCCTGATTGATTAATATTAACCCGTGCCAGCAATCGATTGAAATTTCCCGTTGAAAATGCATGGGAAAAATGAACTTTTTTTTAAAAAATTTATAACTTTTTAAATTTTGTTGCAAAAAATTTTCCAGGTCACAAATTTCTTCATTTCCAGCTATATTTTAAGGCAGCGTTTTTAGAAAAATTTAATTTTTAAAATTTTAAAAATGTCGAATGTTCAAAAATGGGTCAAAAAATACATTGTAATATTTGCAGCGTTTTATCATATAAATATTCAAGGAAACTCAATAGATCTTCTTATTTGGAGGTTCTTGAGATCGCTAATGAAGATTACGATGTCAAAAATTAATTTTTCATAATTTTGGAACCAATATGGCGGACTCAAAATTTTGAATTTCCACATTTTTCAAGAAATCGCCTTGAAACACCGTTATCGGGCTTTTCAGGGTCACCATTAACAAATTTCATGTCAAAAATGTATTTTTCAATAAAGCTGATCCAATTTGGCGGATTCATCAAACTTTATTTTTTTTAAAATATAGTTCTTACATTTTTACATTTTAATTATTCAGTTTTTGATCATCCAAAATAAGCAAAACTGATCTCTAAATCTGACTTTCAATTAGTGATTTTCTACTAATGAATTGGCGAGAAATCGGTTACTATTAAATAGTAAAAATTTTCACTAGTTTTTAGTAGAAAACTACTAATTTAAAAGTGAAATATCTATTAATTAAAATTGTAAAAGTTCACTTTCTCAATTAGTAGTTATGCAACTGTC
This sequence comes from Ganaspis brasiliensis, assembly GCA_037103525.1. Classification (NCBI taxonomy): domain Eukaryota; kingdom Metazoa; phylum Arthropoda; class Insecta; order Hymenoptera; family Figitidae; genus Ganaspis; species Ganaspis brasiliensis. The sequence continues at coordinate 265,822 of JAZKLR010000526.1, forward strand.
AAATTAGTAGTAATTTTCTACTAAAAAATATTGCAATTTTTCACTTTCTTGACATCGTAATCTTTATTCGCGACCTAAAAAACCCCCAAATAAGAATATCTATTGAGTTTCCTTAAATATTTATGTGATAAAACGCTGCAAATATTGCAATGTATTTTTTTTACCCATTTTTGAACATCCGCCATTTTTAAAATTTTGAAGATTAAATTTTTCTAAAAACGCTGCCTTAAAATATAGCCAAAAATGAAAAAATTTGTGCCCTAGAAAATTTTTGCAAAAAAATTTAAAAAGTTATAAATTTTTTAAAAAAAAGTTTATTTTTCCCATGCATTTTCAACGGGAAATTTCAATCGATTGCTTGCACGGGTTAATATTAATCAATTAGGCTGCAATTTTACAGAATTTTTTTTTTTTTTATATTGGAACCAAACTGGAGGGTAGCGTAAACATAATTCGAAAGTCGACTTTTTAACGGATACCCTAGTGTCCAAGTTGTTTCTTGTTTTCTCTCTAAAAGAGGCTCTTGAATATTTTCAAAATTTTTCTTCAGTGTTGTTCTCAAATTCTGATTCGTTGTTCTTCGTAATGTTGGGAAACTGAGATTTATAACTGCTTCTGACATATCTAAGGTTTTCTCTTGCCAACCCCGTGTAATCTGGAGAAGCTACCTGCCGGGAATTGCTCTGTGGTAAAAGCCGAAAGGAACACGTCTGTTCTTCTAGTCCTATATCTCTTTTCAATAAAAATAATTGCCCACACAACACCTAAACTTCCCTGAAACTTGACAGAACCTTGCACGGCGAAGTTAGGAACCTTGAGTGCCGAAGTTCATACAAGTTTGTGTCGATGTTTAAATGTCCTCACGTATAGAATATTTACACGAAACCTTGAGCGAATGTGTCAAAATTGACACAATATTGACTGTACATTGCACGTGAATATAACATTGAAATGTGATATTCGTTCAAGGCTTCGAGTAAATATTCTATACGTGCGGACATTTAAACATCGACACAAACTTGTATGAACTTCAGCACTCAAGGTTCCTAATCTCGCCGTGCGAGGTTCTGTCAAGTTTCAGGGAAGTATGGGTGCTATGTGTGTGGTTGTTTATATATGGGTTATTCCATGTGAAAAAGCAAATAACTTTGTCCACTCGTGGTTTTAAGCTATCAGAAAGTTATATAGATTCAATTTAGCATTTTTTTTATTTAAATTTTTTAAAATTCAATACACTCAACTGAACTGAGCTGAAAATTGTTATTTGGGAGTTTTTGGGTTCGCTGATTACGTAACCAACGTCAGAATTTAAATTTTCAAAATAGCGAATCCAATATGTCAGAAGAATCTTTTAAAAAATTACTGAAATCAGCTGAAAATTGTTATGGGGGGGGGGGGGGGGGGGGTCGCTAAATACGAATCTGATGTCAGAATTTAAAAATACAGAATGTCGGATCCATTATGGCAGAATTATTTTTTAAAAATTACTAAAATCAGCTGAATATTGTTACCAGAAGGTTTTTATCCAAGCAGAATATAGAAAACAATAATTTTTTCTATTACACTACTAAAGTTAAAAAAAAAAACCACGCATTTATTCCAGTGTAAGATACGACATTAGAAATAAAAGCATTTTCCAGTGCTAAAAAGTGTGCCACTTTTAAATATTACTAATTAGAAAAAAAAATTACGATCAGTTTTTTTCAGGGCTTCTCTTTGATAAAAAATTTTCTAAGTGCATCATTTAGTTATTTTAGTAGATTTATTGCTAACATATTTAGTTCACATTTATGATTTTTTTAATTTCATTAACAAATCCGTATTCAGCGACTCTAAAAACCTTCTAGTACCAATACTCAGCTAATTTTAGTAATTTCTTTAAAAATCTTCCTCCATATTGGATCCGACATTTTGTATTTTTAAATCCTGACCTTGGATTCATATTCAACGACCCAAAAAAAAACCCGAGTAACAATTTTCATCTGATTTCAGTTGAATGTATTGAATTTTAAAAAATTAATCCGCCATTTTGGATTCGCCATTTTAAATTTTTTATTTCTGATCATTGAATTGTATTCAGCAATCCCAAAAACCTTCGAGTAACAATTTTCAGCTAATTTCAGCAACTTTTTAAAAACTTCGTCCGCCCTATTGGAACCGCCATTTTGAATTTTTAAATTCTGATGTTTGATTCGTAATCAGCGACCAAAAATCCCCCGAGTAACAATTTTCAGCTGAGTTCAGTTGGATGTATTGAATTTTAAAAAATTAATCCGCCATTTTGGATCCACCATTTTGAATTTTTTATTTCTGACCATTGAATCGTATTCAGCGACCCCAAAATCAATCAAATTAGAGGTTTTAAATAGTTTTAGTCACAAGATGTAAGAGTTTTTAAAGTTTCAAAAACGCAAATTTTTCAATTATGTCACAAATGTGGCTGTGGTGGCCGCTATTTTGAAAATGTCAAAATTACCCACTCGGCATTCGATTGCCCATAAAAAATGTTAAATTTAAAGCTACAGAACTTTCTGATAGCTTAAAATCACGAGTGGACAAAGTTATTTGCATTTTCATATGGAATAACCCATATAGTTTCTTAAAACCCACTTTGGCAGAATTTCCTTTTCTTTTTTTTCTTTCACTCTCATACAGATAGTTTTTTGAATTTCTCTGTCTTCTTTCGTCAAAACTTCATCAATGTAAATTTTCGTATCCTTAAGAGAGGAACTTTTTCATATTATATTTCTTTTATCGTTTCCATTTTTAACTCTAACATTTATGAAATCCTCTCCATTTGATGGTTTGATTTTAATTACAGATTCTAAGTCTATCTGCAGGTTCAAGTTCTCTTCTATACAATTTTTACTTCTTGCTTTAAATTATAATTCTCCGTTTTTGAAACCTCCAATAACACAAGCCTGCAAAAAAATTTTTTTTTCTGTTGTTGAAGATCGGCAAGTCATTTCCCGTAGTTTTTGATGCGCTGAATCCGAATCTGACAACGGAAACCTCCCATTATGTCAGGATTTTGAGAAAAGTGGGGGTAAAACTCCCAAAAATCACGTTTTTGGCACTTTTTGAAAATTTGTACCGAGTAATTTCAACGTGCTAGAGACTTGTCATAGAGGTAAAATTAAAGCTTGAACCCTGTACTTTATGAAGATGTAGTGATATTGGCAAAAACATGCTAAATTAACTGTCAAACACGATTTTTTTTACAGTTGTCAAGTATGAAAAATGTCTTACACTATCCGTAAATACAACTATTTTAAAAACTAATTGGATTCGCTTGATACTTGTTACTCGATGGTTTTCGGGGTCGCTGAGTACGAATATTTAACCAGATTTCAAAAATTCAAAATGGCGGATCCAATATGGCGGACGATTTTTTCAAAACTGATTGGTTTCGCTTAAAACCGCCATGTTGGATCCGCTATTTTAAATTTTTAAAATCTTATTTCATATTCGTATTCAGCAACCACAAAAACCCCCGAGTAACAAGTTCCAAGCAAATCCAATCAATTTTAAAAAAAAATCGTACGCCATTTTGGATCCGCCATTTTGAATTTTTGAAATCTGACTACATACTTGTATTCAGCGACGCCGAAAACCACCGAGTAACAAGTATCAAGCGAATCCAATTAATTTTTAAAATAGTTGTATTTACGGATAGTGTAAGACATTTTTCATACTTGACTTTTCATACTTTTCATACTCATATAAAAACAATTCTGAAATTCTTGAAAAAGTAATAAGAGAATAGGAAGGACATCGGAATTTGTTCTTTTATTTATCAAAATGATATCAGGGGTTTTTGGGGTAGCTGATTAAGAATACACCAATTTTAGATTATTGAAATTCGAGTTGGTATAAAAAAAGACTATTTAATCAATGTTGAGTGTTTGTAGTTTTCATTAATTTTATTTATATTAATTAAACGTAGTTTTTGGTGTTGGATCACATGTTGTTTGATATGAAATTTAAGATTTGTGTGATGCTCTGTGGCGGACGTAGCGCCCACCTTTGAAGCTCTAGTAATATAATATACATATATGTGTTAAAAATATAAAAGATTATTCATTTTCATTCATGCGCATGTGCGAATAAAATGTCCGTACCTTGATCAGCGTCGCAAGTGTGTAACTATGTTGATGTCTTCAACGTTCTGTTATTGTCGTTTTCATTTCGTATATTATTAAATGTTATTTGTGTAAATAAGTGATATTGTTTTATTTGCTATTTGTTGTTTTTTTAATCTTAATATGTTTCGTGTTTTTTTCGCAGAGAATGAAGATTACAATTTATATATGTATATCATTTTGACAAATAAAAGAACAAATACCGATGTCCTTCCTATTCTCCTATTACTTTTTCAAGAATTTTAGAATTGTTTTTATATGCAATAATTCAATATTCAAATTTTCCAAAAGTAAAAAAGAATAAATATGACGTAGAAAAGGACGTCATTTTTCTCAATAGGGCAAAATAAAAAAATTATTTATAAATAAATTAACCTGTTTACAAGGTGAATTGATTAAAGTTTTAAGTAAATTAAATCTGTACACCATGTTTACCTTGTCGCTATATTTGCTAACTGCCACTACTCCACCACTTTGACGATTTACGGAAACCTCCGAGTACCTCCGACAAGTGTCTAACGTTAGTTTCACCAACTTACTTACTTACTTTAGTCGCGTGATGAGAAAAATGCTCACCGTTCTGAGCAATACGCATTATTTAGTTTATTTTTTTCAAAGAAATGTTACTATCTACATAATTTTTTGTAGTTAAGACATTTTTCTGTTCAGAGTCAAGTGTTAAAAAAATCTTGGGGCTTATGTATCTAGGCAAAACTAATATGGCTTGAGTATCCTAATAAGGGTAGGTTACAAGGGGCTGATTGTAGCTAGTCATCAGTGGTCATTACTCTTATATGTACCAGAGACATTTTCTAGGTCAGAGTCAAGTCTTAAAAATATCTTGGGGCTTGTAAATCTAAGCAAAAGTAATATTGCTTAAATATCCTTATAAGGGTTAATTACAAGGGGTTGATTGTAGCTAGTCATCAGTGGTCATTACTCTTAGGTGTACTAGAGACATTTTTTGTACATACTCAAGTGATGAAAAAATCTTGGGGCTAGTGAATTTTAATTAAATTGATATGACTTCAATATTCCATTGGGGGTTGGTTAGAAGGTGTTTATGGCTTAGCTTGGGGTAGTTTTTTTTACAGTATTTTTTGCTTTGCATCATTCTAAAGTATTTTTGTAGTGTAAGTTGCATCTCAATCTTTTAAAATGTTTTTTTAAAATAATGCTTTGAAAAGAACATTTTCTTTTAAGTGTCTGCAATCTTTTCATTTTATGCATACATGTATATATAGAGATTTTTAAAAATCCATACGTACTGAAAATAAATGGGCTTTGGAGTTTGTTTTAGTATCCCAAAATGATTCAGGAAAACATGGTCTTATTCGGGAAAACAAAAAAAAAATTTTGTGGACCTGTGAAATTTTTGTAATGTTACTATTGTTTCATTTCAGTTTAATTGTTCAAGTTTTAGAAATTATAAAATATTTACACTTTAACTTTTTTTTTAATTTACCATGTTTTTAAGTCAAAAAAAATTTGATGAGAGTTACAGAATTAATTTTAAAAAAGTTGTTAAGCAAAAGTTTTTTTGTTTGGTTAGAATTTAAATAAATAGGGTAACTGTCCCAGTCGTTGGCACTGCATCAGTCGTTGGCACCTTTCTTAGTTTTCTCTAAATTATAAGAATCACGTAATGTTTAATTGGTTTTGCATTGGCTTATTAAATTCTGCAGCAATTTTCATTTCAATAAATATATAATATTTTAAAAGTAATTACTTGTGTCGTGAGAAATAATTGAAATGAGTTCGTTAAGGTGCCAACGATTGGGCAAAAAAGGTTAAAGTATGTATCCCAATCGTTGACACTTTAACAGTTTGAAAAGTAGTGAGGTTTGGAAATTTCGTTTACGCTTTACATCGTTAGTACATAAAATATTAAAGTAATTTTTAATTTTGTACATAATTTAAACATTGTTTATCAATCTTTCGTGATTTTAAATAAATTATGTGGATGTTTTAGAAAATTATGACGTGTTTAAAAGTGAAGTGCCAACGTCTGGGCCTGACGTTCCAATGACGGGGGTAAGGGTGCCAACGACTAAAGCATTTCGACTTTTTCAAAAGTTTGATTAATTTCTAAATTCTCATAAAGTTTTAATAAAAATTCAATATGTCCTTATATTCTTTATTAAATTGTAAAAACATATATCACTAAGAGAATATCATTATCTACAATTTTATGTGCGATTTTAATTCTTAAAGTTGGAATTTCCCTTAAGTTGCCAACGACTGGGACAGTTACCCTAGTAACTAATAATTAATATAATGTTCTTAAAAATAAAAATAAAATTAATAAAGTACGTTATATTTCACACATATTAACCCTCTACCTTCTTTAACTTTTGCCCACTCTAGCGCTATACAACGAGTTTCCTATAGTCCCCTCCATGCGTCCGAATTGGCGATTTTTGTCGTTAACGGTCAACTCAGTAGGCAGAGAGTTAAAACTATTACAATGATAATCCTTTCTAATAAAAAAATAACCTGAAAACTATAAAATATTCTTTTATTTATTAACAATTAGGTTTTAACTTTAAAGAGTGATGTAGAGCATTGGAGTAAAAATTCATTCTACAAAACTGAGATTTCATTATTTATTTATGAGAAAATTTTGTAAACTGATTGTGGATAACTCAATTTCAAAATATTCTTTTCTCAGTAAAGAGCTATGATTGGAATACTCTCTAATTAGTCGAAACGAGTAAGTTAAAGAGTACTGGCGCTCATAATATATTTTTGTAACACGTTATTTTAGAAAGAATCCAATTTTATAAGCATATAAATTGTGAAAAGCATTAAATTAAACGTACTCTATCAGAATTAGTTTACATTGAAAACCTTAGGGTTATCTTGTTCTGAAGATCAAGAAAAAATTATATTGAACGCAACTTCACATAGGATTTTAAAATTCTGCAAATAATTATCCCTAAACTAAAGGATTGGTTTAATTTTTAAATAAAATATCACAAAAATAGTTAAATTTTCAATGTTTTCTTAAAGTTAATAATATTATTTCTATAATAATTAATATTATTTTACGTTCTTGGGCTTATTTTATAGATAATTCTATATACAATTCAAATAAGTTATTGCCTTTAAAATAAGCCCAAGAACGTGAAAAAAAAATGAATTAATTACTACAGAAATAATATTAGTTTTAAGAACACATAAAAAATTTAACTATTTTTGTTATATTTTATTTAAAAATTAAACCAATCCTTTTGTTAAGGGATAATTATTTGCAGAATTTTAAAAGGTATTGAACACTTGAAGATAAAAAATGTTAATAAAAATAGTTTAAAAAATAACATACTTTTTGCAGTCAAGAAAAAGAGGCAGTACCGACAATTCCAGACGGTAGTGTATACAGTAAGCTTATGGTGACCTTAGCGAGAAAGTTTTCTTTGAAGCCCGTTCTACATGGATGCGAAAGAGCGAGTAGTTGCGACGAGTCGCTCTCCCACCACTAGTAGCTTGTCAGGCGATCGACTTGGAAAGGTGAATGAGGAGAAATTCGGAAACAGTTTATATTGTGCGTATCTCATTCTACTCAACTCATATGACAGGTGCCTTTGTCCTTTTATTTTCTGTGGTGTTTACGGTTTTCTAATTGTTGTAGTCCTATTTCCAAATAAAATGCTAAGTTATTTTCTTCAGTTATAGTTATGTTCCTCTATTTTATGGATTATTTCCACAGCTTTTAATTCTTTTTTTCCATTGCTAATATACAGTTGCTCAGTCTGTCAATTACAATTTTTTAACTTATTATCTTTTCTGTAAAATCCAACCATTATTGTCAATGTTCACTCTATCATTCTCAACTATTTTCTTAACCCTCTGCCTACTGAAATGACCGTTAATGACAAAAATCGACAATTCGAACGCCTGGTAGGGACTATAGGAAACTCATAGAATAGTTCGAGAGTCGGGAGAAGTAACCGTAGGCAGAGGGTTAATTTTAAATTATTTGCGCAATAGTTTATTTACTTTTTAATTTAAAAATTGTATTCTTAAAATGTCAATAATATTTTCAACTCTTTATTTATACCCTGTAATTATCAAATTTCTTTGTAATCACAGTTCAACTATTTTGTTTAAGTACGTAAATGAAAAATTAAATAAATTAACTAAAACTTAATTATGATAATTAAAAGCACTGAAAAATATCATTGAAAAGTGTTGAAAATACTTTAAATTAAAAAAAATATAATAGGAAAAAGTTTAAAATAACTGAAAGACTGTAATATTTATAAATTAAATTCGTTGAAAATGTAAACAAATAATTGAAATAATTCAACACTAAAATTGCATTTTCAATATAATAAACACAAATTTAATAAAACTGTAATGATAGTAATTTTTGTTGCTCCGGAATTCGCTCGCCGGATATCCAAGGTTCTTGAAATCGTTGATATAAATCTAGTTTCTTTAAATTAAATATATCTTTGTCTGCTTACTGACAATTGTTAAGTCAAATACTAGAGCAATATGAATCTTAGCCTGCTGGCTGATATTTAAATTGCATAATAAATTATCCTAGAGTGAAAAAGTAAAGTCATTGATGACACCATATTTGATAATAAATAATAATATATTCTAAAATAAAGAAATAAAATAATTTACAAGAATTAAATGAAAAGTTTCGATGATAATCAATAAACAGATTGAATGTAATTCGATAAATTTCAATTTCAAACTAGACTTTAATACGGTTTTCAACGTAGACTGAGTTACATTAAATAATAAAACGATTCGAGGCTAATTCGCATATCTTCGAGAATTCATATTTCTAGCTTCCTGTCTAACCTATGATGCTTAGTAAATTAAGTTGACCATCTCATGGTCCTACAAAAACTAACTAATATATTTACTATTCTGACGTCACTCTCAACCCCCGTACAATAATTCCCTCCAAGGGAAGAATTGCGTCTTAGTCATGGTGAGTTTAAACAGGGGAACCTGTATTATCTCCCACCATGACTTTTTTGAGGAAATCCAGACAACTTAAGCCGCCACGGGAGAACCCGTAAACGGCGAAAGATTTGCACTTCCGTTCTCCACCCCAGAAAGGTGAACCTTTACTGGAGCGAGAACGTCTGGACCACCCTTCACCTCAAAGGTTCCGGATGTTACACCTGAGTTCTGAGGGAGGGGAACCTCCACTCGGCCCTCAGATGCCCTCGCAGTCTTGCATAGTCTTTTTCACTAGACTACTCAGTGTCGCATGTGAGATGTGGTGGGGGAACCCACACACTCTCACATGGACCAGCATCTCCTCACAGGTGAACCTGAGAGGCGATTGCCTTGGATTGAGCAGCCTAGAGCAAGACCGAGGTGAACCTCGAGTCTTGTCGACCAGGAGACTGAGCATTTCACGTGCGAGTACTAAGTTATATACCCAGTCTAGTCACCGAGATGTGGAAGGGGTCGAGAGCGCGGCGAGGAGTAGTGGTAACCCCCACTTTCCACGAGCCAAGGCGGCTACTATAGTAATGGTGGGAGCGTACGATCTCTTTCTAAACTCACATCATTACAAAACAATTAAAACTAAATGAAAATAGAATTTATAGGTATGGAAAATAATGTGTATAAATTAAAATGATTAAAAATATGTCAATATTAAAAAATGTATTTGAAAAAATAGAAAAAATTAATTGAAATTTAAGGAAAATAATCTATAATAATAATCCGCAACTTCATTCATTCATTCATTCATTCATTCATTCTGTCCACACCTAAAGTTGGTCGTTTTTCTATTCAATTGTTTTTGAATAATGTTTTGCTTCTTGGTTTTAACATTTGTTAGTTGAAAATAGGTTACGTTTTTCGTTTGTGTTTATTAGGTAAGTCTATTAACTTTCGTCTGAGGACTGTTGCGGACTTATTTTTTAAAAAATATTGTTCCACAACACTTGAAACTTAAGTATTTCCTGGTTTGATTGGTCATAATATTATAGTGTAAATTATATTTCTTTTAATGCAATTATTAATCAAAAGTTGTATGTTTACAACAGTATTTCTCGTATGTATTCAAAAACTATTTGATATTTAATATTAGAACTTACCAGAAACATATAAAATGCCTAATTTTCACTATATTAATATTGATATTTTTATTAAAAAAGATTATTTTAAAATAATATTTAAATTAGAAAAATTTTTACTTTGAAAAAGTTTACAATTATTTTCAGCTTACAACTTTTTTACGGAACCTCCTACAAATTTCAGCTTTTGGAAATATTTGATTGTACATATTGATAAAATTTACTTATTATTAAAATTTGATGAACGTTTTTTGCTTCGTTTTTGAGATATAAAATATTAAAATTTTTTACTTAAACAGATTATTTCTAAAACTTGAAGTTAATATAGACCAAGTTCACATCGCTCTATTCAACTTGTAATTCAAATTAGACAAGCATTATTACAACCTGCCTAAAGTTTAAAATTGCAATTGAAAAATAGAAATCTAGATATTTATACCAGCAGTTCTTGTCCATTTGTAGGATGTTCCACAAAAAATTTGTAAGCTGTAAAGAATTGTGAAATTTTTCTAATTTAAATATTATTTTAAAATAATTCTTTTTTAACAAAAATATCATCATTAATATATTGAAAATTGAGCATTTTATGTTTCTGGTAAGTTTCAATAGATAGTATCATATATTTTTTAAATAATAATGTTTTTAAAAAATTGCAAAAATTTAAGATTACAAAATACTGTTATAAACACACAACTTTTGATTAATAATTACATTAAAAGAAATACAATTTACACTAGAATATTATGACCAATGAAATCAGGAAATATTTAAATTTCAAGTGTTGTGGAACAATATTTTTTTAATAATATGTCCACAACAGTCCTCAGACGAAAGTCAATGGACTTACATAACTATAAAATTGGTAACTTTTTAAAATAAAATAATACAATTTTAATAATAGTATTAAAAAGGAAAACAAGATTAAAATATATACAGGTATACAACCTGCTTTGTATTTAAATTTTTTTTACAATTTTAATTTAATTTATGTTAAACAAAATTTATTTAAGTTCTTATTATGTAAAATTAAGTTATTCTTAAATATTTTGAGTAAATTGAATATTGGTTTTTTTTAATTTAGAAAATCTAATATTTCTATGAAATTTCATAAATGATTTGAAGATATGAAATCATATTGATTGACCTGATATTGATATGTTTTATACACAGAGCAGCCTTTTCCTTAAAACTTTGAATATGTATTTAGATTCTATCGATTAGGTGTATAATAATAATATATATGTATTATTTACTTGTAGTTACCCTTGTTTGGTCCGTTTGGACTGCAGGTGTTTTTGTGATAAATAAATAAATAATAAAATTTTATTATCATTTATTTATTCATTCAGTCTTTGATTCTGTTTACACCTATTTCGAGCTTTTAATTATTTCTAAATAATACAATAAAAATAATAATAAAGAATGAATGAAATATTATGAATTGTATCATTGAAAAATAAACTATGCACAGTTTTTAAATATTTCTTAAGGTTTTCAAGTACCTTTTTGATTATTTGCTTTCCTTTTGAGAACTTTTTTTTCTTTAGTTTAAGGGTCAAACCACTGACTTTCGACCAAAGGTGGTCGCTTACGATAATAATTAATTTATGCACTTTAATTATATTTTCATTAGATTCAAGACAAATATTTATTTTATTGCTAAATAATACCACCTTAAAATTCCGGAACTAACCCCAAAACACACATTTTTAATCTTATATAAGTTTTTTCTGGATGATATTAAAAAATTAACACTTTTCACATATCTAAGTTTTTATAAAATCTTCAACATATTAATAAATTTTTTCTAGGGTAATTTGCTCAGTTTATGAATTATTAAAGTTTTAAAATGTAATGAAAAACCTTATTTTTCATTTGAACAAAATACACTCTGAAATTTGTCGTTAAAATTATTGACGAAAATAATTTTGAATTTAAAATAAATAACAAATTATCAAACTTTATAGTGTATTTTGTACAATGAAAAGTAACCTTTTTTCAGTACTTTTTTAAACTTGAATAATAATTCATAAACTGAGCAAATTATTCTCTCTAAAATTTAATATGTTGAAGATTTTCTAAAAACTTAGATGTGTGAAAAGAAATAATTTTTTAATTGCATCCAAATATAAAATAAAAAAGAAGAAAAAAAAGAAAAACTTATATAAGATTAAAAATTTTGTGTTTTGGGGTTACTTCTCAAATTTTAAGATGGTATTATTTAGTAATAAAATAAATATTTGTCTTGAATCTAGTAAAAACATGATTAAAGTGTATAAATTAATAATTATGGTAAGTTTCAATAATATTTATTAAGAAGGTTTCTAAAAAATAGATTTTTAAAAATGGTAAAAAGTGACAGCCTTTTGATCAACTTTAAATTGATATTATTATTATTATTATTATTATTATTAATGTTCTTATCATTATTCATAATATACAAAATTACATTACATAAAATAAATATTTGGATGTTAATTAAACATATTTTCTTTACAATATGGGAATGAAATGTTTCCTTTCTAAATAAAAAATATTTGAAATATGCATTAAAAACGCCAATTTTTCTTGACACATGCTTCTTTAATTACAATTTACGGCTGGAAAATAAAAAAATTATCTAAAACAACTTTAGAACTTGAATTTAGACACTTCAAATAATACATTTAATATGGGTTTTAATATTTATTAAAATATGTTAGCGATGAGCTTTAGTTGAAAGACAGTGGTTTCACTCTTAAAGCTTTTTTGCGCTATTAATTTTTAAAGAAAAATGCGTACTGCATTAAATTACTTTTGAAAAAATTTAGTATTTTTATCTAAAAATTATTATTTTTTATTGCGTGAGTAAATTATTAAACTGCTTTAATATTCAATTTAATTATACATTTAAAATTAGAGACAATTATAAATCTAATCATAGTTCAACTAGATTAACAGAAAATAGGATAGACTGAAATAAAGTTTTTACTCTAAAAGAATTAACTTTTTTTGGATAGACTAAAATTATAAAATTATAATCATAAAATTTGGATTTATTTTAGTTTTAATGCATGTAAATTTTTTACAATTAAAACGTTTTTATAAATTGGTTTAAGGGGTCAGTATGGGTTTATTGTACAAATTTTCAAATATTTATTTTTTATATTAGAATATATTTTTGTAACCCAGTCTTTTTATACATGAAAACTGACATTTAAAAGTGACAAAAAATATTTTTCATTTTTATTTTTGATTGTTTATTTCTGCGAAATAGCTGCTTAAAGTTACCCTTAAATTTTACTGGCCGACACGATATCTGGAGTTTGGATTATCTAAAATCAAAAAATCAAGTATTTTCTTTAAATTTGGATCTGTAGTTATCGCATGAACTAGGATCTTTTAATTCCGATGAAAGAAAACAAAATGGGGGAAGTTTAAATTTTTAAACCCTTTTTTTACAACTTAATTTGTTTAAAAAAAGGGTTAAATATAAATAGATTTTTATTACCCTAGTTCATGCCAAAGCGACACGTGCATAGAAGAACCCCTGAAAATTTGAGCTTAATCGGTTCAATAGTTTTTCTTAAATCGTGTCGGCCAGGTCGAAAAACGTTGTTTTTTAAGGTAAAAAGGACTTAAATACATAAATACTTTTCTCTAACATTCCTGTGTATTATCAAATAATGAATTTTACTAATAATGCTGTAATGACATTTGTTTAAACAATTTTTTACTGCTATGATATGCGTCTTATGCTTCTGCAGTATCGCAGTTTTAGCATGTTTTTGAACTCTACTACCTATATATTAGTTTTTATCTTATTTCTATAGGTATATAGTATACGAAATTTATGTTTATGAAAAATAAATTTTTTTAAAAAATGAATCCATACTGACCCCTTAAGTTTAAAATTATTTTAATATGTATATTGTTAGAATTTAAAAATATTTAAATTTGATATAATAATTAAAACATAGAATGATTAAAATTTGAAGCATTAAAAGTTTTTAATAATAATTGAAATTTATTAATATTAAAATTCAAATAATTCCAAGTTCCTAATAATTAAGAGGATGTGATGGATATGAGATCATTTACCACATGACCCACAGACAAAATTTTTCAGCGGTTTTCTCTAGAACTAGGTACTGAATATTTTGCAATGCAATTTTGTCGAATTACCTAAAATATCACCTGGAAGGTCTGCGTACCCCTAACTTATTTGGAGTTTGTCCCAAAATTAACTATTTGAATTTTTTCTAATTTTGAACAATTTTATCAAATTAACTTTTTAGTCAAAATGAGAACACACGATAGAGTCAGAAAGATCTTCCGGTTGATATTTTATATAATTCTATACTAAGTTTCATACCGGGTGTCCCTACATAACGTGAACATATTTTAGGGTTGATATCAGCTCAAAAAATTAAGTAATCAAAGAGTTGTTCGTTTTTTGATTGAACTTTAATTGCTCGAGTTATTTGCAATTCCAAATTGGTCAATCACGCATCGCCTTTACCTTAGAGGGCATGTTCTACTTCACAGGTTATTCCCTCAAAGCTGAAAAAAAGAGTTAAAAAAAAGAATCTTAATAAGCGTGAAGAAAACGAAAATCAAGCACAATAGGGTTCGAAGGCCCCGGGGATCTTTCGGTCCAGGGGGTAATCCGCCTTCACTCTTTGTATTGCCAAAAGTTGACACCTTCAACTTTTTTTTCAGCTTTAAGGGAATAAACTGTGAAGTAAAACATGCCCTCTAAGGTAAAGGCGAAGCGTGATTGGCCAATTTGGAATTGCAAATAACTCGAGCAATTAAAGTTCAATCAAAAAACGAGCAACACTTTGATTACTTAATTTTTTGAGCTGATATCAACCCTAAAATATGTTCATGTTATGTAGGAACACCCGATATAAAAATATTCAGTAGTTTTATAGAGAAGAATCGCTAAGAAATTTTGTCTTTGCGTCACGTGACTATACTGACATCATTCTCCATCATAAGCTCTTAAAGTTTGAAACACATTTTAAAATTACATTAGGGGCATTTTATTTCTAACCGACCCCCTTCAGAAACAATTGCCAATATGAGACAATTTTTAAAAAATTATTTCTTCTACTTACTAACGTCAAATCATTTTTGCAATTAGCAGTTTTAAGAGAAAAATTTCTAAATTTTACAATGATAAAAAGAATTTTGTTCAAACATATATAATTTATATGCAAAATGTATTTTGAAAGTTAACCTTTCAAATATCTCAAAACACGTTGTTTCAGATTCATTAAAAATATATCTTAAAGGAAAGCTTAAATATTCTAGTTTTTATTACCGTAAATTAAATAAAGGACATTTCAGGGGATTTTGAGAAATTAATTAAAATTTACAGTTATTTCAGGGGTTAAGATATGTATGAATTGAGAAACACTTTTTTAGCAGAGTGGCATTTGTCTTTTTTTAAATTTTGTATTTTATTAACTTTTAAATTATGTATATTTAAATAATTTGAAGACTAATAGAATAAAAAATTAAACAGAAATGATATTTAAATAATAAATAAAAATGAAATGATATATAAATAATATATATTATTATTATTATTATTTCATAATGTAACATACAGGTATTTTATACCTTTTTACATGAGGTCCATTTGTATCGATAAATATATATTAATCACATAAACAAAATGCTCTTAGTTTAACTAACACATTCACAAAATAAAACAATTTCTTAATGTCTTGGATATTATCAATTTTCAAGATATCTATTAAAGAGTTAGTTCTAATTTCACTAGCGTAGTTACATTCATTGTAGATTGGACAGTCCAACAAAACGTGTTTAAGGTTTTCGGATTTTTCAGTATTGCATAAAAGAAATTTTTCATTATCACTAAATTTGTACATATATCCTTCCTTGAATTTTAAAGTCTACTCCGTCCTTCCTGCTAGCCTCAGTTGCGCGAAAAGTCTTGTGAAGTTTATTGGTATTCTCCAGTTTATATACATTTCTGTTTTTGGTTCCTTTAATTCTTTTATGTGTTTATAAATTGGGCAGTACCGGATAGTAATGCTCTTTCTCTGTCTTCTATGAACTGCTTCGCTTTCATTTTGTTTAAAAAATCTTGAATATCCTCATATGTTTTGATATTTAGTTCCTTTTTATTTGTATTTCTCTTGTACCTATAACGAGTGGGATCTATCTTCTCAATTTCGTCTATCAGCTTTTCAAACCAATTAAAGGACTTTTTTGATCCAGATCCTTTTTCTTTACCCTCTACCAGGTTTTTAAGGAATATTTTGGGCAGTCTCTCCTCTTTCATACTTTCAATTCTTATAAATAGTCTTAATGCTCTCTTGATTATCTCTGTTTTTAATTTTGTATAGTTAACTTCGAGTCTTAACAAATATCCTGGTGTTCTGGTCGTAAGACTCAGCATTTGTTTAATAAATCTTGATTGGACAATCTCAGTCTTTTCTCCGTGATTCAATCCCCACACGCTTGAAGCATACAACAAAGTTGATGTGACGATTGAATCGAACAATTTTTTTCTTGAAGCCCAACTCTCTGCTTTGGCCAAGATCAGCGGTTTCCATATAGTTCCTAGTGCACTTTTTGCTCCTGAAATAAAATAGTCGGCTGCTCGTGTAAAATTTCCAGATTGGTGGAAAGGAACTCCAAGGTAAACATATTCTTTTACAATCTCAATACTTTTTCCTCTGTACTTAAGACTTATTTTCGCTTTTCTCTTTCCTCCTTTTTGGAAAATGATGATTTTCGTCTTATCTGTGTTCACCGTCAGTCTGGTTATTTCACAGTACTCGCTCAATGTTTGGAGCATTCTCTGCAAATCGGCTTCTGACTCCGCGGTGAGGGTGAGGTCGTCAGCAAACAGAAGTATTTTTCCGTTAGAGGTGCCTCTCCTGAAACCGTTCTCTTCAAAGAACTGTATAACATTCTGGATAAAGAGCAAGAACAAAATCGGGCTCAAAGAGTCTCCCTTAAGGACTCCCATGGTTATTTCAATCTCCTGAGTATATCCTCCATCCTTTAATTTAACTCTCATTTTTGCTTTCTCGTAAATCGATTTTATAATTCTTAAACACTGTCCACTCAATCCCAATCTATGGAGCTTCTGCCACAGTAACTCGTGATTTACAGAGTCAAAGGCTCTTTGAAAATCCACAAAAGCAGTAAAAAGTTTACCCTTTTCCTTCGAGATCGACAAGCCTATTTTGGCTTGTAGTACAAAAATATTATCTTCGCATGATCTACTTTCGTGAAAACCCGCCTGTCCCTCCGGTAGGATTCCAACAGCTTCTGCCCATCTCCCCACTCTTCTAGCCAGAACGTTGGTGAGTATCTTTAGGACTGTATTTTCGAGAGAGATGCCCCTGTAATTCCGTATGTCCGTTTTAGGACCTTTTTTGTGAATCAAAATTTGGTCGAAATTGCACCAATTTTCAGGAATCTTGCCGTCTTTTAAGATTTGGTTAAACTTGTTAATCAAATGTATTTTCGCGTTTCTCGGTAGGGAACTGTAGAACTCATTGACTAGACCATCCTCACCTGGAGATTTATTGCTCCTTAGTTTCTTTAATACTAGGTTCAGTTCATACAGATCTATATTTTTGTCCAAGTAGGGATCTCTTGCATCAAAATAGTTTTCTTCTATGATAGATTTTAGTGGATAGATTTTCTCGTAGAATTCTGTGATACCTTCACTTTCGATTTCACAATAGCCGGTTTTTCCTCTTCAATTTCTGAATTTCTTTACTAAATTCAAAAAATCAGAACTTTTTCTTGTGTTATTTCTACGCTTTTTTAGATCCTCTATGTGTTATCTCTTTTCTTGTTTTATCTTTTCTCTATACTCTTTTCTTTCCTTCACGTAATCTGTTCTTGATTCTTCAGAATTTAATTTTTTAAATTTTCTGTATGCTTTTCTGACTTCTTTCTTTTTCTCTCTACATGCCTTGGAAAACCAGGGCCTGTCCCTTACTTGTATCCTTGCTCCTCTCTCAAATACTTTAGCCATATCTATTTCGTAAGCGGTTTCTTTAATCAGGTCTGTGACTGTTTCAAAGTTTACTTCTTTAAGCTCTTCTTGGCGTGTTTTAATCTTGTCATGCATTATCATTGTGAACGTGTCCTGTTTATTGGGGTCCCAGTAGTATTTTATTCTCAGGATTTCTTCTTCCTTTCCCTTCCTAGTATTTTTGGTTTCGTCTTCCTGGTTTACATTTCTTTTCACTTTCAGACTCTGAGCGAGATGGTCCGAGCCTCCGAGGTCCACAAGCTCGAGGTCTCCAATAGTGTCTAGCCTGCTCCAGTCAACCCACGAATAGTCAATCGTACTTTTTCCATTGGTATTGATAAAAGAGTATTCACCGTTCTCGTCTCCCATTGTCCTTCCATTTACACAAATCAATCCTATTTCACTCATAATGTCGCATAGCATTTCTCCATTGCAGCACGTGGTTTATCAGTATGGTAGATTCATATTTTTCTCTGATATCCCAGATAAAGTCTCTGATCATCAACAGTCTCTCTTTCACATAACTTGGACGTATGTAAACAAATATAAATATCCATTACTTGGAATCTATTAATCCCTTAATGGCTCTCCAGCATGAGTTTATATCTAAGACTTCAAGGTTTTGTACTATATTTTCATCTACTAGTAGACTTATTCCTCCACTCGCACAGCCTTTGTCGTATATTTTCGTTGCTTTGTTTCCTATGTGTCTATAATTGTGAAAATCCTGGTGCAATTTTAAATCGTTTGTAACCCACGTTTCAAGCACACAGATTATTAAAAATTCCTTTAACAAAGTGCTTTTCTCGCCCCCATTTAGGTCTAAGAAATTCTTTATTCCGTGTGCATTCCATACGAGTATTTTTGATTTTACTTGATTTTCTTCACTTTCCTTTTGTTTTTTATTTTTGTTATTTTTCCTCTCGATTTTCTCGTTGATGCTGCTGATTGTGGGTTTCCCAGTTACGAAAAATCCCATCTTCATCTTTGTCTTCTTTTCTTGTAGAATTGTGCTCACTGCAGTTTCGTTCGTTGTTTTTTCGAGACCGATTATGTTCCTGGATATTTGCTTGATAATTTTCCTTTTCTGGTCCAGAGATTCTTGCTTGCCTTACTAATCCCTCATTCTTTCTCCACACCCACAACTCGTTGTTAATATATAATTTCTTGGTACCTAACTTTGCAATATTACCTTGTTTTCGTTCTTCTTGTGCTCTTAAGTAAATATTCTTTTGGATTTCTCTTTCATCCTTCGTCAGGTCGTCGTCCAAATATACTCGAGTACCTCTTAGCAAAGATTTTTTCTCCATTATGGTTCTCTTGTCTTCAAAGAATTTGACTCTCACTTTGAGAAAGTCCTTTTCTATTTTCAATCCTCTTATAATTATGTTTTTCTTCCGGCATTCTTGTTCTCTCTTCAGCTCATCATTTTCCAATTTTTCAATTCTCTTCTGCAGTTTTATCCTTTCCTCGTTCCATTCGTTCGTTTTTGCAACCAATTCTTCCATTTTAGCCTCTATACCTTTGGTGGAGTTGCTCACCTCATTTCTAATCACTTCAAAAATTCCCGCTTTCATTGATTTCAGCATGTTTTCTAAATTGCTTGTGGAATTTTCAGCTGCATCGTTTTTGACGGGCTTTTCTAACGAATTTTTATTTTTATTACTATTATTCCAAGCCTCTTGAATTGATTTATTATTTTTATCGCGTTGAAGAGTTTGTTGATTTGTAGGTTTCCCTTTAAATTTAATTTCATTCTTACTTGGAACTGTATTCATTTTCCGATCGAGCCTTTCTATTTGTTTTGTTTGATTTTTTTGGTCGTTATTAGACATATTTCCCAATTGAAAAAACTTTGAACGATTTGTGCAAGATGTTTCACTTTTCCCTGTTACAAATACGGCTAGAAACCTTAAGTGCCAACTTCACAGAAGTTCACAGATGCACTGATCACTCTCCCTAACCTCACTTTTCACTACTACTGAATGTTGTCAAATTCTCACTTAATTCATTTATTCATAGAGTTTTTTAAATTGATTCGAGACCTCTCAAGTGATCTCCCTCCGAACACCACAACTTTTCTGATCACACTTCTAAATTAACATGAAAAATTCACTTATAACTGCACCGTTTTCGACACGCGTCTACATGCGTTCGCAACACAACATAACCTCCTAAATAATATATATATTTATATATAAATAAAATTATATATAATTTGAAAGTTAATAAAATACAAAATTAAAAAAAAAATGACACTCTGTTCAAAAAATGTTTTAATTCATACATATTTAAACATCTGACACGACTGTAAATTTTAATTAATTTCTCAAAATCCCCTGAAATGACCATTATTCACTTTACGGAAATAAAAACTAGAATATTTAAGCTTTCCTTTAAGATATATTTTTAATAAATCTGAAACAACGTGTATTGAGATATTCGAAAGGTTAATTATTCAAACTTCATTTTGTATATAAATTAAATATATTTAAACAACATTTTTTTTATTATTGTAACATTTAGGAATTTTTCTTTCAAAACTGCTAATTACAAAATTAATTTGGCCTCAGTAGGTAGAAGAAATATTTATTTAAAAATTGTCTCAAATTCGCCGAAATTGGCAATTGTTTCTGAAGGAGGTCGTTTAGAAATAGAATGCCCCATTAATAAAATTAAATTTTTAATATTTAGTTTATAAATATGTAAAAAGTTAAAATACATTTTGTTTACCTTGTTAAGAATCAAAGTGAAATTGAATTATATATTATGTCTTAAAACTCTGGTTACATGAATATTAAAATTTTGCTAAACTGAAGTTTAAAATAATTAGAGTTTAAATCTATAAAAGTTGGAAAAATTAAAATCTGTGTTGATAAAAGTTTTGACGATTGGTTTGCACCTAGAGAAGTTAGTAATTGAAATTTATATTGTTTAAAGAAATTTGAAGAATAAGAAACTTTGATTAATAGACGTTTGGAATAATTAAGATTTGTATAGAAGTTTAAATATAATGTTAGTATGTTTTAAAATAAATAATTTATTACGTTTTTCTCGCTCGTATCCTCTTTGCTATAAACTTTTAATGTTTACTTTTTGATGAATCATTTTTTTTGCATTTATGGGACAAGAAATGATATTAAACATTCAACTCAAAAAAATCATACCTCTTTTAACAAACCTTATATTTCTTATTAAACTGGACTAAAATAATAATTATATGTTAAAAAAAAATTCGTTTAATTTGTTTAGGATCTAATAAAATTAATTTAAAGTAAATCGGATTATTTTTATTATTTAAAAAAATGTATTATTATTTTATAATTAAATCAATTATGTATTAAAATATATATTAATAATAATTACTTTTAAAAACTTTTAAAAAATTAACTTTTAAAAAATGCATTTGACGGAACAAATCATAGTTTAAAGAACAAAACTCTTTTTCTGATTTGATAAAATTTAAATAATAATTATGTAACAGTAAAAAATCAGTTATATTTTTATTTAATCTAATAATAAATTATCTAATATAAAGAAGTTCATACTTTTTACATTTATATTAGTAACAAATGCAGAACGTCATTCTAGCGCGCTGTAGCGCGCGCATATTTTGCTGGTTTAAAAATAAGGAAAAGTTAGAAAATTGAAGAGAATTAATAAACAAACAAAAAATGTAATATTTAAAGAGTAATTGAAAGAAATTGAAATATTATTGAAATAATTAAAAAAACATAAATAAAATACTTAGGGATAATATTTAAAAATTAAATAATATAACTGAATTTTGAGAGATAAATTTTAAAATTGAAAAAATTAATTGAACATTGACGATAATAATTGAAAAATGAAACGCAATATTATTGAAAATTGTAGAAAATAATTGAAAGCAATGAAAAAAATTGAAAATTAAATAAAAAAAGTATCAAAATAATTAAAAACTTGGATAACAATTAAAAACATAAATAACACTGTGTGACAGTGAAAAAAAACTTCTTATCGGACCTAGTGGAGGTTATAGGTCATAAAAAACTAAAAAGAATGGTATATATTAAATCTTTGATACACCCTTAAAATCTTGTTTTAGAGCCAAAAAACCATTTTTAGGTAAATTCAGGTACATAATACTTTGAAACTTCGCCATTTTTTACCCGAATCAAAAAGTTTTTTTTTAATTTAAAGCTTAAAATATACCCTTTGAAGCTGCATAAGAATTTTTTTATTATCATTTAAATTCACGAAGATATAGACCAAAAATGATCAAAAATTTTCATTTTTTGATTGATTTTTCAACTTTGAAGCCAATTTAAATGTCTTATCTTATTAAAAATATTTTTTTTCTTGATGCACATCAAAAGCTTAACAATTGCAGTTTCAAATGACCCCAGATTGAATAAAATTCAATTAAAATTATCAAACTTATTCCACTTTTAACTTTATAGTAACGTCATTAAATTTTGTCCCTATGAACAGTTTTTCATTATTTCCTTCCTCGGATTCATAATTTTGACTAATTTTCAATTTTTATGTATTTTTGCAATGCTTAGATACAATTTTTAGAGTTTAAGAATCATTTAATAAATACTGGTAACAATGTTTAATAAAATTAATATTAGGTACTATCAGGTAATTCTTAACCTTTAAAGAGTGTTTCTTATATTGCAAAAATACATAAAAATTGAAAATTAGTCAAAATTATGAATCCGAGGAAGGAAATAATGAAAAACTGTTCATAGGGACAAAATTTAATGATGTTACTATAAAGTTAAAAGTGGAATAAGTTTGATAATTTTAATTGAATTTTATTCAATCTGGGGTCATTTGAAACTGCAATTGTTAAGCTTTTGATGTGCATCAAGAAAAAAAATATTTTTAATAAGATAAGACATTTAAATTGGCTTCAAAGTTGAAAAATCAATCAAAAAATGAAAATTTTTGATCATTTTTGGTCTATATCTTCGTGAATTTAAATGATAATAAAAAAATTCTTATGCAGCTTCAAAGGGTATATTTTAAGCTTTAAATTAAAAAAAAACTTTTTGATTCGGGTAAAAAATGGCGAAGTTTCAAAGTATTATGTACCTGAATTTACCTAAAAATGGTTTTTTGGCTCTAAAACAAGATTTTAAGGGTGTATCAAAGATTTAATATATACCATTCTTTTTAGTTTTTTATGACCTATAACCTCCACTAGGTCCGATAAGAAGTTTTTTTACTTTTTTTTATTTTGTAACACAGTGTAATTCATGAAAATAAGTACCTGATGAAAATAAATTTAATCAATTAGTTTGAGTCAAAGAAAATTAACTTTTTTAATTTAAAAATGAAAAAAATGAATAGGGTAAAATAAAGGGTACATTGACCGACACCCTGACAGTAAACAATACTTAATTATTATTAAATACGTAATAAATAGAAAAATAACGATATTAAAATATATTTTGAGGCAAAATTACATAAAATGTAATTATTAGCAACTGATAAAATTGATGTTTTAATTAATCAGTTTATATTTTCTTTAATATTTCTTTATTTAATTCGAGTTCAAAAAAAAAAGAAATAACCTCAAAAATGGTGCTTTATGTTGACAAATTTTCTAAAAGTCAGCAAGTCGTTTAAAAATTACATTTTAAGTAGTATTAATGAAAAAAGTATTCTTTATTGAATAGTTTTAATAATTATACGTTGAAGAGAGGGTAATGTTCACTGTTTTCTGACAAGATACTTTTAAATTCATATTAAAATATTTATCAAAGATTAGTAATTATTTTACGCACGTTCAGCAGAAATTTAGAACATAGATAATTTATTTTGCATTGATTTCAAACACAAATCTTTAATATTTACTCTGTAATTATAAATCAGTTAAAAATGCATGACTACCCGTTATCCTATAGATAATAATAATTATTGAAAATATTGAAATATATACATCCAATTTCCATTAATAATAAAACTACTAAAAACCAATTAATTAGAAAATACTAAAAACATAATCGAACAAGTAATTGTAGAATTAATTATTATCCGTAATTTTAAGTTAGTAAATAAAATTAATTAATTAATTTATTTGTTTGTGTATTAATATATTATTATAACATTAATTATTTATTATAAATATAAATATTATGAATATAATTCATTTACTATTATAAAATTAATTTTTCATTTTTAAATTTAAAAAGTGAATTTTCTTTGAATCAAACTAATTGATTAAATTTATTTTCGTCAGGTACTAATTTTCATGAATTATTTATGTTTTTAATTGTTATTCAAGTTTTTAATTATTTCGATACTTTTTTATTTAATTTTCAATTTTTTTCATTGCTTTCGATTATTTTCTACAATTTTCAATAATATTGCGTTTCATTTTTCAATTATTATCGTCAATGTTCAATTACTTTCTTCAATTTTAAAATTCAGTTATATTATTTAATTTTTAAATATTAACCCTAAGTATTTTATTTATGTTTTTTTAATTATTTCAATAATATTTCAATTTCTTTTAATTACT
Organism: Ganaspis brasiliensis; assembly: GCA_037103525.1. Classification (NCBI taxonomy): domain Eukaryota; kingdom Metazoa; phylum Arthropoda; class Insecta; order Hymenoptera; family Figitidae; genus Ganaspis; species Ganaspis brasiliensis. The sequence continues at coordinate 290,548 of JAZKLR010000526.1, forward strand.
CTTTAAATATTACATTTTTTGTTTGTTTATTAATTCTCTTCAATTTTCTAACTTTTCCTTATTTTTAAATTATATTCCTCAAATTTCAATTAATTTTTTCTATTTTTCAAATACATTTTTTAATATTGACATATTTTTAATCATTTTAATTTATACACGTTATTTTCCATACCTTTAAATTCTATTATCATTTAGCTTTAATTGTTTTATTAAATTTGTGTTTATTATATTGAAAATGCAATTTTAGTGTTGAATTATTTCAATGATTTGTTTACATTTTCAACTAATTTAATTTATAAATATTACAGTCTTTCAGTTATTTTAAACTTTTTCCTATTATTTTTTTTTTAATTTAAAGTATTTTCAACACTTTCCAATGATATTTTTCAGTGCTCCTAATTATTATAATTTAGTTTTCATTAATTTATTTAATTTTCAATTACGTACTTAAACAAAATAGTTGAACTGTGATTACAAAGAAATTTGATAATTACAGGGTATAAATAAAGAGTTGAAAATATTATTGACATTTTAAGAATATAATTTTTAAATTTAAAAGTAAATAAACTATTGCGCAAATAATTTAAAATTAAGAAAATAGTTGAGAATGGTAGAGTGAACATTGACAATAATGGTTGGATTTTACAGAAAAGTTAATAAGTTAAAAAGTTGTAATTGACAGACTGAGCAACTGTATATTAGCAATGGAAAAAAAGAATTAAAAGCTGTGGAAATAATCCACAAAATAGAGGAACATAACTATTGACTGAAGAAAATAAATTAGCATTTTATTTGGAAATAGGACTACAATAATTAAAAAACCGTAAACACCACAGAAAATAAAAGGACAAAGGGGCCTGTCATATGAGTTGAGTAGGGTGAGATACGCACAATATAAACTATTTCCAAATTTCTTCTCATTCGCTTTCCAAGTCGACCGCCTGACAAGCTACTAGTGGTGGGAGAGCGACTCGTCGCAACTACTCGCTCTTTCGCATCCATGTAGAACGGGCTTGAGGTGGATATGTAAAGCTTACTTAAGAAGACTAGAGACAAGAGTACACTGCCGAAAAAATTAGACCGAAATCTGACCGACTTTGGTCAAGTTTTGGTCAAGTTTGGTTTGAGGCAAAAAATTGTAGTTAGTTAGTGAAATCGGATGAAAAAAATTAAAAATCATGTCAAATGAATTTATATTTAGTTGATTTGAGCAAAAATTACCGTAAAACAGGCTAACTTCGCTCATGTAGGGTAACTTCGCTCAGTGGAAACTTTTTTCTCAAAAATTATTTATTGTTATTTCTAAGAAGAAAAATATAAAATTTGCAATTGCTAATGTTAAGAAAAGTATCAAACTGTGTCTCAAGGGTATTTGAAAGTAGAATTATAGTCAAGTTTTAATAAAAATAATATTTATTTAAAGATGTCTATTTTGCTCATTGAACAAGTAGTGTGTAAAAGTCGCTTGTGAAACCTATATTTAATAGTATATTGTGCAACTAGGGAGGAAAGTGAGTGATTTCGCGAGTGTGAGTTTGTAGCACGAGCCGAAGGCGAGGGATGCAAACACATGAGTCGATAATCACTTTTCTCCCGTGTTGCACATACTATTTTTTCTAACACACGTATACCGAAAGTATAAAAACATTTGCTGATAAAAATTAGTTAACATTAGCAGAGTGACAATCAGCGAAAAATGCGCTTGGACTTCTGTCCATTCCGCATGCGTCATTATCATAAAACACAATTCCGCATGCGTAATTCTCATGAGACACTATTCTGCATGCGTGATTATCATAAAACGCTATTTTGCATGCGTAATTGTCATAAAACTCTATTTCTCATAAGGATTTATCATGAAACATTTGTTTCCTTGTTAATGGCGTCACCGGGAGGGAATGTACATTCCCTCCCTGTTAGTGACGTCACGGGGAGGGAATGTAGATTCCCTCCCTGTCAATGACGTCATGGGGAAGAAATATAACATTCCCTCCCTATCGCCGGGAAAGACTCACTTTCTGACCTCTTCACAGGTAAGAAAGATTGTACTTTCGGTGCGTGTGTTAGAAAAAATATTTTATGTTAAAATCATGTAATAATCTTATTTCCTATATCCCTGACATGATTTAGAAAAAATAAAATTACTGAAAAGTTGAATAGATTTTGAAAAAAAGTCAATTTAAAAAAAATATTTCATATTTGTTGGGTAATTTTGTTCATGAATACAATGTATCATTCAATTGTTTATCAAGTATCTAAGGTCATTTCTCATGAAAAATTAAAAAATGTTATCAAGTTATAAAACACAAAACGTGGTTAAATATTTATTCTAATGACTGTAAATATTATTTAAATAATATTATTTTATTTCTAATGATTTTATAAAGTGATTATAGCTTGTAAACTAACATATTTTTGTTGTTAAAAATTAAAGTCGTTAAAGTCGAGCGAAATTACCCCACATTGAGGCGTAATTTCGCTCACAGTAAAAAGGTATATTAAATAGGTTTACGCAATATATAGTAATTTTTTTCATTCATGAAATTAAAGAGGAATAGTCAGAGATTATATATTTTCAGTACCAAAATTTATTATTAACTTTTTCCTATACTTTTTACAAAAAAACATGGAAATTTGAGCGAAATTAGCCTGTTTTACGGTATATTAAATAAATCTGTAATTAACAAGTAATATTACTTATTAAAATCAGTTCTATTTATTATAATTTTTGCTCAAATAAACGAAATATAAACTAATGTGGCATGATTTTTCTTTTTTTTTTTAATCAGATTTTAATAACTACACTGAAACAAAAAGAGGCTCGCTTTCATTGAAAAGTGCACTGCTTGCCTTGTTTAGGGTCTGTTGCGCGCTCTCAGGGGAACGTTACACGCCCCTTTGGTGTGTGTAGCTGAACTCACGTCAAAGTGCGATACGAAACCTCCGAAGGTGCAGCAGCATAACCTCTTTTCTTTCAGTGATAATTACAATTTTTGCCTCAAACCAAACTTGACCAAAACCTGACTAAAGTCGGTCAGATTTCGATCTAGCGTTTTCGCCAAGTTTAGTAACTCCGATGTTTTCGTACGAAAAGGTTTAAAGTGAAAATGAATTGCCTTTCAGGTGGAGAGATCTACATACTGAAGGAAAGTTTCCTTCAGTAAGGTTGAACAGTTTCATTAGGAAACTGTTACCTGCGCGTCAAATTACTATTTTGGGTTTCTACGCATACCCCACCACTTACGTGACTCTCCTGTCTCCAGTCTTTTTGGTGGTGGGGTATGCGTAGAAATCCAAAATAATAATTTGACGCGCAGGTATCAGTTTCCCCTAGAATGTAATGTGTGTTTTCACTTCAATCTTCACCACAGGTGGAGCGACTGAATACCACGAGGGCGCACTAGCTCCCGATGGTCTGATTGGCTGATACGATGTACAGTCGAAATCATATAGGACTTATCTCGTAGATAAGATATTTGGTAGACCTAATATAATAAACTTTTAAGCTTATGTATGACTAACTTGTACATAAAAACCTATATATTATTTTTACAAAATAGAAAATATAATATTATATTAAAATAAAAAGAACTTATTTAGGTTAATATTAACATCTGTTGATAAAACAAGTAGTGAAACTTAATTTTCTTACCTTTTCTAAAGTTCTTTCATATGTTCGAATACTTTCTATTAAACTGATAGCGAATGGATACAGTTGATTTGCTTGATGTGCTTTATTAACGATTGCCAATGGTACGCGAAATCCAAGATTTTTTAAATTTCTTACTTCCTTAGAAAGAGTAATTATTTCTGGTAGAAAATTGACTTTCAGTTTCAATACATTCCCACGACCTAATCGAGAACGTACACTTTCTATTGCAAAAATTCGACCAGTTACACCAATATTGCGCTGCTGTACTTTGCGAGCCCACTCATCAAAAATTTCTTGTGTGGAAAGTTTTGTACGAAAACTATCACCATCTGCTTTTAGTTTCTGTCCTTCAATGTGGTTTTCCCAGCCTTTGCCTATTGATAGATAAAATTGCATATAAAAATAATACATCGATAATCATTTCAAAAAAAAGCATCGCAGTAAAATAGTTTATTAATCAACAAGGGTATAAAGGCTGTAATTTGTTTACGTTGATGTTTGTAGCATGAGCGTCAATCGAGTGCCGCCCGAGACGTGAACGAGTGCTCAAACAACAATGTAAACAAATTGGTCAGCCTTCCGAAGGCGTAAAAGAAGTGATTTCAGGTAACCTGATGACAGAGACTGAAAACTATTAATTTGTTTGGCTGTATAAAAATGACATCCATTTCTAACCGACTCGGTTAAACCGAGGGCAAAAAAATACATGCGCCACGCATCCATTTTTGCCCAAGGGTGAAAATGGACGCCATTTTCACATAGTCGAACAAATAAATGGTTTTAGATCCTGTTTTCAGGTATCTCAAAGCGCCATATTTGCGTCTGTGGGATAAAAATTAATTTCTTCGACAGATGAAAAGGCTAATACCACAACTCATCTACACAATCGTCCTTATTGTTTTCTGTTTTCTTTCTGTGAAAAGTATGACAAATAAGGCTTAAATGTTTTTAAGAAATCACACAAATGCATAAGGCTCAGTCTAGCTCAACCGTGTCAACAAAATTCCATTGATTTTCTGAAATGTTAAAACTTTCATAAAAATCTGTAGTTCACAACATAACAAAAAAAAATTTTAACCGTTTTTTGAAATTACATGTCTTTGTTAGTTTTTTTACATTAACAAATTTTTACAACATTTTAAAGAAAAATTAATAACTTAACAGTCAAATGCAATAAATTAATGAAACTTATGTGGATTATCTAAAAATATTCACTCTTTTTAACGAATATAATTTCAAATTTTTAATAAAAAAATTACAAATTTTTAATAACAATTTTATAAACAATTTGAGATGTTTATGTGTTCTACCCTTACGGTTGAGATGAAACTCATAGGAAATGTACACGAAGGTGTCTTCTTTAAGTTTCTAAAAAAAAAATTGGTATTTTCAATAAGAAGTGTAGATAATATATTTATTTTCTCTTTGTGCGCCAACCGTTACGCTGCGAGAAGCTCCGGCAAATTGTGGTCAGAATCGGCAATTTACTGTTCAAAAAAGTCTACAGCCTCCAAATTTTAACCAAATTGGTTGAATCTTGATTTAAAACACTCTGGAATAAATACTTAACAACTTTAAGAAAGCACTTTTTTGAATTTGTGTTTTCATTATTATTATTTTAATGTTAATAACAACATAATGACAAAGTGTTTAATACATCTTCATTTTTATCAAATAAAAGTCTTCGACTTTTATTCATTATAAATTCATCATTTATTCATCATAAATTCATCATTTATTCATCATAAATTCATCATAAATTCATCATTTATTCATCATAAATTCATCATTTATTCAGCATAAATGATATTTATGCTGAATATAATTTAAATCAACTGACTATTGATGTCTATAAGGCAAAAAATGATGTTTTGATAAATAATAAAATTGTTTATTCAGTTAATAAATTTTTTAATTCATTTCCCTGTCGTAAGTAAACCACTCAAAATCCACTGAAAAAACCACTGGCCCAGTGATTTTTCAGTGGTCTGACCTGCATATCTTCAGATAGAATTTTTTTTGGAGTTGGGGTAACAATAGTACAATAGTTTTAAATGCCAAGTAGTTTTGTAGGGGAGTAAACTTCGACTCTTTAACGAAAAAAATTTACAAGCAATTTGACCTGGAAATTCAGGTCGAACACCGATTCCTGATTGTAATTTTTTTTCCTTTTATGGTTCCCGTAACCCAAAATTTTTATGATTAAAAACTTTTGCAATTTCAAAAATTAAAATTTCAAAAATAAAAATATGAAATCTACTTATTTTCACGATTAGGAATATAAAAAAAAATTCTAAAAACTATTAAAATTGAAGGAAAGTAAATTTTCAAAGCTATTTTTATTATTATGAAAAATAACTTTTTTGAGGAAATTTTTAGATATTCTTTATCGTTAGAACACGTAGAATATTAATATTTAATATTTGAATTTATTAATGCGAAATTAGAGAAATTTTTGTTCCCGATTTTTAATTAAATTCAGGAGTCTTCAAGTTTTATGATCTCTCTGAACCCTTCTACGAGGCCTTGAATATATTAAAAATTGACCTGTGAAAAATTTGTTTCTTAACAAATAAAAAGGTTTAAATTTTAATGATAGAAAATTGTTTCTTTTAAATTTAGAATCTGTAAGTTCTAACAATTACGTACATATAAAAATTTCCCCAAAAATCCTAAATTTAAATGAATAATATCGTATCTCATAAACGGTAGCAGATATTAAAAAACTGATGTCATTTTTGGATTTTTGAATAGAAGTTTGTATTATGTTAATAGTAATAACATATATTTATATAAGTGGCTAAATTCTTAAACAACAAATATAATATTGGAATAAATAATTTAAATTATTTAAAATTGTAAAAAAGAAAGGTTATCCTTCCATTTTATGAGGGTAAAGGCCATAAAACGGTTTGGGACTTCCAGGCCAACTGTCATAAATCAACCCTCACAATAGATATTTTCAGTGGCGAATTGTCCCAAATCACAACTGAGAAACCACTTAAAAACAACTGGGATTTCAGTGGTTCTGTCTCAGTGATTTTTCAGTGTTTTTCTTTCGACAGGGTTAAGTTAACAAATGGAAAACGCACATATAAATAAATTGAAATAAATTAATTTTTTTGCAATTATTTTAGTATTTAGTTAAAATTGACAGTTGTACATGAATATTGTTTAAAAAGAGTTATTTGTCATTGTTATAAATAAATTAAATTGACAAATAAGCTGCTCACTTATTTTTTTTTATCGAAACAGAATCATTTTTTCTCAAATTTTTATGATTCTGTTGACAGTAACAGTTTTTTATGAATCTTGTTCAAAAAGTGTTATTTATCATTTTTATAAGCAAATTAAATTAACAAATGAATAGCACTAGAATCAAACTTTCAAAAAACTAGAAAAAACGATTAAGTTTCGATAAAAAACAAGTGTCTTATTCATTTGTTAATTTAATTTGGTTTAATTAGCTAATTTTTCGCCTTTAAGACATCAATAGTTAGTCGATTTAAATGATATTCAGCATAAAGACGACTTTAATATAATAAAAATAAAGATGTATTAAACACTTTGTCATTATGTTGTTATTAACATTAAAGTAATAATAATAAAAACACAAATTTAAAAAAAGTGCTTCCTTAAAGTTGTTAAGAATTTATTCCTGAGTGTTTTAAATCAAGAGTCAACCCATTTGGTTAAAATTTGGAGACTGTAGACTTTTTTGAACAGTAACAGTCACAGTGGTTCAAAATTCAAAAAAGGCGGACATAAGTCAAAAAATGAAAGTGGTTTGACTGTTGAAAAACTTAACATACATACAGCTAAATATGTTGCCCACATTTGAACGAGAGGATTTAGATTTAAATTTTATTTATTTCTCGACAACATCGGTCCAAACACACAAATATCAGGTAATTAATCAATACCCGTTTTTTCATGAACTAGTGCAGTTACTTTAAAATGTTATAAGTTACAACAAAAGCGAGCTATGTTAATTTTGTAAAATGAAGAATTTTTCGAAAGGTGTGTAAAACATAGTGACAAAGAATTATTTACAAAAAATTAATATTTTTTTTTTATTATTGTTATAAACTTAGAATGGAATTAATTTACTTAATTAGATAACAGTTATTCAGAAAAAAATGCATACCTAATTTTTACCACCTATTACCCCCCTAGTATTTTTTTTCAGAGTTGATGGAAACATTTTATGAAACTTATCAAAAAATTGACTACTACCTCTTGTTACTTTGAGTTTAACATTAATTGTTCTTCTGTGTAAAAGGTGCTTAGTGATAATTTGGAAGATCATCAGTCCAAACAAAGAAATATATTAAAGTTTTTTTTTGTGCAGTTTGTGATTTTAATTTTTTCAAATGAAAGAGTTTTGTGGAGGTAAGTCAAATAGTGCTCGTTTTACAAAATTCAAAATGGCAAGAGATTTTAAAAAAAATTATTAGACTCGATTGTAACTCGATACTCAGGGGTTTTCGGGATTCCTGATTACGAATCTTATGTTCGTTTTTCAAAATTCAAAATGGCTGATTCAAAATAGCGGGAGATTTGTAAAAAAATTGATCGGATTGATTGAAAAATTGATTCGATTGAAACTGGATACTCGGGAGTTTTCTGGATTCCTGATTACGAATCTTATGTTCGTTTTTTAAAATCCAAAATGACTGATTTAAAATGGCGGGAGGTTTGTAAAAAATTGTTCGGATTTGATTGAAACTGGATACTCGAGGGTTTTCTGGAGTCCTGATTACGAATCTTATGTTCGTTTTTTTCAAAATCCAAAATGGCTGATGCAAAATAGCAAGAGATTTGTAAAAAGTTGATCGAATTCTATTGAGACTGCATACACGGGGGTTTTCGGGATTGCTAATTGCGAATATGATGTTTGTTTTTCAAAGTTCAAAAGGGCGGACCTAATGTGGCGGTAGATTTTAAAAAAATTAATCGGATACCATTGAAACTATATCCTCGGGGGGTTTCGGGATTTCATGTCCACCATATTGGATCTGCCATTTTGTATTTTCCAAAAGTAATATCAAATTCGAAATCAGTGACCCCAAAGACTCCCGAGTAACGATTTTTAGAAAGATTTAAGCACTTTTTGCACTTCATGACCGCTATATTGGATCCGCCATTTTGTTTTTTCCAAAAATAATCTCAAATTCGAGACCAATGACCCCAGAAACCCCCGAGTAAGGATTTTTAGAATGATTTAAGCACTTTTTGCATTTCATGACCGCCATATTGGATCCGCCATTTTGTTTTTTCCAAAAATAATATCAAATTCGAAATCAGTGACCCCAAAAACCCCCAAATAACGATTTTTAGAACTAGGTGAGAATTATGACCATTTCATGGACATTTCGCTTCCAAGTAAGCAAAATAATTTGCTTCCTCATAGAGGAAGCAAGAAATTAATAATACATAAGTTAATTAGAGAAGTTGTTAAAAAAAAATTTTAATGCAAAAAAAAATGTAAAAATATGAATTATTTTACGAATTCTTGATCAATTATAAAAGATATATAGGTCAATCGATTCGTTTTGAGATAAGGAATATGATTTTTGTATTCATTAAGTTGTATTTTTAGCATAAAAAAATTTTTTGTCAAAAAACGATTTTTTTCGATGAAAAAAGGGGCTCAAAAAAATTTGGTTGGGTATTTTAAAAAATCCTTGTGTCCAAATTTAGATATTCATGAGCTTAATAAGTCATCCAAATTTTATTGGAATCCGTTTAAGCGTTCTCAAGATATCTTGTACACAAAAAACGCTATACACACACACACACACACACACACACACACACACACACACACACACATACATACATACATACACACACACACACACACACACATACATACATCTGGACATTTGCTTAGAAATGAAAATTTTCGCTTTTTAGATGAAAATGAGTCGATTTAGACTATTTTTGGAAAATCGAAAATCTTAACGATCACAAAGCTTCCTCTATGAGGAAGCAAATTAAGTACTTTTGCTTCCTCGTAGAGGAAGCTTTGTGATCGTTAAGATTTTCGATTTTCCAAAAATAGTCTAAATCGACTTATTTTCATCTAAAAAGCGAAAATTTTCATTTCTAAGCAAATGTCCAGATGTATGTATGTGTGTGTGTGTGTGTATATAACGTTTTTTGTGTACAAGATATCTCCAGAACCCTTTAACGGATTCCAGTAAAATTTGGATGACTTATTAAGCTCATGAATATCCAAATTTGGACACAGGGATTTTTGAAAATACCCAACCAAATTTTTTTAAGCATCCTTTTTCGTCGAAAAAAATCGTTTTTTGACAAAAAAAATTTTCATGCTAAAAATACAACTTAAAGAATACAAAAATCATATTCCTTATCTCAAAACGAATTGATTGACCTATATAACTTTTATAATTGATCAAGAATTTGTAAAATAATTCACATTTTTACATTTTTTTGCATTAAAAAATTTTTTTTAACAATTTCCCTAATTAACTTATATATTGTTTATTTCTTGCTTCCTCTATGAGGAAGCAAATTATTTTGCTTACTTGGAAGCGAAATGTCCATGAAATGGACACAATTCACACCTAGTTTACACTTTTGACCACGTTTTTGGCGATTTGAACCACTGTGCAGAGTAACGGTTGACGCGCGAAGAAAATAGTATATTACAAGGGTTAATTTTGGTACTTGAAGTAAACAAAACAATTTTACATTGCTCTATTTAGGGGAATGTCTTAATGCGCGGGCCACTTTTAGATAGAAATAAAAATGTGTTTGCAACTGAATTAAAAGAATTAATGTACTCAATTAGATAGCTAAAGATGTTAGCTAACTAACGGAGTACATTAATTTTTTTTAACTCAGTTGCAAACACATTTTTATTTCTATTTAAAAGTGGCCCGCGCATTAAGACATTCCCCTACATTAAACTTTAACCTTTTTGAATAGAAAGTTTTTAAATTTAATATTTTCTAAATAAAACAAAACGCCTTCGACAAATTTTAATAGCAAGTAAGTTATATTAATAATAATAAATATTTAAATTCTCAAATTATTGGGAGCTCCCAAAAAAAAGTTAGATGCTTTAAAAAATCTTGAAAATTTTCACAAGTACAAAATTTTCAAATTATATTATTATTTTAAAATAATGTATTTTAATAAGATTTCTATCATTTTTAGGATCAAAATAACGGGATTTATATTTCTGGTAAGTTTTAATTTCTAAAATTTAATAATTTTTTAAATATAACGTCTTTTTAAAGAGCCAGTATCATTTTGACACATGACTTAATTTAAGATTGTTATATTGTACAGAATGAGAATGTTATTTTGTACAAATGCTAAATGTTATTTTGTACTATTTTGAAAAATGAATTTGTATTTTGTACAAGTATTTAAAAACTGGATTTAATTGTGATCCCAAAGGTTTTTAGCTTCTTTAAAAAATTGTACAAAATAACAAATTCATTTTTCAAAATTGTACAAAATAACATTTAGCAGTTGTACAAAATAACATTTCCATTCTGTACAATATAACAATTTTAAATTAAGTCATGTGTCAAAATGATACTGGCTCTTTTTAAAAAGTGAAAAATTTAAGGTTACGAAATCACATTGTAAACCTCCTACATTTGATTAATAAGAACTCTTAAAAAAAAATAGAATTTACACAATAACACTATGGTTATTGGATTCAGAAAAGTTTAAAGTTTCATATTTTCTGAAACTTTTTTTTTCAAAAAATATGTCAACGACTGCCCTCAGTTGAAAGTCAATGGTTTGACCCAACAGCATGACTGCATTCAAAGTGCCAAAAAAATTGATTTTTTTCTTTGAAGAGTTTATATTTTATTAAAATTGATAAAAAGATGTAAAAACTACACTAGAAAATAGGATACAATGCCCAACAACAAAAATATTTGTTAATTTTTTGATTTTAAAATCAACATTTTTTTAGTCAGTAGACGAAATGTTACATTTATAAGAGTACTTAATTGATAACTTCAGGAAATAAATTTTATTGAAATGTAAACAAGCTTCTACAACTTGTTTATAAATGTTCAAAATAAGATTCTTATCTTTATTGTGAAATTTAGTAAGTTTAATTTAATTTATTTGAATCAGTATGTATAGTTCTTTAATAAAATTCAATGGATTAGCATTTTATTTTAATTTAATTATATGTGACTTATTTGAACAGTCGGAGTATTAACTATTTTATTTCTTTGTTTAATATTAGATATCTCTGTAGATGATTCTCAGGATGTGTGTAAAAAAGTAAAAAATGATACGTTTGAAAGCTACACAGATTTAGTAAAATAAAAATACAACAGTTCCAAGATGAGATCTATACTTTATTTTTAAAGTAACAAATTGTATTACTAAAACTCGGGGTCAAAAATTGGGTAGAGAAAAAGTTTTAAAATATTGTGCCTGTTAAAAGAAAACTATAAAGGCCAAAAGCTAGTTTTGCCGTCAGTGAAAGGCACAAAGTAAAAAAAAAATATGTTGAGATAACATTCTATATTTTACATATATTAAATTATATAAATGTTCATATTTTCTATAAATGTATCATTATTATTCTCATTATATAACAAAAAAGAATACAAATTTATTATCCATTATATGTAAATTTCAAAAATTAAGAAGAAGGCAAACCTTCATGATTTAAATTTACGCGGGTACTTTTCTTGGAATTACTACTATAAACACACCCGCCCATATTTTCTTGACACACAATTTTTTCTGTGACTGAAAGGGCGAATTTAACTATTTCTCTTTTACACCCGTCTTCGGAAAGTATGCAAAAAATACGTAATTTTGGTCAGGTGGGCAAACTAATTAATTTCTCTTGTTTTGCCCGTCTTCAGAACGCATGCATTTTTGGTCAGAGAAGCGAAATAATTCATTCTCCTTATTTCGCCCGTGCTGGCGATTTAGATGCGTCGTAATAAATATTCTTTTAGTAGGCATTAAAATTGGAGTAAGGAATCTATGTTTTTTTAAATAAATTATTACTATTGGATATTAAGGAAGTTCTACCGTAAATCGATTAATCAAACAAATTTTGATAAAACTTAGTGTACTGCTAGATAAAGTTTCTACAATTTTGTAGTTAAATTTTTGAGACCTGTAGGTTCTTGGGAAAAAAGTTATGATCGATTTATTTCTTCACTGTTTAACCTGTTTAACATTGATTCTTATGAGAATTCATTACTCTGTCACATATATTTTCGTACTAAAAATTATTAATTGACGAGATAGTGATCAAAGTTTGTATAGTTAAACACAGATATGTAATGAACCGATATTGTATTTAAAAAAGGACAATAGGTTCCTGTGAGAGTTGCAATAAATTAATTTGTAAAAATATTTCACGTTTTACACGATACAGTTCAGACGTTCTGATATTTTAAAATGTTAATTTTGATCGCACATGAAAAATAGTCATATTAAAAAGGTAAATAAAGTTAATAAAGTTAATGAATACAATTGTTTAATTGTATATCAGTAAAATTAAATTTAAACCTAACCACAAAAAAATGGTCTCTGTTTTGACTAGTATCGTCATACGGTAGAATCTCTTTAAGTAAACATTAGTTTTTAAAAAAATTTTTAGAATCTTTCAGTCTTTAATTTTAAAAAATTTGCAAGTTTTTAATTATAAAAGAATTTTTAATTTATATTTTTTGAAAAAAATGTGACATGTATATAATGAAACAAGAGAAAATGACATGGCAAAGCATACATAAAAATGCCACGATGCGCAGTCGTATTCTATGTATTCTACAGTACCTACGGCTGCGCAGTAAATTTTTATCCTCCCCAAAATGGTGCACTATGTTTATGTTACGGGCAATGTCCGAAATCGGGCATTGTTGACATTGCCCAAAATCACTGGGCATTGTCGTCAATGCCTTAGAAAATCCACCAGTGTTCACAATTTTTTAACAATGACTCATGCTTGGGCAATGTTATTTACCATGTTATTCACTAACAGAAAATAGTATGTGATTTTTTTATTTTTGCACGACAGACTGTTGTGTCATTTCGAGGTGCATTTTTTAATGTTTCTAAAACATTTGCACTTATGATGTGGTGGTCGCCATCCTGTTTTTTAATTGCACTTCTCGTACCCTTGTGCCCCAGAAACGCTATTTTTTAATGCAGCTGTTCTAAGTGATATGAGATTGTCAGAAACGTCTTCTGCGTTTATCAGATTTTCGCTGCACTTGTGAAATTTACTCACCACATACATTTTGTTTAGTGTGCCGTGATATTCAGTCTCTATTTATGAACACTTGATTGCAAACTTAACTTTTTTACACTGATATTAGTCTAATCAATACATTTATAAAGTCGATTACAAAGAAAATGATATTAACTTTGTTTATAACATCGTTTTATCAACTTTCGACGACTATTATTGCGTTTCTACAATTTTTTTAAATTATTTTCAATTACAATATTCTTTCGAATTTTATGTGACAAATAAGGAAACACGTGTTTTTTATTTAATATAAATTTCAGAACTAATAATTTTTTACAATAATATAATAATTAATTAAATTTTATTATTCATTATCAACATTGCCCAACTTAGCCTGGTCATTGTCGACAATGCCCGGAAAAGCCGTGTAAAATGAATAATTTTAGACTTTGCCCGAAATCTACGGTCATTGTCGACAATGCCCAATGACTGTGGGCATTGTCAACAATGCCCGGATTCCGGACATTGCCCGTAACATTTATATGAAATCATTATAAAATTAATAATAATAAAAATTGTTTTTTGGTGCATTCTTTGCCATGTCATTTTTCTCGTGTGGTCGCTAAATAATGACATGCAAATGACTCGAAAGTAATAACACGCATTTGTGTTCTTATTTTCATGTCATACTTTTCCATAAGGGATACTTCTACAAGGGTTGTACAAAACGACAGCGTGCGTCCTACTGGTTAAATGAACATATCTCTCTCAGGGCCGTGTCTAGGAAAATTTTCACCCAGGGCAAAACTTTCAATCGGCGCCCCCCCTCCTTCATCTATTTTCCCATTCTGAATAAAATTTTGTTTTTAAATTTTTACATTTACTCACCTTATTAAAAACCTATAAATATAATTTTATTTAGATAAAAGCGTCACTGTTGAGAAAAGTTGTGCAGTAAATTTTGCATTAAAATAATTTAGAGTTGGGATATCTTGACATTTTTATGAGAGATACATGTTTTAAATAGTATCTAATACTTTAGAATTTCCTTTTTTTCATTTGTAAAAATTTAAAAAAATTTTTCGCATCATTGAAAAGAGGAGGAAAAAACCTTCCGAAAACATATAGGTCAAATTTTTGTCTACCATGTTGCATAATAGTTATGATTTTTCAAAAAATCCCCTCTTCACACTTGACCAGAATCTTCAACCCCCTCCCCCTTCTACAATTTTCATTAGAATTGCATAATAATTGGTGGTTTAAGTACTGACATACAATACTACATTTTGTGCAAATATTAAAATATAATATTTTTATGTTCCAAATTAAATTTTTTTTTTTTCATTTAAAATTGTGTACTTCCAAATTTAGCGCCCCTAAAATCATAACGCCCAGGGCGGTCGGCCCCTTGGCCCCCCACCTCGAAATTGGTCGCGTACAATTAAGGTGTCCTACATTCGTCGCATTTTCCATCAACCAAGGCCACCTGCGGTATAGTACACAAATAATAAGTATTGTCTCTTCTTATTATTCTTACCAAGGCTTAACAAACCCAAACAAACAGGCCTCACAGGCATACTAAATAAGTTGAATTTTGAATTCCGTCCCGGCTTTCTTTGAAATCTCGAAACACGCTCTTCAGAGCGGTGCAGTGGACAGCTGTTGACACCTTGACACTAAGAATATTTTTCTGACAATTCGAGCTGTCAGCCTGTTTGGAGTTTATTATAAGGATTAACTATTTGTGCGCAACCTCATCCAGGGTCCTACACATTATTTACTTATTTAATTTTATATTATGTTTGTGTTTCCTTGATCCAACTAAGTCTGGCCCAAGATTGAGGAATTTATTTATTATATTTTGTTTCAACTACTACACCCATTATGGAAAAATGTGACATGTAAATAATGACACGGATGCGTGTCATTTACTTTCGTGTCATTTTTTCGCGACAACACGAGAAAAATGACACGAGAGAAAATAACATGGCAAAGAATACATAAAAATGCCACGATGCGCAGTCGTATTCTACAGTACCTACGGCTGTGCAGTAAATTTTTGTCCTCCCCAAAATGGTGCACAATAAATGTTTATATGAAATTATTATAAAATTAATAATAATAAAAAATTGTTTAATGGTGCACTCTTTGCCATGTCATTTAATCTTGTGTCATTTTTCTCGTGTGGTTGCAAAAGAATGACACGAAAGTAATGACATGCATCCGTATCATTATTTTCATGTCACAACTTTCCATAAGGGACGTCTCTAGACTCTGAAATTCTATTACCTACACGGAGAAAAGAATCTAGCTTTTGTAGCATTCGTTGCATGTCCTTCTCTCATACTTAAAGTTCCAGGCAACACGCTTTAATTGTAAGGACCCATGAAGAAACTGTATGGGTTCTTACAACTAATGCGTGTTGCCTGAAACTTTCAGTATGGGAGAAGGGAATGCAACGATAGTGAGGGACGCTTGATGCTATAAAAGCAAGTTCTTTTCTCCGTGTACTATTGCTGTTTACTAAATAATTCTGATTTTATCTCGGCGATCGAAGGCGCAATATTGCTATTTTTTTCTAGAGAGGCGCCACCGTGTAAAATTCACGCATGTATTTGTGTGTACGTGTAGTACACAAGTACATGATTTGTTTTGGTTTTTAGATTATGAAAGAAATTTGAAATTCTATACAAAGTTTTTTTACAAAGTTGCGCGTTTAGGAGTTTTGTTTAACCAGTAAGTATGGATTTTATACTTAGCTTAATTTTGTTAGGAATTATTATACATTTAAATGTTTTTATAAATAATAAATTGTTCCCCCTCGTAGTGTCACCTTGTCGTGGTGAGGGGGCTTAGGACCGGCCAGGCGCTTGTCCTTCGGACGCCATCACTGGACGAGCTGTTCGGCTCTTCCCAGGACTCATCGACTCCCGATGTCTGGCGAGTTTGGGCACGGGGGAATGAACGGGACCCCGTTAATTCGGGTAGTCGCCGTTTTGTGAACCTGTGCACTAGCTATCCTGTGCGGATGATGTTAATTCGGATTCCAAATGGGGGCTAACCATCCTCGTCAGCTGTGGACTACATGGATTCTGGGAGGAGTAGGACACTCCTGCCTTCTTGGTTTTTCTAAGTTGGTGTGGAGTAGCCTCGATCCAGGGTTGGCGCCCGATGGACCGGTTGTCTGTTCGGTCTGACCAACGACACTAGCCGATCGGCACCCTACAGGCAGTACACTGGAAGTGATAAGTCCTGTCACGGCGTTTCCAACCGCGACATGTACGAGTCTGATGTGAGCGTAGCTCTGCCGAGGTGGACCTGCGGTAGGGTGCCAGGAGCCAGCCCCTTCGGGATTGATCGGCGAGTGCGTAATGGATGTAAGGGATCGGAACCTGCATTGTTACTGGCGAGTCCGTTCCGTCCGTGTATTCCGGGAACGGCTAAGCAGCTGATTGGGCCTCAGGGATCTAAGGTAGGATCGCAGTATCCGAGGGTGTACCCGTTCCCAATCAAGGCGGCCCGCCACTTTACGCACGAGGCGCTGGTAAACTTTTTTAGCATGGAACATGAAACAGAAAACTTAGTTGAGGATATGGAGGTAAACGAAGACCGGGTAGAGGCTCTGCCATCTACTTCTGGTCACGTCGGTCTTCCCAAGACTGCTCGGACTGGTGAGCAAGAACTCTTTAAGGAAAACGTCGCCCAACAATTGGAGGACATTCCTGAGTTCTTCGACACGATAAGGAAGGGCATTGGGAAACGAAAGAATATTAAAAAGGAGGTCCAAGAGGCAATTAAAGCTCTTGAGGCAGCCTTCGATATAATCCGCAGAAATTTGCGGTTTATTGAAGTGCAGGCCCCAACGTCTGCAAAGGCGGCCTCGTTGAGTGCGAGCTTGGAAAAGCAGAGCGAAGATAAGAAGCGGCCCCGTAACGAAGGTGATAATTCACCTACGTTATCTACAAGGGAAACCAAGAGAAGGGCCCCCTTACCAAGGCGTACGCTTCCCCTGACGAAGTCAGACACGCCCTCTAAGACTGACGAGGCAGCCAAGAATGCCGAAGGCCTTCAGTCTCAGAGGACCTGTGCGCAGGTCCTTTTAGGAGCAGAAATGGCCGCTGGACCCTCTGGAATTCAGCCTCCACAGCCCCCAGATGGAAAAGATGAAGAAGGCTTTGAGCGTTACAAGGCCAAAAAGAAAGAGGCTCGCATGCGCTACAAAGCGAATAAAGAGAGGAAGCAAGCCGAGAAGGCTCGGAAAGAAAAAGCTCCTGCTCAAAGGATTCGGCAAACAGAGGCCGTCAGGATTTCGGCAAAGGATCCCAATTCCTACGCCGAGATCCTGAAAGACCTGAAGAAGACCCTGAAGCCAGAAGACTCAGGGGCAGAGGTTTTGAGGACACGGAGAACACTCAATAACGAGTTTCTCATTGTCCTCAAAAAAGGAGGTAACACGTCCCAGTTTGCGGGAGCGTTGACTGAGACACTTCAAGAGAAGGCCACAGTCACGGCTCTTGTAAACAAGAGGACTTTGGAGATCAGGGACCTCGATGAAGCCACCTCCAAGGAGGATGTTTCTGAGACCCTGAACGAAAAACTCGGCTGTGCCAACTCGGAGCGATCGGTCAGCATTGTTTCGCGATTCCGCGGATCAATGCTGGCGCTGGTACGCCTGCCGGAGGCAGAGTTTAGTACTGTGCTAAAAGCTGGAAAAATCCGGGTTGGCTGGATTAACGCTCCAATTCGCGAGCACTTAGAGGCCATTAGGTGCCAAAGATGTATGGCATACGGTTATCCGACCCGCACTTGCAAGGGCCCCGACAGAATTAAAAACTGTCGGAGATGCGGCGGTGCAGGTCATCAGGCCAAGGCTTGTACAGTGCAGGAGCCCAAGTGCATCACTTGCGAAGATCTGGGCAGAACAGAGAAAAAGCACTGGGCCGGCAGCACTTCCTGTCCGGTATATAAGGCAGAATTGCAGAAGCTTAAACAGGCAAAAGCCTAAAGCTTCTGCAGATCAATCTGCATAAGTGTAAGGAGGCCCAAGACCTCCTGATGCAGACAGCCAGGGAAAGGAAGATCGATGTCTTGTTCTGCACTGAACAGAGCAGAAAGAGCGAACCTGTTCCCTGGTATCAAGATAAATCTGGAAGAGCAGCCATTCAGATCTGCAATTCCGAGTTACGGGCAGATAAGTTCCTGGAGACGAGCAGTGGCTTCGTGTGGGTGGAAATGGCAGGAATACGTATGTATAGCTGTTATTTCTCACCCAACGACAAACTGTCAGCCTTCGAAGATCAGATATACGACCTCGAAATGAGCCTTAGAGAATCCAAGTTGGATACCCTCATTACAGGTGACTTTAATGCTAAGTCACCAGAATGAAGGGAGACAAGGCTCGATAAAAGAGGAATCTTGGTCGGAGAAATGATCTCCAGGAACAACCTGATGGTTGCGAACCAGGGGAGGTCTTGGACCTTTAGGAGAAACGGGCAGGGTTCGATCATCGATCTAACGATCGCAACGAGCCCCCTGCAAAAAAGGATTGAAGATTGGCGCGTCCTGGAGGATTATACCCACAGTGACCACCAGTATATCGAGTTTTCAGTCTCAAGGGGAGACACGCTGCTGGCCAGGAACCACGGAGTTCTCCGTGAGAATGGCCCAAAGTGGAATATTAAGAAAATCGACAAGGAGAAGTTCGGCCGGTGCCTGGAAGAATCCCGCCTCATGGAGGATCTGGGATGGGTGAAGAGGCCGAAAAATCTCGAAGGGGAAGTGCGGACGGTGAAAAATATGATTGTCACCGCATGCGACGCGTCTATGCCGCGTTGTAGAAGCACAACACCAAGAAGAAGAAATGTATACTGGTGGTCAGAGGAATTGGCCTCTTTGCGAAAGGCATGCCTCAAAGCAAGAAGGAGATATGACCGTTCAAACGGAGATCCTCTGCTAAAGGAGGCATATACAGAGGCCAAGAGAATCCTCAGGAAGGAGATACGCGCTGCAAAAAGAAAGAGCTGGAAGAACCTAATCGGTGACGTCGAAAATGACCCATGGGGTCTGGCTTATAAAATCGTTAACAAGAAATTGTTATCGAGGCAAAAGACTCCCGGTCTAGACAATCCCGATTGGGTCCGGCAAATCATAAAGGCCTTGTTTCCTCCAGCAGAGCCATGGCCTAGGAAGGACTGGAGTAACTGTCATGTCGGTGAGGAAGAACTCTTCACTCTTACAGAATTACAAAAAGCAGGCAGTAGGTTAAAGCCAGGCAAAGCGCCGGGATTAGATGGGATAGGCAACGAGATCCTTAAGGAAGTGATCGTTGCTTCACCTCAGATTCTCCTAGACTGCTATAACAACTGCCTGAAGAGAGGAGAGTTTTTCCGCGACTGGAAAAGACAGAGGCTGGTCCTCCTAAGGAAAGGAGACAAACCTCTAGATAAAGTCGCATCCTACAGGCCTATATGCCTGTTAGATACGATGGGTAAGCTTCTAGAGGACATGGTTCTGCAGAGAATGCAATCTCACTTGACCGGAGAGAACAGTCTGTCTGACAACCAATTTGGTTTCCGCAAAGGCCTGTCCACAGTAGACGCCATTCAGAAGGCGGTGGACCTAGCCAGAGAAGGAAAAAACAAATTGGGACCAGGGAAGAAAAAGGGCTTCTGCGCGTTGGTAGCCATCGATATACGCAACGCGTTTAATACCGCGCGATGGGAAGATCTCATCAAGTCGATGAGAAACAAAGGAATACCGTCCTACCTGTTGCGGATAATGGATAATTATCTTAGCGACAGGTGGGTAATATACGAGGGTGACACCTGCACTCTGAAAGAGGAGATGCAGAGAGGTGCCCCTCAAGGCTCGAGGATAGGACCATTCGTATGGAATGTCTCGTATGACGACTTCTTGCGAATGGGTCTACCTAAAGGCGCGGTGATCATCGGCTTCGCGGACGACGCGTTGATCGTATGCACTGCCGAAACTGTAGAAGCCCTGGGCGTATTGGTGAACGAATGTCTGAGACGGGCAAAGAGCTGGCTGGAGGCTAGAGGCCTTCAAATGGCTCTGGAAAAGACCGAAGCGCTGCTAGTCACAGACAGACGTGGTTATACAGCCCCTGGTATTCAGATAGACGGATTCGAGGTCCAATGGAGGAATCATATCAAATATTTAGGTGTCGAACTAGACAAATTTTTGAATTTTAAACACCATATAGCCGTGGCATGTCAGAAGGCCGGACAGTGTTCGGCAAGTTTAGCTCGTCTAATGCCGAACATTGGTGGGCCTTCTGAAGCAAAGAGGAGACTGGTGGCGAGTGTTGTCCTTTCAAAGCTGCTATACGCAGCACCTGTATGGGCTCCGACCCTGCGAAACGACAGAAGCAAGACCATCTGTAGAAGGGTGCTGTCCGCGCAGAGAACTATTACGAAACGTATTATTTCGGCCTATCGGACAGTGCCGACGTGTGCTGCTCAGGTCCTTGTCAGCGTCCCGCCGGCAGATCTTTTGGCACAAGAAAGGGAGGAAGTTTTCCTCCTTT
The DNA here is from genome assembly GCA_037103525.1 of Ganaspis brasiliensis. Lineage (NCBI taxonomy): Eukaryota > Metazoa > Arthropoda > Insecta > Hymenoptera > Figitidae > Ganaspis > Ganaspis brasiliensis. The sequence goes on from JAZKLR010000526.1 coordinate 311,971, forward strand.
TCAAGAAGAGAAATTCTTCCGCATATACGGAAGATAATAGACCCAGCAAGGACCAAATTCGCCGAGATGCGAGAAGCAGACTCGTCGACAGATGGCAAGAACGATGGAGCGGGGAGGAGACAGGCCGATGGACGTATCGGCTGATACCTACACTCGCCACCTGGATAAGTAGGAAACACGGAGTGGTTTCCTACTATTTAACCCAAGCTCTCACAGGGCACGGGTGTTTAGGCTCCTATCTGGAGCGATTTAAAAAGGTTGATAGCTCGGAGTGTGTGTACTGCAAGTTCCCAGTGGACGACCCAGAGCACACACTCTTCAGCTGTAAGCGTTGGGACGCGGAGAGGCGGGTTATGTTTACCGGTGTTAATCGCAAGGTTACACCGGAGAACATGATCCCGCTTATGACTCGCTCTCCCGAGGATTGGCGAACCATCGAGACCTTCATACATTATGTTATGAGGGTCAGAGATCTCGATGGTCGCCAAAGAATGGAGGTCCGGTAAAATAAGGGAGAAAGTCGCTTCGGGGACAGAAGAGGGGATATAAGACTACTCCCGATGGCGATACGCGCGAAAAGTGCTAGCCGGGAGTGGTCCTAAGGTCCCCAAATAAGGGTGTGTTTTTAGCGGGTCGGCAGAACATCGCCACCCCCGCAGAACCCTGTAGTACGGGCTACAGGGTACCTGAAGGCAGGTTTTCACATCCTACGCAAAAAAAAAATAAAAATAATAAATTGTTAATATGAAAACATACATGTACCTAACCTAAAAAATATACATGTTATACTACAGAAATTTATCAATTACAGTTGTTTGTTTATTCTTGTAAATAAATTATTATAAATAGTACAATAATTTGTTTAAATTATTTTCATTAAATATAACACTGTAAGTTTTAACCAACTTTAACCTAAAGGTTCTCCCACTACAAATGTTTTTGCAGATATTGAATGTGGACACTTTTTTAAGAGTTTTGCAAAAAGAACCAAAATCTTTCATCGAGCCGTTTTTGAGAAAATCGATTTTTTAGGTTAACAAATTTAATTTTTGAACTTTTTATTTAAAGTATATGCATGGTCGCAACAAATTAAAACTCAGTTTGAATTTAGGCACTTTCCTGAGTACGATGCAGAAAAAAGTAATACTAAAAACACTTTCATTTAGCCATTTATGAAAAAATCAGCCGTTTAGGTCAAAAAATTTTTTTTTTGATTTTTAATTAAAGTATGTGTAATATCGTTAAAATAACTAATACTAAAACTTAATTTTTAAAATAAAAGTATTGCGTTGGCCGTAATCTTTTTTCTTTATAGAAGATTACTGAAAAAAATGTAAATCATTGAAGTGCGATTTTTACCTTTGAATTTAATTGTTTTTGTCCTTTTCAATTTTTGTGCAAGTTACCTAGAGGGTCGGGCATAAAAATTAAATAGGACAAAAGCAATTAAATTCGAATATAGAGGTCACACTTCAATGATTTAAAACTTTTTTTTCAGTAATATTCTATAAAGAAAAAAGAATACGACCAACGCAATATTTTTTTTCAAAAATGAAGTTTTAATATTAATTATTGTAGCGATATTAGACATACTTTAATTAAAAATTCAAAAATTAAATTTTTTAACCTAAACGACTGATTTTCTCAAAAATGGCTGAATGAAAGTGTTTTTAGTATTACTTTTTTTTGCAACGTACTCAGGAAAGTGTCCAAATTCAAACTGAGTTTTATTTTGTTGCGACCATGCATATACTTTAAATAAAAGTTAAAAAATTAAATTTGTTAACCTAAAAAATCAATTTTCTCAAAAACGGCTCGATGAAAGATTTTGGTTTTTTTTGCAAAACTCTTAGAAAAGTGTCCACATTCAATATCTGCAAAAACATTTGTAGTGGGAGAACCTTTAGGTTAAAGTTGGTTAAAACTCACCGTGATAACAATTATGTTGTTCTTTTAAAATAATAAATGATGTAAACAAAAATAAATATTGAACCTTAAACTGTCACATTTAACACAAATTTAAAACAATTATTCGGTTATTTACCAGAATAAAGAAACAATTGTAATTAATAAATTTCTTTAGTCTAACAGGTGACAGTTTAAGGTTCGATATTTCTTTTTGTCTACATCATTTATTATTTTAAAAAACAAACATAATTTTTATATTTAATGACAATAATTTAAACAAATTATTCGACTATTTATAATTTATTTACAAGAGTAATTAATAAATAACTTTAGTATAACATGTGACAGTTCAAGGTTAGATATTTATTCTTGTTTATGTCATTTATTATTTAAAAATACAACATAAGTGTAATATTTAATAACAATCATTTGAAAAAATTATTCTACTATTTATAATAATTTATTTACAAGAATAAACAAACAATTGTAATTAATAAATTTCTTTAGTATAACATGTGTATTTTTGAGGTTAGGTACATCTATGTTTTCATATTAACAATTTATTATTTATAAAAACATTTAAATGTATAATAATTCCTAGCAAAATTAAGCTAAGTATAAAATCCATACTTACTGGTTAAACAAAACTCCTAAACGCGCAACTTTGTACAAAAACTTTGTATAGAATTTCAAATTTCTTTCATAATCTAAAAACCAAAACAAATCATGTACTTGTGTACTACACGTACACACAAATACATGCGTGAATTTTACACGGTGGCGCCTGCCTAGACTCCAACTGTAACTGAAAGCAATGTTTCACCCATTTGCATTGGAGCTTGGGGGTCTTGAGGCAAGCAGTCAACTCTGGTCAACTTGTCATAGCTGGCCGCCGTCTCCAGGGTGATTTTAAAGGGGAGGTTCAGGCCTGGCCTGTCAGACTTAAATCGCAAACCGGGCTCAGTTCCCGTCAGGGGAGCCAAGCCGTAATGCATTGACTGGATATACAGAGAGTGTACGGTAAGATACGTGATGTTGTTTTGTATCGTGGTTCCTCGAGCGCGAGCTCATACCCACAAGGACCGCATATCAGCCCTCTAGCGATACCGGTGGCCAAAACATGGCTTGGAAAAATTCCCGGATGGCGCTATGGTAGGCGCATCCGGGTTCGCATTTTAGGTACAGATTTCCCCCCGGTGCCAAGAACCGTTCACTGTTAGGTGGGCGGCCCGTGGTCCAGCGAGATATCCGAACTCGGCTCGGTTAGCCGTCCGACTCACTCACCAGCCTAGGCTGACGAAGCGGATCGGGCGTTACCAGCGGGGACCATCGTGGAGGTCGAGCCGCAAGAAGACCTTTTATTCTTTTTAGTGAGATTTATTTTAATTATTTTTAACTTAGCGGATTCACAACAAACCCAAATTTTACCCCTCAAGGTGGGTCCAGAGTGCTTGTTCAACTTGTTCAGGTCAGTGTGTCAAACTCGTGGGTAGCCGGCCCCCCCCCACCATAACTACTTTGCGCACTACTACTGATTAATACTGATTACTACTGACTATTACTAATTACTACTGATTATAACTTATAGAGACTGACAGATCTATGTAGTGGTACTACTCACGGACAGGAGCAACTAATCAGTAGTAGTACCTAGAGTAGTGTAGGTGGGAGGGCTGGCTACCCACGAGTTTGACACACTGGTTCAGGTGTGCTCGACATTTTACAACACTTAATCTGGATCTCGTATTGATCCATGGTCATTGTGATGGGCATGCAATTTTAAGAAAGATGCGTTCTTGGTATTGATTTATACTACGTATGTTTTAGGACAGACAACACAGAGAATTTCTCCACTGAGAAAACCTATCACAGAGCATGCCCTGTGTAGGATTTTTCTTCTAACCAGATTAGCCAGGTTTAGTGACATTATTTCAACATTATCGATCTCAAGGTGTGTGCTAGTTTTTGGCTTATTGCTATTTTTATTTTTCTGGCACTTGATGCTTTGTTTTATTTACACGTTAAAAAGAGGACGCCACGTGTGGTCCTAGAGAGGGGCTCGCAAACGCTTACACCTCCCAGGGGTCCGAGGCGTCGTGTATATGAGACATCAACAAACTGATCTTTTGAGATCTTAGTCAAGATTGCTTAAAAATGTTCAAGATGCAATTTACAGATCCCATAGGAAAACCTAGGGATCTATTCGTCACTTAATAAAAATAATAAGTTAGGACATTAGGACTAGGACGATTACAACACTTATTTCGTACATAAAAGGTTGAGGAGCAAGGACTCGTCGCCTCGTCCCTCCTCACTGATCTTTCTTCTTCTTTGTCATGATTAAATGGCACGTGTTCTTAAATAATCTAGTTAGTACTTTATCTTTGAATATTCCTGAGAGTGGCGGAGGCCATCTCCCGAGGGTCGCCAGGCAAGCCTGGGCGAATTCAACTCTTTGAGTTTCGTGCCTCTTGCAGTGAAGAAGGACGTGCAACGAGTCCTCACTCTCACCACACGAGCAGAAGCCATCTGGTTTTAGTCCCAGCCTAAAGAGGTTTCCTCTGAAATTTCCGTGACCGCTTATAACTTGGACACAGTTTTCATCGATTTCTATGTATCTGCTTGCGACTCGCTCTCGCACACTGGGGAAAAATTGGAATGTTATTCGGCCTTTCTCCCCAGTGTCCCATCGTTTCTGCCATTTATTCAGGGTATGCTCCCGTATTATTTTAAGAGCTTTTCTTCTTTTCATTGGAAGAGCTAGCATTCGACCGTTAAGTTCGAATGCCAGTCCCTTCCGTACCATGTACTTATAATGAAGTTCCTCTGCAAGCAAGTCGAGAGGGATTGCACCAAAAATGAGCTGGAGGGAGACAAGAGACGTAGTGTTGTCACCTTTTTCAATGCAAATAGTTGTGCTGAGAGGAGGATTTCTTTTTGCACAAGATTTAGCGTGCCACCCCATACTCCTGCTCCGTAGAGCACCATGGGTGTGAACACGCCGTTATATATTTGGTGGAGGCCCGCGAATCTCAGACCCCAGCTTCTTCTGGCAATAGCGGCAAGCGCTGTAAACAGCGCCATACCTCTATTCGCAGCTTTCGTGACATAAGTTGTCATTGACATCTCATGTGACAAATAAACTCCTAGGTATTTGGCTTCGGCAGTGTATCTTATATTCGCTGTACCCAATTTTATAATCGGGTTCTTAGACCTCCTTTACCGGTCTTTTTCAAAGAACCGGTGGTTTTACCCGCTCGGTTCTTTGTCGTGTTTTGGCCATTGTTTGATCGGCTTTTAAGCATGATCATCTCTGTTTTTGACTTCGAGATTTCTAGACCCTCTCTCGTGCACCACTCATTAATTATGTTGACGAAGATCTGAGCCTTCTTCTCGAGCAAGCGCCTACTATTTTCAGACACTATGAGTATAATATCATCTGCATAGGCGACCACCTTGGCCCCGGCTCGTTGCAGGGCACCAAGGAGTCCGTCCATGCAGACGCTCCAGAAATCTGGACCTAGGATTGATCCTTGCGGACATCCCTTAAATAACTTTCAGGTCACGCTCTCGTATGACTCCTCCAGAGTCACTGTTCTGTCTCTCAGGTAATCATTTATGATCCTTTGAAGGAACGGATTCGTGCCTCTACGTACAAACTCAGCGCGAACAGAGCTCCAGTGTATGTTGTCGAAGGCACCAGTGATGTCGAAGAGGATTCCCAGGGTTACAAAGCCCTCGAAATTCTGCACAACACGTTTTACCTCTGCTATGGCGTCTTCAGTGCTGCGTCCGGCTTTAAAGCCGAATTGTCTCGTTGACGAGAATTGTGGGTTATTAATCCACGGCGCTAGAGCCTTTCTCATCAACTTCTCCAGGATTTTACTTAGGACTGGTAGGAGACAAATCGGCCTGTAGGACTTTGCCGACGTCCTGTCTTTATCTTTTGCTTTCAACAGCACTCTAAGATCGCAATGTTTCCATATTTTTGGGAAGATCCCATGACGAAGACACGCGTTGTACAGATTTACTAGGATTGGACCTAGCTCCGTTTCTATAGCATGCTTAATCACCACTACTTCGAGGTAGTCGCCCCCAGAAGCTTTACCTTTCTTGATGGTTTTAATTGCACTGCGGACGTCATCGATACTCCAAATAATTGGTGGATCTCCGTCCGGGGGGCCAGCCAAGCTGGGCTCCTCCGCTTCTGCTGTGTCTTTTCCGAACAGTCCGTCTAGCATTGCATTTGCGCTGCCAACCCAGTCATTTGGTGAAAGACCATCTTTGGTTACGATGTTACACATTGTGGTTCGAACGTTCATCTTGTCTCGAGCTATTTTGTATGCGATCTCTACACGTTGTGCTGACAAAGTTTTTCCAGCTATTTAGCCTGATCTTTGTCAGCTTATTTGTGTAGTCTCTTCTTTCTTTTAAGTATTCTTGTTTCGACAACTCCCTTTGGGATTCGTCTCGAGCACGTTGATACGTTCTTCTAAACTTGTTGACATGCTTCTTAGCGTTCTGCAGCTCGGAGCTCCACCAGGGCACCGATTTGCGGAAGTATTTCTTCCTCGGAAGAGATGCCTCAGTAGCTTCAATGAGAGCCTCGCTCACAAGAGAGGTGAGATTTTCGACGTCCCCAGGTGAGTCGGCTCGAAGCTCGGCTAAGCCAAGATCTTTTATGTGCTTGGCCAGACTTTGGTCAAATTTTGACGAGTCGGCATATTTGACATTGAATCTATTATGCATAATTCGTGTTTGCCTGGGCAGCTTTCCGAAGGTGATTATGAGGGCCCTGTGATCACTAGACACAGGGTCATCAACCACCCTCCAGCTCACTTTGTTTTGAATAAAAGAGGAACTCACCAAGGTAAGGTCGATATCTCTTTGTCCGTATTTATATGTGCATGGTTGTCCTCTCTCGTTGGCGACATTTAAGACCCATTATGCTATGAAACCTTCTACAGATCGGGCCCTAGCAAGGTTTTTCTTATCCTTTTCACTGCCACGCCAGGTCCACAACGGTGATACCGCATTGGCATCCATACCGATGATGATCCTGCTCGATCTTCCTATTTTGCGTATGGCGGCGTTCATGTGCTCGATTATCGGCGCAGCCTTCAGCGAGTGCTGAAGGTATACCGATATGGCATAAAATGAGCCAGACGGACCTGAAATATAAGCACAGACACAGTGTGCAGTGCTAATATCTCGAAGTAGGGTGCCTGAGTAATCTCCATCGACGATCACTATGCAAGCCCATGGTTTCTCGTTTTTCTTATTTCCAGTCAAGATTTGGTTGGAAAATGTGCCTAGTCCAGCAACCTCTCCCCTAGGGGTATATGGTTCCTGTACTAGTAGGACTGGTATCTTGTTGTTTTTAGCCAAAACCAGGGCTTCGTCGCTAGCAGCTCTGCCGCGACCCAAGTTTACTTGACAGACCCGCAATGAGGTGCTACTAGCCTTGGGCTCCGTAGTCAGTCCTCATTATAACGCGGTCTACCGCTGCCTTCAGTGAAGGGCATGCTTTGTCCGTAATCTCATGGTTCGACGGTCTGTTGGAGGCCTTACATGCAGCGCATGTCGGCCAAGTTCCGTCCTTCTTTACCTGGCATTCCTTAATCGTGTGTCCTGGAAGGGCACAGTAGGAACAAATCTGACTGGTACTTTTACAGTACTTCGAGATGTGCCCGAAGTTCTGACATTTAAAGCAGCGTGACACGCCTCGGAAGTCTTGGACTCTGCAAGCGCTCCACCCAATGTAGAGCCTTTTTCTGTTGGCCCGAATACCGTTTCTGATCGAGGGAATGACCTCAATAACCTAGTTGACCTGGGTCTTGTCCTTCGAGTCGATCTTAAACCTCGGCAGGAATCCTTTTGCGAATTCCTCTTTGCTTAGGCTGCCCAGACTGAGCTCGTTTTGTTAAAAAACTGCTGAGGTAAGATCCTCCGGCTTCAGGTCTTTAGGTGTATCGAACACTATAAGTCTCGGATTTGTTGGACCCGGGTTGTACATTTGTAGACCCGCGTCAACTAGGCGTTTGTTAGTCATGATCTTAGTAAGATCGTCTTGTGTTTTGACTTCTACGGAGATCTTTCCATCCCCTCTCTTTCTTATGCCTCTAATCCTAATCCTTTCGGACGTCGGATTTAGAGAGCTCATAATTTGGGTCTTTAATGCCTCGTTTGGGCCAACAGGGGTCTCCACTCCTGACGGCGGTGCTATGACCACTACTTTGGGTTGGGGAGCAATCTTGCGACCAACTCCCGATACTGGCGGAATCTTAGGCGTGCTGGGTTTAATAGCAGCATTGGCCATAGTCGCTGCTGCATAAGTTGGTTGTGCTTTATTGAGAGTGATTCTGTCTAGTTTTCTCAAGAGAGAGTTTTTTTCCTCTATCTTGCCGTTTATGTACCCTTGGAGAGCTACGTTTCTTGCTGCGATATGAGTCGCGGCGTTCGCCAATTCCAAAAAGGCATCATAAAGCTGATCCTTCTGGAACTGGCTACACCTAGTTAGGTCTTTCAAATACAATCGGATCTTGTCCGTTTTATTTCGGATATCTGTAAGCTCCTCGAAGCTTGCCTTGAAATTTTTCGAAAACTGGTTCCCTTCCGTCGGGGAGTCAGTTTCTTTTCTCGGTCTCTTCGGTCTTTGGGACCGAGGAGGACCTTTACTAGTTGATGGGCTAGGCTGACCGCTAGCAGTCTGGCCTTCTATCGATTGTTGAGAATTGTTTGAGCCTGGGAGCTCAGGATTGTTTGGCGCTTTGGTAACGTCTATATTATCAGTTTCCATTTTCATATTTAGTAAGTAAGCCCCCCGGAGAGACGGGGCCGACCTGAGTATACATTTATGTATTTATGTGATTTCTTCAAAATCTTTAAGAACTCTTTAATTATTTGCCATCTTTTTATTGCAGACAACAGTAAGTACGATTGTACAACTTATACAACCAGCAAAATGCGCAAAGGATGATTGTACAGATGAGGTGCGGTATAAGCTATTTCGCTTGTCCAATAAATTAAGCTTATGGAAACAAAACAAAATTGAAAACTCTTTTGTTTCGTTTCGTGTTTGAAGAACAAAACCATAAAGTCAATTACTCTCGTTTCGAATCTAACCTGTAACGAAAGTAGAAAGCGAGTTTCGTTTCGCTTCCGACACGGAAAAAAGCCTAAGTTGACTCTAGTTTTATGTCAAACACAAAACAAAAGTCGAAGAATAATTCAGTTTAAACGTGGTAAAGTTGTATGGGAACTTTTTCTTAATAATATAAGCTATGTATTATTAAATAAAGTTGCAACAATTAAAAAATACCCATGAGTGAGAGTGTTAGAAAAAATAATGGAACTTAAATGTTACAAAATTTCCCACTTAAAGCAACCAATAATAATTGGAATTAAGATCATTCTTTAGAGAAGATACTAAGAAACATTAAGTAATAGACAGTACCCTTCTGTAAAAACGTGCGTGAGATCTGTCGTAAGAAAGTAGGTATGTACTTACATGTGTACGCATATAAGATCTCAGGTGACACAGAGAAGATCTTCTATACGATCTTATGTGAGAACGTAGGTACGAACGCATGTAAGTTCTTATATTAGGTTCCATCATGCGCCGCGTATAACGTTACTCAGTATGAAATTGAAACAGCGTTCCTATATGAGTTCTCATCTGCGTACGTATGTACGAACTCATGTGCGAACACACTTACGAACTCATGTGCGAACACACCTAAGTATTCAATTAAATATTTTAAATTAAATATTTTAAATTAAATATATGTGACCCTCCAGGGTGAAAGGGACCTGTGCTGCAAAACAACAAAGGCAGGCTCGTCTTCAAACGCCTGTCATGAAAAATTCAAAACATTGAATTTTAAATCTTTATTGTCAGTCAGTAGAATTTGAGTTGCTCTTTCACATACAAAAAAGAAATTTTTTTATGTCTATTAGTTTTTGTGTAATTGGCGATGAAACATAGGCACCACCTAACAATAACTCAGTCAGGCTCAACTTCAAACGCCCGTCCCGTAAAATTTAATTCTTGCAGCTAAGGTCCCTTTCACCCTGGAGCGACACATATTATTAAAAAAAAACTCTCGCCAATGTGATTCGAGCCCATCTAACCTGAGCCTAAGTACGCCTTAAACCCCTCGGCCACCGTAGTTATAGAAACAACTTTACAAAATCATAGTCATGTCTTTCCGGAGAAATGTATGTATTAAACATGGCTAAGATTTTGTAAAGTTGTTTCTATAACTTCAGTGGCCGAGGGGTTTAAGGCGTATTTAGGCTCAGGTCAGATGGGTTCGAATCCCGTTGGCGAGAATTTTTTTTTAATAATATACTTAATTTAATATTTAGGTATGTTCGCACATGAGTTCGTACGTGTGTTCGCACATGTGTTCGTACATACGTACACAGATGAGAACTCATATGAGAACGTTGTTTCAATTTCATATTGAGTAACGTTATACGCGACGCATGACGGAACTTAATTTAAGAACTTACAAGCGTTCGTACCTACGTTCTTACATAAGATCCTCTTTAATTTATCTCTCAGAAGGATATTGTACCTCTTTTCTAGACACATAAGAGTTGTCATGTTTGCTGACGACCTGCTCCTGTATATCAGGTCCAAAGATCTCGACTGGGCTTTTAATGAAATTCGAATGGCACTGGAAAGCTTAACACCTTGGCTTAAGGATCTGGGGTTTGAAATATCCATAGCCAAGACACAAATCTGTATTTTCACCAGAAGCAACAAAATCAAATTCGAAAATCTTTCCTTTAATTTTCAAGATACCCAAATTAAAATTGAGCCCAAACTCTTATACCTGGGTATTTTACTCGATTCTAAGTTGCTATGGAAAAAACACGTTGAAATGATTGCAGCTAGAGCAACCAGAACTGTTAGTATATTGAAGGCCTTGGCAAGGGTTTCTTCTGGTGGATCTCCCCTCATTCTAATTAAGGTATGCAGGAGCCTGACTAGGACTCATCTTGAGTGGGGAGCTCAACTCTTCGAACAGGCTTGCCCCTCTACCCTCGAAATTCTTGACAGAGTTCAATATTCGGCCTCTCGAATTCCGTAGAACTCTCCTTTCAAATAGATTTCTGTTTAAAAACTCTGCTTGGAGGGCGAGCCCACTTATTCTAAAGGTTCAGCTATTAAAACAACGTAGCTTAACCTTGAAAAAGGGCAAGCTATACGTTGAGAAATTCTCCCTTCTCAATACCTACACTAGACTATACTCTCTGACCAGCATGATTATGAAGACTAGTAAACCCTCATACTTTGACCTCACTTCCCGGTAAGAAGCTGAGGATTAAAAGGCATTGTTTGACATTTAAAAAAAACAGTCGTTTGAATGCCTTTAAATGCCAATGAATCCCGTTTTTGTCCTGAATGCCATTTGATGCCCTCATTTGGTTATAACTCAACTTGGTTTAATCCCTTTCAATCCCTAAAAATATTGAAAAACATTTAAATGCCATTCAATGCCTTCCAATACCATACGTGGGAATGAAAAGTTTGTGGCATTCAATGCCACAACGGAGATAAAGTGTTGACTTAGTTAATGCCATTGAATGCTGTTCGAGCATCCATTAGGTTTAATGCCGTTCAATCCCTGCGTCAGATTAAAAAGCACGCTATATATTGCATTTCATACTTTGCAGCGTGTCGTCATGGCATCGGCTTATTCTGTGTCGTTCGTTCTATTCTAACTAAATCGTGTTATTTAAAATAATAAAACAAGTGATTTCGTCTTTATCGATAACACTTGGCCTGTAAATAGTGAAAGCGTGAACGCAAACATAATGTTTTAAGTCATTTTGTCATTTTTCTTACATGTAAAATAAGGAAAGAAAATAAAATTAAATCGTAAATTTTGTTTTTACATTTCATCCCTTTTATACTATAAAGTAAGTGAAGCTAAATTAATTATATATTTTAAAGGCAAACTTCAAAATATTGATAATGATAATAGTCATAGTAAAACATAACAGTAAAAACATTCAACATTCCATTGCAATGCCTACTAATGCGCTTGTAGTCATTTAAAGGCATTCGACCAAAAACGAGCTAATGCCAATGCCAATTAATGCGTTCGTAGGTATTTAAAGGCATTCACCCAAAAACGGGATTAAAAGGCATTGAAACGTTTCAATGCCGGCCTTCTTACCGGGTTGGGACGAATTAATGATGCAGTTAAATATAGAAACCACGTCAGGCCTGGCTGTCAGAGCAAGTCTCTCTCCTGAGAATACCCTCAAGGAATATCTTGATCACAATTACCCAGCCCGCACATTTATCTATACAGATGGCTCGGTCAATTCTGACTTCGCCACAGCTGCATGCAGCTTTACAATTTCTGAACACAATTGGAACTTGGCCAGCCGACTCTCTGATTTTTCATCTGTTGAAACTTCTGAACTTCAGGGTATAATATCGGCACTTCGATTCATTGAATCGAAAGACCTTCCAATGGTCCTAATCTTATCAGACTCCTTATCAGCCCTGACTAGCCTAAAGGACAGATTCAAGAAGAACTCCCCACACCCCTTGATAAAAATTATAATGAACAGCATATCCAATTTGAGGTCAAAGGGCACCTTGGTGTCCTTCATGTGGATCCCTGCTCACAGTGGGTTATCTGGGAATATCTCGACAGACAATTTGGCCCGATCAGCAACTCTGTTTACTTTCGGAAATTATTATAAGATCCCTCCAACCGACATTAGTGATTTAATTCAGGATAAGTACCGAGCTTGGCTAAGGATTGCCTGGCCTTATCTTAAAAAAGGTGACTCCCTCACTCCCTCTAGTCTGGCCTACTTTTCCAAAGTGGCATTTAAAACTCCTAGACCCTGGTTCCAGGAAAAAGAGTGCTCCAGAAGATTCCGCAACCTGATAACAAGAATAAGGACATGACACATCTGCACTTTGGATCACTTTGCCAGAATGGGATGGAATATTCCCCCTGAGTGTCCTTGTGGATCCGCCGACAGAACTCTCTTACACATTTTCCGTGACTGTGAGAACTTGACTTGACTCGGAGCTGTTCAGTGACACTAAATCTAAAAACTTTCCAAATAATCATTGACATTTATAAACTAATGATTAACAATCTCGTTTACAATAAAATTATAGCTGAGTGACTTTCGATAAATTTCAAATTTCCCGCTTCTTTACACGTCATTCCCCAACCCTGGCAGCAAACTTCTCCACCGCAAGGGAGTCAGCCATCACCGTAAGAAAAGATAGTGTACGCACCCATCGAACCATCTTATCTGAACCTTCACCAACGATAAACAAGAAACTACAAGTTTCCAATCTTCACAACTGATACACTCCTGGCTATTTGCTCTTAAGCATAAAGCCAATAAATAAAAGAAATAAAGAAAGAAGAATCTCGTCAGTGTCACCTGAGATCTTATATGCGTACACATGTAAGTACATACCTACCTTCTTACGACAGATCTCACGCACGTTTTTACAGTAGGATAAATAACACAACCACACAAAATAAATAAAGTTACCTAATCTGGGTATGAGATCCATATTTTCCTATGTATTTTGATGCGCTGAATCCGAATCAGGCATCAGAATTGGACCAGCACATCAAGTTTTGACCATAACCTCAAAATCAATAAAATGGCACTTTTTGTTCGTTAGAATTTGAACACTACTTAACATTAATACATGCCTAGGGCCAATAGAAAGCTTGAATTATGACATTTAAAACGCTTTTTTAAAAATTGTTCTACGATAATTTCTAACGAAGATATATGTTTTACAAAAAATAATTTTTCTTCATACTTCACTATGCACGCGTTTTTAACATTTAAAAAAAGTCATATGTTAAGTAAAACATCATATTTTTGTTAAAAATCATCGTAGAAAAATTTTTTAAAAAACTTTTTAAAGGTAACAATTCAAGCTTTCTATTGGCTCTAGGCTTGTATTAATGTTAAGTAGAGTTCAAATTATAACGAGCAAAAAGTGAAATTTTTTTATTTTAAAGTTAAGGTCAAAACTTGATGTGCTGGAACAATTCTAATGACGGATTCGGATTCAGCGCATAAAAATACATAGAAAAGTATAGATATCATACCCAGATCAAGAAACTTTATTTTTTTGTGTGGCTGTGTAATCATTGCATATAATTTACTTCGTAAAAAATATTGTAAATAAGCATCAACTTTCAGGTGACAGACAAGCGACTAATACCTTAAAGAGTATTGATTGTTATTTTTATTTAAATAATTTTAAATTAAATTGTAGACACTTTATAAAGTATCGATTAACACATTCCGTAACCTGCTAAGACAATCGTGTAAAAAGTTAGTTGTTTTTAAAAAATTTTAAATTTAGCAATACGCATATCTCGGAGCTACTTCAATACCGCGTATCGACAAATCCTTTAACCACTTCAGCGGTATAACGCTAAAATTGGCGTCAAGCGTGACCTGGTCCAGAACGGTAAAAATGAGCAAAATGGCGTCAACTATTTCTCGATTATTAATGTCTGCTGTCATTTTTTATGTAATTTAACATAGTAGTCTTATATTTTAGAATTGGGTGATAACGAATATAATACTAAACATTCAATTTTTTGAGGTTTTCGTTGTTTTTTAGCATGTTGAATATTTACAATTTTGAATATTTTTCGCGAATAGCGTCATACGTTTGTTCAGTTATTATCCTTGATTTTCGTTATTTTTTATTTAAAAAACTTATGTTTATACATAAGTTTTTACATATACACTCTTATGTCTATATAAGTAATTATCGTATGATATCAGAAGTAGTTAATTTTTAATAAATATGATTTTCAATAAATAATAAAAAAATCCAATTATATTAGTATTAATATTAAGCATAATACAACATATAAAATCATAAAAATACTTTTATATAAGCATAAGAGTGCATAAATACAAGTTTTTTTAAAGAAAATAAACCGAATATCAAGGATAATAACTGAATAAACGTATGACGCCACTCGCGAAAATTATTAAAAATAGTTGGTATTCAACGTGCTAAAAAACAACGAAAACCTCAAAAAATTGAATTTTTAGTATTATATTCGTGATCACCGAATTTCAAAATATAAGAATACTATGTTTACATACATAAAAAATGACAACAGACATTAATAATCGAGAAATAGTTGTGACGCCATTTTGCTCATTTTTACCGCTCTGGGACAGGTCACACTTGACGCAAATTTTGGCGTTATACCGCCCAAGTGATTAAAGGTTTTTTATCCCTTTAGTGCAATTTGCCCTGCAACATAGCCCTTAAGGAATTTGCAGATACGCGGTATTATAACCAAGTGTAGATTCGCAATATTGAAGTAGCTGCGATGACATATCATTCTAAACACAGCTTACCTAAAACATCTTCTACTCGTTTTAAATACATCGTCAATTGATAATCGATTTGTTTGACCCAAATAATAGAACCAGCTACTGGCGGTAGATCTCTTATCATGCTCATTCTGCAACATTTACTTTGAGCATACTGAACCTGTAAATAATAACTGTCGTTAGTTGTGGTTTTATCAGCGCCCTCTACGCAGAAATAAATTTTTTTATTTAATTTCTAAAAGTACAGTAAAATGAGGTAAAATCGGCCAGCACTTACAATATTAAAATATTTATTTTAAACGTTGTTTAACATTCATTCAAACTAAAAAAAAAATAATAAAACTTAAATTTTTTTGGAAAAATTAATAATTTATTTATAAAGCTTTAAATTGTTGGCCAACTTTTCTCTACAAGGTCGAATTTTCCCAATTTTACAGTACTAATATTTTAAAAAGAAAATTAATTAATTATTCTTAGATAAACAGACAACAATTTTTAGGTCGTTCCATCGGAATTCTCTCAGAATATATACTCTGAGTGCCGTTTTAAAAGTGTTTAATCAAATATAGTTAGGGTAGAATGGACTTTATTATCCAAATCAATTTTCAGGTCCCAATTTCAGTGCAAATTGAACAAATATTAAAAAATATTTTCGTAATTAAAATGTATGTTGGTTTCTCGAGTTTAATTGTTAAAATTTTGTTTATTTATATTAATTTTGTAATAACAAGCTTGTAGAAGAATTAGAAATTAAAAAAAATAAATTTTTTATTTCCTCAAATGTTAAAGAATGCTCTAAAAATAATATCAAAACACTGTAAGACAAAAATAACTTCTTTCTAGCACACATGGAAAAGTTACGCATTTTCAGAAAGTAAGGCCGAAATAAAACATCCGTCTCTGGACGATTTGCTACATCAAGTCGTTTACAGTTTTTGGGGGTAAAAGCACAGTACCATCAGAATTTGTCAGACCACCCATGTTTTAAGGTTTGAAAAACGTCTTTACACGTACAAAGCATAATTATTAAAAATTTTCTGTCTGTATTTCCTCAAAGCAGATACAATTTGGAGAACAATAAAACCTGAATGAAGTGATTTAGTAAATGTTTCATCGAAATATGTTCAAAGAAGAGTAATTTTTAATGTGTCACAAAAACTCAAATTACTCTCGACATAATGATGATTTTTTAAAGTTCCTGTGCTTGTTTTAAATGGAATTTTCTGAAAAATAAGACTGTTGTATAGGCATTGAAATGCAATTTTTTTCTTAGAATATACAAGACTCGGAAGTTGGACCAAAAAGATAGAAAAATTATTGTTTATATCTTGATATCAAATACAATTATATAAAATACTAGTTTTCGAGCCCGCCTTCGGCGGGCATCGAAATCTAGTGACGTGCCATCAACAGTATTTTTTGACCAAAAGTATTTTGTGACAGAAAGTATTTTTTGACAGCATGCATTTTCCGACAGAAAGTATTTTTTGACAAAAATTATTTTCATGCAGAAAGTATTTAAAACAAACTTTTCTAAGCAACATAATTCTCTTCCAAAAATTATTAAAGTCTAATATCCTTTATTGGAAACTTTCGATTAGCACATATTTTTGATTTCTTTGAAAATTCGTTACTTACGTATTTTTAAGTGCTAATTACGAATATCATAATGAAAATTGGCACCAATTTTATTATAATGTAAAAAAAACAAAAATTTACCATACTTCACAGTTTTTTGCTGTTATCTGATGAAATATTCTTAATTTTAAAAAATATTTTAAACAAAAATTGTAGATCTGATAAAAATACGCATTTTATGCGCTATGAGTTTTTTTATCAAAATAAATATTCTTCGAGAAAAATAGATAAGGTTCTATAACACATATGCATGTACTGCTTTCAGCGCAGGGTATGTATAAACCGGAAGGTAAATTTTTCTATAAAGTTGGGATTGGTTTTACGAAATGAAAAGTATCATAAAAGTTGGAAGTCAAGTTTTCTACATTGATACCATTGGGTCAAAGCGTTATAAAGAGTTGGGTTTTTCATAAACGGATAAGATTAAGAAAAGGTTGGGGTGACATTATAACTGTAAACTTTTTTTAAACGGATAATCATAAAAAGTGTCATAAAAAGTGTAATTTTTTATACGGATTCAGGGGAGTTGGAATGCTATAAAAAGTGGAACCCCGATTTTAATATAATTTAGAATATCCTTTATTAAACTTCACATCCCAGATAGCACCCGAATTTCTGGAAAGTTTCCTGGAACTTTCCTATTTTAAGGTCTGAAATTATCAAAGGAAATCTTCAAGAAACTTTCTGCACATAGCGAAACATCCCCCTCCTGGAAAGTTTCCCTTGGAAACATCCCGGAAACCCTTCCTTGGAATCTTACCATAAGCATCCCTTGGAAACTTCCTGGGAACTTCCCAGAAACATTTTTTGAAAACTTATTGGAAATTTCTCGAAAACTTTCCTTGGAAACTTCCTAGAAATTTGCCCGAGACTTAGTTTGGAAACTTCTCTCAAACATCCCTTGTAATCTTCCTGGAAACTTCCTTCGGAAACTCCCCTAAAACATCCCTTGTAAACTTTCTGGAAACTTCCCGGAAACATTCATTGGAAACTTCCTGGAAACATTCCTTAGAAACTTCCTGGAAACTTCATGGAAACATTCCTTGGAAACTTATTAGAAACATCTCGGAAATTTCCTTTGGAACCTTTCTGAAAATTTCCCGGAAGTCTTCTTTGGAATTTTCCCAGAGGCTAGCTTTGGAAACTTCCCGGAAACATCCCCTGGAATCTTTCCAGAAACTTCTCTTGGAAATTTCCGGGTAACTTTCCGGAAACATTCTTTAGGAACTTCCTAAAATTTTCGCGGAGACTTCCTTTGGAAACTTCTAGGAAACATCCCTTCGAAACTGCCTAGATACTTCCCGGAAACTTCCTTTAAAAACTTCCTTTGGAAACTTTCAGTTATTTTTTTTAACTTAAATGATAAATAAATTTTTAAAAAAAAGATGCTAATTTTTCTTTAGAACAGAGATGCCAGGGAGCGAGACCAAACGCATCTGCGCATGTCTGCGGAAAGTTCTGCCATTGGTCGAGATGAGCGGGATAGTTTGAAAAGGCTTTAATAAAACAATTTTAAATGAGGCCGCTCAATTCGATCAATGGCTGAACTTTCCGCAGACATGCGCAGATGCGTTTAGTCTCGCTCCCTGGCATCTCTGCTTTAGAAAGCTGACAATTTAACAGTGAGGTGTACTATCAAATAATTAACAATTAATTTCATTCAAAGAGATTTGATATGATTGATTTTAAAAATTACAAAATCGTGTATTACCAAAATTATTTATTATTTAAATTAAAAAAACAATAACTGCAAAGTTTCAACGGAAGTTTCCAAGGGAATTTTTTAAGGGAATCTTCCCCGAAGTTTCTGAGAAGTTTCCAATTGAAGTTTTTGGAAAGTTCCCAAGGGAAGGTTCCTAGAAGTTTCTAATGCAAGGTTCTCGGATGTTTCCAAGGGAAACTTCCTTTCCCTTGGAAGAGGAAGGAGGACATTTCGCTATGTCCAGGAAGTTTCCTGCAGACTTCCGTTGTAAACTTCCGACCTTACTATGAGAAACTTCCCGAAAATTAAGGTTCTATTACCAAAAAGAATATTCTCACATGTAAAAGAATATTTAACTTTTCTATGACTTTTCTATTTTTTTAAAATTACATGTTTAGTCTTTTTTTTTAACTTAACCTCAATTTAAAGGGATAAAGGATGGGCTGGAGTGCCATAATAAGTTTAATTTTTAATAGGGGTACCGGGGGGCTGGGGTGCTATAATAAACTGAATTCTTTTTAATCTGATACAGGGTTAGGGTGTCATAAAAAGTAGGAACTGTTTTTAAATCAAGATACATAGATATAACATTTGTTTCAATCATCAGATTATTGTTCATTCTTTAGGAACAATATAGCTAACTATAAACAATTTTCATAATCTTTAACACGTTTTTTTATTTTTTTTTAGAAAACTATTAACTATTTGTAAAAAATATATACAACATAAAATGTCTATTTTTATTAGATCTATAACTTTTGTCTAATTAATATTTTTTACAATCCTTATAAATAATATTTTGAATATTTTATGAGATTTAACAAAAAACCGTGAATTATTATAGTATTTTTTACGGCTTTTACCTTGAGTTTACAAAACTAACTTGGGTCAATACCTAATATGCCAAAAAATTTTGTTTAAATCGGTCAACTCGTTTTAATATGATTGGCGTTCAAAGTTTTGTGATATATATATTATTAGGGTGGTCCAAAAAACCTCGATTTTGGAAAAAAAATTGGACTGATGCACTACCATATTCTAAAAAAATCTGCGAAACTTAACCATTTTTTAAAAATTTTTTAATTCAAAAATTGAATCATCGATGGGCTCTTAAAGATTCTTGTACTTTTACTTCATTAATTTTATTACTCACTTATTGGTTATAATCGATGTGGGTTACAATAGAAAAACGGTAACTTACGGGAGGACCGTGGTCTATTGTAAAACATCTAGGTATCCCAAAATTCTTCATGCATTTTAAAGCGTAAAGTCATAAAGTCCCGAAATTTATTTTCGAGGTCCACTCAGATTTACGAGCAAATTACCTGCTAGAACCCTTCTTTTGTTAACGTTTAAATGACTGTATCTAGAGTAGAAATATTTATATGAAATTGCGAAATACAAAATTTAAATATGACATCATTTTTATTGTTTTTAATACAAATACAATAAAAAAAGAGCGACAAAAATCGGATGTTATTTGCTTGAATTTATTTGTTTTCAATTTTTATTTTTTTGAGTGAAATTTCACACCCCCCCCCCCCCCCCACTCACAGAAAAATGCACTCTTGGGAATATTCCAAAAGCTTGTTATTTGATAACTAAAATGATGTGCCTTTTTTGTTTTTATTTTTTCGGATGAGATACCCCCCCCCCCCAAAATACTCTCCAGGGGGCGATCCTCAATAAAGATAAATAAATAAATAAAATAATAAATAAAAAGACGTCATGGAAACAAATTTTATGAGCTGGCTTAAAATGCGTGACAAAGAAAAGAAAGTCTGAAGAATTTTTTTCTTTAATCCTTAACCCTTCTCAGTTTCCTCAGTAGCAGTCAGTAGGTCCATGACAAATTTCCTCGTTATGATGGCTATAAACCTTAGATACCAAAAAAACACCAAATTGCAATTGAACAATTCACCCTTTAAATATTAATGGAAAAATCTGATTTTTCATGTACCTGCTGCCAATAAACTAAATTTCACATCACTGAAATTACAAGTCAAACAGTTAATATTTAATGGTAGAAAACCGACTGTGAAAACAGCCAATTTGGTGTTTTTTGGCACTGAATATTAACTAATCATATTAAATTTTGACACATTTTTTTTTTCTAATAACTTATTTACATACATGACTATCACATTACGGTTGGTCAGAATTTTGCGATAATTACAAACAAGTGTACAAAGGTTTGTAGATTTCGTTGCTCATTTTACGTGTTAATTCCCATAAGAGACAAAAAATGCCCATCGATGATTCAATTTTGAATTGAAAATTTTTTTAAAAAATGGTTAAGTCTCGTAGATTTTTTTAGATTATGAAAATGCATCAGTCCAATTTTTTTTCCAAAAAAAGGGATTTTTGGACCACCCTAATATATTATATATGTGACGCGTCGCGAAGAAAAGCACCTAAGAAGCCAAACGGAAATTTTACAGGAGAGTAAAAAGAAGCGGCGCGCGCGCCATTGGATTCTATACAAATCGCTGATGCTTAAGTCTTAAATACATGAAAAATATTCAATGAAAATGTTTTTTGACTTTAGATAATGAAAAAGGGACGTTCAATGAACCTAATATTATCAAAATCCGAAAATCGATTTTTTGCTTCTTAGGTGCTTTTCTTCGCGACGCGTCACATTTGAATGTAATGTATTGTCTCTAAGCGATAATCAGTTGAACAATTTTTTAGGATATGTCATATGCTGTGAAGGTAAACTTTATATGGACTGCTTCATAAATTTTTAAGAGTAAAAGTAATCAAGAAATATACCTTAAAAATATTTCTTTTGACATAAGATATAAAAAAAGAAAATTATAAATCAAACTTCAGAAAGTTTTTTTAATGACCTTAATATTAATTTTAATAACGTAATTACAAAATTTAGCAACAATTTAAAAATTACTATCAATAATAAATTAGAAAATTTAAAAATTTCACAAATTCCTAAATTAATTACAGATAAAAATTGGTTAGTCAATAAATCAGATAAATCTATACCAGAAAATATCCATGATATTCTTAGTAGAGGATTTAATCTGAATTATACAAAAAACGACTTTCCAGTTGCAAGAATTTTAACTAATTTTGTAGCTTGCATACACGAAATTCCAGTTCAAGACAGAAATACTGTGAGAAATAACATCTCATATTGGATACAAAATTGGCATTATAATACAAATAACTTAATTAAAAACAATTTTTTTCTAGAACAACATATCATTGAAACGAAAAAATGTATTAAAAATAATTCAGACATAATAATAACTATAGCTGATAAAACTAATAAAACTGTTATTTTAAATAAATCGGACTATAAAAATAAAATTCTTGATTTACTAAATGATACAACTACTTATAATAAGTTAAAAAATAATCCTACATCTAAAATTAATGATGAATTAAAAATAATGCTTAGTAAATGGTTAAACAAAAACATAATTGAAAATAAAACACATGATCATTTGTGATGCGTCGCGAAGAAAAGCACCTAGAAGCCAAACGGCAATTTTACAGGAGAGTGAAAAGAAGCGGCGCGCGCGCCATTGGATTCTGTACAAATCGCTGATGCTTAAGTCTTAAATACGTGAAAAATATTCAACGACAATGTTTTCTGACTTTAGATAATGAAAAAGGGACATTTAATTAACCTAATATTATAAAAATCTAAAAATCGATTTTTTGCTTCTTAGGTGATTTTCTTTGCGACGCGTCACATATATATATATATATATATAGGGGAGTGTCGCCAGTTGTGAGACGGCTTCAGTTGTGAGACAGTCGATTTTTTTTAACACGAAATATGAAAAGGCTGATTGGTTTACATAAAAACATTTCTTTTTATACGAGCCAACTTTTTCGTGTACACTGAAGCGGATATATGTATTGTTTGTGGTAGATGCCAACACTGTGTGTGAGAATCGACTAAAAAACTTTTTTTCAATATGTGCAAAGTAGTTTTAATTTAAGTTAATTATTTGGAAAAGCTAAATGTTATGCATTTTTATTTAGTATTTTCCTTATATTTTGTGATGCAATATTGCATTGTTCCAATCTACGATTGGAAATATATTTGTTTTCCTTTTTCAAAATAGCGCAAATTTCCGGATGTGAGACACAGAAAGTCACCAGTTGTGAGACACTGGCGTCGCCCATCTGGGATAGCCTATACTTTTTATTATGCAGCATAAAGCGCTCTGTTTAGTTTAGTTCGTTACGTACATTTGACAGCATAACAATTATTTAAAGTGTGCGAACATGCGCACAAGTTATTATTTCATCTGCCTACATTGCGACAGCGATTTCGATGAAGAAAACTAATAGTCATATTTCAAAGAATAAATATTATTATTTATTATATAATAATATGTATTATCAATATATTTAGTTATTTATACTAAACATAATGTTTCATGACAAATTTGTTAAATTTTAGCATTTTTTTATAAGTGTCTCACAACTGGACACCTTTTTTTTTTTTGACTAAAAAGATGTGCTCGGAAAATTGATCATAAAATTTTTCGAGTTCATCTAAACACTACACTATCTATGAATAAAAGTTGCGTATTTAAGTTACTTTTTGAACGGTGTATTTTATTTACGATTTCGTTTACCTATTTCCAATTTATAGGTCAAAAATAAAACCCGTCTCACAACTAGCGACTCTCCCCTATATATATATATATATATATATATATATATATATATATATATGTGTATACATGCGGTATAAACATTATTCTTTTACTTGAATGTAAAGTTATATATGTGTGAGTGTGTGTATATGTGAGTATGTGTTTGTGTGTATATGTGTTTGTATGTATATATGTATATATGCGTGTTTATGTGTATGTATGTACGTATATGTGAAAATGTGACTTACTTGTATATCTCAGCTTCTAATAATATTTTTTGAAATTTTTTTTTTTATAAATCTAAGTTGAGTGACACTCTAAAACTCTGCCAAATTTCACATGAATCGGCCGAGCCGTTTTAAAGTGATGCCCGGACAAAAAATCCTGGACAGACAGACAGAATTTTTTCTTTTGCATTTTCGCGATCCTTATCACTCAAAATAAAAAAGTATGTAAAAATTTTTTAGTTTGGCGCAATGTACAGACAAAATGTTGATTTTATTTATATAGATTTTTTCATTTTATATCCTTATTACTCAAAACGAATAAATATGTAAAAATTTTTGAGTTTGGTACAATGTTCAGATAAAATGTTGATATTATTTATTAGATAGATATGTTCTAAGGAACATAAAAAAATGAATGCAAAAAAAATTAGAAGTAATCTGACAAAAAGTCGGTAATTTAAAAAATTTGACTTTTTCAATTTTTTTGAAAAATTCTTATATTTTTCGTTCTAATTAAAATTTTTAAATTTTCTAAGTTTACAAACCTAACTTGAATCAATACCTAACATACCACAAAATTTGGTTTAAATCGGTCAACTCGTTTAAATGCAATTGGCGTACAAAATTTCGTGATATATATACTTATACATATATATATGTATGTGTGTACATGCGGTATAAACATTATTCTTTAACATTGATGTGAAATTATATATGTGTGTGTTTGTGAGTGTGTGTATATGTGAGTGTGTGTTTGTGTGTATATGTGTGAGTATGTATATATGTATATATGTGTATGTATGTACGTATATGTGAAAATGTGACTTAGTTGTATATCTCAGTTTCTAATAATATTTTCTGAAATTTTTTTTTTTATAAATCTAAGTTGAGTGACACCCTAATACTCTGCCAAATTTCACATGAATCGGCCAAGCCGTTTTGAAGTGATGCCCGAACAAAAAATCGTGCACAGACAGACAGAATTTTTTTTTGCATTTTCGCGATACTTATCACTCAAAACGAAAAAGTATGTAAAAATTTTTGAGTTTGGTGCAATGTACAGACAAAATGTTGATTTTATTTATATAGATTTTATATTTGTTTATAGTCTTGAAAAGGGTTGGGATCTTAACCGAAACGTTCACTTGAAATAAAAGCTACTAATATAAAACCAGTACAGGCCATCAAAAGAATTATTTATATTAACTTGTTCACACTAAGCTATTAATAACTAGCCTTAAACCTAATTCCATTGAAAATTTGAAGAAAAATCTCATCAAATTAAATGAATCTTTTTAAACTAAATTGTTAAATATATCAATTTCGCTGACTTACGCCTCTACATGGAGTTTTCTCTGAAATTTTGATATCAAGCTTTACATGAGGATTAACATAACCTAGAAATCTGAAATCAACGAAACATCTCAGCTTTAATATTTAATCCTAACTCAAAACTTTTATTTGATTCATTTGATTCAAGATTTTCATCGCACTCAAGATTTTTATTTTTTTTGTCATACTGGAGGAACGTAAGATTTAATAAAGAAGCTAAAATACAGTTATATTTCGTCGTGTCAATTTTTAATTAGTTTTATAAAGACTAAACCAAAATAGACAGTGGATATTATGAAAATTTACATAGAAATTATGGTAATGTTTTTGTTTGCGACGTAAAATTTGGAAAAATTTATGTTTAATTTTAGAAAAAAGGAAAATTCAAAGATCATTTTTAATTAATTGTAAAAATTTTAATATTTTACCAAATCATATCATCAATCAGACTAATATGAATGTGAGATGTTTCTCTAACAAGGTTTGTAAAGAATTGAAAAAATCAATTCATTTTTTTGGAAACAAAATCTTATGTCATGAAATTACAGATATTTCTATGGAAATTAAGGTATATCTCCCGAAAAGTCTTTGTCTTTAGATTTCTTTTAAACTTTGGAAATTAGTTAAAAAATATATGATTTATGTACCTGTAAAATTCCAAGTTGACTAGCGGGCCGATAATGAAGATATTAAAATTTGAAATTTTACATTTTATACGTAAAATCTATAATAAGCCTTTAAAATCTAACCTGTTGAGGTATAACTTGAAAATTCTTCTTTAGGATTTAAAGACAAACTAATATGTTATTTATAATTACACTGAGAGAAGTTTCGCTTGACATCTGAATTGTGTACTATACAGCTGTCATACCTAACCTTACGCGCAGAGTTAGTTCTAATATAATAGAGTTTCTGCGCTTTGTGGGACGGATACTGTACTAAAAATGTTTGTACCACAGAGAGAGACAGAGTCTGACTTCGTTTAGCGCTGCTGTCGCTCAATTTTATTTCGACTTGCGAACTAAAAAAAGTTCGGTATCTGTACCGCATTTAGCGCAGCTGGCGTACGTGAAAGTACCAATACTGTGCCAAACTTCTCTCAGTGTAGGCTAAACGTCATATTTGTAAACATAAATATTACTAACGGACCCGTTTTTATTTTAAAAAAATAAACAACATTTATCTTTTTGATTCAACTGAATGCGCAGTATCATAAACAGTTGTCTGAAGTGAGAATAGTAAACACACATATATGGAATACTAGCATGATTCTTAAGTGTGAATGTAATGTATTGTCTCTAAGCGATAATCAGTTGAAAAATTTTTTAGGATATGTCATATGCTGTGAAGGTAAACTTTATATGGACTGCTTCATAAATTTTTAAGAGTGAAAGTAATCAAGAAATATACCTTAAAAATATTTCTTTTGACATACCGTAAAACAGGCTAACTTCGCTCATGTAGTGTAACTTCGCTCAGTGGAAACTTTTTTTTTCAAAAATTATTTATTGTTATTTCTAGGAAGAAAAATATAAAATTTGCAATTGCTAATGTTAAGAAAAGTATCAAACTGTGTCTCAAGGGTATTTTAAAGTAGAATTATAGTAAATCTTTAATAAAAATAATATTTATTTAAAGATGTCTATCTTACTCATTAAACAAGTAGTGTGTAAAAGTCGCTTGTGAAACCTATATTTAAAATATTTTATGTTAAAATCATCTAATAATCTTATTTCCTATATCCCTGACATGATTTAGAAAAAATAAAATTACTGAAAAGTTGAATAGATTTTGAAAAAAGTCAATTTAAAAAAAATATTTCATATTTGTTGGGTAATTTCGTTCATGAATACAATGTATCATTCAATTGTTTATCAAGTATCTAAGGTTATTTCTCATGACAAAATTCAAAAGTTTTACGAAATTATAAAACACAAAACGTGGTTAAATATTTATTCTGATGACTGTAAATATTAATTAAATAACATTATTTTATTTATAATGATTTTAAAAGGTGATTATAGCTTGTAAACTAACATATTTTTGTTGTTAAAAATTAAAGTCATTAAAGTTGAGCGAAATTACCCCACATTGAGGTGTAATTTCGCTCACAATAAAAAGGTATATTAAATAGGTTTACGCAATATATAGTAATTTTTTTATTTTGTGAAATTAAAGAGGAAGAGTCAGAGATTATATATTTTCAGTACCAAAATTTATTATTAACTTTTTCGTATACTTTTTTAAAAAAAACATAAAAATTTGAGCGAAATTACCCTGTTTTACGGTAAGATATAAAAAAAGAAAATTATAAATCAAACTTCAGAAAGTTTTTTTAATGACCTTAATATTAATTTTAATAACGTAATTACAAAATTTAGCAACAATTTAAAAATTACTATCAATAATAAATTAGAAAATTTAAAAATTTCACAAATTCCTAAATTAATTACAGATAAAAATTGGTTAGTCAATAAATTAGATAAATCTATACCAGAAAATATCCATGATATTCTTAGTAGAGGATTTAATCTGAATTATACAAAAAACGACTTTCCAGTTGCAAGAATTTTAACTAATTTTGTAGCTTGCATACACGAAATTCCAGTTCAAGACAGAAATACTGTGAGAAATAACATCTCATATTGGATACAAAATTGGCATTATAATACAAATAACTTAATTAAAAACAATTTTTTTCTAGAACAACATATCATTGAAACGAAAAAATGTATTAAAAATAATTCAGACATAATAATAACTATAGCTGATAAAACTAATAAAACTGTTATTTTAAATAAATCGGACTATAAAAATAAAATTCTTGATTTACTAAATGATACAACTACTTATAATAAGTTAAAAAATAATCCTACATCTAAAATTAATGATGAATTAAAAATAATGCTTAGTAAATGGTTAAACAAAAACATAATTGAAAATAAAACACATGATCATTTGTGATGCGTCGCGAAGAAAAGCACCTAGAAGCCAAACGGCAATTTTACAGGAGAGTGAAAAGAAGCGGCGCGCGCGCCATTGGATTCTGTACAAATCGCTGATGCTTAAGTCTTAAATACGTGAAAAATATTCAACGACAATGTTTTCTGACTTTAGATAATGAAAAAGGGACATTTAATTAACCTAATATTATAAAAATCTGAAAATCGATTTTTTGCTTCTTAGGTGCTTTTCTTTGCGACGCGTCACATTTGCATAATAATACTTGCTTAGCTCCAAAGTTTTATGGTTTGCCTAAACTACATAAGCAAAATATGCCTCTTTGTCCTATTACATCATTTATTGGCTCACCTATTTATAACTTTTCAAAATTTTTAGCAAACCCTTTTCAAAAGATTGTTGGTATGAACAAACGTCATATAAAGGACAGTTGGGATTTTAAAGAAATAATTGATAAAGTTGATGTTCCTAATAATTATATACTCATATCACTTGATATTGTATCAATGTACACTAACATTTCATGGGATCTAATTAAAAAACAATTAAGGAAAAATGGAAATTTATAAAAAAATATACACCTTTATCCTATAAAGATTTTGACGAAGCATTAATGTCTTGCCTATGGATTTACCCTTATCTTCGGTACTAGCCAATTTAGTCATAGATAGGATTGAAAATAAAATTCTAAATGATCTGAGATACCATATAGCCTTTTACGGAAGATACATAGACGACACATTTATATGTTTACATAAAGATAATATTAACGACTTTTTACACAGATATAGTAGAATTGACAATTATTTGAATTTTACATTGGAGATTTCTAATAATAATTCAATTAATTTCTTAGACTTAACTGGTACAGGAAGGAAGTTTGGTCTGGCAAATATATTAATTTCTACTCTAATCACAGTATTGCCACTAAAATTGGTATAATATATAGTCTGACAGACAGATCAATTAAATTAGCTGATAATAGATATCATATTAATAACTTAAATATTGTTAAAGAAACACTAACTAAAAATGGCCATCCTATAGATTTACTAAATGAAAAAATATCTTATAGTTATAAACAAATAATTAAAAATATAAATTTTAAATTGAATAAATGCTTAGAAGATAATACATTGATTTCTAAAAAAATTATTGTTTTATCTCATATACAAAACTTTGAAGATATTTATTATCGAATTTTTAAAAACATTAATTTAAAAATAGTGTATACAGCTGCAAATGTTATACAAAAGAAAATTTTAAAATCGTCAAAAGATATAACACCTATAAAACAAAGATTTAATATAATATATGAAATAACTTGTAATCAACGTAAAAAATCTTATATTGGTCAAACAATCAGACATTTTCGAGAAAGACTTAATGAACACTCTCGTAATATTAAAAAATAAGAAAACTAATACAGCCCTTGCACAACATGCAACGTACCTTAATCATAATTTTAACTTAAATGAACCAAATATTTTGGATTATGAATCAAACAGAAGAAAGTTAAATTTTTTAAAAATGATATTCATTCAAAATAAGTCGGTAGACTCTATAGTATAAACACCACACAGAATGACGTTGACAAAAGTCAAAATATTATTTGAATTTTATAAATTATAACTATAAAATTATGTAAAAAATTAACGAATCATAATTTATAAAAAATTGTGATGAAAAATTTTAAGTACTTGTAATCCAACATCCAACGTAAATAGTACAAAATAACTTGTCAATATTGATTATTTTATTTTAGAAAATTATTTTTTTATCAAATATAAATATATTTCTAGTTTTTTTCTGAGGAGTACAACATTGTTTTTTCGAAACGTCAAAATAAAAGTTTTTAATAAATTGACTCGGAGAGATTGATAATTTTCCTATCTTCCTATTAACGATTACCGAGTGATAAATTCCAAAATATCAAATAATTATGGACCTTGAATCAATAATGGTCAAAACACCTAACAATCACAACACAACTACAAGTGTGGATACTCTAAATAATGGTTTTTTCAAGAATATTGGATTAAACTATGGTGACACTACAAGGAAAGTCTTTAAAGATTGGATTTACTTCAACAAGAAAAGCACAACCTCGCAAGTACAAAAAACTACATTATTACACCACAGAACATATGATACTTATCCTTCTCACATAGAACAGTTTTCTAACCTTACAAAACATTATAAATTTCAAAGTTATACTATTAATAACAAATTTCAAAATATTATAAAAAAATTTAAAAGATTACGATTAAATTTGTTCATCGAAGATTCACACATCCATTCACAATATTTAGAAAATCAATTACAAAGGTACAAAACAAAATTAGAAACAATATTACCAAATCATGTATTTAGTGAAATTATAAATAAACAGGATGATAATAATTATAAATTCAAAAAAACTCTATTAATAATAATCAGCAAACAAATTTTTCAAAAATTTACCTGACATCAGCATACCTAAATCGGTAATTGATATAGTTTTCCTAGGTGGTAAATTTAGTGAAAACAAACCTTTAAACAATGATAAAATAATTGGATACGTAAAATCTATAGAACAATTTATAGATTCACACAAAGTCAATGAAAAATTAGCTTTTAACATCAGGAATAAATTGACAAATAATATAACACAATTTAAAAAAAATAAAACTAATAAAATAATAACTAATAACTAATAAAACATTACTATATAAGATAGATCTTCTAATTTGAAATTAGAAGAGTCTCAAAAAGCTAGTGTATTGCTTACCACCTTATGCGATGATGAGATTGACAATAAAGCGAATAGAATTAATGAATAAAATATAACACAATTTAAAAAAATCGGGCAAGTACGAGTTACACCCGTACCAAAATCTAGGGTTTCGTACATTTATGAAACAAAGATATACCTTCTTAACAAACAGAGAGCTCTAATTTGGTATACATATGTATTTTCACGTGTAGATTACAGGAATTATAGGGAACATTATCTGGATTGACAGTCAAAACGTTGTCAAAAAAAGAAAAACTGCAAATTTTGTAAAAAAAAGTTTTTTCTCATAACTTTGAAACTATTTGAGCTAGAGGGCTAAAATTTGAATTTGATTTTATGTACAGATTATGAAAATTAATTAGAACGTACAAATTATGAAAATACTTCTACCTTCAAGTACATTTTTCTTTTGCTGAAGGGTACAGGTTTGTATTTCATATAAATAACATAAAAATCAAGATTTTTTTTTTTTAGGGGGAGGCCCTGAAATTTTTATAGGGTTTCAGGGCTTATAACAGTCTTGATTATAGGTCCTGTGGCAGCCTTGATCAAGCCTAGTATAAAATAAATTTTTTTTTTTCATAATTTTTCAATTATTTTGAAAAAAAGTTATAACAATTTTCAATTGCGTTTTATATCGTTTTTTTAAATTCTGAGTATAAAAATAAAAATTTTATTGGTTTAAAAGGTACTGTAGGACAATTAGGGTGAGCTCTAGCATAGGGGTCTAAACCTCTTTTTGGTGATTTTTTGATTTTTTTTTGACCTTATAATATTCAATTTCATTTCCAAACATAATTTTTCCATTATCTGCATGCAAAAATACACGAGTGTACCAAATTTTAGCCCCCTAGCTGAAATAATGACAAAGTTAGAGAAAAAAAACTTTTTTTTTCGGAAATTTGCAGTTTCTCCTTGACAACGCTATGGCCATCAATTCAGATCATGATCTCTATATTTTTCGTGTAATCTACACGTGAAAATACATATGTGTACCAAATTTCAGACCTCTAGGTCAAATAGTTTAGAAGTTAAGGTGTACGGAACCCTAAAAAATAATACTAAACACATTACTATACAAGATAGATCTTCTAATTTGAAATTAGAAGAGTCTTAAAAAGCTAGTGTATTGCTTACCACCTTATGTGATGATGATATTGACGATGAAGCGAATAGAATTAATGATGAGATCTATTATGCATTATTGGCTAAAATAAATCTAGATCCTATAAATTATAAAGATGCAATGTTAGCTGAGGATAAAAAATTTTGGCAAAGGGCAATTAAAGATGAATTGGACTCTATAAATAAAAATAAAGTCTGGGAGGAGGTAATCCGTCCTACTAAGATGAGTAATGGTTTAAAGGCCAATATAATTGATTCCAGATGTGTTTTTAAAAGAAAGACGGGATCGGATGGAATTTCCAAACACAAAGCCAGACTAGTCATTAGAGGTTTCAAAGATATAAATGTTTATGAATTAAAAGAAACGTATGCTCCAGTGTCCAGATTGCCATTGGTAAAATCAGTAATTGCCATCATAAATAAATATGATCTCAAGGTTTGTCAATTAGATGTAAAGACTGCATTTCTTAATGGTGTAATTGAAGAGGAAATTTATATGGAAATTCCTGAAGGAACACACCACACAGATAGACAAAGAAAAGAAAAAGTGTGTAAATTAAGACTAGCTCTCTATGGCTTACGTATTAGTCCTAAGAAATGGAATAACAAATTTACTGAAGTGGCCTTAAGTATGAATCTGAAAAATACTGACTCAGAACCATGCTTATTTTTTTGTCGAGAAGGGAACAAGTTCTTAATCTTGCTATTGTATGTAGATGACATAATAATTGCAAGTAATGATGTGATTAAACTAAAATGAAATGAAGTTAAAGAAAAGTTAAGCAAAGAATTTGAATTGACAGTAATTGGTGAGCCTACAGAATTTCTAGGAATTACGATTAAGAGAGATGAGTTAAAAAGAACGATTGAGTTAAACCAAGAAAAATTTATAGATAAAATTTTAGTGAAATTCCGGTTTGAAAAATCTCATCCACAGAAAACCCCAATAAATACTAACCAAGTAACCAATAAAGAAAGAAAATCGAGAGAATGCGAATTTGATGACGAAATTCTAGAAGCAACTAAAACTAAAGAGAAAGTTCCTTACAGAGAAGCTGTGGGAAGTCTGTTGTACTTGGCTGGCACGACCAGACCAGATATTTCCTATCCAGTTAATGTACTAAGCAGACATCAAGTAAATCCAACTGAAGAGGATTGGAAAATGGTAAAAAGAGTGTTTAGGTACTTAAAAGGTACCAAAACATTAAGTTTAAAATATTCACGTGAGACAGAAGGTATTCAGGGTTTCTCAGACGCGAGATTCGGAGATTGTAAAAATTCTTTGACTACTTGTGGATTTTTCATTAAATTATATGGACATACGATTGCCTGTAGAACTCACAAGCAATCTTATGTTGCTTTGTCAACATGTCATGCAGAACCGATGGGGGAAACAAATTAAGACATATCGTTGAAATAAAGGTCCATCACATTAAAGAATGTGTTAAAAAAGGTTTGATTGCGGTAAAATGGGTAAGATCAAAGGACCAAATAGCTCATATCTTTACAAAACCCCTGTCGTTTGAATTACACAATTATTTAGTTGGTAAACTCATGAATTTATTAATAATATAACTAATTTTCTGTTCACAGGCTAGATTTTCTTGATTCTCAATGATGTTGTGTGGTGGGATCAAAACTAAGACGAGTGCTATTAAAGATGGGACAAATATTACTTTTATATTACGTATTTTTAATTCTAATGAAGAAAAAGTGATAAGTTTG
Source organism: Ganaspis brasiliensis (assembly GCA_037103525.1). Classification (NCBI taxonomy): domain Eukaryota; kingdom Metazoa; phylum Arthropoda; class Insecta; order Hymenoptera; family Figitidae; genus Ganaspis; species Ganaspis brasiliensis. Next base: position 345,385 of record JAZKLR010000526.1, read on the forward strand.
ATTGATCGATGACTTAAGTCTCAATCGTGTTTATAGATAATAAGAAAAAGTTAATTGTAATGTACGGGAGGGTGTTTTAGAAATTTGTCGTACACTCCATTCCCTTTTTCTTGTATTACTATAGACAGCCCTGACACGCTGACGTGCGCGGCTTGTTTCGTCTGCGTCGTCGAGCGACGCATCGTTATAACTTTTGTGAAGCTTGTATTAGAAAGAACTGCTCGAGTAAAATATATTCTACTATTTTTCTGATTTGCTTCGTTTAATTTAACCAAAATCTAACACTAGACAATTAACTGTAATCCCTGTAAGTATCATATTACGACCACAGTAACTTTTCGAGAAATAATAAAAAACGTGAGACGGTCGGCGCGACTTTGCGTTCTGGAACACCCTGCGTTACGTCATCTAGAGTAAAACAATAAGTGCTTTTGATCTAATTTATTATCAGTCTACATTCTACAAATTTTATCTGAATAAAGAATTTGTTTTGCAACCTCTAAGGTAAAAAATTCTGTACAAAATTTTGTATCGATAGGGTAGTGTCAGGGGTAGTAGGCCAGTTCGGGTGGTGGTACATTATAATTTTCTGAAAAACTACTGAAAAAAAGCTCCAAATTGTAGATATAATCGAGGTATAGAAATAGAATACTTTTAAGCATAAGTATATTGTGATTTATTTTGTTTAGGGTCTTCACTAAAATATTCTAATGGTTTTAAGTTTTCAAAAATGTTAAAGTCATGGAATCATTTCTTATTGAAATTGATTATTTTTAAGACAATTTTAGACGACACGTATTTTCCGGATTTAGTGAAAAATTTTTTTAATTTAGTTATGCGGATTTCAATTTTTTAAGTTGTAAAGTGGGATTACAAGAAAATAACGTTAAACATTTTTTTAAATTATTATATCTCTTTTGCTATTGTATATATTAAAATGACCTTTTCTGTGTCTAATTAGGGCTTTCATGTTCTTTTAAATTCCATAAGTGAATTTAAAATATTTTTAAATTTAACAAAATGGCGGCGTTTTTTTTTTTAAATAATAATAATATTTTCTCAAAAACCCCTTTGTTTTTTATTCTTTCGATTTTTTTACTTCTTTCTGGAAGTATAATGATTATTTTCTATAAGAATTTATTGGAGTCCCGCTTCCTGTTGAAGAATAAAAACTGTTTTTCTTTTTAAAAAAATAAAACTAAAAGTTTTTTCAAACTCTCTGCTAGATACAACAAAAGTCCAAATGGAAAAAATGTTCCTCTTAAATGTTTGATGTTTACAAGTAAAAATTATACTGGCAAAAATGCAACATTTGTCCTATAAATTATATAACCATAAAAACCAGAAAGTAGTAAAGAAATGGAGAAAATTTTCTGTATTTTTGTAAGTATTAATTATACTTGCGAAAATGCAAAATTTATGGATTTAATTCGTGTTATAATTAATAATTCGAAAGATTCGCAAGTTAGAGATAAAAGCTATGAGACTTTTTTACTCTACTTTTTAAGAGGAACATTTTTTTTATTTGAACTTTTGTTGTATCTAGTAGAGGGTTTGAAAAAACTTTGAAAAATTTTCTTTTCTGAAAAAGAAAAACATTTTTTATTCTTCCTCAGGAAGAGGGACTCAAATAAATTCTTCCAGAAAATAATCATTATACTTCCAGAAAGTAGTAAAAAATCGAGAGAAAAAAGGTGGGGTTTTTAAAGAAATTTGATTTTTAATTTCTTTCGAAAAACGCTACCATTTTGTTAAATTTAAAAATATTTTAAATTCACTTATTGAATTTAAAAGAATATGAAAGCCTTAATTTGACACAGAAAGGATCATTTTAATATATACATTAGCAAAAAAAACATAATAATTTAAAAAAAATTAAAGTTGTTTTCTTGTAATCTCACTTTCCAACTTAAAAAATTGAAATCCGCATAACTTCGTTAAAATTTTTTTTCACTAAATCGGGAAAATACGTGTTGTCTAAAATTGTCTGAAAAATAACATATTTCAATGAGAAATGATACCCTGACTTTACCATACATAGCCTGTCTGAATTGAAATGGAAAAATTAATATATTATAATAAACAATTTTGTTGCACAGGATGTGTTTTAGTGTACCAGTTTGTCTGGTGGTACAGGACAAAATGTTTTATTTTATGACTTGTGAAATTGTCAACCCTAATCATAAAATCTTTCCACCAACAAGACAACTTCTTGAAGAAAGCATGCGTAGTACCGTACATGAGCGCATTTCTGTTGTAAGGTTACAATATGGAATAAAATTCACTTACAGTATTTCTCTTATAGTTATACTTGAAAAAATCGATTTTCTATGGTTTTTCTTTAAATTGTGAGAAAAAGTTACTTTAGGTGTGCCTTTTATCTGGTTAAAATTTCAGGACCCTTTACATTCCAAAATTGAGATATTCATGTTCGAAATTTCAATTTTTATCATTTTGCACGAAAAATTGAAATTTCGAAATTTGAAATAAAATTTGGCAGAGAGTTAGGTCTTGACCCAAGTTAAGTTTATATATTTACAGATTTGAAAAATATTAATACAAACGAGAGATTTACCATTTTTTGGCAAAAAATTGGAAAATTATACACTTTTGATGGACTGCTGATAAACTTTCTATAATTGAGTATTACATGTTATTTCGTCATATTTTAAAATAATTTTGCAAAAAATATTATCCTATAACTGAGATATACAGTCAAACTTCGATTTAACGGACTTCTACTTAACGAAAACTCATAAAGGAAGCGTAGAAAGGACTATATCGGTGAGAGTTATGAATCTGTGCGTACCATCAAATTCAGGGCCGAAAAGTTTAAGTGTCACTTAGTTTGGAGCAGAAGTTATAATGTCGCCAAAAATGAACAGAAAATGTTTAACCCTTAAAGAAAAAAGTGTAGTGTTAAAGAATATTAGTGCGGGTGTTGCAAGGAACGTTATTTTGGAACATTCAATATTGAAAATACATAAAAATAATGTGATTTCAAACATGTGATATTTATGAAGCAAATTATTAGATACATTTTTAATTTTTATTGCAGTTCAAATTAATAAATAAATTATTATTATTATTTTTTTTTTGCGTAGGGTGTGAAAACCTGCCTTCAGGTACCCTGTAGCCCGTACCGTCTTTGAGCGTCCCATCTACTGCATATGAAGAGTGTGTGCTCTGCGTCAGCCTGTGGGGACCGACAGTACACACACTCTGCACTTTATCGTTTTTTAAAGCGCTCCAGGTACGAGCCAAAGCACCCATGACCTGAGAGAGCTTGCGTTAAATAATAGTAGATCACTCCGTGTAATGGGGGGACATTCTTGCCCTAAAAAGGAGGAAAGTTTCCTCTCTTTCTTGTGCCAAAAGGTCTGCTGGCGGGACGCTGGCAAGGACCTGATTAGCACTCGTGGATACTGTCCGGTATGCCAAAATGATACGCGTAGTAACATTCTTTGCGCCTTGTTTTCTCAGTACCTTGTTCAAGATGGTCTCACTTCTTTCCTGTCGCAGGGTAGGAGTCCACACGAGTGCTGCATACAGCAGCAAAGAGTGGGCGACACTCGCCACTAATCTTCATTTTTGTTCAGACGGTCCCCCAACGTTCGGCATTAAGCGTGCTAAGCTTAACGCCCGTTGGGCGGCCTTATTTGAAGCCACAGCTATGTGGTGCTTGAAACTCAGGTACCTATCGAGTTCCACTCTTTGCCAGTCTGAGACATTTGTTTACTAGCAGGCCTCGCACTCTCCTACTATTTGCTACTATTTGCTACTTTTTTTGTATGAGGCTACTATTTGGCTACTTTTTTCAGCCTAATGCTACTAAAAGCTACTTTTTTTGGTGAAATAGTCAATAGTAAATAATTTTATTATTTAAGTTTCTCTTTCAAAACATCGTAAACATAAAAAGCGTCAACGAAAAACGGTTTTGTACATAGTCAATAAAGCAGGAAATAATTTTACCAACTCTTGCTCAAAAATACTTTAGTTACCGTCACGTGGGGCTATTTTGTGCACGCGAGATTTTTATTGAATAAAATCTTTAAGAGTGAGTTGTTTCAGTTTCCTATTTGGTATAAATATTTTCTAATATCCAAACTGCAAAGAGTATACTAAATGAGATTACTTAGTTTTTTATCAACAATCAGAAAAAATTCGTAAAGACGTGAAAATGAAGCTCAAATTTTTCAATGCCTTCAAACTTCTGTTCAGATCTCTGAAAGTTTAAAAGTGTTTCGAAAAATATTAATGATAGTACTTCACAATTTACTTGTGATGATATATACGGGATGAGCTAACTTTTTATTGCATATTTTAAGAATAAAATAAAAAACTAAAAAACCAGGATTTTGTGGGTCATTTTGTAGATTCTTTAAAATCAATTTTTTTTTATAAAATTTGTTTTGCAGTTAGTAAAAAAGACTCTAATGTTTCGTTTTAAAACATTTTTGTTTTAGTTTTGTTATAAAAAAAGACGAAAAATAAGCATCAAATTTCAACTTTACACACGATGCCATAAAATCTTAAAAAAGTAACATTAATAATATAATTACATGCTTTTCAATTTAATTTTGAAACTTTTTCTCTTAAAATAACTCAAGAAGTGTAGTAGGAGTTATATTAAGTCAGATTTTCTTTAAAAAATAACTTTTTTTTTTGTAAATCCACATTTTTGTGAAATTTTAGTGTTTTACTTTCAAATTAGTTAAACAATTCCTACAAAAAGAAATAAGTTTTTAGCTTTGGTTTTATTTATTGTACTCTAGAACATCTAGAAAAAATACTTTATGCAGTAAAAACGATAAAAAACATTATTACACAATAAAAAATCAGAAACTGATCGTGATTTACATTTGGAACAAAATAAGGAAGACAAAATAAAACAAAATTAGTTAACAAGAATTCAAAAGAAAGTACCTAAAAAAAATAAAATTATTAAAAAAAAGAACAGAAACAAACAAACTAATAAAACAATACCTGTGAATAATTCAAGTTTATATTTAGAAAAAATTGATGTTTCTCATGCTGAAGAAATTATAAAAGAAAGGCTAGTTCTGTAATAGTTACTATTCCACAAAATAAAAAAAAAAATTTTCAAAGCAAATTATATTATTTTCTAAATAATAAATCTGAACAAAACGATACTAACAATATAGTTAGAATGATTGATTATGTTTATCATAACGTCAATTCTATCACTTTTAAAAAAAGTACCAATTAAAGACTTGTGATAAACATTTTTTAAAATTATTGTAATATTTACGATTTTAACACGATATTTTATGTTCTATCGCGAACTTCTCTGCAAGTTTGATGTTTTTATTTATATCTATAATTCTATAGATGTTTCTATTACTACCAAAGTGTTGAATTTAAGGCTTCCATCTTATATTAAAACAATGTTGTGTGGACTGTTTTTTACACAAAATCTTTAACTGTGTATTTTACTATTCATAGAAAATACGAATTCAAGTAACATATAAATTGTATTAGCGTTAAGCGGGGTTATTTTGTGCACAAACCCGCTTTTTTCCACTCTGCTTTGGGGCCATACTTAAATTACGTAACGTTCTAGAAAGGGGGGGAGGGTTCTGAAAAGCTGTTACACCTGTGGACACTGTCAAATGTTTACATTATAAAAACTGTTACAGGGGGGAGGGGGGGTCTAAAAATTCCTGAAAAAGGGCGTTACGTAATTTAAGTATGGCCCCTTTATTAAAGTTCAGAATCAAAAAAAATAAAAAATCGAACTATTCAATTCTGTTATAAACATCCTTCTATGAGTTAGCAGACGAGAGAATTTTTTTTCTAGTCCCATTGGTGGGGCTATTTTGTGCATCAAAGTTTGTTTATTTATAAAGTTTTCAACAAAATTTTTTTATCGTTTTTATTGTATGAAGTATTTTTTCTAGATATTCTAGAGTGCAATAAAGAAAACCAAAGCTAGAAATATTGATTTTTTTAGGAATTGTTTTACTAATTTGAAAGTAAAATACTGAAATTTCACAAAAATATAGATTAACAAAAAAAGTTGTTTTTTTAGAAAATTTTACTTAATATAACTTCTTCTATACTTCTTGTGTTATTTTAAGAGAAAAAGTTTGAAAATTAACTTGAAAAGCATGTAATTAATAAGGTTACTTTTATGAGGTTTTTATGGCACCCTGTGGAAAATTTAAATTTAATGCTTATTTCTCGTATTTTATAACAAAACTAAGAAAATAATGTGTAAAAACGAAACAGGAGAGTTTTTTTTTACTATGACATAAATTTAAAAAAAAAACTTGATTTTAATGAATGCACAGAAGAACCCACAAAATCCTGCATTTATAGTTTTTAGGTTTACTTTTTTCTTAAAATATGCAATAAAAAGTTAGAGCATCACGTATACATCATCACAACTAATCGTAGGTTGCCAAGAATTTTCATTAATACTTTGAAAATCACTTTTAAATTTCCAGAGATCTGAACAGAAGTTTAAGTGCATTGAGAAATTTGAACTTGTTTTTCACACTTTTTTTCTATTTCTGATAGAAAATTTGGTAATTTCATTTAGTAGTCTTTGTAATCTTGATATCAGAAAATATTTATATCAAGTAGCAAACTTAAACAACTCAATGTAAAGATTTTATTCATTAGGAACCTGGCAAATAGCCCCGCTCGACGGTAAGCATAAAAACGAATAGTTAAGAAGGAACCAAAATGTTCCTATCATTAAAAAATCACAAAAAAAAATAAAAAATTGAAAAAAATATCACAAATATATTTTCTTATTAAAACTTATCTGTACCCTTTTCCATATTAAAAAAGAAATGTATGCTACTTTTTCCTACTTTTTTTTATCCCCGTGGCTACTATTTGCTATTTTTTTTGGCATCGAGGCTACTTTTTCCTACTTTTTTCAAAGTCATAATAGAGTGCGAGGCCTGTACTAGTATTCCGAGAGCCTCTGCAGTTTTGGCGGTGAATACTAACAACGCGTCGTCCGCGAAGCCGATGATCACCGCGCCTTCAGGTAGACCCATTCGCAAGAAGTCGTCATAAGAGACATTCCATACGAATCGTCCTATCCTCGAGCCTTGAAGGGCACCTCTTTGCATCTCTTCCTTCAGAGTGCGGGTACCCTTCTCGTATATAACCCACCTGTCGTTAAGATAATTATCCATATATCCATTATTATATATCCATTATCCACTCACTAATAACAGTTTGATGACAATTTTTCCAAAAAATTAAAGAACCTACATTTTTAGGGTTCCGTACCGTTCAAACGGAACCCTATTAAAATCACTATGTGTGTCCATTTAAACACCCCCTCTAAATTCCGAACTATTTGAGATAGAGACTTGAAATTTGGTACAGATATGTAATTTGACGTTCGATTTATGAAAATGATATAGGTAGAGAGCCGACCGCTAAAAACCGAGCTCATAAGGGAAATAATGCGAAAGACAATTTTAAGATAGGTTTTTGTGAGAAGATTACAAATCGGTATGGTTTGCTAGGCAATGCGTTGCAATAGACAAATGGCATGTGATTGAACATGTAAATTTTTTCGAGTTACTTACCTCATAAGGAAATTCTGCACGATGGTGCCAATTTATTCAGTTTGAGCCACTGATAAAAAAAAAAAATTGGTTGCCAGGTCTCAGATGTGTATAACATTAGGTAACCTACTTTTTAGATAAATTTAACGCTGCACGCCGAAACAGACCTTACCGCAAGAGCAGCTAAGGTCCCTTTCACCATGCAGCGGCGCAAGTAGTAAGACGGACTGGATTGTAATGTCAGAGCAATGCCATACTACGGTGCGGAGTCTATAAAAGCTTGATTTTTAAATTTAATTTTTTTATTACATAGAATGAAAATTATAAATAATTAATTCCAAAAATAGTAACAATTTTTATAAATTATTTATTCAAAAATTTATAAAGAACTCAATTTTCAATACTTTTTTGTTATAGGTACAATGAATCTTTTAGAATTATTGCTTTTTACTCTTGAAAACTTTTATGAAAATTTTATGAAAATTTTATTGAAAATTATTATAAATTATTTATACAAAAATTTATAAAGAACTCAATTAAAGAATTTCGAGGCTACATTTCATTCAAGATGATCGCAGTTATTGGTTATCATAAATTTGTTATAAATTTTAAGCAATGGGAAGTCTGCATAAATAAACGACTTTTATAAACAAATTATATATAAATATATACTTTTTTGTTATAGGTACAATGAATTTTTCACAATTATTGCTTTTTACTCTTGAAAACTTGAGATGGTGGTCATGAGTAGTGTATTCCTATTGTATAGTTACAAAAAATTAGATAATATGTTTATAATTTTGTTTACGTAAATTTTTTATTTATGGAAAGCAACCTTCATTAAAATCTTTAATATTTTATAACATCGAACGATCCATTACATTTAAAAGTTCATGTTTCATTAAAATTTTTTTCTTTAAATTGTTTACAAACTTATTTGTAAATAATTAACAAAAAATATTGTTTAATTAATTACTTGCATTTCTTATTTATAATTCTTAAATGAAACAAACATCATTCGTATACACTGAAACAAATTCTTAGTAGATTTGACTACTTTTTAACTAAAGTTCTTAGTTCAATAAGTCCCCAATTATTTGTTTGTAATTACGTTAAATATGAAATAGTAGTTAAGTGAACTAAGAATACCATTAACGGAACTATTCTTTGTCATGAATTTTACTACTTTCACCAATTAATGTCGAATTAATACCAATTAAATGCCACAAATTATTTTTTCCGTGTGGCATAGAGTTACTAAGTAATCTAAGTTAAGAAAATTTTGGAAGTTATTGGTTTGTTAAATCTAATTGTTTAAACAATTCAAAAATGGTTCGTAAACATTTTAAACTGTATTATAACTCTGGGCCAATAAGAGTAATTAATTAATTTCACAAAAGAAACGAAATTTAAGAAAAGAAAACTTTTGAAGTATTTTATTTGTTAACTAAGATTGAAAGATAAAAGAAATTAAAATCGCTTCATGTTTGACTTGTCGGCAGAGTTAGTGACTTTAGCCATACTTTTCGCCGGGCCTAGCCTAGACGCGGTTGTTCTCGTTTACTTAAGCTCTTCATCAAATCATAAATACGGTTTGACAACTTGAGAAACTACACAAATTTATTATATGTAAGTTGTAAAATGTATTGATTACAAAATTTGAAAAAACCACCTAAGTCGACTTAGGTGGTTGAGCGAGCGTCTTAGATACAATTTTATGTAAAATTTAAAAGCAAAACGAGGAACTTTGAAGAAGTGTACAGTTCTATGTTAATTAAATTATAATTGAAGAAATTAAAACCAAATGTAAATAGTATCAAAAGCTCAAAGCATGTTCAATTCTAAAAAAATTAGGATATATCTGCTCTAGCGAAAGTATCGGATTGAATTCCAATAATTTGCAATAAGTTTTTATTCAAATCTAAAAATGGATGTAACTTGACGAAAAATTCTTTCCGAATCGTTCCGAAATAATCCGTTTTATTCCGAAGGTAAATTTTAATCCGTTTGAATCCCGTTATTTCATTTCGAATCAATTCGTTCCAATTTTATTCGGGTTTATTCGAATATGAAACGGATTGATTCGGAATGATTTGGAATGAAATAACGTGATTTAAACGAATTAAAATTTAGCTTCGGAATGAAACGGATTAGTTCAGAATGATTCGGAATAAAAATTTTCGTCAAGTTACATCCATTTTGAGATTCGGATAAAAACCGATTGGCTCGGAAACAAATTTCGGAATGACCCTGGAGAATACTGATTAAAACTTATTCAATCTGATTGAAATTCAATCCAATACTTTAGTCAGGATGTATAAAATATTTTTCACGATAATTAAATTTAAAACAGTATTATTTTAATCATGTATTCATCAGCAATTAATATTTGGATATTATTCTATAATTAATTGATACTTTATTAGACAACAAGTTTATATATATACAGAATCCGGTTTGAGGCGAAAACAACTTATCCGCTATTAGAATTAAATTGTACACACTGACAGTAAAAACCACTAGTAATCAAGCGTTATAAAATTCTCAGACTTTACCCATTATTTCGTACAGTTAACATCTCAATGAACATATTAATGAAGTTTTTCATTTCTAGAACATTATCAGTAGTGAGAGTATTCTTCCAAAACGATTCCTGGTCTTCTACATCCCGTAACTCCGGGAAGTGTTCCAATTTAATTGAAGAGTATTTAGAGCAGATAACCAGAAAATGGTGTAAATCCTCGCAAAATGAGTCGCAAAACATACAAGAATTCATGGAAGGAAGAAAAAATGTATTTTTTCTGTAAATGAAAAGGTTTGAATAGACATTAAGTAGTCGAATCTGCGCAAATATTCTCTTGTTATCCAGGGTAGTTTTAATTGTGAGATAAGATTGGACACCCCTGTTAAGTGCGAGGTGCGGCCAAATTTGAAGACTGCTTGACAAGGCTTTTGCCGATAAGTCCTTGCCCAAAAGGTAGTTTTTATAAAAATTCAAAATTAGTGACGAATTTGCTGCTAGGTTTGCTAGGGTGGAGGAAGACTACAACTCGTTTAAATTACACACCTCAAAGAATTGTCTTAATTTACTGAACCAATTTAGTGAGGAGCGACCGTCCTCCACTCTTGCTTCCTCCATAAGACGTAAAAGGCATAGTTTGGGGTACCGGGAATCAGACATGCAGGATATTTTGTTAACCCAAACTAAAGATCTTTCCAGGATCAGATATGAAAGAGAAAGAGTTCCCGATTCAAGACGGACAGCATAGGAGGGTGTGTTATGTGGTAGGAGTAGTAATTTTTTTAAAAAAAAAATGCGAAACTCGCTTAAGGACCTCCACCTGGCCAATGCCCCAAATTTGAATACCAAAAAGTAACGTACTTTTTACCAAGCTGGAATAGAGCTTTATACAGGTAGACCAGGAATCGGTTTTTGTACAGTGGATAATACACATCGTTGACCCTATTGCCGAGTTTGGCAAACTAACAAAGTTCTGAGTCGCAACTCTGAAAGAGCAGTGATTCGAAAAATTAACGCCGAGATAAACATAATCTTTGGTGACCTCTATCCTGTTATCTTCAACTGTAAATGCTTTAAATCGATTAACGGAATTATTACCACCTTTATGAAAAATAACAATCTTAGTTTTTTCCGTGTTGATTATCAATTGATTTTCTCTGCAATAAAGCCAAAATGCTTTAAGTTTTCTTGAGAGCTCGATTAGAGTGTCGGACAACAGGACGAGGTCGTCAGCGTAGGCTAAAACAAGAATTTCTACAAGTCTATTTACTGAAATGCCTCTACAACCATGCTTCAAGAGGAAACGTTCTAGGGCATTAATAAAAAGAGGAAATAAAAGCGGGCTCAAAACTTCCCCTTTCCCCCTGCAGCCCGCCCTTCGAAACCTTAACAAAGTCTGTGTGTTCCCCGTTATTTTTCACACAAGCAAATGCTTTGCTATAGAAATCTGTGATAATATTAATCAACATACTGCTAACTCCGAGCTTTTTAAGTTTGTACCATGAAAGGTGATGAGCGACTGACGGAAACGCACTTTTTAAATCTATAAACGCGGCATAGACTGCTTTTCTCGAATTTCTGAGTTGCAGCTCAATCAGCGCCTCCAGTGCAAATAGATTGTCGATGCGCCCACTTCCCTTCCTAAAGCCCGCTTGAAACTCAGGAATTATTCCACCGATCTCAGCCCAATTAGCTAAGCGATCAAAAATGATTTGCGTAAAGATTTTTGCTAAGCAATTTATCAGCGATATAGGCCTGTAATTAGCAGTATCGGCTGGATCACCCTTTTTGAAAAACATAATAGTAGATAATTACCCCCCGCATCTAGGAATGTTTTCTGAAGTAAAAATCTTATTAAACAACTCCTCCTTATAAATTAATCAATTTTCTGGCAAATACTTATAGAAAGCATAATCAACCCCATCAGACCCAGAAGCTTTTGACAATTTACATTTCTTTAAACTACACATTAATTCGTTATGCGAAATACATCTGTCCAATAGAGGGTGAGTTGAGTGCATCAACAAAATGTTGCATGGGGTCGTACAAGGGAAGCACTTAATAAGATCAGCATACCAAGAGTCAATCTCGATAACATTATTATTTGCTGGCTTTTTTCAAAATTTGTTCACTATATTCCAAAAGCTTTTAGAGTTATTCGAGCCAGACAATTCGTCCACAATATTTAACTCATAACACTTTTTTTTTATTTTTTAAAAGCCTTTTATAAGAACACAAAACAACTTTGTAATTCTCACTCATGGGTAAGTTACAGTCATTTACCTTTGTACTGTGATAGATGCTTTTGAGGTTCTTTTTCGCCGCATAACATTCAGCATCAAACCACGGTTTCTTTCTGTCAACGATGCCTGAGTTAAGAGCAAACGATTTTTCAAAATTTAAGTCATGAGCGGCCTTTTTAAATATTGTAATTAAATTATCGCTTAATTGTTGCGCATCTGATTAAAACTCATTCAATCTGATTGAAATTCAATCCAATACTTTAGTCAGGATGTATAAAATATTTTAACGATAAGTAAATTTTAAAACAGTATTATTTTAATCATGTATTAATCAGCAATTATTATTTGGATATTATTCTATAATAACAATTAAATGTTCATCTTTTATTTTGAACATTTTTTCATGAACACAATAATAAAAAAGTTATAAACAAAATAAAAAGATAAAAGTTAAAAGATTAATGTAATGTACATGTCTTCAATTTCAAGTTTTCAAGAATAAAAATAAATATTTGTACAAAATTCATAATACTTATAATTAAAGGGTTATTTTTTTATAAAAGTTGTTTATTTATGTAGACCTCACATTGCTTAAAATTTATAACAAATTTATGATGATCAATAACCGATCATCTTAAATGAAATGTATGAGCTATGAAATTCTTAATTGAGTTTGTTATAAACTTTTGTATAAGGTCGATTCTTGCGAAACTGACCGATTTCAAGATAAGTTTTGGTAAAAAAAAAATGTTTTTTAATTATGTAACGTTTTGGATCGTTACTTGTATGATTTTTGAATATAATTTAGAGTTGAGATATTTAAGTTTTGAGAAGAGTATTTCTTTTCTCTTTAGTCGTTGAATTCTATCGTTTCTCTTATTCGTTTCTGCGTGTGGTTTTGGTCGTTGGCTTGAGTGTCCAATGAATAATGAGTTGCGTGAGGTCAGCTTCGTTTTCCGAGCGTTTCGTAGGTTTTCGGATTCTTGGATCAAGGGACCAATTACAGGACTGAGGGACAAGGACAGAGATAGGAAGAAGATCGCAGGAAGGGGATCAAACCGGCTGATCGAATTCTGGACTAGGTCATGGCCATTATTAATTAGAATTCTTTCGGTGAAACCACGCATTGTGATTCGGGTAATTGGGGAATAGTAAAGTGCGAATTTAGTACTTAAAAATGTTTGGTGTACGTGGTAAATGAGAAATAAAGGGATAATTTTGTGAATAGTTAAAATTTGATTTAGAATTTTAATTGAAGTGTTTTCCCAAGTTTATTTTCCTAATTTGTATTTCTGCGTTGCCAAGGTCGGCAACAAGTTACAATATTTTCAGCGGAAAGCAGTTGGTAAGTTAAATTTTATCAATTTCGTGTCTCAGTCGATTTCTGCACTAAGTCGTGGATTAGGAGGATCTCCCCTTTGGTCCAGCGTTGGATATTTTTGTGTGTTCATTTCGGGGTGAAAGGCTAAATAAGAGTTTCGCGTTTCGAGTTGAGTGTAAAATTTAAATATTAGCAACTCGTTACAATTGGCATCCCTTGAGGGGAAATTCTCCAAATCCATTGAGACACGACTTTCTGCGTGAGAAATTAAAATAAAATATAATTTGAGGAGAGAGATAGCGTACTGGTCACATGAGCCGGTACAATTTCAGAAAGTAAATTTGCTGAAAAATTAAAAGTGAAAATTTCTTTTATTAAAAATTGAAATTTTTTTTTTCGGAATATTGAAATCGCAGAAAACATGTTCGGGAAAAGTGCGCGAAACGAAAGTGTGCCATTATGATGAATTCTCGTTAAATAAAACACAAAAATTTTTAAATAAATTTTTTGTAATAAACTTCTCGATTTTCGAGCATTTTTCATGATTTTAGAATTGGAAAATATATTAAATTCCGATTTTTAGAAATTTTTCGCGAACATGTGCTCGGAAGTGACGTCAAATGGACGTTAAATTTTCCAAATTTCTGCGTGAGAAAATTATTTTAAAATTAACGAGACTTTAATAAATTATAAAAAACTGAGACTTTAGAAAAAGTGATTATTGAATTTTAAGATATAATTTAGTGCCGAGATTTTAAAAAGAAAATTTTAATAAGTGCAAATTTCAAGTGTTAATGATCGTTAGATTTTAAATCGGTTTGATTTAAAAATAAAAAACGTTCAATTAGAGAGATTGTGTTAAGTTTTAATTTGGTTCCGGGGAAAATTTTCGAGATTTTTAGTTCGCGAAGCGTGAGAGAATAAATTCAGAAATTTCGTTCAATTGACGTGAAGATTCTTTTTCCGTTAACCACGTGTTCGCGAACTTGTGAAAAATTCTTGATTTATGGCGAATCGAGTTTCTGTTTTTGAGTAATTCCAGAATCACTAAACGTGCCGTGGTATGACAGGTATGATTCGGCCGAGTCAAAATCAATTTTTCTGATCGAAGCGTTGAACGGAGAGGGAGTGGGGGAACTGAACTTGGAATCGGGGAGTGATTTAAATGCGGATGGTAAATCGACCAATAGTGGACCTCAAGAGGGGGAATTAAATGATTTGTTTCGCGAGCAAATAAATATTGGTAATGTGCCCGTTACGTCGATAGCTTTAAATGTAACATTTCCGAGTACCTTTTCGGGGACGAGTACCGTGACGACATCAACGTCGGTGATGACTAGCGTGTGTTTTACGTCATCAAACGTGACAGGGACAATAAGTGCGTTCCAAATGACGTCATTTACCACAACGATTCCCGTGACGATGTCAGTGACGTCGGAAATGTGGCAAAATACCCCGGGCGCGATTACTTCGACCTTGTTCTCAAGACCAAGGGGGTCGGTAATGTCGGCTACGATGTCCCCCAACGTAAAAGAATTGCGTGAGATGAGGGCACGTCTACGTCTGCAGTTGAGCACGGATTTGCAGTCGATGCTTTACCAGCACCGGCAAGCAGGTTATAATATGGCCACTAGTGAGAATCTCGGTTTGAGTAAAAACCCAAGGTGTCAGCAAAACACCCATCTACCAAATCTCGAGGGCATCCACCCCCACCCTCACTGGAGCAGAAAGTGACACTTGTGCTACCTGAAAAGGATGAATGGGCACAATTGAGCATGGAGGAGAAGGGGTCGCCTGAGAAAAAGAAGAATAAAAAGCGGAGAGTTTCTTCAGAGAAAAGGTCGAGTGCGAGATCACCTTCGGTGAATAAAAGTGACGTGACTAAAAATACTACACGAAGTCGACCGAGGTCGCCACTTCAGCTCTCGTCGAGTGATTCTGAATCATCTGATCAGTCAGAATCTGACCTTTTCTCTGACCGAGAAAAACAACGGTATTAGCGCTGTCCCCCGCGAGGAAGTGACTATAGGGCGGTCAAATTTTTTAAGGAGTGGGAGATAAAATTCTCTGGGAGTGAGAGAGAGGATCCGGACGATTTTCTTGAGCGTCTAAATGACTGCCAGGAGTGTTATCGTTTGTAGGATCGAGAAATTTTGGTGGCGTTGCCCAGTGTTTTGCGTGGTACCGCTAGTAGGTGGTATCGTGTCGTAAAAAAGGACATCTCGTCGCTAAGGAATTTTAAGCGTGTGTTTAAGCGTCCATGAGGGACGAAGAGTTGCTTGTCGAGTTAAAACAGCGTACGCAAGCAAAGGGAGAAAAAGTGTCTGGGTACATGCTGGGACTCTGCACAATTATGGGACTCATGAAGTGTCCCATATCAGAGGAGCAATTTCTAAAAACTGCATTCGAGGGACTCACTCCTGAATATAGGCGTCAGTTCCTGTACCAAAGTGTGTCCACAGTTGTTAAATTTAAGCGTGTGTTGAGACGCCTTGAGAAAATCAAGGAGGTGGACAAACGCTACGCACCACCCCCCTCCAGGGACAAGATGAACGTTCCGTTCTCTGCTCCTAAAACGAAAAGAGTAGTTAAGCTGGATGCTTTGATCGATGAGACGTCCTCAGATTCCAGCCAATCTCCGCGAGAGTCAGGACAAGCGAGTAGGACACAGTCCAAAAGGACCGTGGGGACAAGTGGGACGCGTTTGGGACAAACGGGGACAAGAATGAAGACACCTGGGCTGTCTCAGCCGGGACCATCCCAGACAGCACCTATCGTGCCAGTCACCTACGCCCAAGCGGTAATGAGAGTCCCTCCAGTGGTTCCCAGGATGGGACAAAATCAGCGTGTGTTTCCGCCACGGCAGCAGATGCCGCGAGTAAGTGTTCCCAGTGTTAACGTGCAAGGTCAGCGTCCATTTTTCGGCGCATGCTACCATTGCAACGTAGTGGGACACGGTGCAGCTGAGTGCAGTTTTCGAACTTGCAGACGCTGCAATCAGCAGGGACATTATGCAGCGGAGTGTCCCAGAACTCGACAGCAAAGTAACCGCTATTGCCAAGTGTGTAGGACACAAGGCGCGGTTTTCAAATAATGTCCTAATTGTGTGGTGATTCGTGAGATGCTGGGAAACGAGATAGGGGGGGGGGGACAGAACAACCCTCCCCCCCAATCCCAGGCGGGACAGTAGATGTTCCAACCGGGGAGAGAGAAGCATTCACTTCATTAGTAGCTATGAAATATAGTGAAAATAATGAAGATGAACCCTCTAGCAATGAACGGGGACAAATTTCTGCGAGTGTGGCCATTGAGCCAGAGAGTGGGACAAGTTCACAAAATCTTGACCAGTGGATTAATCAAGAGATAATGAACGAGTTGGTCAAAGATGACGTGAACGTACAGTCCACTCAAAGGATTTCATGGAAAGTGACAGGTGGGACAGAGGGTGTTTATGAAAACTGTAATAATTACATTTTTATTTATTATGCTAATAATTGCGTCACTGATTGTTAAAATTTTGAATCGTTTACGACATCCATATGAATGTAGTCACTCTCGATTGTCAAGCTTCTTTATAAAAAAAAACAAACAAATTATTATTCTTCTGTCATCTTATTTAACCGCTCTTGTCAAACCAATAAAAACATTTTTTGACTTTTTTGATGTTCAACGAAAAATCAATGAGAATTCTGTCTTCCTTTTATTTAATATCTAAAAACATGGTCCTTCGAGCCGGATAAAGAAAAGGAGAAGAACTAGTTTTTTCGTTGATCGCTACTTTTTGTGCGCTGTTAAATGCTTTTGAAGACGATTTGTTACAAAATAAAATTTCGCTGAATTTATTGAATGAACGCAAAGAATTTAAGAAAAAATGGATGACCTTGACAATTTAAATAACAATCAGGTTTTGAAAACTCAAGAATCGCTATTTAAGTCTATTAATAAAATCGCTCAACGAGTTTTAGGATTGGAAAATCCAGGTCGTCAAATACTAGTTGGACGCCTGTCAAACCTTCAGGATTACTGGGAAAGACGTAGGAGTAATCATTCTTTTTTATTATCGAATTTCCCTTTGACCGAACAGGATGATGAAGACGCTGAAGTATATAATTCTGACACATTCCTTGAAATTGAAGAAATATATGAAGATGCCATTAATTTTATTTTGTCTTATCTTCCTGATCAACCGCTAAATAATACAATCCCGAATATGGATAGTACCAGATTAACGTCACCAGACCAAACTCGTCGAAAAGGTTCATCATCAGCAGTTCATCTTCCTCGTATTTCTATTCCCACCTTTTCAGGGTCGTATGGTGAGTGGTTATCTTTTCGGGACCTATTTTCTTCATTAGTGATTATGATTCGCTAACGGACGCAGAACGCTTACATTATTTAAAAACTAGCCTTCGCGACGAAGCTTTGATTATTGCTCAAAATCAACCCGGAAATTCTGATAATTTTGAAACTATTTGGAAAAATTTAGAAATACGCTATGATAACTGTAAAGCTTTGACATTTGATTATTTAAAAAAGATTATAGAACTTCCAGATATAACGTCAGATTTTTTAAATAGTTTAAAAACAATGCGTAACGTAATTATAACCGTTACAACTGCTTTAAAAAATCTTAAAAGACCGATTGACGAGGGGAACGATCTTTTCGTTTTTTTATTAATTAATAAATTAGACAAATTATCACGTGATCAATGGGAATCAATTTCTAGCGATTCCACGAATCCTCCCTCTTTAAATCAGTTTAACAAGTTTTTAGATACGCGCATTCGTGCACTTGTGGCATCTGTAAATATCAAAAAACGTAATGACAGCAAAAATATTGTAAACTTGACGCATTCATCCGCCTCTTCGAATACTAAAGTGCACTCACATCAAAGTCAGTCGAAATTGATTTGTTGCTTATGTAAAAAAGAACATAACCTTTATTCGTGTCCGCAATTTAAAAGCAAATCAGTAAATGAACGTTGTGATTACGTCCGTTTAAATCATAGGTGCTTTAACTGTTTAGGCAAACATTTGCGTAATGCTTGTAATAGTAAGAATTTTTGCTCCTTTTGTAAAAAATCTCATCATTCGCTTCTGCATCGCGAGCCAGAAAATTCAACTTCGACTGACTTAGAAACGAAATTTAAAGAATCTGATCGTAATTCAGTAGCATTCGGATCACAAAACCAAAATGACATTCAAACATCTGTTTTATCTCATTTTAGTTCAACTGCTGAGAAACGCACAGCTGTATTGTTGGCAACAGCGCGTGTTATTGTGGAAGCACCTGATGGCCGCCGCGTACAGATCCGCGCCTTGCTTGATCAATGTTCTGAAGCAACATTTGTATCAGAATCAGTCGCACAATTATTACGTCTCCCCCGAAAGAATTCTAATGTTACTATTTCAGGTGTGGGAGGAAAATTCTCTAATGAGGCTTTAAGTTCTGTCCAAATTATAGTAAAGCCTGTTAGACAAAATCTGAATTTTCTTACGACCCAAGCACTTGTACTTCCAAAGATTACGTCCTACGTACCGACAGAATTTTCTCTTTCAAATATACCTCAAAACTTACCAAATTTGGAGCTAGCAGATCCTTGTCTGAGTTCCAATGATCCCATTGATTTATTAATTGGTGCAGAATTATACGGTAGAGCTTTATTAGATGGCCTATGTCGTGGCACAGATGGAAATCTCGTAGCTCAATCCACAATCTTCGGGGGGATTCTTTCAGGACCTTTAGCTCCTTCTTTTACTCAAGCATTTCATATTAATGTGCATCATTCTATGGATGCTATGATAGATAAATCGTTAAACCGGTTGTGGGAGTTAGAAGAAGTTCCAATTATGAATACTTTAACGACAAAGGAAAATGAGTGTGAAAATTACTTTGTGAAAACATGTTCTAGGGATGTAGATGGACGATATATAGTAAAACTTCCTTTTGATAAATCTCCTAATATTCTCGGAAATTCTCTTAATAACGCTCTTTCTTCATTTACACGATTAGAAAAAAAACTGACACGAGACTACACTTTATTCTCAATATAAAGATTTTATGAGTAACTATGAATCACTAGGCCATATGACGAGAATTGGTCCATTAAGTGATTGCCATCAGCAAAATTTATTTATACCTCATCATCCTGTGATACGAGAATCTAGTCAAACAACCAAGTTAAGAGTTGTTTTCAATGCCTCTAGCTCTACTTCGACTAAAATTTCCCTTAACGAATGTTTACACGCAGGCCCTAAATTGCAAAATGAAATTTCATGTATAATATTACGATGGCGTCAACACAAATATGTTTTATGTGCTGATATAGCAAACATGTTCCGACAAATCTTAATATCACCAGATCATCGCAAATTTCAGTGTATCCTCTGGCGTGAATCCGTTGACATTCCCATTCAAATTTTTGAATTAAACACCGTTACTTACGGTATGACTTGCTCTCCCTTTTTAGCCATTCGTGTACTCCATCAGTTGGCTCAAGATGAAAGATCTTGATTTCCTCCCGCAGCTCAAATTCTTCAAAATGAATCTTATGTAGATGATATCTTTTTAGGAGGTCCAGATAAGTCATCTACTCTTTTATTAAGAGATCAATTGATTCAGTTAACAAATTCAGGTGGATTCACATTACGCAAATGGTTCAGTAATGATCCCGAATTACTTATAGGATTGTCGGATTCGGAACATAGTCTTGCAATGGAAATCCCACTCGATGATTCGTCTGGATTTAATGTTCTAGGTATTTTTTGGGATCCTTCGACTGATTCTTTTATTTACCGATTTTGCAAACTGCCTTCAGAAAAGCCTTCAAAACGTTCATTGCTATCTGCAGTGGCGAATTTACTACAAAAACTGTGGCTTCGCAAGCTAGGTTGGGATGATTTACTTCCTTCTGATCTAGCTAAAGAATGGGATGATTTTCGTACTAAGTTGCACAAATTATCCAATATTTCCATTCCAAGGTGGATAACACAGGATAACAAACCTCTTTCTTACCAAATTCATGGGTTCTGTGACGCTTCTAGTGTTGCTTATGCCGCGGTGGTATACCTTCGAGTTAAAACTTCATCAGGATCAGTTGTGATAAGTCTTCTTATGGCTAAAACTAGAGTTGCTCCGTTGAAGACTGAGAGTATTCCTAAATTGGAATTGTGTGCAGCTAATCTTCTCACTAATTTACTCTCCTTTACAGTTAAAGCTTTAAATTTGAAGGATACTTCTATTTTTTGTTGGACAGACTCATCTATAGTCCTTAGTTGGTTGCAGCAGACTGTGCATCCGCGGAATTAGTGCTGAAAACTTTTCTACCTTTTCTTTGTGGTGGAATGGTCCATCATGGCTTTCAGAATCTTCAGAAGCGTGGCCAAAAATAAATCGAAATTCTTTAAATACTGAACAAGAAAAACGCGTTTCTTCGCATAATGTCACTCAAGTAAAACAAGACTGGCAATCGTTATTGTTATCTCGACAGTCATCATAAGCTCGTTTATTACGAGTTACTGCTTATATTTTAAGGGCGATTCTTTTATTCAAACGAAAAGTTGCACCTCTCAATACATTATCCTCTGAGGAAATTCATGATGCATCATTATTCTGGATACGTTATGTTCAAAATAGTGCATTTTTTCAAGAAATTCAATCAATCAAATTGAATAAGCCTTTTGCTAGTAAATCTCGTTTAAGGAAGCTAAACCCATTTATTGATAACAATGGTATTGTTCGGCTAGGTGGCAGGATTCGACAATTCAAGCTTTCAGTTTACCAACAATCTCCAGCTATTCTACCTAACCACTATTTATCTCGACTCATATTAGAGCAGTTCCATCGCAATTTGTTACATGCCGGGCTTCAATTAAGCCCCTAGAGTTTCCCCATCTCGACCTTTTGCTCACACCGGTCTGGACTATGCATGGCCATTTTTGGTTAGGTCTAGTTCAGGTCGCGGATCTAAAGCACATAAGACCTGGATCGCAGTTTTTGTATGTCTCGCTGTAAAGGCTATTCATTTAGAACTTGTGCATGATTATTCTACAACGACCTTTATTGCGGCTTCAGACGCTTTACTTCTCGTCGTGGGGTGCCAACTGACGTGTACAGCGATAATGGCACTAATTTTCGATGTGCCGATCGACAGCTATCACAGACTTTCCGGAATCTTTTGAAAGATCCTAATTTCGCTGCTTATCTTGCGCATGATGGTACGACTTGGCATTTTATACCTCCTGCAGCTCCCAATTTCGGTTGATTGTGGGAGGCAGGTGTCAAAAGCGTTAAAGGACATTTGCGTAAACTTTTGTCAAATTCAACACCAACTTCTGAAGAATTCAGCACTCTTTTATGTCAAATAGAGTGTTGCCTCAATTCTCGGCCATTGGTTCCGATTAATGAAGATCCGGAAAGCTGTGAAGTGCTTACTCCGGGGCATTTTTTAATTGGTTCAGCGTTAAAAACTGTACCCGCTCCATCTTTCTATCATGTGCCAGAAAATCATTTGACCCGTTGGCAATTTTATCAACGAATACTTGAGCATTTTTGGAGATCTTGGTCTCGCATATATCTTCAGACTTTGCAACAACGGACTAAATGGTTTTCTGTTCGACCCAATGTTAAACAAGGCGATCTTGTATTGTTAAAAAATGTGAATTCTCCACCTTCAAAGTGGGATTTAGCACGTATTACAAAATGTATTCCTGGCAGAGATGGGAATGTTAGAGTAGTAAACTTAAAAACTGCGAAATCAGAATTTGTACGTTCTATATCTCAAATTGTTCTTTTACCTACTTCAATTGAAAGCAATATTTTGTTAAATGTTTTATCTTCTTCGTTCAACATATTTATTTATTATGTATAATAATTTAAAAACAAAATAATCGGAAATCTACTTATTTTGTATCTTATTAATTCAAAATTTGCAATCTCCTCCAAATCTTGCAAGGTGGCCGGTATGTTTATGAAAACTGTAATAATTACATTTTTATTTATTATGCTAATAATTGCGTCACCGATTGTTAAAATTTTGAATCGTTTACAACATCCATATGAATGTAGTCACTCTCGATTGTCAAGCTTCTTTATAAAAAAAAACAAACAAATTATTATTCTTCTGTCATCTTATATAACAGCTTTTGTCAAACCAATAAAAACATTTTTTGACTTTTTTGATGTTCAACGAAAAATCAATGAGAATTCTGTCTTCCTTTTATTTAATATCTAAAAACAGAGGGGACACCTGTAGAGTTGACTCAGGATAGCGTAAACCTGCCGTTGAATACGTCAGTCGATGAAACGCTACCTGTATCAGGGGAAAACAATGAAATTTTTGAGCGTCTGAATGGGACAGTGAGTCCCGAAGCGTGTGGGACAGTCAGTGCTGATGGTGCATCAGCACGGGGAGGTCCAGGGGAGGAGAGAAACTGCATCTAATGCAGTTGATCAAAATGAAGAGAGAGAGATGCTAGATGGGCCAACCAATGAAAATAGACGCTATATGAGAATAGCAATCGGCGGTCGCTCTTATTTAGCGATAGTGGATACGGGTGCCACAGTTTCCATTATCGGACGAAAAATTTTCGAACTATATAAAGATCGAATGAAACCAGCGGACTCCGCCATTGAGAGTGTACTTGTTGGTATAAGTGGTGCTCTTGGGAAATTACGTTTGTGGGTCAATGTTGATGGCATTTCTTGTCCTTTGGAACTAAAAGCGGTCGACACAACAAAACAAGACATCCTGGGTAGTGATTTCTTCCGCAAATTGGATATCCAGCTGTGGCCTAAAAGAGGGTTGTGGAGAATAAACGAACAACATCGACCAAGAAGGATGTGACCTGCAATTCTTGACTGGGCAAAACAAGAAGTCCAGACAATGCACGAGAAGGGGATTAAAGAGCGTTCAGCGAGTGATTAGAGCAGTGCTCCAGTAATTGTGAAAAAGGCGGACGGATCATTAAGATTTTGAGTAGATTATAGAGATCTTAACAAAGTGACCGTCCGGGACGCTTATCCAATCCCGAGCATGGATTCAATTTTGGACAAGCTCAGGAAAGCGCGTTTTATCTCAAAAATAGACTTGAAGCAGGCGTATCATCAAGTACCAATGGCCGAACAGAGTAAAAAGTATACAGCGTTTGCCATTTCTGGGTCAGGACTGTGGCAATTTAAGCGAATGCCATTTGGTTTAACAAACGCTCCAATGACGTTTCAGCGTTTGGTAGATGCCCTGTTTGGTCCAGAATTTGAGCCTGTAGTGTTCGGATATCTTGATATCATCATTGTCACTGACGATTTTGAGGAACACAAGAAGTGGCTCAAACTCGTATTAGAGAGATTAGCGTCAGCCGGATTAGTGGTTAATCCTAAGAAGTGTGAGTTCGGATGTTTCAGAGTAGCGTATTTGGGGTATGTTCTCGATAGCGAAGGTCTCAGACCAGATCCAGAGAAAGTAACGCCAGTTCTAGATTATCCTGCAACTCAAAATCTAAAACAATTAAGACGATTTCTGGGAATGGTCGGATGGTACTCACGTTTCATTGAAAATGATAGTGAGTTAAAATTACCTTTGTTAAAATTATTGAAAAAAGATAAAGCGTGGGAATGGGGAAAAGAGCAAGAGGAAGCGTTTCAAGCGTTGAAATTGAAACTTACTTCAGCTCCAGTGTTGACTAAACCAGATTTTACGAAGCCGTTTACCATTCAGTGTGATGCCAGTGGGTTTGCTATGGGCGCGGTGCTAACGCAAGAGTCGGAGGATGGAGAGCATCCTATTGTCTTTATCAGCAAAGCATTATCTGCGCCAGAGAAAAATTATAGCGTGACTGAGAAAGAATGTTTAGCGTTGATATGGTCGATCAAAAAGCTAATACCTTATGTAGAGGGATACAAGTTCAAAGTGATTAGCGCGTTGGGCCCTGGAAATGCAGCAGTGGGACTTTGATATCATCCACAGAGCTAGAGCACAGCATCATGTCCCTGATGCATTGTCCAAGATGTTCGAGGAAACAATTGATGACGTAGCAGCGTTTGAGGACATCACTGACGGATGGATTATAAAAAGGCGTGAGTTAGTCGAGAAATTTCCTCAACGATTTCCAGGCTGGAAAGTGGAAGATGGCTGACTGTACCATTTTCGAAGCGATCCATTGTTAATGCCATTCATCGGAGACGAAGATGGGTGGAAACTAGTGGTACCAGCCGAATATCGTGAGAGAATTATGAGTGATGCGCATTCAGAAAAATCAGCGGGACATCTTGGGATCGAGAACACCTACTACCGAGTTGCGAGAGAGTATTATTGGCAAGGAGTCTGGAACGATGTACACCATTTCGTGAGAACGTGTCTAAACTGTCAGCTTCACAAAGTATCACAAGAGGGCGCGCAAGGATTAATGGGTCATAGAATCGTAGAGAGACCGTGGGTAGTAGTGGCAGCGGATTGTATGGAGTTTCCACCTAGTAAGAGTCAGTGTAAGTATCTGGTGGTATTTCAAGACTTGTTCTCCAGATGGATCGAAGTCAAACCACTCAGAAAGGCTGACGGCAAATCAATCGCACGAGCGTTCGAAGAATTGATTTTGTTTAGGTGGGAAACTCCAAATTTCCTGCTCACTGATAATGGGAAGGAGTTCGATAATCAGTTTCTTAAAAAGACTCTGGAAGAGTATGGCGTGCGTAATCTGACAACTCCCCCGTATCATCCGCAAGCCAATCCGGTCGAGAGAAGCAATCGGATTCTCAAGACTATGATTGCGACTTATGTGGGCGCTGACCACAGAGAGTGGGACAAAAATGTGCACGAGTTTAGGCACGCTGTCAATACAGCAACTCAGGCTACCACGTAAATGTCTCCGGCATTTTTAAACTATGGTAGACATCCTAAGCCTGTAAAGAGTTTGCGCAGAGAGGTTGAGAACAAATCATCGGTAACAAAAATTGATCCGGAAGTATGGGCGGATCGACTAAAAAGACTTGATGCGTTAAGAGATCTAGTTGCGCGATTTATCGATGAGGAGCGTGAGAAACAAACGAGGTGTTATGATAAAAACAAGCGTAAGGCGAATTTTAGCGTTGGCGATTTAGTTCTATGGAAATCTCATAAACTTTCGAACGCGACTCAGAAATTTTCAGCGAAGTTAGCACAGAAATTTGAAGGTCCCTTCGAAATAACGAAAAAACTCTCTCAATCGGTATATCTGCTTCGAGCTGAAAATACGCGACGAGTCGCTAAAGTTCACGTTTCGACTTGAAACGCTATCTCCTTCCACGAGCCGTTGGGAAATAAGAATTGTTTTATTTAATGTGTTGATTAACTTGTATGATTTTTGAATATAATTTAGAGTTGAGATATTTAAGTTTTGAGAAGAGTATTTCTTTTCTCTTTAGTCGTTGAATTCTATCGTTTCTCTTATTCGTTTCTGCGTGTGGTTTTGGTCGTTGGCTTGAGTGTCCAATGAATAATGAGTTGCTTGAGGTCAGCTTCGTTTTTCGAGCGTTTCGTAGATTTTCGGATTCTTGGATCAAGGGACCAATTACAGGACTAAGGGACAAGGACGGAGATAGGAAGAAGATCGCAGGAAGGGGATCGACCGGCTGATCGAATTCTAGAGTAGGTCATGGCCATTATTAATTAGAATTCTTTCGGTGAAACCAGGCGTTGTGATTCGGGTAATTGGGGAACAGTAAAGTGCGAATTTAGTACTTAAAAATGTTTGGTGTAAGTGGTAAATGAGAAATAAAGGGATAATTTTGTGAATAGTTAAAATTTGATTTAGAATTTTAATTGAAGTGTTTTCCCAAGTTTATTTTCCTAATTTGTATTTCTGCGTTGCCAAGGTCGGCAACAAGTTATAATATTTTCAGCGGAAAGCAGTTGGTCAGTTAAATTTGATCAATTTCGTGTCTCAGTCGATTTCTGCACTAAGTCGTGGATTAGGATGATCTCCCCTTTGGTCCAGCGTTGGATATTTTTGTGTGTTCATTTCAGGATGAAAAGTCTAAATAAGAGTTTCGCGTTTCGAGTTGAGTGTAAAATTTAAATATTAGCAACTCGTTACAATTCAATGTTTCTCTGCACTTATTTTTCTTATTAGGGTATAATATAATTATATTTTAAACGATTTTACGACAACTATATTTATACGAAAATAATAGCAAACTTTTAAAAATTGGCTGCCATGTGGAGCTGAACCGCATTTTTTTATTGTAAATATATTGTACAAAATACAAATTTCTTCTTGATATTTTGCTAAAACGAAAATAAATAATAAATTAATAAATTATTTAATATTCTAACAGTATTTTAGATATTAGTTAACATATATGGGCGATTCTTACGTAACTGCCCTACTTGGCGGCGTTGAAAAAATACACCTAAATTAAAAATATATTCTGAAGTGTATTAGTGAATTTTAAAGGTATATATGAGAGTAACTGAAAACCAAATATACATAAATATATATATTATAACTTCTATTATATTACACTATAACTGCTGAAATTTCAGCTCCGTGGTGTGTCCCTTTTGCAAAATGTTAAATTTAATTTAATAATTCTCGGTGAAAATATCATTATTATAACTCAGCCTTTTTCAAGCATAAATTGTCTATATTTATGAACAATTTAGGTTTATATTGCACTTCATAATACCTTTTTCATACTTAAAAATCTGTAAAAATATTTTGTCCCTCAATTTTTCCAATTTTTGAACGCAATCTGTAGTCTTATATTAAGGTGTCATGTGTTTAGTTATTACGTCTTCTAATAAAAAAAAAAAAAAAAAAAAATTTAAAAAAAGAAAAATTTTTGCTTAAAAAAAAATATTTTTGTGAAAGTCGCATGCGTACAAAAAAGCGTTCAGTTCCATGTCATTACTATTATGTTACTGTAACAACTATTTGATAGTATTGTTACCATTTTCTTTAAGCTTTCATGTGAAACAAGCGATCTGCAGAAGGAATAGATTTATTTTGCAATATTGTAGAAGTGAGGTTAGAATAAACGTCAAGTTTCAGCTCCATGGTATCACGTAAAATTTCAGCTCCATGGCCTATATATCAAAAAGAAATTTTTATTTTGTACAATATATTTGCAATAAAAGAATGCGGTTCAGCTCCACATGGCAGCCAATTTTCAAAAATTTGCTATTATTTTCGTATAAATATAGTTGGAGTAAAATCGTTTAAAATATACTTATATTACACCCTAATAAGAAAAATAAGTGCAGAGAAACATTGAATAAAAAAAATTTTTATTTTTACCAAAACTTATCTTGAAATCGGGCAGTTACGCAAGAATCGACCATATAAAATTTTATAAAAAAACAGCAAATACAATATTTAATAATGAATATTTCGTTTTATTTTTTAGATAATTTGAAATGGAGATCGAGCAGTGTAATCCGACATTGCTAAACTACTTTACACAATAATATTTTAAAATAACCACCACAGATAAAAAAGTTTCTCTGCATGAAGCACACTGAACACTTCATATAGGTCATGGAGCTGAAATTTTACGTGATACCATGGAGCTGAATTTGACATTTATTCTAACCTCACTTCTACAATATTGCAAAATAAATCTATTCCTTTTGCAGATCGCTTGTTTCACATGAAAACTTTAAGAAAATGGTAACAATACTATCAAATAGTTGTTACAGTAATATAATAGTAGTGACATGGAACTGAACGCTTTTTTTGTACGCATGCAATTTTCACAAAAATAATTTTTTTTTAAGTAAAAATTTTTCTTCTTTAAAACTTTTTTCACATGTGATTTAGTGCTAATGGATCAAAATTGAGATTTAACTTATTAGAAGGCGTAATAACTAAACACATAACACCTTAATTATAAGTCTACAGATTGCGTTAAAAAATTGGAAAAATTGAGGGACAAAATATTTTTACAGATTCTAAGTATGAAAAAGGTATTATGAAGTTCAATATAAACCTTAATTGTTCATAAATATAGACACTTTATGCTTGAAAAAGGCTGAGTTAAAATAATAATATTTTCACCGAAAATTATTAAATTAAAGTTAAGATTTTGCAAAAGGGACACGCCACGGAGCTGAAATTTCAGCAGTTATAGTGGAATATAATAGAAGTTATAATATATATATTTATGTATATTTGGTTTTCAGTTACTCTCATATATACCTTTAAAATTCACTAATACACTTCAGAATATATTTTTAAGGATGAGTGTCAATAAGGCCGTTTTTTGGGTTATACACATCTGAATCCTGGCAACCAATTTTTTTTTATCAGTGGCTCAAACTGAATAAATTGGCACCATCGTGCAGAATTTCTCTTATGAGGTAAGTGACTCGAAAAAATTTACATGTTTAATTACATGCCCTTTGTCTATTGCAACGCTTTGCCTAGGCAACCATACCGATTCGTAATCTTTTCACAAAAACCTATCTTAAAATTGTCTTTCGCATTATTTTTCTTATAAGCTCGGTTTTTAGATTTCGCCGCTTGGACTAATATAGAAAACGCGATTGGAGTTCATGGTCATATGGTTTTCGAGAAAAAACTGCAAAAATGCATGAAAAAAGCTGTCTCTTCCCTAGCCGCCAAAAAATATGAACTAGATAGATGAAATTTGGCACACCTATGTAGTTTCACGTGTAGATTGCACAAAAAATATAGAGAACTGGATTGGAATCAACAATCATAGAATTATCGAGGAAAAACTTTTTTTTCAAAAAAAGCGTGTCTCCCCTACTTAGCGCCCACAGTTTTTGACAAAGAGTGCTGAAATTTGGTATACCGGATGTAGTTTCACGTGCAGATTAAGCAAAAAATATGGAAAATATTATTGGAGCTAGTGATCATAGCGTTGTTAAGGAAAAACCACGTTTTTTTTTGCCTAAAATCTATAAAAATGATCCTGCCCCCCCTTCCCTAACGCACACAATTTTTTACATAGAGTACTAAAATTTGATACAAATATATATTTTCTATTAACCAACGGAGGTAGCTCAGTTGGATAAAGCGCTGGCTCTGCGGCCGCGTCGAGCCAAACATAGCTGGGTCGCGCCCCGTTAGCCTGGGTTTTTTTTCCGACTTATGAGGTAATCCGAGTGGAAGGTTTGACGTTGAGGGTCAACGATGTGCGCTGTCGATAATTTATCCGGCATACACCGTTGAAACCCGACTGTCGGTAACCGGTTGTACCCTGGGTGGTTTTGCCACAGTTTTCCAGCCCCACTGGCGAGCAAGCCTATTACAGGCAGTCCAGGCAAATGCGAGTGCTCCTAATAAAAGTCGTTCTGTGACCCTCAACCTCGTCCCGAACTTTAACTTTATATTTTCTATTTTGACGTGTAGATTGCACGAAAAAAAAAATATATATATATATCTCAAATTAATTAATTCTTTTTTTAAGATTACTTAAGCAGGTAATTTATTGTAAATTTTTTTCTTGTTTCATTAGAAGGAAATACCTGTGGAGTATAAAATTGTCAATAAATCACCTGTTTAAGCAATCTTAATAAAATGAGTATTATTTAATTGGAAATTTCATAACCCGCCAAGAAAATTAAAATAAAAGATTAAACCTTAGTTTTGACGGAGGCTTCCTAATTTTAGGGGTGTTCCATAAACTGCGTTACAAATGTATGGTGAGAGGGTGTCGTTCTTTCAACTACAATTTGTAACTTAAGGGATGAGGGAGTATTGTCAAAGTAACGAAAAATAGGTACATATGTGAAGAGTTCTGTGTAAAATAATGGAGAAATTTTCTACCAAAGACTATATTACTTTGCAGGTGAAGAGAAAGAAAGTTTACGGTTGTCAATGACAGGGGGTCAAAGGGGTTTAAAAACTTGAATAATTGATACCGTAGTTTAAGGAGTTAAACCACTCTAGAACATCAAAAAAAGGCCTAATTTTATTATTTTTTTTAAAGAAAATTTTAAAAGTAATAAAAAATATGTTTATGTATCTTGATTGGGTACACTTTAACGAGAAAAAAATATACTTCATAAATTATTTTTTTTAAAAATATCCCATATCTAGGTACGTGATAAAAAAAAGTCCAGTCAATACGTCGAAAAAAAAACATACTATACGGTAATAAATTAGAAGGTTGAGGTTTTTTGCTTGAACCCTTTATTTTGGCATACTATTAAAGACCCTAAGTTTTCGGCAGGCTTGGTGACCGGGAACCCAGGTAAATTTTTCAAAAAAGGTGCAAAAAATCACGTTTTTTGAAATTGACGGTTTTCTGTGCATTTTATGTGAAAAATATGTTATATAAAAAAAAAGTAAATAAAATTCTGAGTCTTTTAAAAAAAAATTTAACTTAATTACCCAAATAGTTCTCCAGTTACGCCCTTCCAAAATTAACTAATTTTTCGTCAGTTTTGCCCGAAAAAACCTTGTTTTCAAAAACTGATGCCGAACTTTTTTTTTTTACTTAATCGGGTGGGAAAATTATGTACATAGAAGTTATAGTAGACTGTTTAAGATTTAAATTCCCGTTTAGAAAATTAAATTTGACCCAATAGTTACCGAGCTATGACCTAAAGTACACCAGTTTTTACGTTTTTTCATATAGTTGCAATTTTCTTAGTTCGAATCGATTGCTCATGTATTTTATTGTTGTTAAGTACATTGTACAAGTTTGTTTCTATAAAATTGTGTATTATTTAAAACAAAAGTATATCCCACGATTAGTTTCTTTGATATGATGTTTTGAAAATTCACATTTTCGTAATATTTCATTAAAGAATAATTTGTTCAGATTTTCAGCAAGCACTTTTCTCACATGGAATATATGAAATAAATGATATAAAAATAGTTTCATAGCAAACTCAATTTGACTTAAATTACAAAGAAGGGTTTAGTTATAATATGTTTAAGAGTGGAGGACAAGTGAACGTTCCGAAGTCTATCACTCGGATTTGGTTAAAAATTTGCACATAAAAGGGTCTTTACATTCCTTTAACTTTGTTGCTACAACTTATAAGAAAAATAATAGTGGGCCAAACAAAAATTATAATTAAATTAAATTCTCCTATAATTTGTTATTCTGTTTTTGTAGGAGTTGCTCAATACGAATTTAACAGTAGATTCGTATTTAACGAATCCTAATTCTTTCGAGCAATAAGTTTGAAGCGAACTACATTAATTTTCAATTCCTGTTTTGCTCCAACTTTTGTTTTTTATGAATTAAATTATGAATATATTATGAATATAATTAAATATTTTAGAGTTATAATGAAAATGTAATTGTTTTTGTATTTTATTTAATCCCTGATTTGAATCAAAAGCTCAATTCATCCATGAAAATAAATTTGTTGAAAATAAAAATTATACTCTATTCGCATAGCGTATTCAAATTGAAGTTGAATTCTGTAGAGAGAACTGACAAATTATCATTTTTAATTACGCTCAATTCTGGCTAGAACTTCTTGGAAAAAGAAGTGGGCTCTAACCCACTGATAGCAATAGATAAAAATTTTCTCCAATTACATCCAATTCTTTTAATAGAAAAATTCAGTACATTGGTAATTACAATTAGATAAATTAAATATTGTATGTTTTTCAAGCTAAGCTTTCATATTTTAAAATTCTAAATCTAAATGTCCTAACAATTATGGATATCCAAAATCTATTGAAAGAGACTTAGAAATAAAGAAATAGCAGCTTATCTCGTAAACAGTCACAGATATTACAAATCTGACATCAACTTTAAGTTTTGAGTAATAAATACCTATATAAACAGAATTTACAAAAATCATGAAAAACAAGTATAATAATAAAATATTAAATAAAAATTATTTACACATTGTAAAAAGGGATAAGTTCTAAATGTTGAGTAACCGGAATGAAAACGAATAGGATACTCTTGATTTTCTATGCTGACTTGAAAATAGGGCTTTGGATTCAAAACAGGAATTAAGTCGTATTAACATTTTTAATTCCAGCCTTCTTTCCGGGTCCCTTTGTAATCTTATAGGCCTCCTATAGGGATTCTATAGGATGCATCCTGCATAGAATCCTATATGGGTCGACCTGTAGAAATTCATGTAGTTTCCTAGACACGCATTCCTAAATAGAATCCTATATGGGTTGATACATTGGAATTCATGTAGGTTCCTACGTAGGATCCTATATTAGTCTCGCAACAAAATTTTGGTACGCATTCCCACATAGCATCCTATATAGGTTGAGATACAGTAATTTGAACTATTGAAAATCCCTATGTTGGATACCATGTAGGATCCTACACTTCAACATATAGGACTTATCCTATTTCTTGACAGGTACGAGTCTTTATGGAATCCTAGATGGGATTCCACATAGGATCCTACGTGGTATCCTACATAGGATACCGATACAGGATCCGGTTCAGGATCCTATATTGATTCCCACATAATATTCCATATTGTACTATCTCATGAATGTAATTATCACATGGGCGATCCAATGCAATAACCCATATGGGATTCTATGTGGGTCGGCAAATAGGAATGTATGTAAGTTCCTAAGTAGGATCTTTCATAGGATTTCTGAAATTGATTTTTTTAAATGCATATACCTCTGCATTAAGTCTATGTCAGAATTTAAACTTAACTGCTTTAAGCACATCAGAGTTCTCCCTTCTTATCCCTCTGCCTACTCAAATGACCGTTATCGTCTAAAATCGTCTATTTGGATGCCTGGTGGGGACTATAGCAAACACAAAGTGAGGCGCTAGAGTAGGGAGAAGTTAGCGTAGGCAGAGGGTTATATATCTTATCTATCTAGACTCGTTCGTCTGTTTAGGTGAGAGAACGCACCTAGCGGGATTTCTATGAAACTCTTGTATAGGAATCTATGTGGATTCCCACGTAGGATCTTATATGTCGTCTTACATAGGTGAGACCCTATTAGGTAAGAGAACGCACCTAATAGGATTTTGATGAATCACATGTGAATCCATGTTCTACATAGGATCCTATGTAGGGACCTACAGTAGAACGTCTCTAATTTCAAGGTCCTATAGTTTCAAGTTTCCCCTAATTTAAGTCCCCAACATGTAGCCAAACCACGTATATGCCCAGAGACCAGAAAAGACGTACTGCGACTTAATTTTCCCCTGATGGGCCTAGCGTCTATCGTTTCAAGTATCCCCGAAATGTTAAAACGAGAGACGTTCTACTGTACATGGTTTCCCATGTACCAGAGTTTTATAGAAATGCCGTTAGGTGCGTTCACTCACCTATTAATCTCGCCTATGTGGGTCGACATATATGATCCTATGAGGAAACCTGCATGGATTCCTATACGAGAGTGTCATAGAAATGCAGCTAGGTGCGTTCTATTACCTAAACCCACAAACGAATCTAGATAGATAAGATATCAGAAGGAAAAGCTCTGATGTGCTTGAAGAAGTTAAGTTTAAATTCTGACATTGGCTGAATGAGGAGGTAAATGCATTTAAAAAAAGCCATTTTCAGAAACCCTATGTAGGATCCTAAATATGAACCTACATAAATTCCTACATACCGACCCACATAATATCCCATATGGGATACTGCATAGGATCACCCATATGAGAAATACATTCATGAGATGATACTACATGGCATGATATGTGGGAATTTATATAGGATCCTATGTAGGATACCATATAGGATCCTATGTAGAATGCATCCTACATGATCCCTATAGGAGGCCTATAGGATTACATATGTTTTCCTATAGAATGCTATATATAGGGATCCACGTGGATTCCTATAGGTATTTTCTATGTAGGATCATAGACAGATTCCAATAGGAATCTACTTGGATTTCCTATTAGAATCTATATATATTTCGGAAAGGAGAATAAAAAAAAAGTACACCCGTATTTGTCCGTTTTGCAAAATCAATTATTTTGCCTCCTCATAGAGAAAGCTTTGTGATCGTTAAGATTTTCGATTTCCCAAAAATAGTCTAAATCGACTTATTTTCATATCTAAAAAGCGTAAATTTTCATTCCTAAGCAAATGTCCAAATGTATGTGTGTGTGTATGTGTGTGTATATAGCGTTTTTTGTGTACAAGATATCTCGACAACGCTTTAACGGATTCCAATAAAATTTGGATGACTTATTAAGCTCATGAATATCTTAATTTGGAAACAAGGATTTTTGAAAATACCCAACCAAATTTTGTTGAGCTCCTTTTTTCATCAAAAAAAATCGTTTTTTGACAAAAATTTATTTCATGATAAAAGTACAACTTAATAAATAGAAAAATCATATTTCTTATCTCAAAACGAATTGATTGACCTATATAAAGTTTATAATTGATCAAGAATTCGTAAAACAATTCAGGTTTTTACATTTTTTGCATTTAAAATTCTTCATTTTTTAATAATTTCCCCAATTAATATATATATATTAGTAATCTTTTGCTTCCTCTATGAGGAAGCAAATTATTTTGCATACTTGGAAGAGAAATTTCCATGAAATGGACATAATTCTCACCTAGTTTTTCATTGTCTTAATTTTTGAAACGACCTTTAGAATTTCAATCAGGAACTTCAAAAACTCTTAAATATCAAGTTTCATAAAAATTAAATAACTTTTAGCTTCCCAAGGAGGAAGCTTTGTAAACGTTAAGATTTTCGATTTTCCAAAAATAGTCTAAATCGACTTATTTTCATCTAAAAAGCGTAAAATTTCATTTTTAAGTAAATGTCCAGATGTATTTGCACCGAAAAAAAAAATTCTTCTTTGGAGCGTATTTCCCCTACAATATGGTACCAAAATTCCATCCTCTCAAATTGAGTAGAATTTTGCTTGTTTTAAGAGGAATATACTTAATTTGACAGGAACTATTCTTTAATTAAGTGAAAGATTCTTCATTTGAGAAGATACTCTTCATTGCAGAGGATCTTCTTAAAAATAGTATCAAGAGTAAATCCTCTAAGATTAAAAGTACTTCTCTCAAATGAAGAATATTCCTCTCAATTAAAAAATATTCTTCTCAAATAAAGAATATTTTACTTAGTTAAAAAATAATTTCTGTCAAATTAAGTATATTCTTCTTAAGGGGTAACATCTCCCAGAGCCCATAAAAAATAGAGTCTATTTCAATCAATGATTTTAAGAAAACGGTACAGTATAATGATGTTGGGTTTTCTTCAACGTTAAACACATGTATTAAACTAAATTTAAAAATAAAAAATTTTTTATTTATAAAATGGCACCTTTACAGCAATTTAACTTAGATCACGTTTTTTAAAACAATCTTAGCGGCCGGAAAGTTTTCTACCTATCAGAAGTACCTAGACAAAAAATTCAAACGAATTATGAAAAAGGATGACATTTACTAGAGAACTACATAGGATATTTCAAAAATATCAATTTATCGCAGAATGACATGACTTTGATGACAAAAATGACATTTTTCGTTAAAAAATCACGAAAAAAATAGTTATAGAACGAAAACACATTAACCAATCTGAAAAATCCTATGTACTTCTCTAAAGAATATTGTCTTAAAGCTACAGTCCAAATTTGAATTGAATCTGTCGAAAACGGTGGGAGAAATCGTTCCGGCCATTTTAAAAAATCTAGTTTCGAGAAAAACGAATTTAAAATTTACAATTATGAAAACAGGTGTTACCAGTGTAAAAAGTGAATCTAAGTTCACAAAAATTACTACTCGGGGGTTTCCAAAGTTACTGATTATAAATCCAATGTCAGTTTTCAAATATTGAAAATGTTTGAGTGATGCTAGCCCTTAAAAAAAGCAGATTTCTACTGAATATGAGAGGATGGAATTTTGATACCATATTATAGGGGAAATACGCTCAAAAGAAGAATATATTTTTTTCGGTGTGCGTGTGTGTATGTGTATGTAGCTTTTTTTGTCGCCAAGATATCTCAAGAACGCTTCAACGGATTTCAATAAAATTTAGATGACTTATTAAGCTCATGAATATCTAAGTTTGGACACAAGGGTTTTTGAATGTACCCAATTAAATTCTTTTGAACACCTTTTTTCATCGCAAAAAATCGTTTTAATAAACGTAAATTACAGTGTTTTGACTAAGAAATTTGAAGATATATGTTCAAAAATCAAATGACATTTTTGAAGGATGAGTTAAATCTACACATAAAAAATGTTAAACTTTAACACAAAAGATTTAACAAGGACTGTTTTCTACACAAATACACGAAATTTTAAACTGTGTATAAAGAATTTTGTATGTACAACTATTTTTTAAAAATTACTGAAAAGATGTCATATTTTCTTGAGTGATTTTCAGAACTTATAAGTACTTCGCAACAAAAGTTCAATAATAAATTAATACTTATTTTCGTATTAAGGGCGCAAAGTAGGTGATTGCAGCAATGGCGAAATTGGAAAACTGATGGGACCCAAAATTCACCCGAGGCGAAGCTGAGGGTACAAGAGGGTCGCCGAGGATCTCCCAATTTCGTCCGAGTGCTAACCACCTTTGCGCACGTTGTGCGAACAACGCTTTTTGTCCTACCTTCTTGGCAAGTGTGTCATTGAGGGCACGAGCTGCAAATACCATATAATATATTGCGCCCATTTTTAGTGCACGAAATGACATACTTTCCGTGAAGAGAAGACAAAAAAGTTTTATAAAAACATGTATTGCATTCACTAATAGAAAAAATATATGAAAAGGTGTACGTTAAAAAAAAACCAGATCTCATATACTATTAAACATATGATAAATAATAAGACATTCGTTCTAATTTCAGGAGAATTGAGTTTGCTATAGAACTATTTTTTTTTATCATTTATTTCATATATTCCATGTGAGAAGAGTTATTACCGAAATATTACAAAAAATATAAATTTTCAAAACATCATATCAAAGAAACTAATGGTGGGATATAAGTTTGTTTTAAATAATGCACAATTTTATAGAAACAAACTTGTACAATGTACTTAACAACAATAAAATACATGAGCAATCGATCAGAACTAAAAAAATTGCAACTTTGTGAAAAAACGTAAAAACTGGTGTACTTTAGGAGTTCATAGCTCGGTAACTATTGGGTCAAATTTAATTTTCTAAACGTGAATTTAAATTTTATATAGTTTACTATAACTTCTATGTACATCATTTTCCCACCCGATTACATAAAAAAAAGTTCAGCATCAGTTTTTGAAAACACCCCAGTCACCCTCTTTCACCTGTCAGTGCTCCCCACTCTCGGCCTTCGGAGTGCCTTATCAGACAACAGACTCCTGACATTTCGGTGTATTACCAGAACGTCAGGGGTGTGCGCACGAAATTGAGGACCCTACGAGAAACTTTACCCCTGGTGCTTTTCGATTTTGTGATTTTTACCGAAACTTGGCTGAATCCTGATATTTTGTCAAACGAACTTGGTTTTATTGGGTATGACGTTTTCAGATGTGACAGAAATATTAACACAAGTGCACACTCACGAGGCGGTGGGGTGCTAATTGCATCGGCGTCCCGCTTAAATGTGTCGCTATTAAATTGTCACAATTTTTCAATTGAACATGTTTTCGTTAAGTTTAAATTTAATCACACACAATACATTATAGGATGCTTTTATATACCGCCAAACAAATCCCCTCAAAATTATTCTCTAATGTGCCTCATATTGGAGGAGGTTTGTGATATTTATCCTACTGCTAAAATTTGTATTTTCGGCGACTTTAATCTTCCTTTCATGAAGTGGAATGAGTTGTCAATTAATGGGAACCTCATAGAGGTGGATTCGGACGCCACGCGACAACAACAGCAAATTTCGAATGTGATCGCCGACACTGTCGAGCTCCTTGGCTTGCATCAGGTAAATTTCTTTTCAAATTTTTCTGGCTCCATTTTAGACTTGATATTTTTTAATTCTTTTAACTATAGCTTATCTTTAGCAACGGAGGCTATTTTAAGTGTGGATGGATACCATCCACCCTTATATTTTCTGATACACACTAAAATTGATTCTCCAGTTCACTTAAATTTGAAACTGACTTTGGATCCCGTCTTTAAATACGATTTTAAATCTGCTAATCTATCGGCATTAAACTCATTTATGAACAGTATCGACTGGGATCAAGTTTTGGGGAGCGGCAGTGTCGATGACGCTGTTGATGAATTCTACAACTATGTCTATAGAGCTTTTGATTTATTTATTCCACTAAAAATAATTAGAGAATCTTCCTACCCGGTTTGGTTTAATAACGAATTAAAAAGACTGGTTTATTTGAAGAAACAAGCGCATCTTAATTACAAGCGCTCGAAAAATCAAAGTGATTATTGTATTTTTTCTAAGTTGAGAGCGCAATGTAAAAGACTTTCCAAGTCAACATATAGTAAATACATTGATAAAGTACAGGAGTCTGTGATAACGAATCCGAGAATGTTTTGGAATTATACTCGCTCTGTGAAAAAACAAAATCCCATCCCGGGCGAAATGTATCTGGGAAATATTTACGCGGAAAATGACAAGGACATTGCAAACCCTTTCTCCACTCATTTCACGTCAGTTTATTCGGATCCTGCCTTCCAGTTCACATTATCTGAAGAATTATCTCAAATTAATCAGCACATAAATTCGTTCTCTATTTCAAAGTCTCAAATAATAAGTGAGCTGAAGGGTTTGGATGCGAATAAGAGCTCGGGGCCTGATGGCATTCCACCTGGTCTACTAAAGACTTGTCGTTTTTCGCTAACCGTGCCTCTGCAAATCCTATTTAACAAATCTTTAGAAAACGGCACTTTTCCAACTGAGTGGAAAAAGGGTATTGTCGTCCCTATACACAAGGATGGAGATAAGCAAGATATTTCAAAGTATCGTCCTATCACTTTATTAAACTCAATAGCTAAGGTATTCGAAGGTATTGTCTACAAGATTGTTTATAGACAGGCTTCAATTTATCTGTCGTCTGAACAACATGGGTTTGTTAAAGGAAAGTCAGTTACAACAAATTTAAGTACTTTCTCTAATTATGTTATTAGTAATATGGAATTTAAGGAATCTAAAAAATTTATAAAAAATAAAAAATATGTCAGGGCTAAAAATCAAATAGATACTATTTATACGGATTTTAGTAAGGCATTTGACAAAGTTAATCATGCGATGCTCATTCGAAAGCTTGAACTATTTGGATTCGATTGCGAGCTTTTGACTTGGTTTGAAAGCTACCTCGCGAACCGATTATTGTCAGTGCGAATGAACTCGGTTTTTTCAGACGTATTCGAGTCAATTTCGGGAGTTCCCCAGGGATCTCACCTTGGACCCCTATTATTTTTAATTTATATCAACGATATCACTCACATTTTTAAGAATTGCCGGATCTCCCTGTTTGCGGACGATTTAAAATTTTACAGAATTATACTTAACCTAGAGGATTGTTCACGTATGCAAAGTGACCTTAATAACCTTTATGCTTGGTCTGTAAATAATTGTTTGCCAATCAACATTGACAAATGTAAAATAGTTTCATTTACCAGAAAGAAAAGCACAATAATGTTCGATTATTATATAGACAAATCGGTCATTTTGAGGGTGTCCACGGTGAAAGACCTGGGTGTAATTTTTTGCTCAAACTTTTCGTTTAACGACCATGTTGACTCAGTCGTTAGCAGGGCAACTAGAATGCTCTATTTTGTCATGAGAAACACAGTAGGATTCAATAATATACGAGCTTTAAAAGTCCTCTATTTCGCACTGGTCAGATCGTTACTGGACTTTTCATCTGTCATTTGGTCTCCTTGTTACGATGTAAGCGCGATCAGAATTGAAAGAGTGCAGAATAGTTTCTGCGTTTTGCAGCAAGACGAACGGGTACTCCGTACGATTTTTTATCGCATGATTACTCCGAACTCAGAAGTCTGTTCAGAATACAGTCTATGAAATCTAGATTCTTACACACGGATTTACTTTTTTTATTTAAATTATTAAATGGCTATGTCGACTGCCCAGAAATCCTATCTCAAATTGACTTCATTGCTATACCTCAACGGCTCAGATATTCCATTTTATTCCGAACTACTGTGTGTAACACAAATATTAATAAACACTCAGTTCTGAACAGGCTTGTGAGGGAGGCCAACCAATTTGACGACAGAGTCGACTTTTTCGCAAATTCTATTACTACGTTTGTTGCTAATGTACGGGTGGCGTTACATAATTTATAAGACAGCCAAAGAGATATTATTTTTTTGTTCACAAATCTCGTTATTATTACTATTGTTATTATTATTATTATTTTTAATTGTTAATCTTTATAGTACTCTGTACGAAAGGGCAATTATTATAGCCCGTATACTGATGAAATAAATAAATAAATAAATAAAAAAAACATGGTTTTTTCGAGCAAAAATGACGAAAAATTAGTTAGTTTTGGAAGGGCGTAACTGGAGAACTATTTGGGTAATTAAGTTAAATTTTTTTTAAAAGACTCAAAATTTTATTTACTTTTTCTTTTATAAAACATATTTTTTACATAAAATCTACAGAAAACCGTCAATTTCAAAAAACGTGATTTTTTGCACCTTTTTTGAAAAATTTACCTGGGTTCCCGGTCACCAAGCCTGCCGAAAACTTAGGGTCTTTAATAGTCTGTCAAAATAAAGAGTTGAAGCCAAAAATATTGACCTTCTAAGTTATTACCGTCTAAAAGTACCTGTTGACTGGACTAAAACCCTTTTTGAGGGATCCTTTTATCGATTTTTTGCAAAAATGATGAACATTTTAAGAAAAAAATGTTTTTTCCTTAAAAAATAGGGAATAAATTGTTTATAACTAAACAAATATGCAGCATAAAAAAATCTCTACATCTTTCTCTAAATAATGTTATTAAGAAGCTACAGTTAAATTTTTAAGTAAATCGGTTAAGATTTGTGGAAGTTATGTTTCCAGCCAGCTCAAAGAAAGTAGTTCTGAGAAAAATGCTTTTGAACAACTTCATTTTAGGCGGGTAAAATTAGGAACTTCTTGTGATAAATTTGAATGGCTTATTGAGAAATCTTGTAAAATTTTAAATAAACAAATTATAGATGTTTTTTAAGGTATTAGTCGCGTAAAATGATTTTCGTCAGATTTTTTTAAAACTTTGTATCTGTATTCATGAGGTATTTATCTATGAAATGAGATCAATCCTATTAACTTTGACCACTTCTGAGCTTCAAAATATTAATTCAAAGTTTATACCTTTTACATGCAATAGCACAAAATGCATGTAAAAAATGTCTCTTATATTCATTTATAAAAAAACAAGTCGTCAGATTTTCAAATAAAACTACTAAGTTACACATTGAGAAAAAATAAGTCCTTTAAAAAAAAATTACCTTTATTGACCACGCCGTATAAAAAATACAATAATTTAAAAATTCATAATGTTTCATTTTCACGTGGTTTCATTGAAAAATGTCGAAAACGTGTGAGCAATACATCACGATAACTTATAGTACCTGACTCAAAATCGTGAAAATTACATATATTACATTAGAAGAGGACACAAGGAAGCAAGTGAGTTGATATAAAAGTTTATTTATTGTTCTTTTTATTTTGCGGGAGTTTTGCGGGAGCATTTACGCGACTAATACCTTAAGGGGGTTTCTCATGGAAAAGTCGAAAAATGAAATTTTTTGATTTTATTTAATTATTTATTTATTTTTATAAATATCTTTCTAAACCTGTTAATATATTAAAATTGAAGTATTTTAAAAGAGAAAAAAATTACTTTTACATCTAAAATATTATATTAAACGTTTATTTTAGTACCGTGAAGTTGACTCTAAAAAAAGAAGGCTTTTTGCGGTAGACACGGTTCCGACATTTTGAATCACTGGAAACCTAAAAATCCAAAAGAATCTTAAAATATACATGTGTGGGGAGTCTGTATACCAGGAGTTTTACTTGAAACCAAAAAAAAAGAAAAAAATTGCGGGTTTTTAAATCAAAAATTCGAAAAAACGACATTTTTTTCGTACTTAAGGTTGGTTGGTTGGGGGGGGGGGGGGGTTACTAAGGCAGTTTATCCTGGTATACAAATTGCAAACAGGTGTGTCTAACAAAATGTAACTCACGTTTTGATGGGACATCTTCGAAAAACACATAATTAACGCGAATCTGAATCGATGCGCGCCACGATAGCCACCCCATGTAACGGATTTATCTCAAAAACTAACACTCAGATCGACTTAAAATTTTATGAAGGCATTTTTGACATGTTAAGGAGTAAATTTATGCACAAAAAAAATAATCGATTTTCCCATGAGAAACCCTCCTTAAACAAAAACATGAAATTTTTAGGTTTTTTTGTGTCAAATTATTGCATTTTTTTATAAGCAATCTCATTGCAGTATCTATAAAAGTCATAAATATAGCGCCAAAAATAAGTAGGCTATAAGATAGGAGTATGAAGAAAAAAAATTCAAAATGTCGATTAAAGTGAATTTTTTAGGTAATGTACATAGCCTTGTGCACAAAATCAAAATAGGAGTAAGGGACTTTTATAAATAGAACTTTTATTAATAGA
This sequence comes from Ganaspis brasiliensis, assembly GCA_037103525.1. Classification (NCBI taxonomy): domain Eukaryota; kingdom Metazoa; phylum Arthropoda; class Insecta; order Hymenoptera; family Figitidae; genus Ganaspis; species Ganaspis brasiliensis. Next base: position 388,527 of record JAZKLR010000526.1, read on the forward strand.
AATAATCAAATACAACATTTATTAAAATTTTAGATTATTATCAGTATATAAATATGTACCTTAAATTTTTCGTGCAAAGCTTCGATGTCATCCTTTACTCTTTGTATTAATTGAGTTTGGTATTCCCGTATAGCTCCTCGAATATGTGGTCTCACAAATAAAGCATTAAATCTTGAGAAAATTCGAAACATTTCATTAGCGTTTTTAGCTGTACCTAATTGATCCCTCAAATGTGCTGTTATGCGCGCTTCTACTCGTTCAATTCGTTCTTCATATCTGTGTACAGCAGCTTCCCATGATTCTAATCCTTCTTTCGTGATATCTAAGCAATCGACTTCTTTAACATTTTCATAAGCTAAATTAACTTCTCCAATGGCATTTGCATCTGCTGCATCTAAAGCAAATTCAACTTTGACATTATCATCTTCAGTGTTTTCTATGGTTGAATTGTTATTTTGTCTGATTGTGGGCCTTAGAACACGAACAATAACTGTTCGTAACTGTTCATGTTGACGCCTAAAACGACGCATATGTTCCATTCTAGTTTGAAGTTTCTTGTGAGCAGGAGATACTCGCCAAACCATTTTCATATGTTCATCACGCTTCTTTTTTACAACATCTCTCAACAAGCCTGTTAATTTATCATATTCATCATCCCAAGTATTAAATACTTCAAAACACTGACCCATTACTTTTTCGAAATCATCAAACGGAATGTGCATCAATCTTCGGGTTCCAAGAACCTTTAACAGTTGTTGTCCTAAATCTCTAGAGATTGCTTCTACTAATCTTAAAACTCGTTGTATAGGGTATTTAGTACTACGAATTTTTCTTAAATGAGTAAAAATTTGTTGAACCGCTAACCGAATTCTTTCAAGTTCAGTTGCTGACAAAAGGTCATTAATAGGAAAATCTTTCATCAGAGGATTATAATCATTAACAGTAGCTAGAGCCTGTTTTAATCCAGTGTCTGTATCAAAACTAACAGTTGCGTGAAAACGTTTTCCATGCTTCAAGATATCAAGAGTTAAAGAAATTTCGAGACTCTCTCGTTTTTCTTGAATTCGATGTAAAGCCCTCTCAAGGTTTAACCAAAATGATATTTCTTGCAAAGCTGTTCCAGATTCCGGGTCACGATTTAATTTTGTAACCTACAATAACATAAGTTTACTTAAATATATTTAAAGAAAACATGCCAAAAATTTGCTAACAGCTGAAAGTTCGTCTACTGCTACACGGAGCGCAAAATCTTGCGCCTTTACAGCATGAAGTCCATTTCTGCCTTTGCAGTATACGCCCCTTCACGCTATTGGAATAAAAGATCCTGCTCTTTTCGCGTGAGTCCACACTACAAAAGCGTGGAGCGCATGCTTTTGCAGTTCGAATTCACTTACTACAAAAGCAGGGAAAAACTTCGTGCTATAAAGGCTAGAATATTCTCTCCGTGTATACATATTTTTGTAACTTTTTTAAGGTGAATTTGACAATTTATTCAGGAAAAATTAAGAAAATATGCTGTTAATTTAAATAAACTGAACGCTACAATATTCGGTCTGTAGGAATTCTTTGAAACCCAATTTATTGAAATATTTAATAAAGTATTTTAAAATAGAGAAGGATAATTCCAATGCCTTTAGCTAAATACCCATATTAATATACAGTCGACTCTCGATAATTTGAATTTCAAGGGGATCCGAAAATAGTTCAACTTATCGAGAGTTTTAATTACCGAATTTTTTCATTAAATTGAAATGGAAGTTTAGGAAAATTCAAATTAATAAGAGTTTCATTAATAAGGGTTTTCAATGTATTTTACAGTCTTTCATTTGTTTTATGATTGATTGATATAGTCTGTAATTTTTGTTTGTTTAAATTCGGAAATCTACAAACATTTATGCGATCTTAGGAACATTGTGAATGACTCTAACTGAAACAAATAGGTAACTAAAGTAAGGGATTTGTGAAAATAGTAATTTATTCTATTCCTCTGTATTGTTTGTAAGTTATTTGGTAAGTTTTTAATCAGCCATAATACAATGAGTTTTGGATACAATAAACAATTTCCACCTGAAAACAAATTTTGTTTAATCAATTCCTAATTTTTTTATGAGTTGTCCTATAGGTAAGTAATTTATTAGCCAAATATTTTTGAATTATATAAAAAATTGTCCGAGGAGGAGAGGGAAAAAGTTTGTATTTTTTGGTGACACGTTCTACTTTGTTTATTTATTATACTTAAACGGAGAAACAAAAAAAATTTAGAAGTACATGATTTTTACAGATTTTTTCATAAGTGGGAGACCGGCTTGAATTGAATCCTTCAGTCCCGATGCTCGGCTTTAATGAAAAGACCACTGCACAATGGGCGGAAATCCCGAAAAAATGTTCAAAAGTCGAAAATTGTATTTGGATTAAACAAACATATTTTTTATATCTAGATACCTCAAAGTAGGTAGGAGTAAAAATTTAGAAGATTTGGTTTTGAAGTTTTTTTATTAAATGACAATTTTCTTTCGCACTTAGTCACTTTTTTGAACTTTGAGAATATCGCTAAAGAAGTGTAAAATATAAATGTTTTTTTAAAAAATTCTACCAATATCTAAATTTCTGTATTCCATTAGGATATACTGACTTAAAATTTTTCTAATTGACTTTAAAAATAAAATAAAATGTGTAAGATTGCTTTACTTAATTCACAAATTTTTACATTTATACAGAAAGTACGCGCTGCCGAATGCTGGCAACTCTTAGCAACTATTGGTAAAATAAAATCTTGGGTATGAAAATATTCCTTAAAGTCTCTAGTTTTATGTATTAATGAGCTTTTTCATATTAACTGAAATATCCTAAAAAAAAATTAAAAAAACCCCGAACGTGATCAAAGTGCGCAGAAGACGCAATAACATACAGTCGTGCGAGGAAGGTTCGATACTACATATGCCACTTTATAACGGTTTAGAATGTAGTACCAGATTCTAAACAATTATAAATTGGTATCTCAGTCACTACTTTATAAAATATGTTGACCACTTTATAACGGAAGGCAAACGAGATTATAAAGTGGTAAAGTGGAAAATAATTAATGACAATTCATTAATTTTGTTAATAAATTTTAGAGCCTGATGATGATGATGACGAACCAATGTCATCGAAACGTCGTTCTGACTATTTTAACAAATAACACTGTTTTTTGTTGTTATTTATTTGCCTTCCTTTGATCGAACCTACTTTCTCACAAAATAAACATTTCGGAAGGGAATCTACTTTCAATTAAAATATTCGAGTACTGGATCTATTATGTACTCTTCAACAATGGCTACAACAAGTTTTTTCAAATTTATTGCTGAACAACATGGTCCTAATCTCTCTAAGCTTCTAAAGGACTACAGCTCTACACGTCGACAGTTAGCTGAATCTTCGTCAAGACGCCAATTTTTACTAAGTTGCAGGAGTCATAAAATATTACCAAAGTTCATTATCAATATGGGTATGCGTTTTAATCATCTCAATTTTTATAGTAGAACATGTAATAATTATTTTAACCATCTGAAACAACAACTTTTATTTAAAATTTTAAATACAGAAATCAGGGACATTCATTTTAATATCAATTTTTTAAAAAGAAAGTGTAACTATAAAGAAATGGAAATTGAACAATCGCCGTTGGATAAAAATGTAAAACAAAAATTTTTTGAACTTACTAATCAAAAGTTCAACTCCATTCGCAACAATTTAAAGAATAAATATTTTAATAAGTTCAACTTTCTCATTTCTAACTTAGAAACTAAACAACAAATTTCTGATAAAAAAGAATGGGTGGTGAATCTAACGAATGTCAATTTACCAAAAAATGTCATCGATGTCGTGGCCCTAGGTCCCAATCACAGTTCTACAAATTCGTTTTCTAATCCGGAGATTGTCAATATTTTAAAAAATACAGAATCGTCGATTTGCAGGCTAGATATTGATAATGATTCAAAAAATAAAATTAGAGAAAATATTACATACAATTTAAACGTTAATTTTAAAAAAGTTGCGAAAACTTTACATGACGACAAACAATTTTCAAAAAAAATAAAATCTACAAACGATTTTTTAAAAGAAAATCCAGATTTAATGTTTACTAATTCTGACAAAGGAAACACTACCGTTTGCCTATATAAATCTGTTTATTATCAAAAAATGTCTGACCTGCTATGTGACTCTTCTACTTATAAGCTTTTAAGATTAAATCCGTTAAGTAAAGTCCGAACCAATACTAGTAAAATTCTACAAGACTTAAATGACAATGACTTTTTAGATCGTAAATATCATCACAACGAATTAACTTTGACTGACACAGTTTTAGCTAAGTGTTATGGACTTCCAAAAGTTCACAAAAAAGACACTTCGTTTCGACCTATTATCTCATTAGTCAATAGTCCAACATATTTTTTAGCAAAAATTTTATATAATGATCTCAAACAAAATATTCAGTTACCAAAATCTCATGTAAATAATAGCTTATTCCTTTATATTCAGTCATACAAAGTTTAGAATGACGAATAAACTGTATTATGAATTGTAAAATTCCGTTTGCTGACATTGTGAAATGTTCAACTTTTCTTTATGAAAATACGTGTATTGTGTTTAATGACAAATATTACCAATAGATTGATGGTACTCCTATGGGTTCACCCATATCACCTTTGTTTGCAAATATTGTCATGGATGATTTGGAAAGTGATTGCTTAAAAATATTAAAAACAAAACATAATTGCACTCCACTTTTTTACCACAGATATGTTGACGACATAATTTTGAGTATACATAAAGATCATGTTGATCTGATTATTAACATATTTAACTCATTTGATCATCATTTACAATTTACTCATGAACTTGAGAAGGATAAACAAATTAACTTTCTGGACATCACACTGAAAATAATAGATAATAAAATAATTAATAATTGGTACCAAAAACCCATTTCTTCGGGCAGACTCATCAATCACTTTTCAAATCATCCTGTACAACAAAAGATCAACATTGTTTATAATTTGGTTGTCAGAGCTATCCTACTATCTGATAACTCTTTTCATAAAAATAATCTAGTGATAGTAAACAAATTTTAATTAAGAATGACTATCCTTTGGATTTTATTAATAAACATATAACGAAACGTCTTAAAAATATTAAATATAAAAACATCAATGCAAATAATTCTCACAATCCACGTGTACTTTTGTATAAACAAATGCCTAAAGTTGGTATACCTTTTAATTATGTTGACTTCACTAGATTATCAAAAATTTTTAAATCTGCTAACATTCAACCAATTCCAATTATAAAAAAAAAATTGTAAAAATATCGTAAAACTGGGCAAAGATATTACAGATAAATGGAATACCACGAACATTGTATACAGAATTGATTGTAAAGACTGCCCTGCGAGTTATATTGGCGAAATAAAACGTACATTAAAAAAACGTACGAATGAACACAAGTCAAATTGTAAAAACAATGATCCCATTTTCAGTACACATCAATCTAAGTACAATCATGAATTCGATTGGAATAACTCTGATATTATAGATCGCGAATCAAATTAAAAAAAAACGTGTTTTTTCTGAAATGTTGCATATTAAAAATCACGGTTTTACTATTAACAAAAAAGAAGACATTTTATACCTGAACAAAATCTATTTTCCATTAATCAATCGATTGAAATTTTGATTGTACTTCTCTTTCTATATCTGTCTCTGTTTTGTTTACGTTTAAGTGCACTGACTCCGGATTTCTCTTTAAATTTTTAAAAATATTTTCAACTTAGTCTTGACAAAATGCTTTTAGCATTCGGATTATATTTTAACTGTTCGACAAATTACAATATGTAATAATTTTATTTTAACTTCGGTAAATCTTATTTATTTATTATTTAGTGTTTTTTTGTTTGTTTTTTTTTTTGTTCCACTATGTTTGTGACAATTCATTAATTTTGATAATAAATTTTAGAGTCTGATGATGATGACGAACCAATGTCATCGAAACGTCGTTCTGACTGTTTAACAAATAACACTGTTTTTTGTTGTTATTTATTTGCCTTCCTTTGATCGAACCTACTTTCTCACAAAACAATTATTCTCCTCAAATTTTGTGATTATTTAAAATGTTTTTTTTAATTATTTTCTTGTGTAGTCGACTATTCTCATAAGTTTTAGAATTTTTTTTCAATGTATTCAATTATTATCCTCATTTCTCAATTATTTTCTTTAATATTAAAATATTTTCGTTATATTGTAATCTTTCTTTCAATTATCAATTACCTATTTTCTTAGTATTTAAATTTAATAATATTTAATCTTATATTTACTTTTTTTAATTTTTAATTTTTTTCGTCAATTCTCAATTATTTTCCTTAATTTTTAATTATTTTATTCCCTAATACTTGCCTCTTTTCAATTATCAATTATTTTCTTGAAATTTCAATACATTTCCAAAATTTCCAGACGATTTCTTTAATTGATAATTTATTATTATCCCTCAATTATATAGTTGTTCTTTAATCTTAAAAATTATTTCTTTCTGATGCCCATTAATCTCGCCATTCATCGAATTTTTTATCATTTGACAATTATTTTCCATAATATTTCATTACTTTCTTCATTTTGTAATTTTCCCTACAATTATCAATTATTATCATACAGCTTCAATTTATTTTTACAATTTTAATTATTTCCTTTTTTTTAAAATTATTTTCATCGATTATCAATTAATTCCGCAATATTTAATAACTCTCGGATGTTTTCAATTATTTTTATCACTCATAAAAATATATCTGTGCATTATTATTTAAAATTTTTATTGTCATTACAATTTGAATATTTTGTTTGTATCCCCTTTTAATGGTTCACACTGGACCACAGGGAGTTATATTAAATAAATAAATAAATAAATAAATAAAAATTGTTTTAAAATTTAAATTTAATTATTCAATTCTACAAGTATTTTCTTCAATTCCTCATTATTCTCTTCAAATTTCAATTTTAAATTCTCAATTATTTTCTTTAATAATAAAAAATTCTCGACTTATATAAATTATTTTTCTCTTCATTAATAAATTTCGTTAATTTTAGATACAGTTGTTTTTGTGTTATTTTACAATACTAAGGAACATTTTTTAGAGATTAATTACTTAATAGTACCTAATATTGAATTTATTTAATAATAGCTAGTTTATATTAATTAGGGAACATTAATCTCTAAAAAATGTTCCTTAGTATTGTAAAATAACACAAAAATATAAAAAACGTGAAAATGAACACTGTGACGAAGAAAAAAACTAAAAACGGTCCATGACGTCAAAATTTAATGACGTTATTACAAAGTTAAAAGTAGTATAACTTGGACAATTTTTAGCAAATTTTATTCAACCAGGGGTCATTTGAAGCAAAATTGACTAGGCTTTCGATCTCCGATGAGAAATAATATAATTAAAATACGATAAGACACATAAATTAGTATCAAAGTTGAAGAAATTTTCCTAACGTTTTTGGCCCCCATCTTCATGAATTTTAATGATATAAAAAAAAATCTTGTATGGTTTTAAAGGTCTGATTTTCAGCTTCAAAATGAAAAAAAAATTTACAATCGGACCAAAAATGACAAAGTTACGAGGTATTGTGTACATGAATTTACCTAAAAACGGTTTTTTGGCTCTAAAACCAGATTTTGGGGGTGTATCAGAGATTTAATATATACCATTCTTTTCAGTTTTTTATTACCTACAACCTCCACTTGGTCCGATAAAAAGTATATTTACTTTTTTTTTTATTTTGTAGCACCGTTGTTATTCATTATTTTTTCAAACCTCAATTTAATTTTTAAATTTTCAATTTATTTCTTTATTTTTTATTACTTTCTTCAATTTGCAATTATTTTCTCTGATTTTCAATATAGTCTTTCAATTTCATTGTTAAATTCTACGAAATACGGGGTTAAGTTTAATATAAAAGAATCAGCCAGTATTTTGTAGAATTCTACGAAGTACAGGGTATTCTATTTTATATTAAATCTTAATTCCCTGTAGTTCATTGAATTCTACAAAATACTGGGTGATTCTTTTATATTAAATCTGCCCCCTCCCCCGTATTTCGTAGAATTTAACAGTGCACTAATTTATATTAGGGCCTTTTCACGTCAGAAATATCAGAGTTGTCAAAGGGTTCATCGATTTTCTTGAAACTTCGTGGTATTATACTGCTATATGAGAAACTTTTTCCCTCCAAATGATTTTTAAAAATATTCAAAATTTTAGAAGATACGCTATTTTGAATATCAACATTAATTTAACAAAATTGTTAATATCTCAAAATATTATAAAGATATTTTGATGAAACTTACACATGTTTTAGTTAAAAATATGTACTTTTAAATGAAAATAAAGTCAATGAAAAAAAAAAAAATTCATGTAAAAAAATTAAAAAACAATTTTTAATTCAATTTTTTATTTACTTACTCCTCTCTGACAGAAATTTTATTAATATTTTTAAATTCCTTATGAATTTACCTTTAATTTAAAAAAAAAAATTGATGGAGACTTTATTAGGTCCCGAGATATTAGAATTTTTATACAATTTTTTCATATAAAAAAATTAAAAAACAATTTTTAACTCAATTTTTTATTTACTTACTCCTTTCTGACCGAAATTTTGTTAATATTTTTAAATTCCTTATGAATTTACCTTTAATTTAAAAAAAAAAATTAATGGAGACTTTATTAGGTCCCGAGATATTAGACTTTTTGTACAATATTTTCATGTAAAAAAATTAAAAAACAATTTTTAATTCAATTTTTTATTTACTTACTCCTCTCTGACAGAAATTTTATTAATATTTTTAAATTCCTGATGAATTTACCTATAAATTAAAAAAAAATTGATGGAGACTTTATTAGGTCCCGAGATATTAAACTTTTTGTACAACCGCGCGTAGTTGCAGCGGCCGTGGCAATGCCAGGCAATGCGACGCGACAGCGTAGAAGCTTAGCAATGCAGCGCGCCACGCCGCGTTTTGCCGCCGCAACCACGCGCGGTAGTACAAAAAGTCTAATATCCCGGACCTAATAAAGTCTCCATCAATTTTTTTTTTAAATTAAAGGTAAATTCATAAGGAATTTAAAAATATTAATAAAATTTCTGTCAGAGAGGAGTAAGTAAATAAAAAATTGAATTAAAAATTGTTTTTTAATTTTTTTACATGAATTTTTTTTTTTTTCATTGACTTTATTTTCATTTAAAAGTACACATTTTTAACTAAAACGAGTGTAAGTTTCATCAAAATATCTTTATAATATTTTGAGATATTAACAATTTTGTTAAATTAATGTTGATATTCAAAATGGCGTATCTTCTAAAATTTTGAATATTTTTAAAAATCATTTGGAGGGAAAAAGTTTCTCATATAGCAGTATAATACCACGAAGTTTCAAGAAAATCGATGAACCCTTTGACAACTCTGATATTTCTGACGTGAAAAGGCCCATTAATATTATTATTTTAACCTTGCAATTTCCACCCATTTTGCTTCTATTTTACATAATTTAAATAAAATGTCATGCTGTTTATAAAGTGGTCATTTAATTTACTTAATTTATTATTTTCCGCTTTACCACATTATAATAACGTTTCCCTTCCGTTATAAAGTGGTCAACATATTTTATAAAGTGGTAACTAAGATACAAATTTATAAATGTTTAGAATCTGGTACCACATTCTAAACCGTTATATAGTGTCATATGTAGTATCGAGACTACCCCGGTCGTGCAACGCTTACTGTGAGGCCCACATTTAAAGGTTTTTGTTGCTTTTACTACGTATTAAAACAAGTCGTAAAAGAAATATAACATTTAAAATTATGAAATTAAACGTTTATAATTTAAAATTAAAAATTTGAATAATTTGAGTTATTTATTTTTATGAACCAAAGTCTTGAAATTCGAGAGGAAATTACACTGAGAAAAATGTTTAGTCATAGCAAACGAAAATTTGGTTGTTATTTAATTAACAAAACTGTTTGGTTGAGACAACTAAATTATTTGGTTCAGTGTTGTTTATTGGCAAAACAAAAACTTTTGGTTGTCACAACTATATTTTTTTATTTGAGATAACAAAAATTTTGGTTGTCATAAAAAAAAATTTATTTGGGAGCTAACTAACCCAGGTGCGAATTTTCGTTCGGCCAACACATATAATTACATAATTCACATGTTATAAATTTAATTACACAAATATAATGAGATGAGAATGTAGAAATTTAATATTAATGAAAAACTGAAACAGAACAATTTCATTAGTCATGAAGATTCGAACCCGGGTTTTCCAGCAGCCAGTCCAGTAGGCTAACCACCAACCCATGAGAGATATGAATGACCAATATGGAATAAACCTTATAGCTAGACAGTTCAGTAACAGACACCGTTGGCTCAACTATCAGACCCAGGTTCGGCCGACCGTCTGGTATTGGTTTTTATTTAATTTTATTTATATTATTATCGGCAGCTTACTTACAAACTAATCACCAATTTTTTTTTTATTTGTTTGGTTGTCACAACCAAATTATGTTTGGTTGTCACAACTAAATTATGTTTGGTTCAACCAAATAAGAGCAACAAAATAATATGGTTGTCCCAAACAACTTGATGTGTTACGCCAACCAAATCGTTTTGTTATACCAATCAAAATATTGTTGTTACAACCAACAATGGTCAACTAAAAAATATTGTTGGTAAAAATAAACCTTTTTTCTCAGTGTAATGTTATTATTATCTATGCTATTTAGGTAAGTATGTTGCTATATTAATATAATTTTTTTCTAGTATTAATTTTGGCGTTTAGTTTTATTTGATTCATAGAATTCAAATATGACAACATTCACGAAAAGAGAAATTTTAAAATTACAGGATGCTGAAAAAAGGAAGTGCATGGTGTTCAATATATTTTAACCCTTTGCGGCACACATTTTTTAAAACAAACAATTATTTGGGTTTTACGGGTTTAAAGAGTTTTTGGGATCGTTGATAACGAATTTGCAATCAGATTTTAAAAATTCAAAATGGCTGATCCAGTATGACGGATGATATTTTTTTTTAAATTGGCTTATTTTCATGAGATTTTAAATTTTGAAATAGAGGACCCAATATGGCGGACTTTATTATTTTTAAATTCTATGGCTTTAGTGAGTCTCTATATCTAGGAATTTTTGGTGTCACTGTTTACAAAATGCAGTCAAATTTTCAAAAGTTTTAAATGTCGTGTCTAGTATGGCGGATTACATTTATATAAAATTGGTTAAGTTTCATGAGACTTCTTATCTAGGGGTTTTAGGTGTCACTGATTATGAATATTGTTCAGTTTTCGTGGTTTTGAAATCACAGAATTGGGTCTGGCTCGAATTTACGACTCGAGACCAGTTGCCAATTCAAATCTCATGGAAAAAGTGAAATAGTGTATTTGGCGGGCTTACGGCGGCAGCACCTCCCGGTGTTAGATTTTTCTCGGCTGTTTTGCCGGCGCTCGTGAAAACATGTGTTCAGTGATCAATTGTAATCTGTACTAACGGCATCGATTTTTTGATCTGTTTTCTCACGCGTAAGCGTTGTCGGTTTTTCTCACGGTTGTAATACATGTGTGATTAATCTCAATCAATAAGGTTATTCTCTATTTAATTTGTCGGGGTTTCTCATGTTTGTGAAGGCTTTTTCTCAAGTGTGTGCTTGGTGAAAACCAAAATAAAAGGACTCAAAATCAAAAGGACTGTGTGCACGCGTGTGTGTTGTTCAACGTGTTTTTATTGTTTTAACCACTGACCACGGATTGTTCTCTAATAAAAGGATTCTCTCACAATTAAGGTTTTTATCTTCATTTTCTATTTTTTTTTTCCAGAAAGCGAAAGATCGACCTTTTTTTTTTCTCTTTTCCCGGTACTGCTCAAAACAAATATAAAGTAAGATTTTATTAATTCAAAATGGGGGATTTTATCTGTCGGATTCTCAATGATTGCCAATCTATTTATATTTCAGTCCAAAAATTTTAAAAATAAAATGTAAAAAAAAGAGGAACTAAATGTTTACCACGTTCACGTCGTTAGTTCTGGGTAATGCTAAGAATAAACTTGGAATTGGCTGATAATATTTTTTAGGATCGATATTTCCAGAACTAAAAGCTATAAAAAACATATTTGATTCATCATCTTTGTAATAATCGTAACATTAAACCTTTAGAAACAAAAATTTTTGAAAATTAGACAATTTTTTTAAAATTTGTCGACAATATTGGATTCGCTATTTTAAAATTTTAAAATCTGATTGCAAATACGTAATCAGCGACCCCAAAATCCCCTAGCTACCAAGTATGACAAAAATAAGCCAATTTTCAAAAAATATCGTCCGCCATATTGGATTTTCCATTTTTACTTCTTAAAATCTGATTGCAAATTCGTAATCAGCGACCCCAAAAACTCCCGAGAAACAAGTTTCAAGCGAATACGAACAATTCCTGATTTTGTCGTCCGCCATATTGGATCCGCCATTTTGAATTATGTAAATCTGACATCAGATTCGTAATCAACGACCCCAAAAACCTTTGGATAGCAAGTTTCATGCGAATTGATTCAGTTTTCAATTTTTGGCCACTTTTTCGTAATTTCCTCTCACTGTATACTCACACTGTGCCTGAACCAAAAAAATATCTGACAAAAATGGATCCAAAATCTGGTTGTTGGGAAACAGAGATCTCTAATTTGGTACACATATGTATTTTCATGTGTAGATTACAGGAAAATTATAGCGAACATTATCTGGATTCACAGTCAGAACGTTGTCAAAAAAAAAAAAAAAAAAAGCAAATTTTCGAAAAAAAAGTTTATTCCCCATAACTGTGACACTATTTGAGCTAGAGGGCTAAAATTTGGTACAATTGCATATTTTTATGTACAGATTATGAAAATACTTCTACCTTCAAGTACATGAAACTCTTGCTTCAGGGTACAGGCGTGTATTTCATATAAATAACATAAAAATCAAGAATTTTTTTTAGGGGGAGGCCCTGAAATTTTTATAGGGTTCCAGGACTTATGACAGTCTTGATTATAGGTCCTGTGTCAGCATTGATCAAGCCTTGTGTAAGATTAAATTATTATTTTTTTTTTTTCATAATTTTTCAATTATTTTGGAAAAAAGTGATAACAATTTTAATCGCGTTTTATATTGTTTTATTAAACTCTGAGTAAACAAATAAAAATTATATTGGTTTAAGGGGTACTGTAGGACAATTAGGGTGAGCTCTAGCATAGGAGTCTAAACATCTATTTGGTCATTTTTAAAATTTTTTTTTGTTACCTCATAATATTCAATTTTAATTCCAAACATAATTTTTCCATAATCTGCATGCAAAAATACACGAGAGTATCAAATTTTAGCCCTCTAGCTCAAATAATGGCAATGTTAGAGGAAAAAAACTTTTTTTTCGGAAATTTGTAGTTTCTCCTTGTCAACGCTATGGTCATCAATTCAGATCATGTTCTCTATATTTTTCGTGTAATCTACACGTGAAAATACATGTGTACCAAATTTCAGACCTCTAGGTCAATTAGTTTAGAAGTTAAGGGGGGAGGAATAGTCCTTTTTAATGCATTTTTGCAAAAAAAAGTTGTTATGAACAATGCCTTGAGTCATGTTCTCTATATTTTTCGTGCAATCCACACGTGAAAATACATATGTGTACCAAATTTCAGCCCTCTAGGTCAAATAGTTTAGAATTTAACCCCCTGCCTACTGAAATGACCGTTAACGATAAAAATCGACAATTCGGACGCCTGGTGGGGACTATAGGAAACTCTTTGAATAGTGCGAGAGTGGGGAGAAGTAACCGTAGGCAGAGGGTTAAGGGGGGGGGGGGATGGTTTTTGGCTACGGACGCACGAGTCTCGTTATAATGGTTCCGCCGGACACCGAAGGTGTATGGAACCCTAAAAAAATATTGAAAAACCCCAAAAACGAGTTTTTTGAGGTCTTTACCCCCATTTTTCTCAAAACCCTTTATTTTTTTTTGGTCTTTCGAATATGGATCTTAAAGTGCCCATTTCAAGCTTCAATTTAAGACCTTATTGAAGTTTCTAGCACGTCAGGTTAAAGAGGAAAAAAATGTTGAAAAACCCTAAAAACACGTTTTTGGGGTTCTTTACCCCTACTTTTCTCAAAATCATGATGTGATGCGCTATTTTGGAACCCGGCATCGTGTTCAGCGCACAAAAATACATCGGAAACCACTCCGATATCTAATAAAAAAAGTTTGATTTTGTAGACCTGTGTTACCAAACCAAAAATTTTTTTTTAAATTTTCTTTTAACTTTCCCTGAATATTCTAGGAATATTAGATGCGGAAATTCCCTGAAAATTAGAAATACGTTATTTCTGGAAAATTTCGCATCCAATATTCCCCATGGCGGACATTTTAATGCTTCCACGAAACTTCTCTGAATATTAGGTTCGAATATTCGGGAAATGTGGACCAATATTCAGGAGAAATTTGTGGTGCTGTGATACCTTAATGCAGACTTTTTAGTATCACGTTAATATCACTGTAACATCATCCAGTAATATTACTAATATTACGGGATGAATGTTATATTACTACGATATTCACGTAATATTACATAATACTTAGGCAATATTGAAGATTAACTTTCTCTTTCTTGTAAAAGAACCCCCCGGTAACTCGAGAATTTAACAATGCACTAATTTATGTTAATGTATTTAATATAAAATTATTAATTTTAATATTAATAATGTAGACCGAATCCATTTCAAATCATGCAGACAGTCCGATGGTGCATCGAGAATTAATTTTATATGAAAGTATGTTTTTCTGCTCGAAAAATAAAGAGACACGTATTTTTTTAAATTTCCATGACATTCTTTTTTTTTTTGAATTTTACGATTTTTTTAAGATATTAACAAAAAAAAGTTTTTTATAAATTTTTTCTTTAAAATCTCGTAATTTACACAATTTGTAAGCTTTTTAGTTGCTCTTTGGCTCATTCTTTTCTATTTTTTATGTTTTTTAAAAATTTATCAAGATAAGTAAAAAATATTGTTAAACAATGTTGGTTTCTTAGAATATAATGTTAATCAAAAATTATCTTTTATTTAGTTTATTAGTTCTTAGTAAGTTCCAGTTTAGGTTTAAAGGCGTCGGACCGGCGGCCACTTATCTTTATATTATAAACAAAAGTAGGCACAAAGAAATTCCGAATAAGCTCATATGTGTATGATGTAATAGGTCCTTTTGACTACGAGTCAGTCTTCGCAAAGCCTCATTAGAGTAAAGATCTAAAATCAATGCATCTTCCAAGTGCAGATTAAATAAAGAATGCTTTTCTTTTTAAATTATATTTCGGTGTCTTTTAATTAAATGACCCATCCAACCTTATAGGTTATGGGACCAGATTACGTTTTATTTTAATTGAACAAATTAGTCATGAACATTGTTTAAGTGATAAGTGACATTTTGTGAATAAAAATGGAGAACCTGAAAGTGAAAAGAAACATTAAACCATTTGATGGGGAAAAGTATAGTGTATGGAAATTTAAACTTTTTTCTTTATTAAAAGAACTTGGTGTAATTAATGTGGTGAAAAATGCAGTTCCTGAAAAAGTGACTGATAAATGGAGAAAAGCAGAGGACATTGCTAAAAGTGTTATTATCGAATACTTGTCAGATTCTTTTCTTGGCTTTGCTAAAGAAGATACGACTGCGAAAGAAATATTAAACAATTTAGATAAAATTTATGAACGAAAAAGTCTTGCTACTCAATTGTCTATTCGTAAAAAATTGTTGTTATTGAAATTACAAGGTGATATTTCTTTAATTAAACATTTTACAGTGTTTGACGATTTAATCACTGAGTTGTTAGCTGCAGGTGGAAAATTAGATGAGACTGATAAAGTTTCACATTTGTTATTGACTCTTCCTACAACTTATGATGGTGTGATAACTGCGATAGAAACATTGTCAGAAGATAATTTGACATTAGCGTTTGTAAAAACTAGACTTTTAGACCACGAGATTAAAATTAAAAGTGACAGTGCTGATACAAGTGCAAAAGTGCTTAACGTACAAACAACTGAAAAACAGCCCCCTAATAACTCGAAAATACAAAAGAACTCTTTTAATGGTCAAAAACATAAATTTAAATCAAATAAAAAGGTGTTTAATGTAAAGTGTCATCAGTGTGGAAGAAAAGGGCACATTAAACCAAATTGCATTTATTATAAAAGAGGACTGCAATATAAAACAAATAAAGTGAATGAGAAGAATAAAACTGCTCAAAATATGCAATCAAGTAATTTGGTGTCAATTAATCCAAGCACATCAAGTTTTGCCTTTTTAGCAGGAGGTGAACGATATGAAACTGAAGAAAATGGAATTACTTTTATTTTGGATTCTGGTGCAACAGACCACATGATCAATCGGAAGGATTTGACTGGAGCCTTTAAGGATTTGCATTCGCCAATAAAAATTACAGTCGCTAAACAAGATGCTTTTATTCATGCGACAAAAAAGGGATCTTTAAATGTGATCAGCGAGAATGGTATTCAAGGAGTACTGGAGGATGTCCTGTATTGTCCTGAAATTCCTCACAACTTACTGTCCGTCTCAAAGATGCAGAAAGCTGGTTTCACAATTACCTTTTATCCTGAAGGTGTTAAGATAAGTAAAGAAAGTAAGACTGTAATCGAAGGTAAGGCTTTAAATAATTTAATTATTGTTAACTTTCAAATAAATAAAAATACAGTCAATTCAGTAGTGCAGGAAAATTATAAAAAGAAAATTGATTATGATTTGTGGCACAAAAGACTCGGGCATATTGGTAAAAATAAGTTTATTGAATTGAAAAATAAACAAATGATTAATGATATTGGACTTATAAATGAAATAATTCCAGATGATAGTTTATGTGAAGCTTGTATTAACGGTAAACAAGCACGATTACCTTTTAGAAAAGAAAAAGATAAAAACCACGTGAAACAACCTTTGTTTATTGTACACTCAGATGTGGGTGGACCTATCACTCCTCCTACTGTTAATAATAAAAATTATTTTGTCTTATTTATAGATCAATTTACTCATTATTGCGTAACATACTTAATTACTTATAAATCTGAAGTGTTTTCAGTTTTTCGGGATTTTGTTGCTAAAAGTGAAGCTCGTTTTAATTTAAAAGTAATCAATTTATATTGCGATAATGGTAGAGAATACTTGTCTAATGAGATGAAGGATTATTGTGTGCAAAAAGGTATCAGTTATCATTTGACTGTTCCACGAACCCCACAGTTAAATGGTGTGGCTGAGCGTATGGTACGAACAGTGACAGAAAGAGCTAGATCTATGATTAGTGGTGCTAATTTAGATAAAATTTTCTGGGGAGAAGCAGTTTTAACTGCTACATATTTAATAAATATCACGCCCACAAAAGCTCTAAAAGTAACCAAAACACCATATGAATTGTGTCATGACAAAAAGCCTCAAATAAAATATTTAAAAGTTTTTGGATCAACAGTGTATGTTCATAATAAAATCAGTAAAACAAAATTTGATGAAAAATCTTGGAAAGGAATACTGGTAGGATATGAACCAAATGGGTATAAAGTGTGGGATGTGGAATCAGAAAAATTTATGGTTGTTAGAGATGTAATTGTTGATGAAATTAATTTTTTGAAGTCTCGACCAACTATTAAGTTTGAAGGGATTTATCAAGAAAAATCCAAGGATAAAATTGATAAGTCTGTCTTAGAGCCAGATTTACCAATTTTTAATAAATCTAATAATAAATCTGATAATAAGTCAATGGAAACTGATACAGAAGAAATTCCTAATAAAATTTCTAAATTGCACACGAATGATTCTCGGTCTAATAAAAGTATAGAAAATGAACAAGTGGTTTCTAAACTTAGGAGAAGTGAAAGGTTAAAAGATCTTCCCCCTGTTTCTTATAATGAGAAAAATATTTCTGAGGATTTAATGTTGTGTGCTCAATCATTAATGTGTAAAATACCTATCTCATATAATGAAATTGAGGGAAGAGAAGATAAAAATAAATGGAATCAAGCAATAAAAGAAGAAATTAATTCTTTAAAATTAAATAACACGTGGACGTTAGTAAAAAGACCCGATGATAAAAATGTTGTAGATTGTAAATGGGTATTTACTATTAAAAATGACGAATTTGGGAATCCTGTAAAACATAAAGCTCGTTTGGTAGCTAAAGGTTTTAGTCAGGAATATCTCACTGATTATAACGAAACATTTGCTCCGGTTGCTAGAATATCAAGTTTTAGATTTTTAATAGCTTTCGCAAATCAATTCAATTTGTTAATTCACCATATGGATGTTAAGACTGCATTTTTAAATGGTAAATTAAAAGAGGAAATTTATATGAGAGTACCTGACGGTGTTGAAAATAACAATGACGAAGTTTGTAAATTAAATAGAGCAACTTATGGACTCAAACAATCAGCAAGGTGCTGGTTTGAGATTTTTGAAAAAACTTTAAAAGATAAAGGTTTTAAAAGTTCAGCAGTAGATCCATGTCTTTTTATTTTAGATAAAGGAAATATTTCTAAAAATATTTATATCATTCTTTATGTTGATGATCTTGTAATTATCACAGCATGTATTGTAACTATGAAAAATATTAAAGTTTATTTAATGGAACAGTTTTCAATGGTAGATTTGAAAGAAATAAATCTTTTTCTGGGAATAAAAATTACAAGAAGTAATGATAAAATAACTTTAGATCAAAGTGCATACATTAAAACAATATTAAATAAATTTAATATGCACGAATGTAAACCGGCAAGCACACCTCTTGAAAATAAATTAAATTACGAAGCTTTAAATTCAGATGAGAAATACGATGCGCCTTGTCGAAATCTCATCGGTTGTCTGATGTATGTAATGGTGTGTACAAGACCAGATTTAAGTACAGCAGTAAATATATTGAGTAGATTTACTAATAAAAACAATGAAGAACTTTGGAAATGTCTTAAAAGAGTTTTAAGATATTTGACAGATTCTCAAGATCTTAAATTGACTTATACCAGAACTAATTATAACCATATTTTAGTTGGTTATGTAGATTCAGATTGGGGTAGTAATGAAAATGATCGAAAAAGTACAACTGGATATTTATTTATGTTGTTTGAAAAATGTGTGATTAGTTGGAATACAAGAAGACAGTTATCAGTAGCTGCCTCATCTACCGAAGCAGAATATATGGCTTTGTTTGAAGCTGTTCGGGAATCTTTATGGTTGAAATCTTTAGCGAGTAGTATTAACGTAAATATTTCTGAACCAATTATTATTTATGAAGATAATAATGGATGTATTTGTATAGCAAATAATCCAACTAATCACAAGAAAACTAAACATATAGATATCAAATATCATTTTTCAAGGGAACAAGTCGAGAAAAATGTCATTAAATTACAATATATTCCGACAGGTCAACAACTAGCAGATGCCTTGACGAAGCCGCTGCCAGGGCCGAAGTTCTTAGAATTCAGAATGAACATGAATGTTCTGTAACTGAAAGTTGAACTCAAGATTTGAAATCATGTATTCATGTATATATGTGTAAATATGTAAACATATAATTTGAAGTGGTCGGATAGGTTTTCTGGGTTTCCCTCATCCCATGCAACGAATGTTGGACCACATGTTATGATAGTCCCAGTGACACGAGGAGGATGCATTTTTATTACTTATAATTATGATACTTAAATTGTCTGCGTAAACTTACAGTTAAATTTAAATTTAAAGATAATGCTCTGTTAATAAGATTAATTTTTGAGGAGGCGTGTTGGTTTCTTAGAATATAATGTTAATCAAAAATTATCTTTTATTTAGTTTATTAGTTCTTAGTAAGTTCCAGTTTAGGTTTAAAGGCGTCGGACCGGCGGCCACTTATCTTTATATTATAAACAAAAGTAGGCACAAAGAAATTCCGAATAAGCTCATATGTGTATGATGTAATAGGTCCTTTTGACTACGAGTCAGTCTTCGCAAAGCCTCATTAGAGTAAAGATCTAAAATCAATGCATCTTCCAAGTGCAGATTAAATAAAGAATGCTTTTCTTTTTAAATTATATTTCGGTGTCTTTTAATTAAATGACCCATCCAACCTTATAAACAAAAACAATACTTTGATTTTTTAAAAAAACTAAAAAATTTTTTATCTCAAATAGGCCACCTTTTTTGTTCTTGAAATTTTTAGGGTTTATAGCTACTTAACTGTACTACTTACCACAAAAATTTCATTTTGTATTTTTTTGTTTCTTGGAAGAAAAAAATAATTTCTTTTTTTTCTTAAAAACCTCCTAAATTTCCCAATTTTTAAGATTGAAAATCGTTCCTTGGGCCATTTGTTTCTTTTTCTTTTTTGACGTTAAAATGTTTTATTTTCATATATTCATTACATATAATGTACGTTTCATAAAAATATGAAATATTTCTAGTATGTATATATATTATTATTATTATTATTATTATTATTTTTGCGTGGGATGTGAAAACCTGCTCACAGGTACACTGTAGCCTGTACTACAGGGTTACATTAGTTCTATGAAACGAATTGTATATACCAATGTGGAAATTTTATATAATAGCAAATTGATTACATCCAAATAGCTAAATTTTATAAAACTCAAAATTTTTCAATAAAAAGATCTTCAACCTAAAAACAGCTTTTACTTTTTCCAAGAAAGTTGGATAACATTGCTATTTATCAACTGTTATTACTTTTTATTGTATTTTTAAAAAGAGCATTAAAAATGTAAACAAATGGCACAAGGAACGATTTTCAATCTTAAAAATTGGGAAATTTAGGAGGTTTTTAAGAAAAAAAAGAAAATAATTTTTTTCTTCCAAGAAACAAAAAAATACAAAATGAAATTTTTGTGGTAAGTAGTACAGTTAAGTAGCTATGAACCCTGAAAATTTCAAAAAAAAAGGTGGCCTTTTTGAGATAAAAAATTTTTTAGTTTTTTTAAAAAATCAAAGTATTGTTTTTGTTTAACAATATTTTTTACTTATCTTGATAAATTTTTAAAAAACATAAAAAATAGAAAAGAATGAGCCAAAGAGCAACTAAAAAGCTTACAAATTGTGTAAATTACGAGATTTTAAAGAAAAAATTTATAAAAAACTTTTTTTTTGTTAATATCTTAAAAAAATCGTAAAGATTCAACAACAAAAAATGTCATCGAAATTTAAAAAAATACGTGTCTCTTTATTTTTCGAGCAGAAAAACATACTTTCATATAAAATTAATTCTCGATGCACCATCGGACTGCCTGCATGATTTGAAATGGATTCGGTCTAATATAAGAATATATTCGTTATTACTATCTATATCTATATAAATATAATCAACATTTTGGCTGTACATTGTACCAAACTCAAAAATCTTTACATACTTTTTCGTTTTGAGTGATAAGAATCGCGAAAATGCAAAAAAACAAAATTCTGTCTGTCTGTCCTCGATTTTTCGTCCGGGCATTACTTTAAAACGGCTTAGCCGATTCATGTGAAATTTGGCAGAGTATTAGAGACTTACTCAACTTAGATTTATAAAAAAATAAATTCAGAAAAGATGATTAGAAGCTGAGATATACAACTAAGTCATATTTTCACATACACGTACACACATACACATAAACACCCATAGCCATCTATACACATATTTACACACATACACATACTCACATACATACATACTCACATATACACACACAATCACACATATAACTTCACATCTAAGTAAAAAAATAATCTTTATACCGTATGTACACACATACATATATGTATATGTATATATCACAAAACTTTGTAGGCCAATCACACTTAAATGCCTTTACCGATTTAAACAAAGTTTTGTGGAATATTAGGTATTGACCCAAGTTAGGTTTGTGAACTTAGAAAATTAAAAAATTTTAATTAGAACGAAAAATATAAGAATTTTACAAAAAAATTAAAAACCTCAAATTTTTTTAGATTACTGACTTTTTGTTAGATTACTTCTAATATTTTTGCATTAATTTTTTTATGTTCCTAACAACATATTTGTCTATAAATTTCAAAAAATAAATATCAAAATCAATTTTAGATGAAACAATAGAAAATATCATTTTTTAAATCTGAATTTTTTTTAGGTAAAAAAATGAAAAATCAGTGAATTGAAAAAATTGCAGTTAAATTTAGTATATGTGTGTATTGTAGGTCGTTAACTGGGATTTTATCACAAAAAAAAATTGGGCCTTATAAGGCACAAAATAAAAAGTTCTAGTTCTGTACAGTTCTTTTCAGAAAATATTTTAAAATATAAGAAAGTTTGTTAATAATAATCAAGCTGTTAATTTTTAGTCTGAAAATGTGAATTAGGCGTTGTAGAGCCTAAAATAAAAAATCATTTCTGCACAATTATATGTACAAAATATTATAAAATGTATCATTAAACAGGTAAAGGCTGTACTTCCGGCGAAGACGACATACCTATAATTTTAATGAAACTTGGTATATTTATCAGGGTTGCCACAAAAATTATCTTTTGAAATTCCAGGCTTTTTCCAGGTTCTCCAGGTTCAAATTCTGTCAAATTCCAGAGTAAATTACTCTAATATTTTAAACTTTGGTACAACTAGAATTGCACTAAAACTTTTGACTAGAATTTGTAGGGCTGATAAAAATCATGATTTTTTTCAAAAAATTAAAAAAATCAGATTTTTTTTTATGTAATTCAAAAATTGCTGTTTTTAAAATACAGCCAGTATATAAAATCTTCAAATGTTTATTTGTTAGTAGTTTATTATAGAAATAAAGAAAAACTTAAAAAAAACACACAAGAATGAAACATTGACATAAAAATATATAAAAAAAGTAGAAACTCTTTTTAAAAAATTAAACTATTGACTACTTATATTTTTTTAAAATTAAAATATTAAATAAAATGATAATTAACAGAACGTTAAAATATATTTCTAAAGAAAACAAAAATTCTAAATTAGCAAAATTAGAAAATTATTTTACAAATTAAATAAAAGAAGACTGAATACAAATTTTAATATATTTAAAAAAATGTAGAAAAATGAAATACTATGATATAGAAGAACAATGTTCAAATGAGAATATTTAGTACAATATTAAATTTAGGTATTTAATATCAAATAAAAGAAAAAAGCTTTCAAAGAAGCAGAAGATTGAGAAATTAAAAAAATCTATAGAAAGAAACATTGAATAAATGTTTTCAAAAATATAACGACATAAAAATTAAACAATTGAAAAGAAGGAAAAATGTTTCTGAGAAATGAAAAAATCATGACAAAATTTAAAGAATTAATTAAAACGCAAGGAAGGACTAAAAAACAAGTGAAACATCAAGAAAATTAAATAAATAGGAGGAACATGAAGAAATGTTTTTTCTTTAATCTAACAAACTGTAAAAAAATGTAAAAAGTACAAAAAGAATCTTTGGTTAAAATGTACTGAAAAATTAAAATTATTAAAAATAAAATAAAAAATGTATATATCAGGATAAATAAATAGTCCACAAAAGAAATTTCAAAATCTTTTAAAAATAAAAGACTTTAACTAAATAAAACCAAAAACTTTTTATAATATTACACTCAAAGCAAGTCCAACAGTAAATTTAGAAAAATAAAGAAAATCTAAAAATTGTACGGAAGAATAAGTAAGTTTGAAAAATATTTCGCAAAAATAGACAAGATGTGAAAACAAATTAAATAAATTTACAAAAAAATGAACGTATTAATGTTTTTTTTAATATATAAATATTAAAATTGAAACTTTTAAGGTTTATCCACAAATTTGTGGGTTTTGTTTATGGTTTGCGATTTTTTACATGAAATATTAGGCATACGAAGTTTTTTTAAAGTTTTTTTTTATTTAAATCATGATTTTAATCAAAGTGATTTAAAATAATAACAGCCCTGAGAATTTGTTTAATAAATATTATTGGTGATTTTAATTTTTAAGTTGATATTAAAGAAATTATAATAATTCTTGCGTAAAGCAAGAATTTTTTTTTCTTTTATGGAATTGTTTATATTTTACGTAAATGTTGATTGTTAAATCGAAGGATTTTTTCAAGTCTTTTATGCCATTAGTTTTTGAAATTTCACAAATTTCAGAAATTTTGAAATCTCAAGAAAAAAATTCCAGAAATATTTTTAAATTCCATACTATTTCCAGGTTTTCCATACCCTTTTGGAAATTCCATACCTTTTCCAGGTTTTCTATGTTTTCCAGGGTCTGTGGCAACCCTGATTTATGTATCTTGATGCGCTGATTACGAAAATGATAGTAAAAATTAGCGCAAATTGCGTTATCATGGTAAAAACCGTAAAAAATACTATAATAATACACGGTTTTTTTTGTTAAATCTCATAAAATATTTAAAATATTATTTATAAGGATTGTAAAAAATATTATTTAGACAAAAGTTATAGATCTAATAAAAATAGACATTTTACGTTGTATATATTTTTTACAAATAGTTAATAGTTTTCTAAACAGAAATAAAAAAACGTGTTAACGACCATGAAAATAGTCTATAGTTAGCTATATTGTTCCTAAAGAATGAACAATAATCTGATGATTAAAACAAATGTTCTATCTATGTAGTTTGATTTAAAAACAGTTCCTACTTTTTATGACACCCTAATCCTGTATCAGTTTAAAACAAATTCAGTTTATTATAGCACCTCAGCCCCCCGGTACCCCTATTAAAAATTGAACTTATTATGGCACTCCAACCCATCCTTTATCCGTTTAAATTAAGGTTAAGTTAAAAAAAGAGTAAACATGTAATTTTAAAAACCATTTTCTTTCCACAATATCCTATTATTTATTAAATAATATTGAGTCATAGAAAAGTTGAATATTCTTTTACATGTGAGAATATTCTTTTTGGTAATAGCACCTTAATTTTCGGGAAGTTTCTCATAGTAAGTTTCCCTTGGGAACTTTCCAAAAACTTCAATTGGAAACTTCTCAGAAACTTTGGGGCTTCCCTTGAAAAATTCCCTTGGAAACTTCCTGGAACCTTCCCTCGGATAATTCCCTTGGAAACTTGCGTTGAAGCTTTGCAGTTATTGTTTTTTTAATTTGAATAATAAATAATTTTTGTAATACACGATTTTGTAGTCTTTAAAATCTATCATAGCAAATCTTTTTAAATGATATTAATTGTTAATTATTTAATAGTAGACTTCACTGTTAAAAAGACAGCTTTCTAAAGAAAAATTAGCAACTTTTTTTTTAAATTTATTTATCATTTAAGTTTAAAAAAAATAACTAAAAGTTTCCAAAGGAAGTTTTTAAAGAAAGTTTCTGGGAAGTATCTAGACAGTTTCCAAGGAATGTTTCCTGGAAGTTTCCAAAGGAAGTCTCCGCGAAAATTTTAGGAAGTTCCTAAAGAATGTTTCCGGAAAATTTCCCGGAAATTTCCAAGGGAAGTTTCTGGAAAGATTCCAGGGGATGTTTTCGGGAAGTTTCCAAAGCTAGCCTCTGGGAGAATTCCAAGGAAGGCTTCCGGGAAATTTTCAGAAATGTTCCAAAGGAAGTTTCCGAGATGTTTCTAATAAGTTCCCAAGGAATGTTTTCATGAAGTTTCCAAGAAGGTTTTTAAGGGATATTTCCAGGAAGTTTCCAATGAATGTTTCCGGGAAGTTTCCAGGAAGTTTACAAGGGATGTTTGAAAGAAATTTCCAAACGAAGTCTCCGGCAAATTTCCAGGAACAATGGTAACAATGTAGAAAACTTGACTTCCAACTTTTATGATACTTTTCATTTCGTAAAACCAACCCCAACTTTACAGAAAAATTTACTTTCCGGTTTATACTTACGCTGCGCTGAAAGCAGTACATGCATATGTGTTATAGAACCTTATCTAGTTTTTTCGAAGAATATTTATTTTGATAAAAAAACTCATAGCGCATGAAATGACTATTTTTATCAGATCTGGGTGAAAATTTGTGAAGTGGGCCTCGGATTTTCCAAGGGTTGTAATTTCTAAAGTACACTTCGTGAAAATAAAGTACTAATATCATGATGAATTTCATACACGCAATTAATGAAGGTTAGATGTTTGAAAAAATATTTTTTTCATTGTTGACCAACATTATTTATTGTAAAAAATAATTGTTTATAATAAACAAATGAATAATTGAGTGTGTTCTGGATGTCTTTTGTAAATTTTATTTTCAGAAACTCAAAATATATATATCAAGGGTTAGATACCCGAAATAAAAAGTTGGTAGATCGAAATAGTTTATTAACTATGAATTTTTTGTGAGCGCGGTCGCGTCGATCTGTGCGATACTCCCAACCGCATGGCTGCACGAGTTCGTTCGACGCTCTCGGCGAATATTGCGTAATATAATTATAAAAACGAAAATTCGAAATAAGGGTTAAAAATGCAAATTTATAGTAGTAGTATTTTAGAATATTATTGTTTATTATAATGTATTATCAGTAAAAATTATATGTTTGTTATTAAGATATTAATTAGAAATATAATTTATTTCCATAAAAAGAAAGTTTTATTATAAAAATGAAAAATTAAAATAAATATTACAAATACACTTTCTAAATCTGAAATAGTAGAATTTTGACACATTTAATTAGTAATACAGTATTAATATAGTTTATTCCTTTTTAACTAATAGAAATAGTTATTAATTCAAAATGATTGATTCACTTAATCAGAAAAAAATTCTAAATTCTTGTTTTTTTGTATATAAAACGATATTGTTCCCTTATGTATATATATATATATATATATAAATAATCCAACCTTTATAGCAGTTTCATATGAAAATGCTTCAAATGTAGAGTTATAGAGAATTGTTAACAAAAATCGAAAAAGTGTAACTAACCTGAAATTTACTTTTAACATTTGTTCAATTTTTAACTATGGACACAATATTAAGGAAAATAAATTAGTGCATTAAGTAGATGGACATTTAGATAAATTTTAAGCTGAAAATAAATTACTGCGATTTTTGATATAATATTATTTTTTTAATTAAAATTTAAATATCCTCTTTTAAGTATTTATAAAAAATATAATTTATTTTCATAAAAAGAAAGTTTACTTTGTTAGCGTTTAACTGGCAAAGTCTTATTTATATAATTTTTAACTAAATTCGTATATAAAAATAACCAAAAAAACATTTGTACTTAGAGTTTTTAACAGTGTGTTTATTGAAATATATTTAACTTCAGTAACAATTTAGATAATTTATTAAAATCCCACTAACAAGTAAATGTTTTAATACTTAAAATTCAAAGGTAAAAACTATAAAAAAACCAGTTAGTTTCATTGGCTTAAACCTAGTGATAAACAATACTTAATATTCTAAAATACTACTACTATAAATTTGCATTTTTAACCCTTATTTCGAATTTTCGTTTTTATAATTATATTACGGGATATTCGCCGAGAGCGTCGAACGAACTCGTGCAGCCATGCGGTTGGGAGTATCGCACAGATCGACGCGACCGCGCTCACAAAAAATTCATAGTTAATAAACTATTTCGATCTACCAACTTTTTATTTCGGGTATCTAACCCTTGATATATATATTTTGAGTTTCTGAAAATAAAATTTACAAAAGACATCCAGAACACACTCAATTATTCATTTGTTTATTATAAACAATTATTTTTTACAATAAATAATGTTGGTCAACAATGAAAAAAATATTTTTTCAAACATCTAACCTTCATTAATTGCGTGTATGAAATTCATCATGATCGGATAATTCATTGCTGAGAAATAAAAGTTTAAAAAATATGGTGCATTAAAATTCAATTGTTTATAAAAAATAAACAAATGAACATTTTTCAACAAAACTTGGTGATTGTTTATATCTATATTAGTACTTTAGTTTCACGAAGTGTACTTTAGAAATTACAACCCTTGGAAAATCCGAGGCCCACTTCACGAATTTTCACCCATCTACAATTTTTGTTTAAAATATTTTT
Organism: Ganaspis brasiliensis; assembly: GCA_037103525.1. Lineage (NCBI taxonomy): Eukaryota > Metazoa > Arthropoda > Insecta > Hymenoptera > Figitidae > Ganaspis > Ganaspis brasiliensis. The sequence continues at coordinate 416,630 of JAZKLR010000526.1, forward strand.
TAAAATTAAGAATATTTTATTAGATAACAAAAAACTGTGAATTATGGTAGATTTTTGTTTTTTTACATTATAATAAAATTGGCGCCAATTTTCATTATAATATCCGTAATCAGCACATCGAAATACGTAAGTAACGAATTTTCAAAGAAATCGAAAATATGTGCTAATCAGAAGTATATCCAATAAACGATATTAGAATTTAATAATTTTTTTTGGAAGAGAATTATGTTGCTTAGAAAAGTTTGTGGATAAACTTCCGAAGAGCTCGAACTTTAAATCTTTTTGATACTTTGTATACTTATGAAATTTAATGCCCTGTTTACGAAAATCGTAGTGAAAATTGGCGACTAGCTCATCTTTATGCTAAAAACCATAACAAACCATAAAAATAATGGTTTTTTTTGCATTTAATTCAGTAAATTAAAAAAATATATAAAAATGTTTTAGCTAAAAGTTGTAAGTCTCATTAAAATACACATTTTAAATTTCTTACATTTTTTTTCTAAATGTGAATAAATTTAAAGAGAAATGCATAAAACTAGAAATCATCATAAATACGTTATTAATAACGTAATTTACGTATTTTTGTGTAATCGTTTTAGTTGGTTTGTTGTTGTGGAATAGCTCTTAACCACTTCCCCCCCCCCCCGTGTCTTGGACAAAATACCGGGGGGTTGGGGTGCCATACTGAAAGTGTAATGTAGACAACGCAACGGTGGGAAAACCTATAGTTGTGTTGGTTTTTAAAGTATTTATCATAAAAATGATCAAATTTACATTTTTTTAAATATGATTTTCGTAATTACTGCACGAAAATTACTTAATTTTACGTTATTACATAATTTAATAACATAATTATGACTGTAAGTAATTTAATATTGATATAATGTGGGTACTTGGTCACATTTATGGTGAGTTATGTTTTTTGAAATTATTTCGTAAACTAATTGGTTTCAGTAAAAAATGCATCAAACATAAAATGTATATTTTAATGAGATCTACATCTTTTGTATAAATTTGTTTATTATATTTGCAATATTTAAAGAGATAAATACAAACAACCAAAATTATTATGATTCTTTATACATCTTTTTTACCATGAAATTCAAATTGGCGCCAATTTCACTATGATTTTTGTAATCAGCGCATCAAATTACGTAAGCATACGAAGTATAAAAAAGATTTGAGATTCAAGCTTTTCGGAAGTACACTCAAGTTTGTTTCAAACACCTGCATGAAAATAATTTTTGTCAAAAAATACTTTCTGTAAGAAAATACTTTTGGTCAAAAAATACTGTTGATGGCACGCCACTAGTTTTATAATATTTTTATATATGTAATCCAATAATTTTAACCCTCTTTACCTTCGTTTATCAAAAATAAGTATTGGATTATGCATTGGATTAAGTATTGGTTTTAGTATTGGAAATCATTACTTTTTCGCGCAATATAGTTTTTTATCTGCAATAAAAAATTATTTTTTTAAATTCAGTGAAACTGTGATTTTGCATTCCATGTATCTTTATACACTAAATGTACAACAAAAAATTACTGCGCAGCCCTAGAAGTCATAGAAACTTAGTGCACAACAAGTAAAATTTTTAACAATGTTTGTCGAAAAAGTATTGGACTTTCCAATAATGAAACTAATACCTAATCCAATACTTAAGTCAATAGTGATTTTTGGTAAGTGTTAAAATCTAAAAAAAACTCAGGTTCTTTAAAGAATTTAACAATGTACTAAAGTTATCGACATTTCCAATTTTTGAAATTTGAAGGATAGCCACCACCACACATAGTTCAATTTGTGGTTGTGGCGTGCAGGTATTCTTACTTTTATTTATTTATATGGTTTTTAAAATTTGTATTTAATTCTATTAATGTAATATAAAAGAGTTAGATTCAATGATCACTTCTCAATTTAATATATTTTAAATAAATATGTATATCATTTAAAGAAATAAAAATTTATATTTTAATAATGTTTGATTAAAATTAATAATAGTAATGAATATTAAAATATTGTACTGCTGTTGGACGAGCGCTAACAGCGCGCGTTTACTTTGCTAGTACACGGAAAAAAAAAATTTATTGATATTTACAAAACTTTTTTTGGACTCTTGGATACATGAAAAAGTTTTGTGAAAACTCTTATAGCAAGGTTTGTATGAATTACTAAATTTGTTCATATATATTATACTTAAATTCCGTTAATTATACAAAATGAAGCAATAGTATTTCTATCGGGGAGTTTGTAAGAATTCTAGAGGAGTTTAGTAAAATAGAACCATGCACAAAAGAAAATAGAATGACTCATCAGTTGTCTGATGAGACTGTGAACGCTTCCCCTTATCTGGTTACTAGTAGGTGTGGTATTTTGACTGTTGTTGGTGAGATGCAAGGTGATTGGTCGAAAGTTGACGATTCGCAAACATACATAAATACATAATTAACTTAATATTTTATTAATACCTTAAACGCAAGTAAACGCATAGAAACGAATATTTTAAAAAATCCTAGCGACGCTGAGATTCGAACCCTGATTTTCTAAACCGAACGCATATAACGAGTTAGACGCACTACCACGGGGCCATTGAGACTAATGATTTGGATTTCCAAGTACTCGGTGACCTCTAGTTCTGGCATGTGCCATTCAAATAAATTTTCACCAAACGAGGGAATGTCAATTCCTTTTGAGTATCTTTTGTTAATTACTTATTTTAGAGATAAAGATATTTTTTAGAAAAATAATATTGTAGAATCTTATAAAAATAATCAAAATAAATATCAAAATTGAAGTGAAATAATATTTAAATTCAAGAGGAATTTTTAGTTTTCATCTAATCTTTGTAAAATTATGAAATAATAAGAACAAAAAACATTTCTATTATTTAAGTTTAACATCTCATTTCAATCATGCACCGAAAAAAGTTTAGTACACGATATGTTCGAAATGACCGATATAGATAGATGATTACAATTTGGTAACAGAGCTGTCTCAGTTTGGTACGGGAGCCGTACCAAAGTTTAGAGCAGCAGCTATCTTACGTCCTGGGGAACACGTTTGGTACAATATATGTACCAAAATAATGCAAGAGCAACACCAAAGTGGATTTGCTGTTATTCGGAGGTTATAATACTTCTGCTGTAAGGAACTAAGTTTGACAGATTTCCTAACCTCTTTTCAGTGTGTGAAACAGTAATAACTTATTTCTGGTAAAAATTGACAAAAGTTTAGTCTAGTTAAATTTAGTATAACAATAGTTATTAGCAAATTATTAATAAAATAATTAAATAAGTTAAGTATCTCCAAAAAGTTGTTTTTCAAAGAATTTTAGACTACACGTATTTTTTTGTTTGTCTGAAAAAAAAATTTTCATGAAGTTATAAAGATTTTAATTTTTGAAACTCTCGTTTACTTGAAATTTAAGAAAAAACCTTTTAAGTGTAATAACTTTTTAAATAATTTGGATATCTTATTTTTTTTTCAGGATCGGCCTGAAAGAGTTGTTAGTTGCTCCTCTTCAAAAGATGTAAAAAAAGTTGCTCTTGATATTTTTCTATATTTCTCGTTTTTTCAACAAATTTCGTTAAAACTCGATAAAAAGCTAATTTTTAGAAAACAAATTCCCGGTCTTCCCGAATTTCCCGGTCGCTTAGACACCCTGTGATTTAAAAAATTGGAAATTTTATATTTTTTATTATTTACTTCAAGTTTTTATTCATCCAGACACACTCATTGATAAAAATGCACTTGTTTTCAAAATGATCTCATTTTCAATAAAATTTAACATAGATCTTTATTAGGTATTACTCTTCACTTAACAAAATGAATAGTCTTTTTAAAATAGCGCTTAAGTAAGATATTCCTAAAGTCAATTCTAAAAAATACAACCTTTTTTATTAAAAAAGACATATATTTACCTTCTGAATTTCTTTAATCCACCGATTCACCCCATTTTGCAATTGATTAAGAAATGTAGAATCTTCTACTTTATCCCCAAAGTCTGCAACTTTAGGTTTCTTGTTTTCATCACTACATTGTTTAACTACCTGTAAGACAACAGGATGTATGAGTAAAGAAATTTCGGGAATATCTATATTCTGTTGCAAATGCAGAAGACCCATTTCCAATTCTGCAATTTTTTTCTCAACTGAGGGTGCCATTTTATCTCCATCTCTATCTGCTCTACCAGTTTCCTTCACGTAACTTTTAAAATATGGCGCCATTGTTTTACTGATAGCATGTAGTGTTTCATAAGCAGGTCCATCGGAGAGTGTAACAATACGAATTTGAGGATGAATAGCTTTATCAGCTTCTACTAAAGTACCACGCTTTATTAAAACTATAGATGCCATTTTGGTGCTGGTAAAATGAATCTCATTGGAAACATTAAATGTGGTATTTTCTTTTTCCTCGTCACCATCGCCATTGTCTTCTTCTGTAATATAAAATATGTTTTTATTTTAATCTAGCATTCACCTTTCATTTCAACAAAACTATTTAGTAAGACCTGGAAGCTATGAATTACACCATGCATGCGTAAGGCAAGAAAACTTTTAACGCACAAATGTACAGATACAATACCGTACATTCAATCTCGTATTATTTGAAAATAAAAATGTAATCAGAATTCGAAGGTCGATATCCAACTACTTGTGGGTATCTTCTTTCGAATAGGGTAGTTGAAATTTTTGACAAATCACGTCAAAATTTATTTAAAAAATTTTAATTTTTTTTTATAAATACAAATTTTACCATGATACTATTTTTTAAGCATTTTTTAAGGTATTGAAACCATGTTCTAGATACTTTCACTTAAAATATATACATCAACATATTTTTCATTGTTATTAATTCGAAATTGGGAAATAAAAATTTTCCAATTTTTTCGTCAAGCAAAGTTTTGTTGGTCAAGGTTTACCGACAAAGGTATAATTTATTTTCTACCACACATGCACGAAAACCTCGTGTTTTCGTTCACCTTAAGCGGGGCAGAACTCACAGTTTTTAGGTCAGTGAACGTTAGAGGTAAAAAAAACTTCCAAACAGTGAAAAAAACTCTCTTTGCCGCATGCGCCTGCGCGAAGAGATTTTTTTCCTGTTCGGAAGTTTTTTACCTCTAATGTTCACTAACCTCAAAACTGTGAGTACTGCCACGCTTAACACGTACGAAACACGATTTTTTCGTACATATGTGATAGAAAATAGGATATGCACCTCGAGAGGCCGATTTTTTGTCTTGCACAATGTTCTCCGAACTCGTTTCGCACTCGTTCTTCGAACATTTGTGCTTGACAAAAAAAGAAAAGTATCAAACTGTGTCTCAAGGGTATTTTAAAGTAGAATTATAGTCGAGTTTTAATAAAAATAATATTTCTTTAAAGATGTCTATATTGCTCATTGAACAAGTAGTGTTTAAAAGTCGCTTGTGACACCTATTTTTAAAATATTTTATGTTAAGACCATATAATAATCTTATTTCCTTTATCCCTGACATGATTTAGAAAAAATATAATTACTGAAAAGTTGAATAGAAAAAAATAATATTATTTTATTTCTAATGATTTTGCAAAGTCATTATAGCTTGTAAACTAACATGTTTTTGTTGTTAAAAATTAAAGTCATTAAAGTTGAGCGAAATTACCCCACATTGAGGTGTAATTTTGCTCACAGTAAAAAGGTATATTAAATAGGTTTACGCAATATATAGTAATTTTTTTATTTTGTGAAACTAAAGAGGAAGGGTCAGATATTATATATTTTCAGTACTAAAATTTATTATTAACTATTACCTATACTTTTTCCAAAAAAACATGAAAATTTGAACGAAATTAGCCTGTTTTTTACACACTTATTATTGTTATTTACACACTTTCATTCCTTCTCCCATTCTGAATATCAGCACTCTATTCCACTTGCATTCTTCTTTCATTTTCTCTAAATATTCTGGTACTCCTTCACCTTTCACCATTTTGTACCATTTGTTATACTTTGACTCCTCTATTTTTTCCCACCTCTCTACCTTGTCCTTCCTTCTTAATCCTTCTCTCCCTACCTCGCCCCTTCATTTTCGCCCTTCTTTCCACGCATTTCTCCTTTCATTTCCCATTTCAATGTATGGGTGATTCTCCAGAAACAGCCCAGATAACACCGGAATTTCCAGGAAGTTTCCGGGAAGTTTCCCGTGGAAAGTTCGGAAGTTTCCGAGGGAAGTTTCCTGGAAACTTCCTGGAAATAGCAAAATGTCCTCCTCCTAGGAAGCTTCCTGGAAACTTCCTTTGGAAACTTCCTGGAAACTTCCCTTGGGAACTTCTTGGAAGCTTCCCGGAAACTTCGCTTGGAAACTTCCTGGAAGCTTCCCGGAATCTTCCCTTGGGAACTTCCTGGAAGCTTCCCGGAAACTTTCTTTGGAAACTTCCTGGAAACTTCCCTTGGGAACTTCCAGTTATCTATTTTTCAAGTTTATTTTAAATATTTTAAAATTAATATCAATTTAAAAATTCCAGGAAGTTTCCAAGCGAAGTTTCCGGGAAGCTTCCAAGAAGTTCCCAAGGGAAGTTTCCAGGAAGTTTCCGAGGGAAGCTTCCTAGGAGGAGAACATTTTGCTATTTCCAGGAAGTTTCCAGGAAACTTCCCTCGGAAACTTCCAAACTTTCCACGGGAAACTTCCTGGAAATTCCGGTGTTATCTGGAAGGGTAGTTTTGATTCTTTGATTAATAACTTGATAAACACTATCCAGATTTAGTTAAATTTTTTTTAATTTCTTCATTTTAATAACACTTAATGAATTTTTCCATTATAAATATTTTAAAGTGTGGCTCAAAAACTGCTATTCCCTAAAAGAGATTTTAATTTTTCGTCCATTTTAATAAACAAATTCTTAACTCCGGTTTTCTCAACTCCGGCCCCTGAGGGTAAACGAGCATGCGCAAGTTGATCATACATATCTTTAAGATGTAAGTTTTGAAGTTTATTTATTATTTAAAAATTTTATAAGTAAATTATTATTAAATATAAAATTAAAACTGGTAAGTAGAATTATAATATATAAATATATTCAACATGAAAAATATATTCAACATAAATAATGGAAAAATCACAACTCTTAAATTTAGCAATTTTGATTATAAATCTTTTGAAAAAAATGAACAATTACTTTGAAAAATACACTGAAAGACTTTAGTAATTAATTTTTACTATCAGGGTTTTAATCTGGGATAATCGTGTAAAACAAAGATTTTTCCTAGCGAATATAGTAAATTTTCAATGCATGAAAGGAAAATTTTCTAAAAAACATGTAAATAATTCTATCCTGAATTTAAATTTAAAAAAAAATGTAAATATTCTTATCCAGGTTTGAAACTTTACTATCCTCGCTGGGAAAATTTGTCTTTTTGCATGATTATCCCAGAATAATAGTTTTTATAGTAAAAACTAGTGAATAAACTATAAGAATTAATGTCAATAGTCTTTGAGTGTACATATTCAAATACATTATTTCAAATTATTTGTTTAGATCTAAGCATTTTTAGACTTTTACAAATCTTATCATTGCCTTTTTTGGTTTTTAATTATTTATAACTTTAGAAATTATATACTATAATTTTGTGTTTATTTCCAGGCTGCATAATATTATGTTAAATAGAATGTTTATAAAAAAAAAAATTATTTAAGTCTTTATTTCCATTGCATTTTAAAAACTGACATCGGATTTGTAATCAGCAATCGCAAAAACCTCCAAAAAATCAAGTTTGAAGCAAATTCAAGCAATTATCAAAAATATTGTCCTGGATCTTATATCCGCCATTTTGAATTTTTTAAATTGACACAGAATTCTTAATCAGTGACCTCAAAAACCCTTGAGTACAAATTTTCAACAGAATCTAACTGCTGGGTTTCCAGGGAGCATGAAACGGTTAAAGTAGCTTGTGACATATTGAAAAAATATTGAAAAAATTATTTTTAAGCTCAAATAATCATTAAAGTCACTTTTTTAGTCATAATTAATTAAAAGAATGCAAAAAAATGTATTTCAAAATATTATTAGAAGAAATTTTCTTCTTTCCAAAAGTGCCCTGATTCTGAAGAAATACCCATATCTGTGTCGGGTCGCATGCATTTCCTCTAAAACCCAATTGATCGAACTTGCAATTGCCCGAAATTTAACTGTCCGAATTTGTATTTCTCCAAACTTGCATTTGTCAAAATTCGTAATTCCTCGAATCAGCATTTGTTCGAACTTTTAACTTCCCGAATTTGCATTTGTTATAAGTTTAAAATCACCAAACTCGCATTTGGCAAAACATTTAAATCAACGAAATTGCATTTTTTTAAATTTTCAACTCCCCAAACTCGTATATGTCCGAAATTCTAAATCCACGAACTTGCATTTGTCCGAACTTTGAAATCACCGAGTATACATTCGTCCGAATTTTTAAATCCCATAATTTGCATTCGTTCAAACTCATTAACTCACCGAATTTGCATTTTCCCGATCCACGGAAAGTAGGCTTTCTAAACGAGTCTTCTGATTAACCGGTAATGTTAACGGGAAATTTACCAGCCAATTAGAAGACTCGTTCAAAAAGCCTACTTTCCGAGGGCCGGGCAAATGCAAATTCAGTGATTTGCGTAGTCAGTGAGTTAAAGTGTCTGACAAATGATAGTTCGGAAAGTTGAATGTTTTGACAAATGGTAGTTCGGCCAAATGCGAGTTCGGAGATTTAAGATTATTTTATTACAAAGAACATGAAACTGAAGAGATAATTTAGATTTTCAAAAAGTAAGTTTTTTTGGACCACCCTAATGCGCATAATTGCGCTCAGATAGCTGACTATGAAGTGTGTGTAATAAGTTCGGTTTCATGCAACTGACTTCATGTTTCTACTCTCTTGTGACAGTATTGTATTTTAGCGACTCAGCACTCCAATTTATTTTAAATTATTTGTTGTTTTGTGGAGATGCTGGGTTATTAAATTCAAATGTTGAGGTCATGGAGGTCATGTGACGTTTGCGCATGCGCTCTCGTTTGATCGACGAGACGCCGGTCGAAACAGCGAAAGCATGGCATTCCTGGATTTGAAACCGTCTTGTAACCTTTAAGGTTAATTTGAAATTGTATTAATTCATATAAATTTTGTGTCGACTTACTAAATTTATTCATTATCTCAAGTGTGAGGAACAGCTGTTCAGCGAAAGTGTTGAAACGACTAAAATAATTTAAGTCGACGAAATCTGTAAGTAGATTCTTTCTTGAATATACCTTTTGTCGCCAAGTATTTTCGTTTCACTGGGTTCACCCATTTTACCTCCCCTGATTTCTCTTCTTCTTTTGAGTTAGAGCATTGTTTTTTATTTATTGATATTTATATAAATATGTCGGCTTTTAGTCGACAGGCGCTCTAAAATTAATAAATGACGTAGAGTAAACTTGAACCCACACAGCTTAATTTATTAAATAACAATTATTCCTGTTTCACTCTAGAGTGCGAATTATAAATTTAGACCTCTAGCTCAAATAATGTCAAAAAATTGGAAAAAAACTTTTTTTGTGAAAATTTGCTGATCTTTGACAACGTAATGACTATGAATCTAGATCATGTTCGCTATAATTTTCCTGTAATCTTCACGTAAAAATACATCAGTACACCAAATTTCAATACTTTAGATCAAATAGTTTGCCTGATAAGAGTGTGTTTATTTCATTTTTAATGTACACAGAGAAAAATTTGGAACAGTTGCTGTCTCTTCTGTGGGAGAGCATTTCTCCCACAGTTTTGACTGGTGAAATCTAATGCACTAGCTGTGGGACAGCTGCTCACCCATGACTTTTACTACTGAATTTGCCTTGTATTTTCTTGGGCGCGCATTCCTCCCAAAGAAAAGACAGCAGCCCACCTTCTTGGTGCGGCTTTTCTCCCAAATTTCCCTCCGTGTAGTTTTGCTAAAAAATCTTATTATTTCCTTGACAACGTTACTGCCAACTCCTTTAATATATTCTCTATAACTTTCCTGTAATTTACACGTGAAAATACATATGTGAACCAAATTGGAACTCCCTTTTTATTAATATACCAAATATCTTTGTTTTGTGTACGAAATCCTAGGTTTTTCAACATTGGCCGAATTTTTCAACATTTTTTGACAAAATACCCTTCTTTTTAGTGATTTTTCTTATCCAGCGCTTACAGTTTTAGCCTCGGAATTAATGGGTTAATATAAAAATTTCACATATGAAAAACTAGTTTTGCTCAAAATAGCCGAGGTAAGGTGCTAAGGTATTTCTCCGTTAGTTATACTTGAAAAAATCAATTTTCAATGGATTTTCTTTAAATTGTGAGAAAACGTTATTTCATATGTGCTTTCTATCTGGTTAAAATTTCAGTACCCCTTGCGATGCTCAAAACTGAGATATTCAGGTTCGACATTCCAATTTTCTATTATTTTCCATACGAAATTGGAATTTTGAACCTGAATATCTCAATTTTGAGCATCGCAAGGTGAACTGAAATTTTAACCAGATAAAAGGCACATATAAATTAACGTTTTTTCACAATTTAAAGAAAATCCATCGAAAATCGATTTTTTCAAGTATCACTGCGAAGGAAGTACCTTAAAATAAGCCTTAGAACATTAAAAAACGTTTAATTATTTCAGAAGTAATTTTCACTTTAATAAAACAGTCAAAATCACAGTTTTTTTTAAATATCCAATGGAAATATTAACTAAATAACTTGTTTTTAACTTATTCTCCTTCGAATAACTTAAAAATGTTAGTTTCCATACTTTTTACGTTTAAAGTCGTTTTATATGAATCTCAAAATGAGTAGCCCCACAATCTTGGCCAGTAGTGTAATATGTATCAAAACTTATCCCTACCTCACTTTTCACATGGCTTTCTACGTCCTGTTCTATGCCAAAATAGTGGTCAGACAGAACGTGAAACGCGATATGAAAAACGACATGAAGGACGACCATCCGTTTTGAAATTACTTTTTACATTCAACACGATGTGTAGTCCCGAGTCGAAATTTTGATGCTCTGTTGATTCGGGTCGCCTGCATTTCCTCCAAAACCCAAATGACCGAACTCTCAATTAACCAAAATTCAAGTGTTCGAAAAGTCAACTACCAGAACTCGCAATTGTCCGAACATCCAATTGCCCAAATTCGAATTTGTCCAAACTTCCAATTAACTGAACTAACATTTGTCTGAATTTTCAATTCCTCTAACTCGTATTTGTCCAAACGTCCAAGTAACTAAACTAGCATTTGTCTGAACTTCTAACTCCTCGATCTCACATTTGTCAAAAATTTCAACTACCCGAACTCACAATTGTCGAAACGTTCAACTTCTTGATATCGTATTTGTCTAAATCTTAAATCTCCCAAATTTGCATTTGTCAAAAACTCCAGCTACCCAAATTTGCACTTGTCCAAACTTTCAACTCTTCGAAATTGCATCTGTCCAAAATTTCAATACTCCAAACTCGCATTTTTTAAAACATTCATCTCCCTGAATTTGCATTTGCTCTACAATTTAACTCCCCGAAATCGCATTTGTCAGAAAAACTAAATTCTCGAATTCGCGTTTACCCAAACTGTGAAAACCCCGAACTCGCATTTGTTAGAACAACCAAATCCTCGAAATCTCTTTTGCCTGAACTGTCAATTGCTTGAACTCGCATTTGTCCAAACTATTAAGTCACAAAACTCGCATTTGGCCGAACTATTAAGTACCCAAACTCGCATTTGTCAGAACTCTTAACTCCCCAAAACCACATTTGTCAAAACTTTTAAGTCCCCAAACTCACATTTGTCAAAACTCTTAAGTACCCAAACTCGCATTTGGCAGAACTCTTAACTCCTCAAAATCACATTTGTCAAAAACTTTGGAGTCCCCAAACTCACATTTGTCAAAACTCTTAAGTACCCAAACTCGCATTTGGCAGAACTCTTAACTATCTAAACTCGCATTTGGTCGAACTTTTATATCACCAAATTTGCATTTGTCAAAACATTCAACTCTTCGAACTATCATTTGACAAATTCCTTAACTCACATACTTCACAAATCCCCGAACTCGCACTTTGTCAGACCCTCGGAATGTAGCCTCTCTAAAGAAGCCTTTTGATTGGCGGGTAACTTTCCTGGAAACATTACCCGCCAATCAGAAGGCTCCTTTAGAGAGACTACTTTTCGAGGGTCTGACAAATGTGAGTTCGGGGATTTGTGAAGTATGTGAGTTAAGGAATTTGTCAAATGATAGTTCGAAGAGTTGAATGCTTTGACAAATGCGAATTTGGTGATATAAAAGTTCGACCAAATGCGAGTTTAGATAGTTAAGAGTTCTGCCAAATGCGAGTTTGGGTACTTAAGAGTTTTGACAAATGTGAGTTTGGGGACTCAAAAGTTTTGACAAATGTGATTTTGGGGAGTTAAGAGTTCTGCCAAATGCGAGTTTGGGTACTTAAGAGTTTTGACAAATGTGAGTTTGGGGACTCAAAAGTTTTGACAAATGTGATTTTGGGGAGTTAAGAGTTCTGCCAAATGCGAGTTTGGGTACTTAAGAGTTTTGACAAATGTGAGTTTGGGGACTCAAAAGTTTTGACAAATGTGATTTTGGGGAGTTAAGAGTTCTGCCAAATGCGAGTTTGGGTACTTAAGAGTTTTGACAAATGTGAGTTTGGGGACTTAAAAGTTTTGACAAATGTGATTTTGGGGAGTTAAGAGTTCTGACAAATGCTAGTAAAGTTACTTGGACGTTTGGACAAATACGAGTTAGAGGAATTGAAAATTCAGACAAATGTTAGTTCAGTTAATTGGAAGTTTGGACAAATTCGAATTTGGGCAATTGGATGTTCGGACAATTGCGAGTTCTGGTAGTTGACTTTTCGAACACTTGAATTTTGGTTAATTGCGAGTTCGGTCATTTGGGTTTTGGAGGAAATGCAGGCAATCCGTTGATTCTCAGTAACAGAGGATCAACAGAGCATCAAGACAGAAACAAACGCATTGAATTGAGGATCAACGGAGGACCAAAAGAGAACCAAAAGAGACCCAAAAGAGAATCAAAAGAGGACCAGCAGAGGACTAACAAAGAAGGAACCTATTTTCACGGATAAAACTGAAATCAATATGAATAAAATCAGAAAAAAAATATAAAATACATATTTAAAATTCTCCTATGATGTACTCTTACAATTTATCACACTTAATATACACAATCTGGAAACAGTCTAAATTTATTAGATAAATTATAATAACGCATGTGGGGATTCGAACCCACGACCAAACGACCTAACGCATTTATAACCTAACGCACTAACCACTACACTTCCAACGCTTATGATCAGAATATATTATTTTCTCAGTGTCCTTATGATACAAATTATGAATTGCACTATTGATTTTCCACTGTTGCATTTTCTGGAAAGAAGGTGTAACGAGTCTTAATTATTTAAAACTTACACCAGACTCGAAACACTTAATTCTCATTTCTGACCTTTCACCCCGAATACAAGAAAATCAATCCAACGCTGAATCAAAGGGGAGACACGGTGGTATTGAAGGACCAAAACATGGGATGAAAATGGATCCAAAATCGGGTTGTAGGGGGTGCTTCTAGGTCACTTGCAGGTTCAGAATCTGGAAAATTTGAAATCCCAGCTGCTCCCTTTTTTGAGATATCGATATTTTTGTGTATTTAACCCATTAATGTCCAAAATACAAATTTTGTTTTCTATTTTCGAGCTACGTCATTAGAAACATAGCAGAGAAAGTGTAAGCATATCATTCTGTTTTCAACCAAAAGTGTATAAAAGTTGTTCACTTTAAAGATATGTAAGGCAGAATTAAAAATTTCAAGATGGCGGACCTAATATGGCGTCAAATCCATTGCAAACTTTTATAGTTCATGCACATATTTTACTAATCGACAAAATGTCGCCGGATTCGCCTAAATTTTCTTACTTGGGGGTTTTTGGGGTCGCTGATTACGAATCTAAAGTTAGATTTTTAAAATTCAAAATGGCTGATTCAATATGGCAAATGACAAATTTTAATTTTAGTTTGATTCAGTTCGAATTCGTTACCCAGGAGTTTTTGGGGTCGCTGATTACGAATATAAAGTTAGATTTTCAAAATTCAAAATGGTGGATCCAATATGGCGGATAAAAATTTTTATTTTATTTAGTTCCAATTCTTTACCCAAAAGTTTTTGGGGTCGCTGATTACGAATATAAAGTTAGATTTTCAAAATTCAAAATGGCGGATCCAATGTGGCAAATGAAAATTTAACCCATTAACGCCCAGACGGACGAAAAATTTCTGTTGACTTTGAGGACCTCCCTTTTAAAAAAAATGCCTACAAAAAAATTAGCACTTATCATTTTTAACGTAAAATTTACTCCTCTTTTAGATTCTGAAGTTAAAATTTGTTTATAACAAATCGTTAAAAAGTTATAAACAATTTTTTGCAAAAAAACACGATTTTTTGAGAAAAAATTTTCATTTTAGACATATTTTCACCGGAAAAAAGCAAGTAGATGCTCTCAAAAGCTCAAAATATCGCGTCCATGGACCCCCAGCTATAAGACCCTGAAGCAAAAAAATTTTTTTTTCAAAATGGCTGACGCCAATATGGCGGCTAAAACTAAAAAAATGGCTCAGATATGAAACAGGGTGCTCCAACTTTTTCATGTGACTGAAATCGCCTAAAACTCTTTATACGGGGGTTTTTGGGGTCGCTGATTACGAATATGATGTCAGTTTTTAAAAATTCAAAATGGCTGATCCAATATGGCGGACGAATTTTTAAAAAAATTTTGGATTCACTTGAAACTCTCCACTCAGGGGTTTTTGGGGTCGCTGATTACGAATATGATGTCAGTTTTTAAAAATTCAAAATGGCAGATCCAATATGGCGGACGAATTTTTAAAAAAATTTTGGATTCACTTGAAACTCTCCACTCAGGGGTTTTTGGGGTCGCTGATTACGAATATGATGTCAGTTTTTAAAAATTCAAAATGGCGGATCCAATATGGCGGACGAGTTTTTAAAAAAATTTTGGATTCACTTGAAACTCTCCACTCAGGGGTTTTTGGGGTCGCTGATTACGAATATGATGTCAGTTTTTAAAAATTCAAAATGGAGTTGGCAAATTTTTTAAGTCTTATTATTTTTTTTGGTTATTTTTGTTTATTTGACGCTGATTTATTTGCTGTGGTGCTGTATAACTTTTAACTATGCTCACAACTAAGACGGTTTTGCGCTTGTTGTTTCCGCTAAGATCTGGCATTTCGAAGTCGGCGCATTACTAGTTTTGCAGAAAATGCAATGGCATGCAGTTATTACTGCTGTACTGCTTGTTGGCATTGTGCCAGAATTTGCTTGCAGCTCTGGCTATTGTTACTGAGCCAGCATTTGCTTCCACCACTGGTTGTCGTTACTGTGCCAGCGTTGCTTGCAGCTCTTGTTATTGTTACTGCGCTAGCATTTGCTTCTACCACTGGTTGTTGTTACTGTGTCAGCATTTGCGTGCAGCTCAGGTTGTCGTAACTGTGCCAGCATTCGTTTGCAGCACTAGTTGTCGTCATTGTGCCAACATTCACGTGCACCACTGGTTGTCTGCACTGCGCCAGCATTCTTTTATTACTGGGTCGATTTTAAAAATGTCAACAAAGCGTAAGTCGAAACGGCAGAAAGTTGTAAATGACGCCGAGAGTTTCGAAGTTGAAGAACATGACGAACACCTAGATGTGCTAATGCTACCAAACTCGAATGATTCTGGCGAATCTGATTGTGAATCTGATTCAGATGATGATGCTATTCATGAAGAGCTAGAAAATTCGCTTAAGAATGAATGTGCCGATTTACCGCAAAATTCATACCAGACGATTCGAGAAAATTATACTTCAAATCAATCGAAGTTGGAGCCAGATCATATTTTTGAATGGGTTGATGGTGAACAGAAGTATGATCCTCAGTATAAAAATGAAACTTTTATACCTGATAGCGTTGCAAAAAAAATTCGGTCATCCTCGTCAACTGAACTATTTGAATTTTTCTTTTCCAAGGAGCTAAAAGAATTCATATTAGACGCAACACGTCTGAATGATTGTCAAATTTCGTTGACTGAATTAGACAAATTTCTTGGAATAATTATTTTGTCTATTTTCAACGAAAGGAAATCTCAACGAGATTATTGGTCTCAGAATCATCTTCTAGGTTGTGAAGCTGTAGCTGGAGCTATGAGTCGCAACAAGTTTGAAGATATCAAGTCCAAGCTAAAGCTATCCAAACCTGAAGATGAAAATGCTGATGATAGAGCTTGGCGAGTGAGAGGTCCTTTGGAGATTTTTAAGAAAAATGCGAGGCAGTTTGGGTATTTTTCATCAGCTTTGTCAGTTGACGAAATGATGGTAAAGTTTCGGGGAAGAACTATTTTGAAGCAGTTTATAAGAAACAAGCCTGTCCGTTTCGGTATCAAAATGTGGGCTCTTTGTAGTTCCGAAGGATTTTTATTCGATTGTGACATTTATTGTGGCAAGAATTCAAAAAGTTTTTTTTTTGGCAATGAAGAAAAGCTAAATAAATGTGCTTTAGGTAGCTGCATTGTCGTTGGTCTTCTCCAAAACCTTCTTTCTTCAGTTGTACCCAGAAATGTAGTGAAATATCACGTATATTTTGACAACTTTTTTACAAGTCCAGATTTACTGGTTCATCTGAAGAAAGTTGGTTTGCGGGCAACAGGGACAGTCAGAGCTAATCGAATTCAAGTAAAAAATCCGATTACGGAAAAGGATCCAAGAGGGACATTTATTGCCAAGCATGACAAATGCAGTGGTGTCAATTATGTCACAGTAAAAGATTCGAAAGTAGTGTCTATACTGTCAACACTGATAGGTGTTACACCAATTAGTTCAGTCAAAAGATATTCTTCGGAGACAAAGAGCAAAGTTGATATAGCATTTCCTAATGCTTTTACAACCTACAACAAGTTTATGGGCGGAGTAGACTTGCACGACGCACATTGCAGCAATTTGATGCCATGCATAAGGTCGAAGAAATGGACTTGGGTTATACTTATGAGACTCGTTCAAGCATCAATTGCAAATGCAACTGTTCTAAGAAACTTAGTTGTCCAAGAAAAAAAATAGGTACTAAATACATGGCTCTACAGATTGCAGAAGCATATCTAAAAAAATCTGAATCCATCAAAAACCACAAAGTTCAAAGAGTTGAACAAAAGAAAAACTGCTCTAATTTCTCCAAGTGCACCTGTAGAACGCAACGAAAGTGCGTGAAGTGTGATGCATATTTATGCGTTTCCTGCTTTCAGGATTTTCACACCTAAAATGTAAAAATGTAAAAAATATTAAAAAAAAAAAAATAAAATAAAATAAAATAAAAAACGAAAAAAACAAAAAAAAAATAAAATAAAAAACGAAAAAAAAAAAAGACTCTTTATTGTCCACCTCCTCGCGGTAAGAGTCGGGCAACGGCGAATTATTCGACGGCAAACGGACCAAAAAATTCTTATTCATTGTATAATACTTATTGAAATTCAAACAATTTGACTCTGCTATTTTGTATTTTCAAGAATTGCCATCAGATTTGCAATTAGCGACCCAAAAAACCCCCGAATAGAGAGTTTCAAGTAAATCCAATAATTTTTTACAAAACTCGTCCGCCATATTGGATCCGCCATTTTGAATTTTTAAAAACTGACATCATATTCGTAATCAGCGACCCCAAAAAGCCCTGAGTGGAGAGTTTCAAGTGAATCCAAAATTTTTTTAAAAATTCGTCCGCCATATTGGATCCGCCATTTTGAATTTTTAAAAACTGACATCATATTCGTAATCAGCGACCCCAAAAACCCCTGAGTGGAGAGTTTCAAGTGAATCCAAAATTTTTTTAAAAATTCGTCCGCCATATTGGATCCGCCATTTTGAATTTTTAAAAACTGACATCCTATTCGTAATCAGCGACCCCAAAAACCCCTGAGTGGAGAGTTTCAAGTGAATCCAAAATTTTTTTAAAAATTCGTCCGCCATATTGGATCTGCCATTTTGAATTTTTAAAAACTGACATCATATTCGTAATCAGCGACCCCAAAAACCCCTGAGTGGAGAGTTTCAAGTGAATCCAAAATTTTTTTAAAAACTCGTCCGCCATATTGGATCCGCCATTTTGAATTTTTAAAAACTGACATCATATTCGTAATCAGCGACCCCAAAAACCCCTGAGTGGAGAGTTTCAAGTGAATCCAAAATTTTTTTAAAAATTCGTCCGCCATATTGGATCAGCCATTTTGAATTTTTAAAAACTGACATCATATTCGTAATCAGCGACCCCAAAAACCCCCGTATAAAGAGTTTTAGGCGATTTCAGTCACATGAAAAAGTTGGAGCACCCTGTTTCATATCTGAGCCATTTTTTTAGTTTTAGCCGCCATATTGGCGTCCGCCATTTTGAAAAAAAAATTTTTTTGCTTCAGGGTCTTATAGCTGGGGGTCCATGGACGCGATATTTTGAGCTTTTGAGAGCATCTACTTGCTTTTTTCCGGTGAAAATATGTCTAAAATGAAAATTTTTTCTCAAAAAATCGTGTTTTTTTGCAAAAAATTGTTTATAACTTTTTAACGATTTGTTATAAACAAATTTTAACTTCAGAATCTAAAAGAGGAGTAAATTTTACGTTAAAAATGATAAGTGCTAATTTTTTTGTAGGCATTTTTTTTAAAAGGGAGGTCCTCAAAGTCAACAGAAATTTTTCGTCCGTCTGGGCGTTAATGGGTTAAATTTTCATTTGCCACATTGGATCCGCCATTTTGAATTTTGAAAATCTAACTTTATATTCGTAATCAGCGACCCCAAAAACTTTTGGGTAAAGAATTGGAACTAAATAAAATAAAAATTTTTATCCGCCATATTGGATCCACCATTTTGAATTTTGAAAATCTAACTTTATATTCGTAATCAGCGACCCCAAAAACTCCTGGGTAACGAATTCGAACTGAATCAAACTAAAATTAAAATTTGTCATTTGCCATATTGAATCAGCCATTTTGAATTTTAAAAATCTAACTTTAGATTCGTAATCAGCGACCCCAAAAACCCCCAAGTAAGAAAATTTAGGCGAATCCGGCGACATTTTGTCGATTAGTAAAATATGTGCATGAACTATAAAAGTTTGCAATGGATTTGACGCCATATTAGGTCCGCCATCTTGAAATTTTTAATTCTGCCTTACATATCTTTAAAGTGAACAACTTTTATACACTTTTGGTTGAAAACAGAATGATATGCTTACACTTTCTCTGCTATGTTTCTAATGACGTAGCTCGAAAATAGAAAACAAAATTTGTATTTTGGACATTAATGGGTTAAATACACAAAAATATCGATATCTCAAAAAAGGGAGCAGCTGGGATTTCAAATTTTCCAGATTCTGAACCTGCAAGTGACCTAGAAACACCCCCTACAACTCGATTTTGGATCCATTTTCATCCCATTTTTTGGTCTTTCAAGACCACTGTGGAGATCCTCCGAATCCACGAATTGGTGTCGGATCCGACTGAGACACGAAATTGATAAATTTTCACTTACCAACGGCTTTCCGCTAAAAAATATTACCACGTGTTGCCGGCCTCGGCAACGCAGAAAATAAAAAGGTTGATAAACGTGAAGAAAAACACTGCAATTAAATTACAACTCCGATTTAATTATTCACACAACTGTCCCTTTATTTCTTTTTACCGTTTATACAATTAATTTAAATATTCAATTCTCACTTATTATTTCCCGATTATCCAAATCACCACGTGTGTTCACAAACAAAATCTAATTAATAGTGGCCGTGACCCAGTCCCGAATTCGATCAGCCGGTCGATCCCCTTCCTGCGATCTTCTTCTTATCTCCGTCCTTGTCCCTCAGTCCTGTAATTGGTCCCTTGATCCAAGAATCCGGAAACCTACGAAAACGCTCAGAAACCGAAGCTGACCTCACGCAACACATTTTTCATTGGACACTCAAGCCAACGATCAAAACCACACGCAGAAACGAATATGAGAAACGATAGAATTCAAAGACTAAAGAGAAAAGAATTCTCGTCTCAAAACTTGAATATCTTAATACTAAATTACATCTTAAAAAATAAATAAGTAACGATTCACAACGTTACAATTCCCCCCCCCCCCCTAGGCCGATCATGATTTAAAAATAAATCAAGATCGCCGAAACATTTCATACTCCTTATTTAATAAGGAAAATATAAACTCTAGTAAAACAAAACAATATACTCTGATCATTATGATCGAAAATAACTTTATTTTTCTTTCTCAATAAAACTTATGTTTTTCCCGGTCAAAAAAAGAATTAAAACGGAATCACAACCCGCTTCCCGGGAAATAACAAAACAAAAAGAAACTTAAAACCAAAAATGGAAAGAAAAATATCAACAAATAACAAAAATAAAAAAAAACTTCTCTCACAAGCAGATAATCTCTTCCACCACTTCACTTATTTATCTTCTCTCTTCCTCTCACTCAGAAATTGGGCCATCGCTTCCTGGGCGATCTCCGGCGGATATCCTCTCAAGTAATTCCGTCAACTCACGGAGTTGAGCCAAAAACTCCCCGCGTTCCCCCTGGGCGGTCTCTTCTAGTAGTGGCTCCGCCAACTCAACGGATTGGATGCGAGGAATGTTGTTTGCCTCGACAAATTGTTCAAAACCCATAAACATCTTCGGACTTCTCTCAGGAAGGGAGAATTGGCCAACTTCCCCAGCATCAGAGATGATTGGCACGATCTCCTCCTCACCTCCTCTTGCTTCAGCCTCTTCTACCTCAAGCTCGGGTGAAGCGTCAGGCGTCTGCTCCAGAAGAACTTCCTCCTTCCTTTCTTCTGAATCTCTCCCCTCTTCTGGTCTACCTTGAGGAGAACCTCCAGTCAGCGGCACAAAGGGCTGACCCTCCAGGCGATCGACTCGATTCTC
The DNA here is from genome assembly GCA_037103525.1 of Ganaspis brasiliensis. Lineage (NCBI taxonomy): Eukaryota > Metazoa > Arthropoda > Insecta > Hymenoptera > Figitidae > Ganaspis > Ganaspis brasiliensis. The sequence goes on from JAZKLR010000526.1 coordinate 437,637, forward strand.
AGATTCCTGGTCTCGCTTGGCCCGGTAAAATCTCGAACGTCTTTCCCGATGTCGGATCATGCGCTGAGAGCCGAACCGAGCCTCCATATCCAATCGATGACGCTCGGAACATCGGATGCACTGCTGGAGGGTCGCGCCACGCCTTCCGCAATTCCAGCAATAGATGCCACTGACTGGATCAGGGCATTGCCTCCTATCGTGGCCTCGGCGCAAACAGTTTTGACAAGCGCCAAAAGGAGGATCTAGCTCCGGATCCGTTGGAATGATACGGAGATTGCCAAACATCACCCCATGCCTGATCACTTGTAGATGGCGAGGCTTCTTGACCACCGACATCTCGCACGCAGAAACTGTATTATCGTATTCCGCAATCCCTGCAGGAGTCACTGGCCTTGGAGGTGGAACTGGTGACTGGTCCCTAGGACTGACCAACTCCAATGCCGGTCCACGACGGCGGTGTAATTCTCTGGCCTGACTCTCCCGCAAATGCCGTAGCTTCCGTTTAGCTCGTCTCTCTAACCTGCTTAACGTCCGCTCTAATTCATCCACGGCCAGACGAATTTGCCACTCTTCATGAGACTCCCCCTGCCATTGAAGCGATGGCGATTCATGCCGCTTCCCTGAGGTTTTTTCTTGACCTGCTCCAAAGGAAACTCTTTTCGGGATAGCTCCCTTTGAAGAGTGGCCTCGTGAGACCTTCAAATCCTCGTCCTCTGAGACGACAGGAGAAGGCGTAACCCTATCCGCGGAAAAATCCTCATCTCCTGCCATCTCCTCTTCTGACCGCTTCTCTTCGTCAGACATTCTCACGCAGATACTTGAATCAGAAAATCATAATCAATACATAATTAAATAAACCAATTACACTGAAACATTGCGAGGATATATCCGATACGTGAACTTTAGCGACTCTACGCGTATTTTCGGCTCAAAGCATATACACTGATTGTGAAAGATTTTCAATTATCTCGAAAGGACCTTCAAATTTCGGTGCTAACTTCGCTGAAAATTTCTGACTCGCGTTCGATAGCTTATGAGATTTCCATAAAACTAAATCGCCAACGCTTATTTTTATTATAACACCTCGTTTGTTTCTCACGCTCGTCATCGATAAATCGCGCAACTAGATCTCTTAACGCAACCAGTCTTTTAAGTCGATCAGCCCATACTTCTGGATCAATTTTTGTTACCGATGATTTGTTCTCAACCTCTCTGCGCAAACTCTTTACAGGCTTAGGGTGTCTACCATAATTTAAAAATGCCGGAGACATTTTCGTGGTAGCCTGAGTTGTGGTAGCCTGATAGGGAGGAGTTGTCAGATGACGCACGCCATACTCTTCCAGAGTCTTTTTAAGAAACTGATTATCGAACTCCTTCCCATTATCAGTGAGCAGGAAATTTGAAGTTTCCCACCTAAACAAAATCAATTCTTCGAACGCACGTGCAATTGATTTGCCGTCAGCCTTTCTGAGTGGTTTGACTTCGATCCATCTGGAGAACAAGTCTTGAAAAACAACCAGATACTTACACTGACTCTTACTCGGTGGAAACTACATACAATCCGCTGCCACTACTACCCACGGTCTCTCTACGATTCTCTGACCCATTAATCCTTGTGCGCCCTCTTGTGACACTTTGTGGAGCTGACAGTTTGGACACGTTCTCACGAAATGGTGTACATCGTTCCAGACTCCTTGCCAATAATAATCTCTCGCAACTTGGTAGCAGGTCTTTTCGATCCCAAGATGTCCCGCTGATTTTTCTGAATGCACATCATTCATAATTCTCTTACGATATTCGGCTGGTACCACTAGTTTCCACCCATCTTCGTCTTCGATGAATGGCATTAACAATGGATCGCTTCGAAAATGGTACAGTCGGCCATCTTCCACTTTCCAGCCTGGAAATCGTTGAGGAAATTTCTCGACTAACTCACGCCTTTTTATAATCCATCCGTCAGTGATGTCCTCAAACGCTGCTACGTTATCAATTGTTTCCTCGAACATCCTGGACAATGCATCAGGGACATGATGTTGTGCTCCAGCTCTGTGGATGTTATCAAAGTCCCACTGCTGCATTTCCAGGGCCCAACGCGCTAATCGACCTAAGGGTTCTTTCAAGTTCCTAAGCCACTTTAACGCACTGTGATCAGTGATCACTTTAAACTTGTATCCCTCTACATACGGTCTTAGCTTTTTGATCGCCCATATCAACGCTAAACATTCTTTCTCGGTCACGCTATAATTTTTCTCTGGCGCAGATAATGCTTTGCTGATAAAGACAATAGGATGCTCTCCATCCTCTGACTCTTGCGTTAGCACCGCGCCCATAGCAAACCCACTGGCATCACACTCAATGGTAAACGGCTTCGTAAAATCTGGTCGAGCCAACACTGGAGCTGAAGTAAGTTTCAATATCAACGCTTGAAACGCTTCCTCTTGCTCTTTTCTCCATTCCCACGCTTTATCTTTTTTCAATAATTTTAACAAAGGTAATTTTAACTCGCTATCATTTTCAATGAAACGCGAATACCATCCGACCATTCCCAGAAATCGTCTTAATTGTTTTAGATTTTGAGGTGCAGGATGATCTAGAACAGGCGCTACTTTCTCTGGATCTGGTCTTAGACCTTCGCTATCGAGAACATACCCCAAATACGCTACTCTGGAACATCCGAACTCACACTTCTTAGGATTGACCACTAATCCGGCTGACGCTAATCTCTCTAATACGAGTTTGAGCCACTTCTTGTGTTCCTTAAAATCGTCAGTGACAATGATGATATCATCAAGATATCCGAACACTACAGGCTCAAATTCTGGACCAAACAGGGCATCTACCAAACGCTGAAACGTCATTGCAGCGTTTGTTAAACCAAATGACATTCGCTTAAATTGCCAGAGTCCTGACCCAGGAATGGCAAACGCTGTATACTTTTTACTCTGTTCTGCCGTTGGTACTTGATGATACGACTGCTTCAAGTCTATTTTTGAGATAAACCGCGCTTTCCTGAGCTTGTCCAAAATTGAATCCATGCTCGGGATTGGATAAGCGTCCCGGACGGTCACTTTGTTAAGATCTCGGTAATCTACGCAAAATCTTAATGATCCATCCGCCTTTTTCACAATTACTGGAGCACTGCTCCAATTACTCGCTGAACGCTCTATAATCCCCTTCTCGTGCATTGTCTGGACTTCTTGTTTTGCCCAGTCAAGAATTGCAGGTGACATCCTTCTTGGTCGATGTTTGATCGGCCTGTGATCCGTAACGCAGATATTGTGTTCGGTCATAGATGTCAGTCCATGCTCTTCTGTTTGTGGTAGAATTAACTGATCAGTCAAACGCTGAATTTCGGAACGCTGATCTCCGGTCAACTCCGAAATTCCTGCACACTCGGCTAGGATCTCCCCATCGTTACTCTGATCAATGTCTGCAAACTTGTGCCATTCTTGTTCGTTTATTCTCCACAACCCTCTTTTAGGCCACAGCTGGATATCCATATTGCGGAAGAAATCACTAACCAGGATAATGTCCTGTTTCGTTGTGTCGACCGCTTTTATTTCCAAAGAACTTGAAATGCCATCAACATTAACCCACAAACGTAATTTCCCAAGAGCACCACTTATACCACCAAGTACACTCTCAATGGCGGAGTTCGCTGGTTTCATTCGATCTTTATATAGTTCGAAAAGTTTTCGTCCGATAATGGAAACTGTGGCACCCGTATCCACCATCGCTAAATAAGAACGACCACCGATTGCTATTCTCATATAGCGTCTATTTTCATTGGTTGTCCCATCTAGCATCTCTCTCTCTTCATTTTGATCAACTGCATTAGATGCAGTTTCTCTCCTCCCCTGGACTTCACGTGCTGATGCACCATCAGCACTGACTGTCCCACACGCTTCAGGTCTGACTGTCCCGTTCACACGCTCAAAAAGTTCATCTTTTTCCCCTGATGCAGGTAGCGTTTCATCGACTGACGTAAGCAACGGCAGGCTCACGCTATCCTGAGTAACCTCTACAGGTGTCCCATCTGACCCACCTGTCACTCTCCATGAAATCCTTTGAGTTTACTGTACGTTCACGTCATCATTGACCAACTCATTCATTTTCTCTTGATTAATCCCCTGGTCAAGATTTTGTGAACTTGTCCCACTCTCTTGCTCAATGGACACACTCGCAGAAATTTGTCCTAGTTTATTAGTAGAAGGTTCATCTTCATTATTTTCGCCATATTTCATAGCTACTAGTGAAGTGAATGCTTCTCTTTCCCCGGTTGGGACATCTACTGTCCCGCCTGGGATTGGGGGGGGGGAGGGTTGTTCTGTCCCCCCCTGTCTCGTTTCCCAACATCTCACGAATCACCACACAATTGGGACAATATTTGAAAACCGCGCCTTGTGTCCCACACACTTGGCAATAAAGGTTACTTTGCTGTCGAGTTCTGGGACACTCCGCTGCATAATGTCCCTGCTGATTGCAGCGTCTGCAAGTTCGAAAACTGCACTCAGCTGCACGGTGTCCCACTGCGTTGCAATGATAGCATGCGCCTAAAAATGGACGCTGACCTTGCACGTTTACACTAGGAACACTTACTCGCGGCATCTGCTGCCGTGGCGGAAACACACGCTGATTTTGCCCCATCCTGGGAACCACTGGAGGGACACTTATCACCGCTTGGACGTAGGTAACTGGCACACTAGGTGCTGGCTGGGATGGTCCCGGGTGGGACGGCCCAGGTATCTCCATTCTTGTCCCCGTTTGTCCCGAACGCGTCCCACTTGTCCTCACGGTCCTGAACGCGTCAACACTAGCCTGTTTAGATGGACCAGACACTTTGGGATTGTTTTTCTTCCCCTTCTTTCCTTTGGACTGTGTCCCACTCGCTTGTCCCGACTCTCGCGGGGACTGGCTGGAATCTGAGGACGTTTCCTCGATCATGGCATCCAGCTTCATCACTCTCTCCATTTTAGGAGCAGCGAACGGAACTTTCATCTTGTCCCTGGAGGGGGGTGGTGCGTAGCGTTTGTCCACGTCCTTGATTTTCTCAAGGCGTCTCAACACACGCTCAAATTCCCCAACTGTGGACACACTCTGGTACACAAACTGACGCCTATACTCAGGAGTGAGTCCCTCGAATACAATTTTTAGAAATTGCTCCTCTGATATGGGACACTTCATGAGTCCCATAATTGTGCGGAGTCCCAGCATGTACTCAGACACTTTTTCTCCCTTTGCTTGCGTACGCTGTTTTAACTCGACAAGCAACTCTTCGTCTCTCATGGACGCTGAGAACTCACGCTTAAACACACGCTTAAAATTCCTCAGCGACAAGATGTCCTTTTTTACAACGTGATACCACCTACTAGCAGTATCACGCAAAACGCTGGGCAACGCCCCCAAAATTTCTCGATCCGACAGACGATAACAATCCTGGCAGTCATTTAGACGCTCAAGGAAATCGTCCGGATCCTCTCTCGCACTCCCAGAGAATTTTATCTCCCACTCCTTAAAAAATTTGACCGCCCTATAGTCAATTTCACGCGGGGGCAGCGCTAGTACCGCTGTTTTTCTCGGTCAGAGAAAAGGTCGGATTCTGACTGATCGGAAGAGTCAGAATCACTAGAGGAGAGTTGAAGAGGTGACTTCGGTCGACTTCGTGAAGTGTGATCACTACTACTACTTCTATTCGGCGGAGGTGACCTTGTTCTCGAACTTTTCTCTGAAGAAGTCCTACGCTTTTTCTTCTTCCCCTTCTTTTCGTTCTCTGCCCCCTTCTCTTCAACACTCAATTGCGCCCATTCTTACTCGAGATTCGGTGGATGGTAGCTTCGATGACTACTTGGAGGGTCCGGGGGGTATATTTGCTAAGGGGTTATTAAGCAAACCGAGATTTTCACTAGTGGCCATTTTATAACCTGCTTGCCGGTGCTGGTAAAGCATCGACTGCAAATCCGTGCTCAACTGCAGTCGTGCCCTCATCTCACGCAAATCTTTTACGTTGGGGGACATCGTAGCAGACATTACCGACCCCCCTGGTCCTGAGAACACGGTCGAAGTAATCGCGCCCAGGGTATTTTGCCACATTCCTGACGTCACTGTCGTCGTCACGGGAATCGTTGTGGTAAATGACGTCATTGGGAACGCACTTATTGTCCCTGTCATGTTTGATGACGTAACACACACGCTAGTCATTACCGACGTTGATGTCGTCACGGTACTCGTCCCCGAAAAGGTACTCGGAAGTGTTACATTTAAAGCTATCGACGTAATGGGCACCTTACCAATATTTATTTGCTCGAGAAACAAATCATTTAATTCCCCCTCTTGAGGTCCACTATTGGTCGATTCACCACCCGCATTTAGATCACTCGCCGATCCTAAGTTTAGTTCCCCCACTCCCCCTCCGTTCAACGCTTCGATCAGAAAAATTGATTTTGACTCGGCCGAATCATACGTGTCATACCACGGCACGTTTAGTGGTTCTGGAAAAATCAATTTTATTTCTAATCTTAAAAGTCTCTCGCGGAGGACCTGGAGTGAGCCTCTGGTGCTACACTCTTCAGCTGTCAATTCCGCGATCACTTGGTCCGGCGACATTCGCCTAATCCCCGTCCATACTTGACTCACTTGATCGGTTTTTAAAAATTCTAATAATTTTCTTCGGTAACCCTCCATTGCGAACGATCGAAAATTTCGGAGAAGAAAAAAAAATAACTAAAATGTCTGACACGGCACTTTTATTTCTCCACGAAAAAGAAAAATCTTTACAATCCTCGTAAAATAAACACAAGTTCATAAGCAACCGTTTTTGATTTTTAAATCGTTACACACGCAGAAATTCCAGTATTGAAATCAATGGTCAACTGGACTGGGGGAGGTAAACGTGAGTACCGCCCCTCAATAACCGAAATCTCAACTCCGAAATATTTTCGCGTTGATTCAAAAATCAAATAAATCCCAATAATTCCGAAAAGAAAATTAAAATTCGAAAATTCACTTTGTTAATAATAATTTCCGACCGGTCACAAAAGGTCTGACCGAAAAAGATAAAATTTTCACTCTTGAAGAAAAAACGAAAATTACACGAGGTCTCACTCGCGCCGAAATTCTTCCGTTGCGGTGACGAAATATCGAAGAAAACTGGGGGAGGTAACTACCGTTGGTTTCCACGATCACCTGTCACACGCTAATTTCGCAGAAAGAAAATTTTAAACACAAATTTCATTAATAAATTTTCAATTCAAAAATCAAATTAAACATACATAAACAATTTCCACAATTTTAAAAACAATATACAATTTATAAAATGTTTCTTGTAAAAATAATTCTGCTTACAGAACTATTTAAATTCTCATTGAGAACAATGTCTAACAAGAAATCTACTCATTTGAGAATTTTCTGAGAAAAATGAAGAAAATCATTTCTCAGACCTCGGCGAAATTTTCTGAAATTACTTAAAATCAGAAGCTCGATTAGCCATCAATCAAGAATTTTTCACTAGTTCGCGAACACGTGGTTAACGGAAAAAGAATCTTCACGTCAATTGAACGAAATTTCTGAATTTATTCTCTTACGCTTCACAAACTAAAAAAACTCGAAAATTTTCCCCAGAACCAAATTAAAACTTAACACAATCTCTCTAATTGAACGTTTTTCATTTTTAAATCAAACCGATTAAAAATCTAACGATCATTAACACTTGAAATTTGCACTTATTAAAATTTTTTTTTTAAAAATCTCGGCACTAAATTTTATCTTAAAATTCAATAATCACCTTTTCTAAAGTCTCAGTTTTTCATAAATTATTAAAGTCTCGTTACTTTAAAACAATTTTCTCACGCAGAAATTTCGAAAATTTAACGTCCATTTGACGTCACTTTCGAGCACATGTTCGCGAAAAATTTATAAAAAATCGAAATTTATTGTATATTTTCCCGATTCTCACATAATAAAAAATGCGCGGAAATCGAGAAGCTTATAACAAAAAATTTATTTAAAAATGTTTTTTGTTTTATTTAATGAAAATTCACCATAATAGCACACTTTCGTTTCGCGCACTTTTTCCCGAACACGTTTTCTGCGATTTCAATATTCAAAAAAAAAAAATTTTAATTTTTAATAAAGAAATTTTTACTTTTGATTTTTCAGAAAATTTGCTTTCTGAAATTGTACCGGCTCATTTTACCAGTACGCTATCTCTCTTCTCAATTTATGTTTTATTTTATTTTAATTTCTCACGCAGAAAGTCGTGTCTCATGGATTCGGAGAAATTCCCCACAAGGGATGCCAATTGTAACGAGTCTCAATTATTTAAAACTTACACCAGACTCGAAACACTTAATTCTCATTTCTGACCTTTCACCCCGATTACAAGAAAATCAACCCAACGCTGAATCAAAGGGGAGATCCTCCGAATCCACGAATTGGTGTCGGATCCGACTGAGACACGAAATTGATAAATTTTCACTTACCAACGGCTTTCCGCTAAAAAATATTACCACGTGTTGCCGGCCTCGGCAACGCAGAAAATAAAAAGGTTGATAAACGTGAAGAAAAACACTGCAATTAAATTACAACTCCGATTTAATTATTCACACAACTGTCCCTTTATTTCTTTTTACCGTTTATACAATTAATTTAAATATTCAATTCTCACTTATTATTTCCCGATTATCCAAATCACCACGTGTGTTCACAAACAAAATCTAATTAATAGTGGCCGTGACCCAGTCCCGAATTCGATCAGCCGGTCGATCCCCTTCCTGCGATCTTCTTCTTATCTCCGTCCTTGTCCCTCAGTCCTGTAATTGGTCCCTTGATCCAAGAATCCGGAAACCTACGAAAACGCTCGGAAAACGAAGCTGACCTCACGCAACTCATTTTTCATTGGACACTCAAGCCAACGACCAAAACCACACGCAGAAACGAATATGAGAAACGATAGAATTCAAAGACTAAAGAGAAAAGAATTCTCGTCTCAAGACTTGAATATCTTACCACTAAATTATATCTTAAAAATTAAATAAGTAACGATTCACAACGTTACAAAGGAAAATACTTTTTAATCTTAATGCGGAATATGTATATCATTTTCATCATACATACATATATATACTCTCTAAATCTAAATAAGTCTAAAGTCTTCCACTTTTTCAGTAAGTGTATACATGCACTTACAATAATTGAGCATTTCACTTATTTAGAGTGAAAAGTCACTTATTGAAAAAGTGAAAGACTTTTGACATACAAATAAGTGAATATTCACTTATTCAGATTTAAAGAGTATATGTGCATAAGATAAGAATTTAATTGTTTAAAAATAATAGTTCTTAAAAATTTCCAAAAAATAGAAAATTGATTATTACATTAAAACATTCATTAAAAAATCAAAGAATGATTTTTAAATAATTATAAACATATCATGAAATTTAATTGAAAAAAGCGATCACGTTTTCCAATATTTTTTAAGACTTTTGAATGCCTTTTTTATAATTCGTTTCTATTTTAAGAATTTTTTTTTTTATATAATTTAAAACTTTCTTTCTTTTCGTGCAAGCGCGAAATAGAGTTGTTTTTTTTTCGTAACACCCGTCGGTATCATAAGGTGATTTTTCGAAAGTAGTATATCTTACGGTAGACAGTGTAACCTGCCTCAGTTAGAGGTTAATTTTTGGCTATAATTTTAATGATTCTTTTTTAAATGCAGTTAAATTTTATTACTAATTTTTTGTATTAAAATTATTTTTATTATCAGAAGTACAAATTTAATGTTAAAATAACTCTAAACATTTTTTTCTTTTGTGTCTTTGAGCAAATGTTCTAGACGAAAACCATCGTCTGCTTGACAGAAGTAAAATATAATAATCGTGTTGAATTAAGGACTCAATATTATTTAACTAGTATTGAACTTTACTTTTTGATTACTAAAATCAATTTTCAAAATCAAATTTACGTTTACAACAAACAATAACAGTTTTGATATTTTAAAACAATCTTAAGTGGTTCACGCAGTCGCAAAAATATTGCAAAAATATTATAAAAATTCACAGATGAATTGAATCCGTGTAAGTGAAAATGTATGTGATCAAAGAAAGAGGAGAAAGAGGACTTATCGGACGGATACTTAACGGACTGACCGAATTCATTTCAAATCAGACAGGCTAGACCTGTTCGGGACTGAAAGTAATTTTTGCCTTCAAAATGTCGTTTTATAAAGAATTTAAGACGACACTTATTTTTTTATTTTGCTGAAATTTTTTTTTTTTTAAGTTATAAGGATTTTAAGTTTAAAAGTGGGAAACTTCGTTTCTACAAAATTTAGAGGGAAAAATCTTTAAAGTGTTAGAACTTTATAAGTAATTAAGAGAATTTATTTTTTCTTCTTGCATCTGAAAGGGCTTTTGTTCGTCTTTCCAAATCCCCCCCCCCCCAAGAATCTTATATTTGTATAAGAGAGAGAGAGAGATGGCAATATGGTGCTATCTCTTTCTATCCTATATATCGCCCCTCCCGAATATTTTGCCTAAAGCCGCCACTGAGTGACAGCAAAGATAATTAATAAATATTGAGACGTTAATGAGTTATATATTATTTTTGAAAAAACCAAAGGTAATAGTTACATGATTTTTGCATGGAAATGTCATCATTATTTTTGTTTAAAGTTCAAAAGAGTTCAACAACAGAGAGTTTTATCGATTTTTTTCAAAATTCACTGAAAAAACGCAAAATAGAGAAAAATGACAGAAGACATTATTTTAGATTTTTTAAAGACAAACAACTTTTATTTGAGAAATTTTTTCATATCCAGTGTATTTCTTGAAAAAAATGATGTTTTTCTTTAAAAAAATAAAAAAAAATGTTTTTCTCTTGTACCATAATCGGTCACAAGTTAAATTCTTATGGAAAATATTCCTCCCTATGACCACAATTCCAAAAAAAATTTTTGAGCAAAAAAAAGGTGGGGTTTTTGAGTAAATTCAATTTTAAGTTTTTAAGTAAAATGACCGCCATTTTGTTATTTTTTAATATTTTTTAATTTTTCCAATGGATTTGGAAAGACGAACAAAAGCCCTTTCAGGTGCAAGAAGAAAAAATAAATTATCTTAATTACTTATAAAGTTCCAACACTTTAAAGATTTTTCCCCCTAAATTTTATTCCCGAACAGGTCTAGCCTGCCTGATTTGAAATGAATTCGGTCGGACTTTGACTGTAGATTGTAGGTTTGAAAGTAGGGTCAATTCTAATTTTAATCAGCTTAATTGGATTACAAAAAATAAGATTGACAGAAATATAATTTTCACTATATTACAGATTTGTCAAGCTCATCAGGCTAGAAATTCATTGAAATCAAGGGTCCCAAAATAGATCACATAGGGGAGACTGGGGCTAAACCGGACGGATTTGGTCTTTTGCAAAAAAAAAAACAACATATTAAGACATATTTTTTGCCACAGTGTAATATACCATTTTTAAGCTCTTTCCTTTAACTAAAAAATACAGTTGTTCCATTTAAAAGTAGTAGATAGTTTTGTTGGTAAGTCGTTTTGAATATGATCACCTCTCTTCATATTTTTGTCTAAGTATTTCTCTAAAAAATTTCTACAAGTTTTGTCGAAATTTGAATAAGGGCATGTGACGGATTATGACGTCACTGTTATAAGCAAAAATTTTCCGTAACCTACGAATTCCTGAGATTTCTTAAAAATTTCCGGATCACTTTAAAAAAATGTTAATCTTTTTATACTTCCAGTTTTTATCTTTGATGCACTAAATTACCAGCAATTTTTTGAATCATTGGATACTCTGACATTAAAAAGATTTTTGCGAAAAATAGGGGACTCTTATAGGTTAAATAAGGGACGCCTATAAAGCCTGTATCTATGACTGCGGGGAAGATTGTAAAATAAATAAATAATCTCGTAACCTTATAGTCGTTTTTTTTAAAAAAAAGCACAAAAAAAAATAAAACACGTATTCCAATAAGATTAGACCTGTGCAGAAAACCGGTTAACCGGTTTTTTAAAAAAAACCGGTTTCCGGTTATGCCATTTTTGTAAAACCGGTTTTTTGCTTTTTGGTTAAACCGGTTTTACAAAAATGGCATAACCGGTTTTTCAGGTTATTTAGGTTAATCGGTTATTTAGGTAATTCAGGTTATTTAGGTTAAAAGGTTTTTCAGTGTTTTTATGTTTAAAAGTTATTTAAGTTAAAAAGTTATTCAAGTTAAAGGTTATTCAAGTGAAAAGGTTATTCTAGTTAAAAGGTTTTTCAGTTTAAAAAGTTGAAATAAAGTTTTATAATCGGTTTTATTATTCGTTAGTTAAACCGGTTATTGTGGATCCTAATGAATACATATAATATAATTTTCGTTTCTTTGAATCAATTATCCTACATTACAAAATTAAAAGTTTTTAATGATTGTTGGAATAAAATAACAAAACCTATTTCGCGCTCCGAAGAAAGGTATCTTTAACAGCAAACAGTTTTAGGTTATGTTTGGTATGTTTAAAGTGAAAATACAATGAAAAGATTAACTTTTAGTGCAAACTAATTATGTTTAAGTCTTCGTTACACCTAAAATAATCAATTTAAAGTATTTTTGATTTTACAAAATTAAGAAAAATCCAATAATAAAAATGAAACAATCAAAAATATAAACTATATAATTTTATTCTGTTAGTTAAGATATCTTTCCTTGAAGCGCGTCACAAATGTAAATGTATTATCTTTTAAACCCAGTAAAAAGGTTAATTTTTCTTTTGAGTAGAGAAATTGTAGTAAAAAATACATTATGTTTCAAAGTACTTTTAAAAATTAATTTTTCACATTCATTTTTCTAAACACAATCTTAATATTTAATTTTAATTTTAAATCCAACTTTAAAATTAATTTACTTTCAATATTATTCTTCTACTCTTAAATAATTTGTTATTTGACTGTTCTTCAATAACTGGTTCAGTTCGGTTATTCGGGTTTTTTCAATAACCGGTTATTCAGATTTTTCAAAATAACCGGTTATTTGGTTTTTTTAAAAAAAACCGGTTTTTTAAAAATAACCGGTTTTCTGGTTTTTTTTTCAAAATAACCGGTTACGGTTTTTATACCGAAAACCGATTGACAAACCGGTTTTTTAGAAAACCTAAAACCGGTTTTGAATTTCTATAACCGCCCAGGCCTAAATAATATCCACAACTTTGTCGAAAGCAATTTTAGATATTTTTTATATAAAGAGATAAATTCAAAGAACCTAAAGTTTTATACATTTGAATATTTTGACTTCCGTTTCCGGTACCGTACAGTAGTGCACGCGTTTGTGAAGGGTAAATTGTTTATTTGGAAAATGAGGTTATTATTAGTTAAGGGTGGGTAGTGGTGTGAGTGAAAAGTGATGTGCAAAGTAAGGTGAATGGTTTAAAAATAATGTAAGTAGAAAATAGTGTGAATGGGAAAGATAAAGAAAGTAAAAGGAAAGCGTGAATTGTGAGGTTAGGTAGAAAGAGTGGGGTGTAAGTGCGAGAGGTAGAGTGAATGACAAGGAGAGCGAATGAACTGTAGGTAAGGTAGGGAACTAGAATGGCGAAATTTGACTCAAGTAGTATACGCGGGAAAATATCGGAGATACAAAATATTATAAGCGAAATAAGAAAGGGAAAAGACGGGGAAATTATGAAGTGTCAGGACTGCATCGACTTACTTGAGTTTGTCAAGTTGTTGGTAAAAAGGTTCGATAAAGAATGGATAGAGGTGTGGGACAGAATAGAGATTGATAGGGACGTAGAAGAAAAAAGAGATAAGCAGACAGAGGTAATAAAAAAGGAGATAGAAGGGATGGAAAGGAATTTAAAAAAGTGGGAGGAAAATTGGAAAATGGAAAAAGAAAATATGTGGAAGAGAATGAACAAGTTAGAGAAAGAAATAGCGGATTGGAGTGAGGGAGATGGAAAGAATGAGAATGGTGGATTGGAGGTTGTAGAGATAGGGGAAAAGGAAGGAAGTAGAGAGAATGGAGAAGTAAGGGATGATAATTTGGAAAGGAAAATGAAAGAGTTAGCGAGTCAGGTTGAGTTGCTCGAGAGGGAAAAAAGAAAGCGGAACATCGTGATTAGAGGTTTGGAAGTAGGGTGTAGGAAAGGCAAAGAGGAAGTAGAGAGATTGCTTACAGGAATTGGGGCCAAGGTAAAAATTAAAAAGGTTACGGGAATTAGAGGAGTAGATCAGGGGACAATAAAATTGTGGATAGTGGAGTTGGAAAATGAGGAGGACAAATATGAAGTCATGAAATTAAGGGGAAGGTTGAGAGGGAGTGGGAAGAGGATAGATGAAGATAGAACATGGAGAGAGAGAAGGATGAGGTGGTTCTTGGAAGAGAAAGCGTGGACAGAAAGAAGAAAAGGGGGTGAGGTAAGGATGGGGAGAGATTGTGTCTGGGTGGATGGAATAATATGGAAAGTGAGGGAAGAGACAGGAGAGGTTATAAAAGTGTGATTGTGTGTAGGTATGGAGTGCATGGGTATGTTAGGAATGGAAGAAAGTGTGGAGGTAAATGACGAAAGTGGAATAAATGGAGAAGAGAGAAAAAGAGTGGATAGTAAGGAATGAGTGAGAGAGTATAGAAAAAGGTAAAAGGGTGGTCGATAAAAGGGATAAAGACAGATTTGTCAAAAGGAACGGGAAATGGTAGTTATAAGGAATATATTGTAATAAAAATGTAAAGGAAGTGGAGCCCTGGAACCCGTTAAAGGGAGAGTAAATAAAGTATATACATTTGAATATTTTAAAATTATTTATTTTTTATTTATTTAGAAAGTCAATGTTCCTAGACTAATAAGTTTTAATTAGAATTAATTATAGTAATATATTTATATATACTCTAAATTATTAATTTTTTGTTTTCTTAACGTTTTCTATTTTTATTTAAACACAAAAATAAATGTTAATTTGTAATTGTTTTATATCTACCCTTAGTTCATAAAAATAATATAAAATAAAAGTAATGTATAATTTTTTAAAAATGTATCAAGAGGATCAAAATAGGATCAAGTGAGAATCAAGACAATCAAAACTATTAAGGAATTACAGAGAGGATCAAAAGAGCATCAAGAGGATTCAAAGAGCATGGGAAATATTAAGAAAATTATTGAGAAGATCAAAAGAGAAAAAAGAGGACCAACAGAGCATCAAAAATAGTAAGAAAAAGTACACACAGGATCAAAAGAGAAACAGGAAGACTAACGGAGGATTAGATATATTAAGGAAAAATACATAGAGGACCAACGGAGTACCAACAGAGTAAAAGGAGGATCAAAAGAGCATCGAAATTTCCACTCGGGGTACCATGTCCGAAATAAGGTCGAGAACGAACTAAAAATCCATGCCAATTTAAATTTATATTATTTCATTTATATTATTATATTTAGTGTGTGAGATTTTGGATGAGAGTGGAAAGGGATAAAAATGGATGAGAGAGCTGGAAGGCAAGAGAGAAAAAACAGTGCAAGAGACAGATGAGAAAAGAAACGTAAAAGATAAAATGAAGGTGGAAACGAAGAATGAAATAAATAAGGTAATAGGAAACGGAAGCCCTGGCACTAAAGATAGGGATAGCGACATAGACAATGTACAAATTTTAGAAATTAAGCGTTTTTTTGTAATAGATATAAGTAATAAATTTGATTTAAGTTAGATAGAAGAGTGAAGAAGAGCATGTATGTAATAGAACTGTAAAGGGAGCGGTGGCCCTCGAACCCGTAAGAGAGAGTAAATAAACTATATAGGTATTATTATATTTATCTACAATTTTTAGGGTTCCGGACACAAAGTGCCAAATCCGGAACCCTTATGTTTTCACTCGTTTGTCCGTCGCTCAAAACCATTACATCTCCCCCCCTAGAGGCCAAACTATTTGAGATAGAGAGTTGAAATTTGGTACATTTACAGGGATCACAGTACGTATTGTTTTTAAAAAAGGTGAATAGGTGCAATTTTTTTCAAAAATAGGGGACAAAAAGAGAACAAGAATTTGCTTTAAGTCATGTATTTTATAGTGTTTTAGAACTTTATTAGTTTATGTAAAATAATTATTAAAAAATTTAAAAATATATAAAGATTAAATTATATATTTATAAAATACATTGAACAAACAACAAGTAAAAATTTAAGTCTAAGTAGTGTTAATACGTCTTTTCTTAGCTGCATTTTACAAAATCTGGGAATTCCTTCGCCTTATAGAAGCGTTTAATTTGTCCACCTTATTCCTTCGTTCTTTCTCTTTTTCACGTAAACTATCGAGACTGTTCATCATTCCTTTTATTACAACATCTTTGGCTTTTTTCTTTACTGCATCCTTCAATGCTTTTTGCAATGATTCCGAATCTTCAACAGCAACCTTATAATCTTTTTCCGCATATTGTAAACTATTTTCTAGTTTCTTAACTGTTTGTTTGCCTTTTTTAAGATTTATAAGAAGTGCCTCTTCTTTGGCCTTGTCTTCTAATTCCACAGCTTTTCTTTTAGCTTCTTGCTCAGAAAGAAGCTTCTGCTTTTCTAAATAAAGTTGATAAGATGCATGAGCACCTTGAGGTAGTTTAATAAGATCAGATGTGATAGGCACTTCATATACCATTTTATCATATTTTTTTAGTGCATCAATGATGAATAATTTTGCGTTCAGAGTTGTTTCGGACATTCTACTTTTGTCTTCTGTTAAAATTCTTGCAGATAGTGAGAAACCTATCTCTACATCAGCGTTTCCGTGAGACAAAGCTAAAGCATTCTGTACGACTCGCTTGATTTCTGGATACTTGGGTTGATTTGCATCATTTCGAAGATTGAAAATCTGGTTCCAATAAACATCTATTCTTTCATCTTCCTTTTTAGAAAATCTGATTTGTTGATCTAATTGCAATAACCTCCCTTCATGTTCCAACGTATCAATATCCACATTTATCAGAGGTAATAGTTTTGCAATTTTTGTTATGTATTTCACACTTTCGGGGTTTTTAATATTTCCTTCACCAAGGCACTGAAAATATTTTAGAGTCCGGAAACACTTTACAGTTTTCAATATATGTCTTACTGTATGTAAGTAAAAATTTTTTGCTTGATTTAAGAATGTTACCTGTAATAGTTTCGATAAAGTAACGAGAATTTTTCTTGCTCTTTCTCCAATGTTAATTTCATGAAGATCTAAGAAATTACCAGAGTTTTGTAATAAATTTTCAATGCTCTCCGTATAAAATTGTATTGATTCCAAAGCTGACTGCTTAATAAAGTTCGAAAGTAAAATCAAAACTAGCGTTTTCAACTGTGAATATAATATATGAATAAGTGGTTCTTCTTTTTGCATTATTAATGTAAACTCTGTGGTAAAAATTTTTGAAGTGTAAACTGCAAATAGCAAAGAAATATTTAGCAGATCATTTTTCAGGTACAATTTTACATCTTGATAACTTTGTTTTTCTAAAGTTTTGCTTTCTTTTTGAGGAATATATTTTAGAATATATTCGATTAACGCAGGAAGTTGCTCTTCTACCCTCTCTGCAGCTGGGCCTAGAGTTAGCCATCTTTCCTTAACGTGTCTTATAAAAACATGCCGTGAAAGATTCAGTTGTTTTTGAATTGTTTCAAAAGTTTCAGACCTCACATCTCGATGGTGAAAAAATAATATACTTTGATGATGAAATCAGAGATGTCTACAACAAGACACTCACAGCCTTTTAGAAAAGACTTGTGTACGACGTGAAGTTCACATGTACATATATCGACAAGAGGCTTTAACTTTGATTCTTTTAATGTTTCCTTAAACAAGTTTAAGACCATTTTATTTACATTTGGGCCATCACACCCTAGAACCAATACATTTTTTAAAGGTAAGTTATTCAAATCTAATGCCTTTTTCAGTTGATCAAATAAAATTTGACCAGTCGCAGATCCTATAAAAAAAGTTTCAAGGTGCCGACACACAATTAAATTTTCAGAGTGCGATCAAAACCTTATCCTGATTTGTAATTCTTTTTTACTTTTTACGTTACTTGTATCATCAAACAGTATGCAGAATAAAAGGTCAGAGCAATCCAGATCTTTAAGTAAAATATTTTTAAAATAAGGTCCCAAAGTCTCAGTAATTAAATATTGTGCTTTGCTAGGAGACAAAGAAAAGTTTTCGGGTACACAACCAGGGAACATTGCATTAAAAAGCTCTTTCTTTTCAGAACAGGAAGCAACAGAGCTACAAGTTATAACATTTTCCATGCACCACAGAAGCTCTGCTCTTATTGCAGTTTCTTTTGGATTGTATAAGGCAATAGTTTGAGCTGTTTGAACGCTGCCTTTCTCTAAAGGCAAAATAGCTGTTTGCATTGATGTAGAAGGAGTCGTTAACAATAACTGATCTATTCTTAAAATACTTAAATTCTTAATATGTTTTTCAGTCTTTGCATGTTTCCTCAGTCTATCAATTCCTTTATCAATACTAAATCGCGTATTTGTGCAAATAATGCAAATACAGAAGTAAGGATCGTTTGGGTCCTTTTTCGACCATTTTGATATTAAAGTACCGTTCGTGTCGGTTATTGTCAGCCAGCCATCTTGAAATTTAACTCGCCTTGAATTTGATATTTCTGATTTTTTGGACATCTTCCCGTCGATCCTTTTTCATAAAATTACTAAGCGAACGACTGAAAAATAAAGATTTAAAAAAATATATAACAAAAACACAATAACTTTTAACAATTTATAAAATACTGTATAATATCAGACTATTTCTGTAATAAAATTTAAATATTTTAGATGACTTAATGAATTTGAAAAAATTAAAGCAACAATTGATAACATAAATTAATAAATAATACAAATATATAATACAAATTCTGAGGAAAAACTATGTTAAAACTTCACTTTTACTATTTTGAGAAAAACGAGTTTTTCTTTATTTTCTTGATTCGTAAAATCGAAAAATAAACATATATTTTTGGTGTTTAGCATGAAATCCAATTTTTAATAAGTGTAATTTTTAAATCTGTTCATAAATTTTAATAAAATATAAAGGTTTTAAAGAAGAAAATCTATTATTTTTTTCGATTTGAATACACTTATGTTATTGTGTAATTGAATATTTTCTACGTAAATAAACATTTTTATTAATTTATCGTTGGGAAACTTAAAAAAAAAAAAAAACTAAACATAGAGAAATCTGATTTTATCTTAAATTTTATAAACTGTTAGTTATGATATTATTCTTTTCAGCCAAATGGACTTACCTACGAATTGACTAGTTTTTGTAAATTATATTTTCACTTCAATTACATTAAATAATGCTTTATGTAACAAATACATTCATAAAAGCTCTTCGTAACATAACTGAAAGTAACATACGTTAATATTAATATAACAAACAATAAAGATTAGGCCGATGCCTATGTTAAGTGAACATAACCAATAAATTGCAATTATCAATACTTTCTAAAGTATGTAGAAATAACAAAATGCAAATACAAAGGAAATTAAAAGATCATTATAAAACACTACACGAACTACATTTATGTAACGAAATTATCTGGCACCTGTATAATATATTTAAAGACTACTATTTACAAATTTGTAACATTTGCTATTACTTCAAAGTTGAGTTCCACATAAAACTAAAGTCCAAATCACATCACGCACAGGGTGTACTATGCAAAACCCACAATCAGCTTGTTGCAGACCAGGAAACTATTCCTAAAGGTACGGTCCCAGCTCTTGGCTGCCTGCAGATTACCATGACAACGTATGAGAGTGAGCAAGAGAGAAAATTTGTTCCGTCTTGTAAGGTATCAGAGTGAGCAAGAGGGAACAAATTTTCTCTCTTGTTCACTCTCATACGTTATCATGGTAATCTGCAGGGAGCCATCAACAGCTGTAACCGCTCCATCAAATTGTGTGCGCAATCGCAATAGTCGCTCTAGCGAAAGGCGCGATATTTAAACACTGCAAATTCAGAATCAAATAAAAATAATTTTAAAAACCATAAATTTAAATTTTAAAATGAGAAATAGGGGAAATAGAGAACAAAACTTCAAAATAGGGGAAAAAAGGTGAATAGGGGACAGTCTGTGATCCCTGCGTGTAGATTACAGGAAAAATATAGCGAACATGATTAAACGTGATGTTCATAGCGTTGTCAAGGAAATAACAAGATTTTTTTCAAAAAATGCATTAAAATGCCTATTTACCCCCCCCCCCCCCCCCCCCTTATCACCCAAACTAATTGACATAGAGTATTGAAAATTGGTACACATATGTATTTTCGCGAGTAGAGTACAGGAAAAATATAAAGAACATGATTGGAGTTGATAGTCATAGCGTTGTCAAGGAAAAACATTAAAAAAAAAAAAAAAAACGTGCCCCCCCTTATTTTCCAAACTATTTGACCTAGAGGTTTGGAATTTGGTATACCTAGGTATTTTTACGTGTGGATTACAGGAAAAATATAGCGAACATTGTTGGACTTAGTTTTCAAAAGTTATTAATGAAAAGTTGAAAAATAACAAAATACCCTTATGCTAGAGCTTAACGTATTTATCCTGAAAGGTTGGGAATTGTCAGAAATGTTTAATTTTATGCAGAATTTTTTATAAAACCATAAAAATTGTCGTTTAAATTTATTATCATAGCATTTTATTCGAAAAATTGAAATTTTACCGAAAAAAAAATTTTATTTGTAAACAGCCACAATATTCCACAGTTTCAGATTATATTTTTGTATAAAATGTTTATTTTTATGTTTAACTTACTTTAAAAGTTAAAAAATTAAAAAAAAAATTTTTTTGGCTTTAAATTTTAAAATTATATAAAAAGCTCAGTCTATTTGATTGGAAATTTTTAATCTTACACGGAAAAAAATAATTTCTTAAATTAAAGAAACAATAATGAAAACATGTGTTTTGCTCATAGCAGAAACCGTTTCTAACTTTTTTGTGAAACCTCCTAAAATTTTAAGGTTTTGATGTGTGTTTTTGATGCCTGCCCCCGACCAGCAGCACTCGCTCCGCTCGTGCTGCGAATGTCGGCAGGCATCAAACTTTCACATGTCTCCGACATAGGCGCGGAACAATTAAAGATGGCCGCGCAATAAGACTGTCAATTTTGTTAGCTGGAACGTTGTTAAATTGTTTTTGATAACTTTAGGTGAATTTTGAAACGTGCTTTCGATCGGATGTTAAGAAAAATCGTATACGCTACACGGGCAAAAAGTAATAGAACGTAAAATACGACTAGGAAAAAAAGCGCGAGCTGAAGCGCACGCCAAAATTTATTATTTCTTAAAATAATGTTTCATTTATGTAAAATTATGAGAAATGAAAGAAATACATAATATAATAAAAAAATAAAATTAATGATAAGAAGACATTGAAATAAATTTAAATTGATGTGATCTTTGATTCATCGGGTTTATCAATTTGCAAATTTTTATTAATTGAAAATTAATTCAATAAAATAAAGATGAAGAATAAAATGAAGAATACAAAGCATAATTATAAAAAATAATGATATATCTAAAACCATTTAGAATGTTGAAGAAATAGAAATAGAATATGTGACGATTTCTGGTGAAAGGGACCTTACGCAACAAATACATTAGACTCACTTGTCGTGTACTCCGCAGGGAATACTGAGCTTTATGTTGTTGTTGCGTTAGGTCCCTTTCACCAGAAATAGTCACATATAGTTATTGTAAGTTTAGACATTATTTTACTGTTGAATTTTTTTTTTGTGCGTAGGATGTGAAAACCTGCTCTCAGGTACCCTGTCCCGTACTTCAGGGTTATGCGGGGGTAGCGACTTGCAGACCCGCTAAAAACACTCTTATTTGGGACACACATATTTACTGTACGAGGTACAGTAAACTTCCATTATATGTTAAAGCGTCTATCCACAAGGAACATGAATATTATTTTGCATTATAACTTTATTGTAATGTAGAATGAACATGTTCATCTGGAATCTCAGCTCAAATATGCCGATCAAAACACTCTGCTGGTCGAGTCCATACCAAGTGATCACACCAATTTCAGTCATATTGAGTAATATTTACGAAATTGATATTTTGGGTTCCTTTAGGAGTAAAAAAAATAAATTTTAATTATTTTTAAAAAATTCAAAATATTTTCGAAAATATTCAAATTCGAAATTTTATGCACTATTTTTTTTGTGTTATCATAACTTCTGTAATTTTGAAGCAATTGAGATCATTTTTTTTTAAATTACTCGTATTTAAATACTCTTTCAAGAAAAATTATAATAATTAAGAAATTGTTTATAATTAGGGGAGAGTGGCCATCAATGTACCAGTTTTTTCAATGAACCATTTCAATTTTCTCAGAAACAATTAAATAAAAATTCTTCTAATTTTAAATATAAATTAAGTTTGCGTAAACACACTACGTCCATAAATTTGAGACGTGTGGATTTATTCATTACAGAGAAAACTGGAAAAAACTGTTTTTGATGTACTGAAGAAAAAATTTACCTAAAATAAAAACACGTTTTTTAATTGAAATAAGGCCATTTAAAAATAAATGTACTTACGATTTATTTTGTTTTGGACCTTAACTACAATATTCTAATGAGATAAAGATTTTGAAATATTGGATTAAGTTATAAAAAACCATTTTTGTTGCAAATGTCATGTTGATTCAATGTACCAGGGAACAATGAACCACCTGGAATTTCAGTGTATTTTCGATTTCTAGAGTGGTATGCCTGATTATAAAACTAAGCATGCGTACAGCATGTTACAGCAATTGTTATCAGTACTTTTCTCAACATAGCAGAACTAAAATGCCATTTTAGATAGTTAACTTAAATTTGAGGTATATTTATGTTATACATTATCAATTAAAGGTGTTAAGTAATAATTTTTTATAGTATTTGATAGAAAATAAGTTTGTTTACAAAGTGAAAATTGCAATATTACTATTGTTAAACATTTTTAGTATTATTATAGAGGTGGTTCATTGTGTACCTAGGTTGTTGAAAATGAAAATAGCTTGTTACTTTAGAAAAACCCTAAATTCTATTATTTAATCAAAATAAATCGTGTAAAATATGTGTGCATTACCTAGATAAGTGTTGT
Source organism: Ganaspis brasiliensis (assembly GCA_037103525.1). NCBI lineage: Eukaryota > Metazoa > Arthropoda > Insecta > Hymenoptera > Figitidae > Ganaspis > Ganaspis brasiliensis. The sequence continues at coordinate 460,757 of JAZKLR010000526.1, forward strand.
AGTTTTATATTGATGCAAAGAAGTGCTTGAAATTGGTGAAATTCAATAAGTACTATGACCTTGAAAAAAACCCGGTACATTGATAGCCACTCTCCCCTAAATTTTTATTAAAAAAATTAAATTATTTATTTAAACAAAATCTAAAGTATATCATCGTTCTTTTTCAAAAAATTCATAAACATAGCCTATAATGTGCTTAAAAATTTAAGCCAAAGAAAAAGATGGTATGTATTATAGTTTTTGAGAAAAAAATTATTAAGTTATGCTAGCGCGGCGCGGACCGGTGTCACCGCTACTCAACGCGTAGTTCCGTAGTAACCGAAATGTATGTATATTTTTACATAATGTAAATATAGTTAGTGTATTATATTTAAATTATAAGCTTCAGAAAGTCACACTGATCTTTTCATAGTACATGGACATCAAACTTTAGAATTAAAAAAATCGGAGAAAATAATTAAAGTAAAAAAAAGTAATTAAAAAATTGGTAATTTATAGAAAAATAATAAAAATAACTAAAAATTGGGAAAATTATTAAAATTTAAGAATAATAATTGAAAATTTGTTAAATCAATTGAAAAATAATTAATATAATTAAAAACTGGTAAAAATAAGTGAAAATAAGTGAATAATTAAAATAATTTAAAACTGAAGAAAGAAAAATAATGGACTGGTAAAATTAACAAAATTCGCGATGTTCAGGGGTGTTAATTTTTTTTCTTATGCAATTTTAGACCTAAAATTATGGGGTAATGTCAAAAATAGAGAAACAAATAATTTGCGGAGTTTGAGAAATTTATTCTAAGAAAAACTTAAATTTTAAAAATTAAACATCTTTCACAATTTTCATTTCTTCCATCGACAATTTTTTTGTGGGATTTTTAAATGATTTTCTACAATCCATCGTATGGATTTTGAAAAATAAAATTTCGAAAATGACCAAAAAAATATTGTTTTTTAATTTTTATGTAATACCATAATTCTACATCTTAATTGATGTAAGAAAAAAAATGACACCTCTGAGCATCAAAAATTTTGTTGAGTTAAAATTTCACCTATCTCTCCCCTTAAAGAATGATAAAAATAGTTTGAAAATAGTTGAAAGAAGCAAGTTTACAACGACCATTAAACAATCAAATTGTTACTCCTCTTGACTTATACGAGTGGGCAAAATCCAGTTTAGAGAAAATTAATGTAGAATTTTGTAATTACGCAGAATATGAAGCTGAAAAACAATTGTTAAGTGAAAGATTTAATCAAGCTATGACCATTAAAGGTACACAAAAATTTCATTCCTTCGTACCCCTTGAGAATAAAATTGAAACAAAAATTTTTTCAAATTCTGTGCACAGCACAATTTGTAAAATAAAAAAATAAACATGACGATTAACTGTATTTATATTATGTAATAATATACATACATTTCGGTTACTACGGAACTACGCGTTGAGTAGCGGTGACACCGGTCTGCGCCGCGCTAGCATAACTTAATAATTTTTTTCTCAAAAACTATAATACATACCATCTTTTTCTTTGGCTTAAATTTTTAAGCACATTATAGGCTATGTTTATGAATTTTTTGAAAAAGATCGATGATATACTTTAGATTTTGTTTAAATAAATAATTTAATTTTTTTAATAAAAATTTAATTATAAACAATTTCTTAATTATTATAATTTTTCTTGAAAGAGTATTTAAATACGAGTAATTTAAAAAAAAATGATCTCAATTGCTTCAAAATTACAGAAGTTATGATAAAACAAAAAAAATAGTACTCAAAATTTTGAATTTGAATATTTTCGAAAATATTTTGAATTTTTTAAAAATAATTAAAATTTATTTTTTTTACTCTTAAAGGAACCCAAAATATCAATTTCGTAAATATTACTTAATATGACTGAAATTGGTGTGATCACTTGGTATGGACTCGACCTGCTCTTAATATTTTAGAACCTTCTTCCAATATAACCAATAAATGAATGAGTGGTAAACCGCGCTTTTGAAATTCAATAACATAAACATAAGACTTTACTTATCCAAATAGTTTATCATCTACTATAGTTTCGATTAATTTTTTTACTTTTAAATGAAAGACTCTGGCTACGCTGTCAGGTCTTTTAGAAGCTGACTGATTAGGTAATAAATTTTCTTCAATGTCTTTCTATTTTGAACTAAATGTCATTGTAATAAATAAATCTGGTCTACCATGAAAAGCTACAATGGTCATTGCATATGAATATTGTTCTAACATGTTACGAAGTAATCCTATAAATATTGAAGGCAATATTGACATCTTGCCAACATGTATATTATTTTTAATTTCGTAATTATGTAAATGATCAATTAATCCTTTGAAAGTTTCACTTCTTAATTTTGTTTGATTAATTTTACAAAACTCTGACCTAACTTTTTCAACTTTGACATAATTATCAACTAACCATTGCTGAAACAATCTTCCACTATATAAAAATTGATTGAAGGTATGATCTCTTACTCCTATTTTATATAAGCAGATCTGGACAGTTTGATTTCTGGTTCGTTTGTCACCATCAGTACGAATCATATCGATACTATAACCCTTGCTTTCTAGAGGATAAAGTATAGCATATATCCAAGGTTCAACATTTGGATCTAAATGACTAACCAATTGCAAGTGTTTAATCGATTTATTATAAATTGTTGCAAAAGACTCTGGTATTAAACCTTCAACATTTATATTAAAAATAGCGGTAACTTCATTACACCTTTAAAAATTGTACCTTCCTTTATCCAATCCTTTTTTTAAAGTAAACATTAATTGTAATTCTGGAATTTCTTCATTATTTTTTTTTTGCTAACGCAGTTTCCATTTCAATGATCTCAGACATTATCAAAAAAGACTTTGTATATGCATTACAATCTCTCAATAATTTTTCAATACTAAATAATATATCCACATCTAAGTTGTCATGTTTGTTTAATCTATAGCAAATTGCTTCTTCTGAATCGAACAGGAACAATTGACCAAAAGATGGACCATTATCAATTTCAGAAAATAAGGAACTGTTGATTTGGTAAATTTTCGATTTAATAAATTCGACCTTGAATTTTATATCAAAATGGTCCCCGCCTTCTATTATTGAAATTAACTACATTGGCACTTTGAGATGCAAAAGCAAATGAATTATTGTAAAGTCTTATATTATTCCTAAAATGGCCAGATTTCTTATGAGATCCATCTAACAATTTTCTTAATTCATGAAGGTATTTTTCTGAAGGAAACGATACACCACCATGACTGCAACAATCACTATAAGTTAATTTCTTTTGAACTTTTTCTTTCTCAAAATGTTTAGCCTTGCATCTTTTGCAAAAAAAAAAAAAAAAACGACATTTTACCAAGATAATTTTTTTTACCTGTATGTTCAGAAACATCTATGTTTTCCTCATCGATTATATTTCTTTTTAATTTTAATCTTTGACGATCAACTGGCTGAAGTCTCCTCAAGGAAGGTTTTTCTTCTTAACTGCAGAAGGAATGATGTTTTTCCTACTCATCTTTTGGATTTATCTAAACGTTTCAACACCTTTTTTTTCAACAGTAAGTTTTGTAAGAGAAGCTTTTCATAAATCAATTCTTCCTTTTTGAGGAAACTTTTAAATGTTGAAATCGACGATATCCATTTACATTTTAATTACATTAAAAAATCTCGTTTGACAACCGAAAAAACAATTTTGAATTTAAATATTGATGATTTGACAAAAGAGAATTTTTTCGAATTCTCTCAAAAAAAGTTCATTCGTTGCTTAAAAAAGAACAATGAGATACACAAAAAAAAGCTCAAGTTGTTAATTAAAAGACAGGGTAAACAAAAGGAAGTTTATTCAAGTAAAGAATCTTGGTTTAAAAATTTATCTAATGTAGAAATTCCAACAGATGTTGTTGAAATATCTGCTCTCGGACCTAATTTTAATTTTTCAAAAACAATATTAAAGAAAGATGCAATTGATATAATAAAAAATTTAGAGTCAACTATTTCCAACGTTGATATTGCGAATGACTCAATAATGAGTTGAGAGAAAAAGTGTCTAATGTCGTGACTACTAGTTTAAACAAAAAGAGCTACGTGTCAAGTCAAGAAAAAGTTTTTTGTAAAAAATTAGAATCCACTAAACTTTTTTTGAAAAATAACCCAGACATTATGTTGACTCCCTCCGACAAAGGTAACGTGACTGTTTGTTTAAAAAAGGAAGATTATTTAACAAAAATGTCTGATTTGCTCTCAGATGTTTCTACCTATGAAGTTGTATCAAAGAATCCATTAATTAAGTTACGAAATGATACTTCGGAATTATTAAAACACTTAAATGATCATGACTTTTTGTACAAAAAATTTCATAACGACAATTTGACTCTTACCGATACTGAATTGGCTAAAGCCTATGGACTGCCAAAAATACATAAAAACGATGTTCCACTAAGACCAATTATTTCTCTTATAAATAGTCCTACACATTTCTTATCATAACAATTATACCAAAAACTAAAATGTTGTTTTTCTACACCTGCTTCATATATTAATAATAGTTTGGACTTAAAAAATAAATTGAAAGATATTATTATTGACGATAGCTATGCTTTTATTTCACTTGATGTTTGTTCTTTATTTACAAATGTTTCATTTCAAGCAGTCCAAGAGAGCTTAGATCGTCGTTATAATTTGAATTCACAAAAATGTGAAATTCCCTTTGAAGAGGTTATGTTTTGTATAGAATTTCTATTTAGAAATACTTTTTTTTCTTTTGGGGGTAAATATTACAGACAAATTTATGGAACTCCCATGGGGTCACCAATTTCACCGTTATTTGCTGATATTGTAATGGAGGATCTGGAAATTGATTGTTTAAACCTTTTAAAAAATAAACATAAAATTGTTCCACTTTTTTACTAGAGATATGTGGATGATACTATTCTATGTTTAAAGAAAGAACATATTCAGCTTGTCATTGATGTTTTTAATAACAATGACAAAAAATTAAAGTTCACCTTTGAACTGGAAGAAAACAACCACATAAATTTTCTTGACCTTACATTGATTAAAGAAAGTAATCACATAATTACAGATTGGTATAAAAAACCTATTTCTTCTGACAGATTGATCAATTTTTTTTCAGATCACCCAATCCAACAAAAAAAGAATATTGTTTTTAATTTGGTTGACAGAGCAATTGGTCTGTCTCATAAAAAATTTCATTTTGCTAATTTTGAAGAAAATCAATAATATTTTAAAAATGAATGACTATCCTTTAAACTTGATTAAAAAACATATTGATATTCGTTTAAAAAAAAAAAGTTTTCTCATATTATTAATTCTCAAAATACTAGATCTAATATATACAGTCAAATGCCGAAAATATCTTTGCCATATTCGGAACAAATTTTTTTTCAAATTAGCAAGTGTTATCAAACAATGTGGATTTTTGCCTATCCCCAATGTTAAAAAAAATTTCAACTCGATTGTAAGACTTGGCAAAGATAAAACACATAAATTTGATCGAACAAACGTTTTCTATAAGTTTAGTTGTAAAAATTGCCCCCCAATATATATAGGAGAAACAAAATGTGCTTTGAAAGCACGATTAAATTAGCAGAAAACTAGAACAGGTACTGTCATCTACGAACATCGTCAGCTTGGTCATGAATTTGATTGGGATAATGCAGTCATTTTGGTTACAGAATCTAATTGTAAAAAAAGAAGGGTTTCTGAAATGATTTGTATTAAATCGTGCCCAGAGACGATTAATATTAAAGAGGATGTACTTTCTTTGAGTAGAGTGTTCTATCCTTTAATCAGACGGTTACGTTCTTGACTAGTTTGACTTTGTTGTCTTTACGCTAGTGTGATTGTGAGTGTATATATATGTGTGTGCAATACTTTTATACCTGATTTGTATTTAATCATTTGTACTTGAAAGAATTTTGATTACTCAGTTGACACTAGAACGTTTGTCAGAATGGATTTTATAAATCGACGCGAAAATGTTTATTTTCAAATAGTTTTAAATCTGACTAAACTGTCTTATATCTTTTGACTTGAAATGTTTTAATTTCTTTAGGTAAAGAACAAATTTATTTTATTTTGTTAAATTAAAATTTTTTATATATATATTTACTTTAGAATTCCCGTGTTGATTAATGGTCGTTTGGTTTAAAAATTATAGCCTGAAGGGGTCGGGGCGAACCTTGTGCCGACGAAACGTAGCTAAACGAATAAATATATGTGAAACGAATAAATATTAAATATTTATTCCCTTAACCTTCCTTAGATTATTCAAAAATTTCTGAACTAAAATAAAAAAAATCCTTACATCTTTCTCCAGCATATCTTTTAAACATAGTATTTCATTATTTTCATCCTTATTATGGCATATCTTCTGTTTAAATTTCAATCTTTGACGATAGTTTTTTTTTTATATTCTGCTCTACTTTTTTTAATTTTCTGATTAGAGGTGTTAACAATTTTTGTCTGGCTCACTATTCTTTGTAATTTCTCATTTTTATCATCTCCTCCTACTTCTTTAAGATACTTTAACTGACTATAAACAATTTTCTTACTACAAACATAGAAATCTCTTTCCCTACTTACATCTTTTATAAGTAACATATCTCTTTTTTTCTCATCAATTATTATTTGTTGTTTTAATTTAAGCCTTCGAAGATATTTTTTTTTAAATTCTGCACGACTTTTTTTACTTGTCTCATTACAATCGCTAGAAATGATTAATTTCTCAGAATTATTATCACTCTTTTCTTCTTTAACAGCACTTTCTATGTGTTTTTTTTTAGAAAAATTTAAATCTGTTTCACTACTTAAACATACATCTTCCATAACTGATATTTCTGTTTCTTTGTTATCAATTTTTTTCGTTTTAATTTCATCATTTCACTATATATAATTTCGTTTTTCTCGCATTTAACACGATCTTTCGGATCTTTTTTTAAAATATTTACTTTACGCAAAATCTCAGGATCAGATAGCTGGAATAAAAGTAATTCGTCTTCGCGCGTTTCTATATTGAAAATGCAATTGTCATCTATAAAATTATCAGGCTCGCCAACTAGTCTACGAGAAAGAGCATCAACATGCGCCATTTGATCGCCAGCTCTATAATTATGGTGAAATCAAATTTCGCAATATTCCCCAACCACCTGACGATCTGGGGATTCTTTGTTTTTAAAGCATTAATATTTATGAGTGCCTGACAGTTTGTTACAATGGTAAACTTGAGAGGTATTAAAAATTCTGTTAATCGCGTTACAACCCAAACAATTATTGCCATTAACTTTGTTACGTGACGAGCCAAGAATTAACACGAAAATCTCGTGCACGTAATTAAGAAATAAGTGTTAGAATAAAGTTGATGTAGGCATAAAGTCACAAGAAAACACAGAATGTTAATTTAAAATTGTCTGGCACGATTTATTGTCACTCCACAGTAATATAAGACAATTTGATAATATTCAATAATTCTTAACACAAATCAAATATAAAATTCTCGTCAAGTATAAAATTTCTACCGGTTATCATTCGTTCACGTGAGAGACTAACTCTGATAACGCTCGTCAAAGGGGCGGTCACACCTATCCCTTCTCATTACATACTCTTTCGTACTTAGTCATTCAGCTCATTATAAGTTTAAATTCAGGAACTACAATAAATCAATTCTTGCTTTGCAACATATTGCCAGCCTTGAACGATATGCGTTCAACAAATTTAGACAATGAAAAGTACAATCCATTATGAATCGATCGGAAGTGGAGAGACTTTTTTAACTCCTTTCTTAAACACACCACGTCCTGTTTTAACAGTCACCACTCTGATTATCTCGTCATCACCCGGATGCACCTCAACGACTCTGCCCAATGCCCAACGCAGGGGCGGCATATTCTCCTCTTTTAAGACTACCAAGCTACCTACTTTTAACAAATCTGAACTGCCCTTGAACCACTTTGACCTTACATTCATTTCTGTCAAATATTCCTGGCTCCATCGCTTCCACAAATCGTTTTTCTATTTTTGAATATGCTGACACACAGAGAGTCGATTGGTCGCTAAATTAAAAAATTTCTCACTGGGCAAAGTATTCAAGGGTTTCCCTATGATAAAATGCCCTAGAGTCAGAGCTCGCAAATCATTAGGCTCGCATGACATAGGAGTCAGCGTCCGCGAATTCAAAACTGCCTCTATCTCACACATGTATGTCAACAATTCCTCAAATGTAAATAGTGTTTCCCCTATGGTCCTACGCATGTGATGTTTAAGGGACTTTACAGCGGCTTCCCATATTCCACCAAAGTAGGGAGTACGGGGTGAAATAAAATTCCACTCAATTTCATGATCAAATAAATGATTTTTAACTTTGTTATTATGAATGTCGGAATTTATGAGGCTGTGAAGTTCCTTCAATTCTTTATCTGCGCCTAAAAAATTCGTCCCATTGTCAGAGTACAAAATTTTTGATTTTCCTCTCCTAGCGAAAAAACGACGAAGTGCACCCAGGAACGCTTCTGTTGTTAGGTCTCCAACAAGATCAACATGTATGGCCTTGGTAGTCAAACACACAAATATCGCGGCACAGACCTTTAATTTATTTTTATTCCGAAAACGCTTTTCCTTTATATAAAAATACCCACAATAATCTATCCCCACGCGTTCAAATGGATAACCAGCAGTAACTCGATCCTTCGGAAGATTACCCATAATATACAATGGTTCTTTAGGTTTAGCACGAAAACATTTTATGCATGCATGTATGACCCTCCTAACAATGCTTCTACCATCAACTATCCAATATCGTTGTCGAATCGAATACAGCGTGGTATTTGGACCAGAATGCATGGTTTTTTCATGTGTTTCGCGAACTATAAGTTCAGTTATTGGATGGTTCTTAGGGAGTAGGATGGGATGTTTTTGGTCGTATTCAAGGTCAGCATTTCTAATTCTTCCTTCCACTCTCAAAATATCATTTTTCATGAAAGGACTTAACGTTAAAATCTTCGACTTCGATGGTATTTCCCGATGATTCATCAACGCCTTGATCTCATCCTGGAATTCATCATACTGGACCAGCTGAATCACCCGTGCCTGTGCGTTTCTGTGTTCCTCCACCATGGAATTAAATATTACAGGTTGCTTGCGCCACTTCCTGATGAACCTCAAACACAGACTAACAAATCGAATCAATCTAAAAAGGGAAGAATTCCAGAATTTATTTTTAACAAATTCTCGGGGCATTTGACCTCTGGAAATAAGGTCTGCCGGATTGTCCTTGGTTGGAACGTGCCTCCACTCAACCAAATGATCAGTTGATTGAATTTCGCTCACTCTGTTCGCCACAAATGTCTTCAAGCAATGAGGTGAAGTTCTGATCCAATTTAGAGCGATTGTGTAGTCAGACCACAAAATTACTCTATCAAACTGTAGATTCAAGGTCGCACTGACAATTTTGTACAGTCTCGTCAGAAGCGCTGTTGCGCATAGTTCCAATCTAGGGAGTGTTATTGTTTTCACAGGAGCAACGCGTGATTTTGAGCATAACAATCTTGAAGAAATCTCCATCTTTTCCGATAAGCGCACATATAGACATGCTCCATATGCCTTTTCGCTGGCATCAGCAAAGACATGTAGTTGAAGCTCTTCCGACTGACTAATCTTGATTGAACGAGGGATCCTCCATTCAGTTATCAATCCTAATTGAGCAATATAATCCTGCCATATTATTGCTAGTTTATTGGGAACGTGATCATCCCACCCTAAGTCGAGCTTCCATAATTCTTGAAGTAGGATTTTTGCAAAAACGACAACTGGCGCCAGCAGACCCAAGGGATCATATAATTTTGCAGTCTGTGCCAATATCAATCTTTTGATAATAGGATCATTCGTCTCCCTGACGTTGATCTCAAAAAGTAATGAATCCTCGACAGAATTCCAAGCGACACCTAATGTTTTAGTTACTTGATCCTGGCAGAGCTGTTGTCGAGTAGCCTTTGAGCAATCTGGAAGACCCTGCAGCAGACCTTTGTCGTTTGATGCCCACTTGCACAATCTTAAGCCAGCTCTTCCAACCAATGACACAAGATCGTCTCTTAATTTCACTGCTGACTCAAATGTATCTCTTCCAGTCAATAGATCATCAACATATACGTCCTCCCTGAGTATCTGAGCAGCCTCTGGAAAATTGTGACCTTTATCTACTTCCAGTTGCTTCAGGCAACGTGTTGCTAAATAGGGAGCCGATGATGTTCCGTAAGTAACGGTTCTCAGCCTGTAGGCTTTCAATGGCACATTAACAAAAGATTTTCCAAAGAATTTTCTATCACTATTCGTAATATTTTTATTCCCAGATCTTAGGCTATATTTGTTTTGGTCTGTTTCTAAACTAATCGACTCCAAGACCTGACATTTTTCACGCAAAAATTCTACTAGTTTATCAAATTTTGGCATTTTTGTATCCTTAATCGATCCCTCCCACTCTCGCCGCGTTTCTTTATCCAATTTCGAAACAACAATGCAAACGAGCGGCGTATCCCACTGGTCTGTGGGCTCTTTAAGAACGTCCAATGCTCGCACATGGCGAAGTACCGTGTCAAGTAATTTTCTCAAACCCCCAAGCGACTCTTTCCCTGTCAGTAGTGACAGTTCTAGAATACCTTGCATGTGATTTTGTATTATTAGTCGATGATTATTATAACGTTCTTCCAAGAGCCCCCATGCCACGTCATAATTCGCATCTGTTGTTTGCAAACTATCAATAACTTGAGCTGCGTTGCCCTTTATATAAGATCTTAAATAACGTAATTTTTGTATTTTAGGAATTGAATTATCTTTATGTATAATAGCTTCAAATGCGTCTTTAAACCCGAGCCACTCATCATAGTTACCAGCGAAAGTTGGGAGATCAAGTTTAGGAAGTGAAAAGTGTGTCCGACTACCCGCAACTTCGGTACTAGGTGTGACGTTACGCGACCCCGCCAAGCCCCTCAAATTTTCAATTTCAGCTTGTCGTTGCGCAAGCAGATCGGCTTCAAGCTGCGCTACACGCGAACGAAATTGCAAAACTTCTTGTTCACTATTGTTAGTTATTACTGGTTGATCACGAGGCTCATGGAACTTAATTAATTTATTAGCCATTGCTACTAATTTAAAATATTCGTTTTCAAAATTCTCTCGATCTACATCATGAGTTGGCAATGGCTCCATTATTTCCAAAAGTGTCACTACTCTATCAAATTCTTCCCAACATTCTTCTATTTTTTAGCCGTAATCTAATTTCAACAACATCAATTTCTTGATTCTGTTGTGGATCATAATATTTCCCCAAAAATGTTCTAAACTTAGTAAGACGAGTTTTGCAATTTGTCCGTCTTTAACGAGCGTTTTCTAATTCGGCAGTCATTACAATAATATTCAAGTATAATCAAACAGTTTAATAACAACAACACAATACCAATAGCAATTGAATTCTATAGCGCTTACAAATTTGATGAATGATGAATCAGCAGGGAAGTCAATGAAGTCGTCTTCTTCAATTTAAATAGTTGATGAGAAATGATTTAAAATTCTCTCCTGAATTTTGTCCTGACGACACCAAAAGTAGTAGAAAAACCAAGATGTAATGGAATCACCTCACTGTACTGCAATCTCAAGAGATAGTATTCTTGAGCCCGTTAATGTAGATATAGTATATCTGAAGTTGCAAAGTCTATAATTTTGATATCTTGTACGTTAGATTTCAAGCCATTTCAATTTCACTTGTTTCGTTTCACAAACCTTGAGTTAGGTTTTTACGAATGAAGGTAGAATCAGATTTCGATTGAGTCTCTCACTATGTTTCAATTTTTATCCAAAGGTTCACCTCCTCGTAGTAAAGTTAATCAGATCACTAAGTACTACAAGGATCCTGCTCGAAGGACCAACATGTTACGTGACGAGTCAAGAATTAACACGAAAATCTCGTGCACGTAATTAAGAAATATGTGTTAGAATAAAGTTGACGTAGGCATAAAGTCACAAGAAAACACAGAGTGTTAATTTAAAATTGTCTGGCACGATTTATTGTCACTCCACAGTAATATAAGACAATTTGATAATATTCAATAATTCTTAACACAAATCAAATATAAAATTTCTACCGGTTATCATTTGTTCACGTGAGAGACTAACTCTGATAACGCCCGTCAAAGGGGCGGTCACACCTATCCCTTCTCATTACATACTCTTTCGTACTTAGTCATTCAGCTCATTATAAGTTTAAATTCAGGAACTACAATTAAATCAATTCTTGCTTTGCAACAAACTTACTTGAGTGATATAAAGCTTCGACTTCGGATGTCCTTCTACTGACAACATCAACGAGTCGTAGATTTTTTGCATCACCTTGCAAATGCATACCACCTATTCCGCGCGAAGATGCGTCTGTGTGAAGCTCCGTGACCTCAGCCTCGGGATTGTAAATCGCTAAAACCGGATAACTAGTCAATTAACTTTTAATCTCTTAAAAAACTGCTTTCTTGTTCATTTCCCCACGCGAATTTTTCGGAAGTTTTAGTTTTTGTTAATTGGGTTAGAGGTGCTGAAATCTTGGCAAAGCCCGGCAGGAAACGTCGGAAAAAACTCGCTAGACCGAGAAAACTACCAACTTCGTGGATATTACAAGGACGTTTAAAAATTTTAATTGCTTCTGTTTTTGTGTCACTCGGCTGTATTCCGTCAACGCCGATTTTAAATCTCTAAAATTCAACTGTTTTCATCGAAAAACGGCACTTGGAAATATTTAGGGTCAACCTTGCTTCTTTTAATAATTCAAGGACAATTCTCAACTTTTGAATCATGTCATTCCATGACGTTGATGGTATACATGTATCATCAAAAAAATTAAAGACCACCTTCCCCTGTACTTTACCAAGAACTTTATGCATCAGTTTGGCAAAGTAAAAGCGACCATTGGTTAAATTAAAATTCACCCTTTCAAACTGAGCAGTTTGTCTCTCCGTGATAAAAGCTGTTTTCGGTTTCAAGTCTTCAGTTAAGGTGATTTGTAAAAATCCCTTCGTTAAATCAAGAAACGTATATCGCGTCGCACCCGAAATAAAACGCAATGCGTCATCGAAATTTGGTAATGGATATTTAATTTTAATAGTATCAGCATTTAATCCGCGATAATCAGTTACCATTCTCGGAACTCCGTTTTTATTACGTACAAGAAAAGCAGAACTAGCAAATTCTGCTGTCGTCTCTGTGACAATATTTGCTTTTTTGTACTCTGTGACTATTTTATCAAATTCTTCTCTATCTTTCGGCGACATTTTATACGGTTTAGAAAAATACGGTACCGATCCAGGTTTTAATTTAATGTCCATCGTGATTTTATCCGTCATTTCTAATTCGAAAAGATTTCGCGCTATACAGCACCGAAATTCGTTAAGCAAATTTAATAGTACTTGTTTTTGTTCGCAAGTGACATGTATATTACATGAAGTATGTGTTGAGCACTGTCTCGTAAACTTTTACGATGCTGAAAGTTTCGACTTTTGATTACTTTTTTTGATATATTCTAAGAAAAATCAGTATTTTCTAACTAATTTGGTTATGCTGAACACGAATCTGTAATTGTTTTTGTATATCTGTAGTCATATTTTGTGCGGCTGATGTGGAAACCAAAAAAATACCGTGGGGCTAAAAGTTAAAAACGCAGTGGGGCTAAATGACCCGGACGATTACATTTGAAACATATAACCTGTTTTGGAGGCTCTGTACAATTTCTACTGAAATGACTACTTTTACCGCAATTGAAGCACTTGAACCCGTCTCTGTTGTTGAATTTTTGCTTTGAAAATCCTGTCGCTGCATTCGATGTTGAAGGTGCCGCCATCTGTCGTCTATCGCTGGACTCAGTACTACAACGATCTCTCAAAGATGCTGTTCCACCAGGAGGTCGACGATCACGAAGTCCAAACAGCTCTCTCCTTTCAGTTTCATCTTCCTCGTACTCTTCTATCGAGCGATACATATGGGCCAGATCATAAAAAGACTTGGCTCGAATATAGTCGCTGAGGTTGCGTGAACGAAAGCCCTTGCATATCTGCTTTCTAACCTCACCTTCATTTAATTCCAAGCTTTGACAAAGTTTATACTTTCTATGAAAATATGCCGTTGCTTTTTCATTTGGACCTTGTATGCACAGCGTGAGTTCTAGAAGATTTACTTTTGTTCTTTCGTAGACAAATGTTCCACGAAACGCTGCTTGCAGACTTAGCCAATCAACGACCGTTGAAGTTCGTGCTTCGTACCACTCTTTTGCTGAACCTATGAGATGGATCCGCGCCGTTTCAATCGCCATTCCATGAGTCCAATTGTGTAGTTAAATGTAGGAATCAAATTTCTCGATTCATAATTTTGATTTTTCAGGGCCTTCCGTACCGTCGAAATTTTTCACACTGCGATGTAAGTCAGGCATGACATGGAATCTCTGAGGTCGTTGCTATTGTTGCTGCAAATTCTGCTGAAGCGTCATAACGGTCGCTTGGTTTTGCTGTACAATAGCCAACATGGTTGCAATAAGTTGCTGCATGTCCATGGCGGGAGGAGGAACATTTGGCGGTTGTTCCTGGTTAGGATTTTGTCCAATTCGATTAGCTGCAGCATTAGCAGCTTGCTGAGCTCGCATCTCTCTTTGTACAAAATTCTTGAATTCGTTTGCATCGGCCATTCTTTTCTTTTTGAAAATGCACTTAAATTCACACACACACAGCACTGGGAATATCCCACTTCTGAACTGTTAGTAAATTTTTAATTGAATGAATATCACAAGTTTTAAAATATTATAAATGTTTATTTCAACACTATACATGACAAAGAAATCGGCATAACTGCCCACACATGGTACGGACTCAAGTCCAAAAAGTAAAAAAAGTGAAAACGTGCTTACGCACCGGATGCCATTTTCTACCTGATAACTACAGATTCTTTATCTCATTCCCCACACAACGCCCTCTACTCTGCGTTCACGCTGCGCAAGAGCGCCAAAATTCAAACGAACAATTACAAAGAAAATAAAATCTCTAACAAGTAAGTGAAAAAAGATTTTTTGGGTTCCTAATAACGAATCTGGCGCCAAATTTCCAAAAATAAATTGCTGGTCAAATATGGCGGACGGTTTTAAAAAAAAAAATGCTGGAGTTTCTTGAAACTTAATATTTAAAGATTTGTAGGATTGCAGATTGCAAATATTTTATTTTATGATTTTCAAAATGGCCGAAACAGTATGGCGGCCGTTTTTTTAAAAAATGATGGATTTGTTTTAAACTTGGTCTTTAGGGGATTTTAGGGTTGCTGATTATTTTAAATTTGAAAAATTGCAAAATTTAAAAAAAAATGCATCCTTCTGACTTTTCTTTCTGTTTACTACAGAAATTTTGTGCATCGACTTACAATTGTCGTTCATAAACAAGACGTGCAAATGTGGGCAAATTTTATTATTAAGTATAAATTCTAGATACTTTTGTCTGAATAAATCAGCAAAAAAGGTCACAGCAGATGACAGCGTTTTGAAGTATTTCTAAAATTAATCTAAATCTTAAATAACACTGCCACGTAATTAAGCTGCACTTTCTAACATGGTCGTTTCCATTTCAATTTAGACAGGCTATGTGTGGTAAAATCAGGGTATCATTTCTCATTAAAATATGTTATTTTTCAGACAGATTTCAATTTTTAAGTTGAAAAGTGAGATTATAAGAAAATAACATTAAATTTTTTTAAAATTATTATATCTTTTTTGCTGTTGTATATATATTAAAATAATCCTTTCTGCGTCAGTTTAAGGCTTTCATGTTCTTTTAAATTCCATAAGTGGATTTAAAATATTTTCAAATTTAACAAAATGGTGGAGTTTTTTCAAAAAAAAAACAAAAAAAATCGAATTTTTGTCAAAAACCCCACTGTTTTTTTCTCAAGTGATCGAGGGTAATATTGCTGCTACTTCGTCCCTATTGTCTTCTGCACCGGATGTCAACTCAATCTCTCGTACCTGTGTAGCAGAAGTCAAGGATAGACTTTCTCGCAAGGACAACTTAATTTTTTTTTGGTTTTCCTGAACCCAATCCACCTGGTGAAACATTACTGTTGAATATTGTTGGTTATGACCAGAATTCTGACCTGTCTAAAATTAAAGAATTTGTTCTTAGTCTTGACTCCTCTTTTCCTGTTGAAAAGTTTAAATTTGCCAGACTTGGCTCGTTTGTTCAGGGACGTCAAGACCCGAAGCCTCTGAAGGTGCAATGTACCAGCGAAGCAATGTCAAAGTCTGTCCTGACGGGATTCCTAAAGATGAAAAAAGAGGAAAAACTACCGATTCATTTGAAAAGTCTTTGGATGGTTCTCGACAGAACGAAGTTACAACTTCAGATGATATCGGAATTAAAATTGGAAATGCAGAAACGGCGTTCAGAGGGGGAGCAGAATTTACGCCTAGTCTTCCTGGAAGGGGATCCTGTAATATTGGTGAATCGTCCGAGTGTGCAGAAACCTGTGACTCAACCAGAGGTCTGACTGGCGCGTTGCCCCTCCAAATCTCTCCTCGCTCTTCTACAAGCAAAGGTATCTCACCGTCTACTTCTGATTTTAAGTGCCTCTCCGTTTATTATCAAAACGTTAGAGGACTTAGAACGAAACTTCTGAGACTGCGATATATGGCACTTTTTATTTTATTCAACGTACTCATCTTTTCTGAGAATTGGCTTAATTGCGATTTTCAATCTTCTGAATTAGGTCTAACAAACTTTAATATTTTTAGATGTGATAGAAATTCTCTATCTAGCCTTTACCTACGTGGGGGTGGTGTATTAATCGCAATTAATTTAAGTTTTCATTCTTCTGTGATTCCCACATGTGAACCTACTGTGGAGAATATTTTTTTGTAAAGTGTTTTTTTAATAGTAAATTATTTATTTTCGGTTCCTTTTACCTGCCTCACAGCAGAGTTGCCAGGGAGCGAGACCAAACGCATTTGCGCATGTCTGCGAAAAGTTCAGCCATTGGTCGAATTGAGCGGCCTCGTTTAAAATTGTTTTATTAAATCCTTTTCAAAATATCCCGCTTAGCTTGGCCAATGGAAGACCTTTCCGCAGACATGCGCAGACCCGTTTGGTCTTGCTCCCTGGCATCTCTGCCTCACAGTGGTCCCAAATGTCCAAAAAGCTGGCCATAAATCAGATTTCCATAGGATTTAGTTGAAACTGCTTACTCGGGGGTTTTTGGGGTCGCTGATTCCAAATTCAACCTCAGATTTTACAAATTCAAAATGGCGGATCCAATATGGCGAACAAAAACTTTTCAAAATCATGTCATTTCAATAAAAATATCTTCTCAAAGGTTTTTGGTGTCTCTGATTATAAATCCGATTTCAGATTTTTAAAATTTAAAATGGCGGATTGAATATGTAAAAAGTAATTTTATCTTTAAAAAAATCTCTAATCAGGCGTTTTTGGGGTCACTGATTACAAATTCAAAGTCAGATTTTTAAAATTGAAAATGACGGATCCAATATGGCGGATTGAATATGTAAAAAGTAATTTTATCTTAACAAAAATTTCTAGCCAAGGATTTTTGGGGGTCACTGATTACAAATGTAAAGTCAGATTTTTAAAATTCAAAATGGCGGATTCAATATGGCGGATTGAACATGTAAAAAAGAATTTTATCTCAACAAACGTCTCTAGTCACGGGTTTTTGGGGTCACTGATTATGAATCTGCTGTCAGATTTTTAAAATTCAAAATGGCGGATCGAATATGGCTAATAAAAAAATAAGAATTTTATTTCATTTTCACAAAAATCTTTACATAGGGGTTTTTATGATCACTGATTACTCTGTTGTTTTATGAGTCATTAACTTTAAAAACCAAATGAAGGTTAAATAATAAGACAAGAAAATTTTTTTATAATAAATGATAAAAATTACACTGAAAGAAAAACAGTCTAAAAGTTACTTGAGTTTTAAGTATTATTTACTTTTTTACTTAAGCAATGGAAACAAATAAAAAATTTCTGCGAAACCAGGTAATTTTTATTTTGTTTTCTAAGGAGAAAAAAATGTCACTTTTCGAATCAAATTTGACGTTTTGTATTTAAAACAAATATTTGAAGTAATTAAAGAAAAATAATAAAGTATTAGATAAATTACTTTTCTACTTGTATTTATACTTCCATTATTGAATCTTCCGAAATATAATTAAAATTTAACTTTGAAGAGTTTGACACAAAACGTCAAATTTGCTTTAAAAGTGTCATTTTTTTTTATTTTTTTTATAGAAAACAAAGTGAACCTGGATTCACAGCAATTTTTAATTTATTTGCATTGCTTGAGTAAAAAAGTAAATATTACTTAATACTCAAGTAAACTTTAAATTGTTTTTTTTTCCAGTGTAGTTTATTCAAATGTAAGTGAACTAGTCAAATATAGAAAAAAACGAATATCAAAAACTGTTACTGATTTCATCCTATTGAGGTACTAATTTCAACATTTTGAATTTAAAATGTGCAGAGATATACAAAAATAATCATAAAAATCAAAGTAGTAAATAGTAGCAGCTGAATTTTTGATATTACTTACAAAAGTCAACAGGGAACATTTACTCGTTGAATTTAAAACGTTACCGCGCGTTACTTTTTTTGTAGCTCTATAAATTTACAAATATGTACCTTTTGAGAACAGCATTCTATTATACTCATAAAAAACCAATATTTTTAAATTTTAATTTTAATTAACATCATTAATTTACCTTTGGGGACACCCCACTTAAATGACCGATGCAAATTTTTAAATCGATCCATTTCTTGTAACTTTTACAACGGGTTCAAAATTGCTTTGCAAAACTCGTAAACGTAGCTATTTCGCAAGCATCAACTTTGCGCTAATGTTAAAAATAATGGACTTGATCTTGAGCAGTTCCCTGTATGCAGAAATACGCATCAAAGCCTCCTTTATAAAACTACGTAGAAATAAAAGCTGAAATTGAAAGTCGATTTTTTTATTTTTGGCCAGCTTTTTGTGCAATTGGAACCACTGTGTGCCTCCAAATAGTGACTTAGATTTATATATTAATTCCTGTCGTGTGATTGATGAAGTCGCAAATGCTTATCCTAGTGCAGATATATGTATATGCGGGGATTTTAACATTCTTTTTATTAATTGGAATTATTTAGACGAAAATGCTCCAAGTTGTAGTTGCGTTCAGGGAGTTTCGCGATCACAGTCAATGATTTCGAATGTTATCGCCGCTTTGTTAGATTTTTTGAATTTAAAACAAATTAATACAGTTCCCAACGTACATGGTAATTATCTGAATCTTGTGCTAGTCAATAACTGTAACTTTAATGTTAAAAAGACAAGTGATGAAATTTTACCTACTGACTTTTACCACCCCCCATTATGGATTGTTTTTTTTTGTTAAGTCTAATGTTGAAACGCAATGTAATTTTGAAAATATTACTAAATATGATTTTAAAAATGCAAATTTTGCGGCTTTTAATGATTTTATGTGCTCCATTGACTGGTACTCGCTTCTTAATTCTGACAGTGTTGACATCGATTTGAATAATTTTTATACCTGTGTGTTTTGTGCATTTGACATATTTGTTCCTATTAAAAGCTTAAGAGACTCGAAATTTCCAGCTTGGGTAAACAACAAACTGAAATTTCTAATTTTCGAAAAAAAGAGACTACATTCAATTTATAAGCGCACAAATTTTTATCATGACCATGTTCTTTTTTCTTCAGTTCGTAAAAATGTAAAGTGGTCTCTAAAAAATGTTACAATAATTATCATGCGAATATTGATAAAACAATCTTATCTAACCCAAAATTGTTCTGGAAATTCGTTAATTCGTCTCGGAAGGACACTGGAATTCCTAGCGAATTGAAACTAAATGATATTTTTGTATCTGGAGGCAGGGATTGCGCAAATCTTTTTTTCTTATACTTTGGTTCGGTTTTTGGCGACCTCAATGTTGCGGCTTCTTTTACTAATAATACAAATCCCGATCAGCCTTATCTTCATACGTTTCCGATTGACAAGGGTGCAATTCTCCAGGAGCTCAGGGCTCTTAACACGTCTAAGGGTGCAGGCCCTGATAATGTTCCACCTGTCCTTCTTAAGTCATGTTGCTTCTCTTTTGTTTTGCCTCTTTACATTATTTATAATAAATCTTTTTCTACCGGTATATTTCCGTCGGAATGGGAAAAAGGAATTGTCATTTCAATTTATAAGAGTCGTGATAGGACTGATGTTTCGAACTACAGGCCGATTACTATTCTAAGCACGGTATCTAAAGTATTTGAAAGTATTGTTTGCGATGTTTTAACTAGCTTAGTATTAAATTTAATAATTCAAAAGCAACATAGCTTTATTAGGGGAAGGTCTGTAGTGACTAACCTTGCAGTTTTTACTGATTTTGTTTCTGCTTCTTTGAAGGAGGGAGTTCAGGTGGATGTTAACTACACTGACTTCTCCAAGGCTTTTGACAAGGTTGATCACTCTATTTTGGTGGCAATGCTCAGTGATTTGGGTTTCTCAGTGGACCTTTGTAATTGGATTTCCAGTTACCTTCATAACAGAATCTTATCAACTTACGTTAATTTTGAATTTTCTGATGTTTTTCGTGCAACTTCCGGGGTTCCTCAGGGATCGCACCTTGGTCCTCTACTGTTCTTACTAAAAATTTATAAAAAAATCAAGGGTCTACAAGATTTACTTGATTTACAATCTGAACTTAATAATTTACTGATTTGGACATCTGAAAACAAAATGTTCTTAAATGTAATTAAATGCTCAGTGATTTCTTTTACTAAATCTAGAAACACTTTTAGCTATTGTTATCATCTTGATGGAACAGAACTCACTAGAGTCAACAGGGTGCGTGAACTTAGTGTGATTTTCTGCGGCGATTTTGATTTTGGCGAGCATATTTATTCTGTCATTAATAAGGCTTCCCGATCACTGGGTTTTGTCATTAGAAATTCGCGTCATTTCACAAATATCTCTACACTGAGAATTCTTTATTTTGCTCTAGTGCGTTCACACTTAGAGTACGCATCGGTGATTTGGGCTCCTTATTATGAAGTCTATATCACCGATTTAGAAAGAGTCCAAAATAGGTTCCTCCGATTGGCCGCGACTCAGTTGGGGATTCCTTTTGACAAATTTTCTCACGACTACTCTAAACTTAAAAATCAATTTCGAATTACTTCACTGGCTTCGCGATTTTTTAATGCCGACGTGATCTTTTTATTTAAAATTATTGGCGGTTTGGTGAGTTGCCCCCTTGTCCTCTCTAGAATCGATTTCAATGCACCTACAAAGCGTTTGAGAAGTAACGAATTGTTTAAATTACCTTGTCTTAAAAAAAATTATTGTATCAACTCAACGTTTAACAGATTGCTTAAAGAAGCTAACTCTGTTCGCTAGAAAGTAGACTTTTTCGGAGTAACACTTTCTAAGTTTATCTCTGATCTGCGCATACTTGATGAATAAATTTAACTCAGCCTGTAAAATGTAAATTTATAATACTGTATGAGTACTTATGTACTAATGGGTATTTTTGTTAATTTATATGGCCCGTTTATATGTAAATAAATAAATAAATTACTAGATAAAACAAAAGTCCAAATGGAAAAAATGTTCCTCTTAAAAAGTAGAGTAAAAAAGTCTGATGCCTTTTCTCTCTAACTTACGAATCTTTCGAATTGTTAATTATAACACGAATTAAATCTATAAATTTTTCGTTTTCGCAAGTATAATCTATACTTACAAAAATGCAAAAAAATTTCTCTTCATTTTTTTTACTACTTTCTGGTTTTATGGTTATATAATTAATCGGAAAAAATTTTGCATTTTTACAAGTATAATTTTTACTTGTAACATGCAAAATTTTTAATAACTTGAAAGATTCGCAAGTAAGAGACAAAAATCATCAGAATTTTTTACTATATTGTTTAAGAGGAACATTTTTTCTATTTGGACTTTTGTGGTATCTAGTAATGGGTTTGAAAAAACTTTGAATTTTCTTTTCTTAAAAAGAAAAACATTTTTCATTCGTTCCCAGGAAGCGGGACTCCAATAAATTCTTATAGAAAAAAATCATTATACTTCCAGAAAGTAGTAAAAAAATCGAGAGAAAAAAAAACGGTGGGGTTTTTAGAAAATTTGGTTTTTATTTTTTTCAAAAAAACGCCAGCATTTTGTTGAATTTGAAAATACACTCGAATTTCTCCATAACGACTTTCCGTATAACGAACTTTCTCTTTAACGAGCTTTGATTCTCTCCACAGAACGAGAAATGTTACCTCTCTTGCATCCCCACTTGTTACAAGACAGATGCGCAGACTAACATGCGCACTATCGATAGACATAAAAGATCGTAAAGTAGTGCTACCCCTCTTTCTAGGCGGGGCATCGCAATAGAGGAATTCTAAACTCCCGAGCTTTTCGTTATGGAGAGATTCGAGTGTATTTTAAATTCACTTATGGAATTTAAAAGAATATGAAAGTCCTAATTAGACACAGAAAAAATCATTTTAATATATACAATAGCAAAAAAGATATAATAATTTAAAAAAATTTTAACGTTATTATTATTTTTTTTTACTTTTATTAAATATTTTATTGGAAACAATATTTTGATTACTTCACATGTACCTCAATAATAGCAACCCTCAAAACTCTTAAATACCAAATTTATAACAAATCGAGCATTTTTTAAAAAAGCATCCGTCATATTGTGTAGGACATTTTGAAAATCGTAAGTTTGAAAAAAATTTGAAATACCAAGTTTCATGAAAACCCAGCATTTAAAAAAAAACTGATCACCATATTTAATCCGCCATTTTTAATTTAGAAAATCTGACGCCAGATTCGTTATTAGTGACCCAAAAAATCGTTATGTAACTGCTATTAAGAATTTTTAATGCTTTTTTGGGTTTTGGGCAGCTTTTTCGCTATCCCGACAACTGTTTACTGTGAGAAATTTGTATTGAATTTTCCTGTTGATGTGTCGGTTGACATAAAATTACACAGGACGGTCCTAATAAAGCAGTGCCGGTTTTAAAGGGGGGGGGGGGGCGAGCCGGGGCAACCGCCACGGGGCGCCCTTCAGATTTCAAGTTGGTATACGTTGGTGAAGTTCCAAGTAGTGCAAAGTACAGAATAGAAAGAAGAAAATTCCAAAGACTGTGCTGCCGTACGAAGCAATAATTTAGTTAAGTCATATTTTGTCGAAAAATGAGTTTTTAATATCAATGGATTCGTAAGAAAAAATCGTGTCTGAAAGTATTATTAAAATATTTGTATTTGAATTATTTCTTGCAAAAAATAATTATAAAAAATCGTCGAAAACCCAGAGAATGAAGAAATACTGAATAAAAAGTATGTTAAATTGAGTTTAGTCCAGTCATCTGGTCAGAAAAAAGGGTGTTTGACGGAAAAGTCCCTTACTTCTTGGTTTTTTTGCTTAAACCCTTTATTTTTGCACCCAAAAAAAGACTTTAAATTTGCTACATAAATTTCGCTAGGGAACCCTAAAAATTTTTTTGAAAAAGGTGTAAAATTTCAAAAAATTGGGTATACAAGTTTTCTAGTGCGTTTGGTGAAAAAAATTGTTAAGAGTGAAAATAAAGTGTATAAAATTTCCATTAATTAAAAAAAATTAAACGTCCTAAGTTAATTAGGTAAAAAGTTATAGCCGTTCAAAAAAACCCAATTTTTTTCGATTTTTCACTAAAAAACGTACTTTTTAGTTTTTTACTAATTGTGCGGTTCCCAGTTATTTTAAGCAAAAGTGATCAACAGATGAGTTAAAGTAGACTAAATTACCTTTCATTTACGATGAAGGAGAACGTTATAGCTTAATTAGGTCTAAAGTTATGATCTTCTAAATATACCCTGTTTTTGACTATTTTTGCCATTTTGACAGTTTTTTAAACATAACTTATTTGTTTGGTATTTTCTATCACACTAACACCAAAAGTTAGACTTTACAGGTTGTTTGGAAGCCTTTAAGAGCGGATTTTTTTGCCTAGGCCGTAATGTAAATCTGATTTACTGATGTCGCAATCTGATTGGCTAACGCCGGTCTGCAGACCTCTACATCATGGTACAGCTGTCAGAGCATCACAGAGTTCCCTATTTAAATGTTTCACACATATTTCTTTTTAAATATGGATTTCTTTGGTTGAAAGGTTTAACAAAAATCCAGTTGTGGTTTATGGGGATACGGGTGACATGCCCCTAGGTGGGGGGGGGGGAGAGGAAGATAAAATTTAAACCAAAAAATTAAAAAAAATTATTTTTGTAGAAAAATACAGCGACTAAAAATGATCTACGAGAGCATGACAAGCACTTTAAGGTTTTATGCCCCTGGGGGTAAAATGCCTCTAGAGATGAAATACCCCCGGGGGCAACTTGCTCCGAGGGGAAATAAAACTAAAAAATTAATTATTTTTAAAAACTATCCTGCCGAAAGATAATGTTTAAATACCCTCATAAAATTGGGTGACTTTTCCCTGGGGGGGGGGGGGGGGGGGGCAAAATTCATAAAATCTTTTTGGTTGAAAAAAAATGCGCCTAAAGATGACGCCCCCAGGAGGTTCTCACCATCCCTCCACCTGGGGTATAACCATTTCCAGGGGGGGGGGGGGGCGATTAAATTAAATAAGGGATCAGTTATAATGTTCATGAATCTTATGAGTAGACATTAGATGGAACAGAACATCTAATGTCTATCTTCATTCTATGAAGTCAATGAACATTATAAACTGATCCCTTATATAATTTCAACTCGCCCCCCCCCCCGTAGGGAATGGATTATGCAACAGGTGGAGGGATGGTGAGAACCTCTGAGGGGCGTCATCCTTTAGGCGCATTTTTTTTCAACCAAAAAGATTTTATGAATTTTTGCACTCCCCCCCCCTCCCCACCGAGGGAAAAGTCCCCCATTTTATGAGGGTATTTAAACATTATCCTTTAGGCAGGTTAGCTTTTTAAAAATAATTAATTTTTTAGTTTTATTTCCCTCGGAGCAAGTTGCCCCCGGGGGTATTTCATCTCCTAGAGGCATTTTACCCCCAGGGGCATAACAGGGTGCCCACCACATTTTTGTTTTGAAATTCCCTGACTTTCCCTGACTTTCCCTGACCAAAAAAATTATTTTCCCTGACTTTTTATAAGTGTTATTTTGCAATCAAGTACAAAAATTAAATTCAATAAACAAAATAAAATTGGGTATTAATATTTTGGATTTGTTCATCTACAATGTCTTTTGGAAATTTTCAATTTTTCGATACACTTTCGTTTTTTCTTCAATGGGTCTTTTTTACAATTGCTGTCATTTTCAGGTAAGGAGCTGGAGATTAAAAGGCATTGTTTGGCATTGAAAAAACCCACGTCTGATTGCATTTAAATGCCATTGAATTTCTGTTTTGTCTTGAATCCCATTTAATGCCCTCAGTAGATTATAACTTAACCTCCTTTAATCCCTTTCAATCCTCAAAAATATTCTAAAAAATTGGAATGTCATTTAATGCCATAATAGAGATAAAGTATCGAATGAAGTCAATGCCATTCAATACTATTCGTGGGAATGTAAAGTTTAATGCCTTTCAATACCTTTTCAAGGAGAATAGATTTCAAAAACAAATGCTACTTCATCCTTTCTACTGACCTACTAATTTCTGTGTCTTTTAGTTCCTTCTGCAGAAGATAATTTTAAAAGAGAAGAATGATATTTTATGTTTTCTTTGAGCAAAGTAATTTTAATGACGTTTAATACTATTTCGGGGAAGGAAATGTTGGAAAGACGAATGACAATTAATTTTTTAAGGATCAAAAAGTTGAAGTTCTTTTTAATATAGTGTCTAATTTTCCCAATTTCAATACCATTAAATTTTATAATTATAAATATAAATCTGCATAAATAAAAATATTTTTTTTAAAACTTAAATAAATTTTTATAATTTTTATAACCCTATTGAACACTGAAAAACATATTTCCGTGGAACTGTGATAATTATGGGTAGATCGACCATATTTTATTGCTGATTTGGGAACTGCCATGCAGTTTTGTGTTTTAGCTATACATCTGTTCGATTCAACACTTGATATTCGTGAAACTTCAAGTGATATTTAAAGGTTAGGTAAAATCGTTTAGCTAATTTTAATGCCAATTAATGCGTTTCTAGGTATTCAAATGTATTCACCCAAAAACAAAAACAAAACTAAAACCTCGACTAAAACGCAATGAAATGTTTTAATCCTTTTCAATGCCGTTATTCTTGTCGGGTTTATCTTCCACTGTCTTTTCTTTTTCTTTTTCTTCTTCTTCTTTTTTCTTCAAAACTTCCTCATATCAAAAATTTCAGCTCCTTGCATAGCTTAAGTATTATATCCTTGTTAAGTTTTATTTTTTAACTTTCCCACAGAGATAATAAGATCTATAAAGCAGTTCATGTTCGGTGGAGGAAATATGGTTGATCGTTGAATTCCTACTAATACATTGTAGACAAAGAAGCAAAATAAGTTTTTTAAAAAAATTACATTAAAATTCCATTACATGGAGGTGAAACGCATCGTGTTTTGCAATTTTTAGTATCATGTGTTAACAAAAACACCGTAACTTTTCATTAAAAAAAATTAAATATACCTTGTCCTTTTCAAATTCCCTGACTTTCCCTGACTTTTTTTTCAATTCCCTGATTTTCCCTGACTTTCCCTGATTTCCCTGCCTGGTGGGCACCCTGCATAAAATCTTAAAGTGCTTGTCATGCTCTCGTAGATCATTTTTAGTCGCTGTATTTTTCTACAAAAATAATTTTTTTTAATTTTTTGGTTTAAATTTTATCTTCCTCTCCCCCCCCCCACCTAGGGGCATGTCACCCGTATCCCCATAAACCACAACTGGATTTTTGTTAAACCTTTCAACCAAAGAAATCCATATTTAAAAAGAAATATGTGTGAAACATTTAAATAGGGAACTCTGTGATGCTCTGACAGCTGTACCATGATGTAGAGGTCTGCAGACCGGCGTTAGCCAATCAGATTGCGACATCAGTAAATCAGATTTACATTACGGCCTAGGCAAAAAAATCCGCTCTTAAAGGCTTCCAAACAACCTGTAAAGTCTAACTTTTGGTGTTAGTGTGATAGAAAATACCAAACAAATAAGTTATGTTTAAAAAACTGTCAAAATGGCAAAAATAGTCAAAAACAGGGTATATTTAGAAGATCATAACTTTAGACCTAATTAAGCTATAACGTTCTCCTTCATCGTAAATGAAAGGTAATTTAGTCTACTTTAACTCATCTGTTGATCACTTTTGCTTAAAATAACTGGGAACCGCACAATTAGTAAAAAACTAAAAAGTACGTTTTTTAGTGAAAAATCGAAAAAAATTGGGTTTTTTTGAACGGCTATAACTTTTTACCTAATTAACTTAGGACGTTTAATTTTTTTTAATTAATGGAAATTTTATACACTTTATTTTCACTCTTAACAATTTTTTTCACCAAACGCACTAGAAAACTTGTATACCCAATTTTTTGAAATTTTACACCTTTTTCAAAAAAATTTTTAGGGTTCCCTAGCGAAATTTATGTAGCAAATTTAAAGTCTTTTTTTGGGTGCAAAAATAAAGGGTTTAAGCAAAAAAACCGAGAAGTAAGGAACTTTTCCGTCTAAAAGTACCAGATGACTGGACTAGTTAGGGAGTCCAAAAATCGTAGAAGGCGGTGAGCTGGCGTGTGAATTAAGAAACAAAAACTCAGTCAAATCAACTTGGGCACTTCTGTTCTCAAAAACGTACTCAAGTTTCAGCCTTGGTTTCGTAGCGAAAACCTTAAGTCGAGTTAACAGAGTTCTTCTTTCAAAAAGTGGCATGAGCTAGACCGTGTCTTTCGAAAGCACTCCTCAAGTTAACATCTTTTACCTTTCAATTTTGCCACCTCAATGCCAGCTGGAGTTAATTTATTTCTTATTTCTGAGTCGCGACTTGAGCTCGCCTATTTTTTCGGTACCCAGTTAAAAATTCCTTTAAAGGAAATTTTAAGGAAGCGTGTCATGAACCTTTAAGGAACTTTAAATGTTCCTTTAAGGATTCTCAAAAGTCCTTTAAGGATCTTTAAAGGTCCTGCAATAATTCCTTGGAGGATCCTGACACGATTCCCTGATGGAATTTGTAACAACGATCCTTCACAGGTTCCCGCGCACAGTACCCTTTAATAAAAATTTTTTGGATTATTATTTTCTTTTTTTTTGATCTGGCAATTGATTAAAATTATATGTTATATGTGACGTAGGATTCTAGAAAATTAAAAACTACTGTGCATCCGTAACTATGGTAGAAACCAAGGTCGACCAGTGCGCATCATGTATTCAGTTCTTTGATAAACTACACATGTTCCTACATAGGAACTTACTTATGTTTGTTTAACGAGTCCGTCGTAGGACCATAATACAGCTTAGGATCCTGTACAGGTACATGCGGGTACCTGTGAAGGATCGCTGTTCCAAATTCCGTCAAGGGATCGTGTCAGGATTCTCTAAGAAATTATTGCAGGACCTTTGAGGGTCCTTAAAGGAACATGAAAAGTTCCTTAAATGTTCATTACACGATCCTTTAAAGTTCCTGTAAATGAATTTTTAACTGGGGAAGCACTGCTTAAGTGTCAACTTATGTAAGTTTTGCTTCTAAAAAAAAACTACTTAAATCCATTTTTTAATATAATTTATTTAAATAATCAATTTTTGACTACAGAATTCGAAAGAACGCTATTAATTTACCTAGGAAGTTAGATTACAGAATTATTTATATTACATTAGGTTTTTAAAGACAAACAGTCTTTCGACATTTTCTCGATTTCTCATGTGTGCGTTGTTTTACAAAGTTTGCAATCTGCGATTTGTCAATATAAATTTTGAATAAAATTTCCTAATGATAGAACGCAGAACGAAAAATTTTTCTGGACAACGCATAAATAGGAGGGCAACTTAAAGTTTAAGTTTCAATCAAATTATGGACAGGGTTAGGTAAATAACGTATCTTAAGTAATCAGAATAATATACTCAACCCTGCCAACAATTCGACACTTGAAGCTTTATTCAAGCGCAAGCGTAAACAATGTCATAGAAAAGGACAGTCTCTATCATTGCAACACAGAAAAAAGCATTCATGTAATTTCACTTTTTAGCCTTAAAGTACTGTCATACCTATTTGAGAAAAACCATTGTTATCTTTCTCTGTCTTTTATGGGAATGGCAGAAAAAACTGTAGAAGTATAATAATAATGTATAAGGCATAATGTATAAGTTCTACATTACACTTCTACATTTTCAGTTTACATTTGCACGGGAAAATTTATATGCCACTGTCTCGAAAGAGTGAAAGACAATAGACATTATACAAAAAGTTGTGACTGTAGCATAAAAAAAATATGATACAAGAGTCGATTCCAAAAAATCAATTCTAATAAGGGGTCAAGAATCTATTATTCGTAATATACTGGTTTGCTTGGGTACTACTTCACAGTGCAAAAAATCTTCCTGTTTTTCCTGTACGACTCTCACTTTTTGAATAATTGTTTTGACAATTGTATCCACAAGAAAAAATTGAGTAACATTAATTAATAAACATATATAAGTTTAAACAATTAACTATTATTTTTCTGATTTTGTTTATTTAATAATATATGTTTCTCCCCAACAAGGCACAGCACAGTTGAAAAAACTTGTATCTGATCAGTGGCATGAACTTGTACAAGACCTTCCAAAAACATGTATGTGATCTGCATAACCTGCATAACCAGGTACAAGAACCTCTACAAGAACATGTAAAAGGTCTGGTACAAGTAAGTGTTCTTGTGCAAGATCTTATACATGAACGTGTACAAGAACATGTTCCAATTTCTTATGCAGAACTTTCTTATGTTCTTATCTTATGCAAGAACATACATGTTCTTGGAAGATCTTGTACAAGTTCATGCCACTGATCAGATACAAGAAATTGTACAAGAACTTGTCCAAGATCTTGTACGAGTTTTTTCAACTGGGAGGGGCACCTTAGAAATCTTGCCCCGGGGCGCAAAATCTATAAAACCGGCACTGATCTAAAGTCGCAGGACTAGCGGTCGAAATTTAACAGGTTTGTTGAAAATTTACAGGACCTTCGATCGAAATTATTATTATTAACAGGACCCTCGATGTAATTTTCCACATTAGACACACTGTAAAAAATCCAAAATTTATTACAGATATAAATGGTAAAATGATTAAAATTTTCTGTAATTTTACTACTTTAATTGCGGCGAAAGTGTAAAATTGCGGTTATGTTAGCGAGGAATTGCGAAAAAATTCTAAAATTACAATTTTTGTTCGCACAGTTACAGTATTAAGCGTCGTAAAAATACGTGGCGCTGTAATCAGACATTTTAAATTTGTTAAATAACTGTATTGAATGTAGGTAAAGATCCAGTTACCGTATTAAATGCAGTAATTTTAATAAAAATTTGTAAAAGCACAAAAAATTGTGAATATTTAATATAATGCACTTTCGCAGATTGGTATTTAAAATTGCAGTATTAAAAGTTGAACAATTACAAAAAGTTAAAAATATTAAAATTTCTCATTTGCAACAAAAAAGAAATTATATTTCTGATATTAATCATTAATCCTAAAGTATGTGGTATTGAAAATATTAATTTGTTCAAACATTAATAGTCCTAATTGTGGGAAATGAATTCTAATACAAAATTTGAATTAATTATGTGTCAAAGAGCTAATTAGTATGATTAGCCATGAATTGCGATTAGCAGACGTCAGACTTCTTTGTTAGCGTCAGTTATATGAACGCGAACTTTTGATAGTAAGCTGAAATTACATTTTAAGTTTTTATTCTTCATTTACAGGGCAATTAAAATGTATATTTAAATATGAATATATAATATAATATATGTATATATATTATACAATAAATATAGAAAACCTAAATATTGCAATTTTTTGTAAATTTACAATTTCGTTTGGATAAAATAATATTTTTGTCTGCAAAATCACTACAAAATGGAAGTCCACCAAAACTTGTAATTTTACAAGATCCAATCTAGTAATAACGCTACTTTCACAGTTGGTAATATTCTTCACCACTTTCAGAGTGGTAAAATCACAGGTTTTTTTTTTACAGTGCATGAACTTTACATTATTTTAATAAAATTCGTGAAGGTCCTGTTGTAATTTGATGTCGCATAAATGGTGAAAATTCAACATAAAATTCTCAGTGTATTTGCTTCCTAAGCCTAAACAGCTAGACGGACAAGAATATTTTATCCGGCTATTTCCTGCACCCTTATGCCAGAAGCCGGACGTATAGTCGCAGCCTAAATATTATTAAAAATATACCTTACTGTGGCGATTTTTTTCACTAGCAGGCTAAATAGCATCAATTTCCTACTCATTCTGCTAGCGGGCTAAGTAGCCACTTCAATAAATAAACCACTAGTTTTGTAAATAGTGGAAACTGTTTTAAAATTTTTTATTCGAGAGAAAAAACGATAGCTTCAGACAAAATTATAAATTTATTTATTCAGATTTACAAAATGTCGACGTTTCGAAGTCCATATGACTTCCTCTTCAGGACAATTCAAGCATTATTTTAATTATGTAAAAAGTCGAGTCTGTAATGCAATTATAATATACAAAACTAGGTAATATATAAGTCAATTGGGGAAGTTGTTAAAAAAAAAAGTAAAAATATGAATTATTTTGCGAATTCTTGATCAATTATAAAAGTTATGTAGGTCAATCGATTCATTTGTGACGATGTAAAGCGTCAACATTTATATTTTATTTTGTCTTTCCCTAGGGATCTTTAATTTAGTTAATTTTGGAATAATTTATGGAAAGGGGCCGTGCTTGAATTATGAGATACGAGCCTGAGTGCCGAGTATTGATTTTCTGGTCGATCCGTATCTCTCGTCTTTCTCTAGATCAGCGGATTATTGTCGTTCTTCGTCGAATTCGTAAATTGCGATTTGCGCAGGTCAAGTTCACGAATAGTAACGAAGGTCAGCGGAAGGATCCGAATTTTTCTTACAGGTTACGCCTTCCCATGGGTCCGACTGCGAGGGTGAGAGGTGTCCGCGACGGCTGAACGAGAGAGAACGAGTGAGGAAGAAGGACGTTTGGAGGGAGAGATTCGCACGAGGGAAATCAGTTGTACCGGTCGATTTCTGCCGTGTGTTCGTTCATTATTATTTTCACCGCCCCAGAGATTCCTGTTTTTCCGAAATTGTCCCTCGAAAGGTGTTAGATCCCCGGAAAAATTTGTTAAACTATTGTTTGAAAGTAAGAGTGTATAATAAAGTGAATTAAATAAAGAATTTTGTTTAGTGAGAATTAATAATTTAATCATTGACGAAAGTCCCAGAAGCCTGTCGGTTAGCGGTTCATTGTTGGTGGTTTGGAGTTGTTCGTCATCAAATTGGTGAGTTTCTCATTTTATAGTGGAATGAGAATTTGATTGTCCCAACGTCGGCATCGCGAGGTTTTCGTCTCAACAGAATCTCCCTTTGAGTTTTATATTTTGGTCAACACGGAGAGAGATTTAGGTTTTATTTCGGTAAAATAAGTGATAATATAAATTATAGAAACGATGCAATTCGGTTTGGTTAATCGAATAATCTCTATATTTTACATTTTGAGATAAGGAATATGATTTTTGTATTCTTTAAGTTGTATTTTTAGCATAAAAAATTTTTTTGTCAAAAAACGATTTTTTTTCGATGAAAAAAGGTGCTCAAAAAAATTTGGTTGGGTATTTTCAAAAATCCCTGTGTCCAAATTTAGATATTCATGAGCTTAATAAGTCATCCAAATTTTTTTGGAATCCGTTAAAGCGTTCTCGAGATATCTTGTACACAAAAAACGCTATATATACACACACACACATACATCTGGACATTTGCTTAGGAATGAAAATTTACGCTTTTTAGATGAAAATAAGTCGATTTACACTATTTTTGGAAAATCGAAAATCTTAACGATCACAAAGCTTCCTCCGCGAGGAAGCAAAATTAGATTAAGTCAATTAAAATCAATTAAATCAAATTGCGTTAACATTAATAAGCTTAGTTGAACAATATCACATTATCAAAAATACTTACATGAGCTTCATCGGCAACTTTGTCAACAAATTTTATTAAACAATAGAAAAAATTCAATGGAATTAATTCACCATCTTAGTCACCAAATTCATAATATTTCATTTCGTTCCACTCTGAAATTCCATTTATTTAAAACACATAAGTTGATATAAAAAAACTTTATTTATTTACTAAAATTTACAATTATTATCAATAATAATTTTGTAATTTAAAATAACAATTACCTCATAAATTATTTATCTTTATGTTTAAAACGTGTTTAAAATTTAATAACTTAAATTAAAACTGTAACCGACTGTATCCAACAGGTCTCAGAGTTAAACTGACGGAACGATTATTTAGAATAACAAAGTTACACTCATTCTCACAATACAATTTCAGAATTCATATACTTATAACTTTAGATTCAGAAAGAATTAAATAATTAAATGTAATTAATGATGGAATTATAAATAGGACAGTAATTTTGCAAATCCGTGATTTTATTAATTCGGTTCAGATGTTTTTTTTTTATAAATATCGTTTCAGCAAAAATTCTCTTAAAGTCATTTGTTTCTTTGTGTTAAATTTTTATATTCTCAAAATCAAAATCATGATTAGATCCATCAACATTAATATTTTCAAGTCTGTGTTTGCTGATAACATTGTGGTACTTTTTGTTTAAATTTATATTTTTAGGGTTCCGTACACCACAAGTGTACGCACGGAACCCTATTGGAAAGACTTTGTCGAAAATAAATTGTCTTGTCTAAACTGTCCAAAGGTGTATATTGGCCAAACGATGAGACTGTTAAAAACTCGTTGTAATGAACATATAAAAAATCGGGCAAGTTCGAGTTACACTCGCACTAAAACCGAGGGTTCCGTACACAAAACAAAATAATTTTTAATATATTTGATACTATTAAATATATAATATATAAATATATTATACATATTATATATATAATATAATATATAATATAATATATAATCAATTTTTTATAAAAAATGGACCGCCCCCTCCCCTCCTACTTAGAGAGTTCAAATTTTGTACAGGAATGTATTGTCAGGTGTAAATTACATAAAAATTATAGAGAATGTGATGGTGATTGCGCTGTCAATGAAAAATCCAGAGATTTTAGCAAATATCCATAAAAAAAATACTCTAAAATCATTTTATATCCTTAACAACGCTATGATCAACTTCTACAATCATGTTCTCTACAATTTTTCTGTAATCTACACGTGAAAATACATTTGTGTACCAAATTCAGGGTGTCTACTAATTTCGTCCCAGAAAATTCCCGGTCATTTCCCGGTTTTTGTTCCTTTTTTTCCCGGTTTTTTCTCTTGTTAACTCAAAACTTATTTTAAGTATAAATAGACCTACAAATGGCTACAAAAATTGAATATAACAGTTGATAATTAAAGAAAATAATTGAAATTCAAAGAAAATAATTGAGAATTGAAGAATTAAATATTAAACTTTACAAACAATAGTAATTAAGAATTAAAAGAAACAATTAATAATGAAAAGAAATAATTAATAATGGGAAGAAATAATTGAACAATGACAAAGATATTTGACAATTAGAAACAAAATTAAAGAAAAAGTAAATATTAATCTAGAATTGAACAATAATTGAAAAAATATAACAATGGTTATTAATTTCAAAGAATATAATTGAAAATTGGTCAACTACATAGAAAATTCAAAAAAATAATTTAAAATATAAGTTAATAATTCAAAATTGAAGAAATAAATTGAAAATTAAATAATCAAATTGAAATCAAAAAACACAGAATTATTGAATATTAAAAAAAAACAATTGAAAATTGAGAAATAAAATTGAAATTCGAATACAAAAATTGAGAATTAAAGAAAATTACTGAACAATTGGATTGAAAAAAGAAGAAAATAATTTATAATTAAAAAAAAAATAGAAAATGACAAGAATTATTTAATATTGAAGAAAACATTAAAAATTGAAGAATAGAATTGTTATTTAAAGAAATTAATTGAGAATTGAAAAAAATAATTGAACAATTGAACAATTAAATTGAAAATAGAAGAAAATTATTGAAAATTGAAGGAGGTTTTGAAACATGAAATAAATAACTGATAATTGAAAAAAAATAATTGAAAAAAGTCGAGATTACTGAATATTGAAACAAACAATTGAAAATTGAACAAAATAATTAAAAATTGAAGAAAATAATTGAAAATTGAAGAAAATAATTAAAAATTGAAGAAAGTACTTAAAAATTAAATACAATATTTGGAAACAGCAGAAAAATTTAGAAATGGACGGAAATAATTGCGAATTGATGAAAATAATTTAAATAAAAATTGAAAGAAAAACCTAATTTAAAAAAGCTGAGAATTGTTAAATATTGAGAAGAAATTGAGAAATTGAGAAACTGAAAGAAATATGAAAAATAATTGGAAATTGAAGAAAATAATTGAAATTAAAGAAAAAAATTAGAATTTGAAGAAAATAATTGAGAATTTAAAAACAACCCTTATGGAAAAGTGTGACATGAAAATAATGACACGGATGCGTGTCATTACTTTCGTGTCATTGCGTGTCATCATTTCGCGACCACACGAAAAAAATTACACGGGAGAAAATGATGATGATGATGATGGTGATGATGATTATGGTTAACGTTGGCACTACTTCCTCTTGGAACTTGGCCATGACCAGGTGAGTTAATAGTCTGAAACAAATTAAAGCAGGGCGCTAGCGCCCCTCGTGGCATCCGTGGATGCGTCCCTGTGGCCAATGGTGGCCTCCGAGACCCCACCCACGGCGATAATCGGAGTCGAGTAACATGTTACACGATGTTGATAGACCTGAGTCTATATACGCGCGAAAGGTTAAATGATTTGAATTGCGAGTTGTTGTTATATTTTGAGATTTGCTTTTTTTAAGAAACTAAAAACGTGCGAAACGATTTTTGGAGAAGGGTCGGTAAGGAATTGTACACTACTAAATGGAGGGGGGCATTTTAATGCCCTTGAGAAAGATCTTAGTAAGGTAGAACGATAAGAATCAAATCTGGGGCAAGCCCAGAGAACATGGTCCAAGTCTTCTTCGGTTCCCGTGCCACACGGGCAGTCCCCGGAGGCGATATAATTTTTCCTAGCTAAACTGGCGTTTAAAGAGTAGTGGTTGCTTCTCATCCGACAAAGTGAGACTATCCAGTCCCTCCTAGCCACAAAAGAAGCAAACCATGGTTTTTTTCTAATTTTATAAAAAAGTTTATTATACAAAATGCCTTTATATCTGCTTGTTTCTGTAAAGTGTGAGTGACAGCTATCTTCTAGTTCTTTACGGGTTAGGCTGTAAAAATCTGAAAATGGGAGTTGAATGTTAGTTAGCGATTGATTTGTGGTAGCGTCTTTAGCCGCTCTATCAGCATCTTCGTTACCTTCGATTCCTAAGTGGCCAGGAATCCAGGCAAGAATCACTGGGCGGTTTAAGTTTCTAAGGACTTTAAGACGATTTCTAATTGTGTAAATTATGTAAGATTTGATTTTGTACGGGTTGTTAGTAGCTAAATTTTTAAGTACACTAAGGGAGTCTGAAAAAATCACTGTATCGGTGAGGTTAGATTCAATGATGTGGTCAAGAGTGAAAAGAATAGCAAATGCTTCGAGTGAGAAAATGGAGGCGTATTCATAAATTTTATATTTGGAGATGAGGTTTAATGAGGGACACACGAATGCGCAGCCCGACACGTTATCTGTGATTGATTTTGAACCATCTGTAAAAAAGAAAGTGTGATAAGGGAATCTTTTATAAGTTAAGTCTTTAAACAAGACTCGTGGGTTGGCGGATGATTGAAGAGTTTTACCTAGATCAAATATAATTTGGGGAGTGAATATATGGTCTTCATATAAGTATTCGAAGTAGGGGTCTATATTCCTGCTTCGAATAAGTTCGCTGTAATTTTTCGTTTTTTCAAACGCAATGAGGAGAGGATAATTGTTTTTTGTTTTAGAATTAAGGAGAAGGCGAGAGAGTTCCGAAAGTTTAACCGGTAAGGGATGATTAGAAACAGAGTAAAGCCTCAAAAGGTATTTTTTTGCTAGGAAATAAAATCTGTTCTTTAAGGGAGGTTCACAACACTCAGCTAGCATTACGTTAATAGGAGTACTCTTTCTATAGCCTACGGCTAGTCTCAGAGCTTGATTACGGATTTTTTCTAATCTGGCAAAATTTTTATGTGATTTAAAATTAAAAATATGTGACTCGTAATCTATACTACTTCTTAAAAGTGAGTCATAGATACGAAGAAGGATGCAGGGATCTGCACCCCACCATGTACCTCTAAGGACTCTGAGAATATTTAAAATTTTACTGCCTTTATCACATAGGTAATTAAAATGAAGTTCGGATGAGGTAGAATCTTGAAAGTAAATGCCAAGAGATTTGGCTGAGGTGGATGGTTCTATCGTTATTTCGTTTAAACTTAAAAAAAGAGTGGGATCATTTAAGTTAATCTTATTTTTGGTAAAAATGACTAACTTAGTTTTTTCCGGACAAACTTCCAAACCTCTCTCAGAAAGGAAGTTAGAGATAGATTCGAGACAGATTTGTAGAGAGTTGATTATTTGGATTAAATTAGGGGAACGGCAGGTGACTGTTAAGTCGTCCGCGAATTCGTTAATTTTGCAATCTGGAGGGATAAGTGAATGGAGTTTTCGGGTATAGATTGAGAAGTTTATTGGACTGAGAATACTTCCCTGTGGAAGACCTGTTGTACTGGTTCTTGGACCAAGAATTTCTTCATTAATTTTGAAGAACATGTTTTTACATGCGGTAGAATTGTAAATGAATCGTGCTATTGTTTCTGGAACGCCAATTTCGCGGAGATCCTCCACAAGGATGTTCGGAATAACACTGGGAAACGCTCCCTTGATGTCAAGGAAGAGAGTACCTGTGTACTCCTTTTCTGCCAAACCTGTCCATATCTCCGTTGAGAGGAGAGCCAGGACGTCAGCACAAGATTTAGATTTTCTAAATCCGTATTGATTAGGGCTTAGTATATTGTATCGTTCAACATACCAGCTCAATCTATTGTATATTAATTTTTCTGCGAGTTTAAATAAGCAGGAAGCAAGTGAAATAGGTCTAAATTTGCCAGGAGAGGATTTTGGAAGAAAGAAAACAAGAAAGTTGTTCCAAGAAGGAGGGAAGGAACTGCTTGCAATCAGCTTGTTATAAATGGAAAGTAAGACAGATATAGCTTCATCTGGAAAGTTTTGAATAATTTTGTAATCAATTTTATCAAGACCTGGAGAGGATTTAATTTTACATGAATATATTGCTATATTTAATTCTTCTATGGAGAACGGAGCTTCTAGGAAAGGGTTTGGATTAAAATTGTTTGGAAAATTTTCATGAAAAACTGTAGGGGGGTAGAGTTCATCTACAAGAGAATGAAGTTTTCCTATGGTTTCTGAATCCGCGGAGCAAGAAGCCGTTAATGGTTGTGTGTATCTGTTTTTGAAACATTTAATTACTGACCAAATTTTTGTGATTGGAGTGGTTCTGTCGAGAGAGTTACAGAAATTTTGAAAAGATTGGCGTTTCGCCTCGTTAATTGTTTTTTTAGCTATTGCTTCTGCATGTTTAAGAGATAAAAAATGTGTGTAATTTGAGTTTCTTTTGTAGGTTGAGAGAGCTAGTTTTCTATTTTTAACGGCTTCCTCGCATGCGTCGTTCCACCAAGGAGCTGGCACAAGAGGTTTTTTGGCTGGTGTAGTATTTCGTCGAGGTGCACGATTGGGATTAAATTGGGGTCGTGAAAAGTTTATCGAAGAATCCACCAATTCTACAAACTGTTCGTAAGCAGTTAATGGATTCGAGGATTGTAAGGAGTCTCGATTAGATTCTATTAGAGAAGAAAGTTTGACAGAGAATAAGAGGCCAGGAAATATTTTTTAAGTTATACTTATGAGATGAGAAGGTAGAAATAGGAACAGTGATACCAAAGGATGAGAAAATTGGAAAATGGTCACTACCTATCGTGTCATTATGGACATTCCAGGTAGAAACTGGAAAAAGGTTAGAGGTAACAAATGAAAGGTCCAGCACTGAGCCGGGATTAGGTGGTACACCCACATGTGTAAGTGATCCACTATTAAGCAGAATAAAATCTGAATTGACTAAGCTGTCACATAAGTTGATTCCATTGGGACAAGTGTGAAAGCTACCCCACATGGTACTGTGGCAGTTAAAGTCCCCCCCTAGAAAAATGGACTCAAAATTTGAGTTTTTTTATAGAGTCGAACAGCGCCTTCCAATGGTTGATAGGAGTTTGTATACCAGGTATTCTGTAAACTGAAACTATTAAGAGTTTACCAAGTGAAGATTCAATTGAAACTGCAAGTGTTTCAAGTTCATTTTCACAAGTAAATATATTTTGAATTTTTGAAAAAATTATGGTTTTACGGATGGCAATTGCAAGACCACCACCCTTATTAATTGTCCTGTCAAATCTAATTATGTTAAAGTCTTTAAGAATATGAAAGTTGTCTCTTTTATTAGGTTTTAATAATGTTTCGCAAAGAAGAAGAATATCAAATTTATTTGAAATATTTTGAATTTCGGGTGTCTTTTTAAAGACACCACGACAATTCCATTGCAAAATTCTGAGTTTATGGAGTTGAGCCATTTTTGTGATTCGTGGAACTGAGTATAGTGTTGAGGTTATCTTTGATTGTTGTAAGGAGGCTCTGGTTTGTTTCTGCGGTTTCTGGGGAGGTATTGGAAGCTGCTTGTAGGACTAGGTCCTGAAGCAATTGTATGAATGTAGATATTAAGTCAGCGTTGATTGTTTGTGGTGTTGAATTAGTTGATGGTGTTAGTGTTGATACATCAGCTGGGGGTGACATTGAAATTTTAGTTTGGGAAGGATTTAGAGCAAAACCATTTGGAAGGTTGCTGCTCGATCTACCGTTATTCCATTGAGTAGCAAAAAAAGAATTTGGTGCTGCGCGCTTACGTGGTTGCGATTGCGTTTGCTTTTGAGAGGTAGACAAAGAATAGTTAAAAGAAGGTTTTTGAAATCTTTTGTTACCGGAAGTAGCAGTGGTAATGTCTGAGAAAAGACGATCAGTTTGATTTTGGAAGTTAGGCGAGGAGGGAGCAGGCGAGTCTCCTAGCTCTGGGAAGCTGGAGAAGTTGAAAGTGTTTGTGTTGGTACGTTGGTGTTTAGGAGGTTTTAGAGCGTTTTTAGCCTCGCTAAAAGAAATTTTATGAATAGTTGCAAAGGAGCGAATTTCTTTTTGAAATACGAATTCCGGGCAGTCTTTAGATGTCGTGATGTGCGCGCCTTTACAGTTTGCGCATTTTGGAGTGTTTAGAGTAAGAGTGCAAGGATTTTCTTTATCGTGCGTAACGTTCTCACCGCATGACTTGCAACGAGGTTTAGATCGACAGTGTTTTGCGATGTGACCGAATCGGAAGCATTTTAAGCACATTCGAGGATCTGGAATGTATGGTCTGATAGGACTTGAACCTTTATAGATGGCTACTCTCTGAGGGAGATTAGTACCTTGAAAGGTAAGGAGGACTGTGGTAGTGGGTACAAATTTAGATTCTTTTGTTTTTTCATCAATAACTTTCCTAGTCATGCGCCTTACATGGTTGATTTTAATGCCCTTAATATAGGGACCAACGATCTCTGCATTTTCAAGGATTTCTTCTTCCGAGATGTCAGTGGGAACGTTGCTCATAACGCCCTGACAAGAAACAAAACTAGCTGGTATCAAGGCAATAAGGCCTTTAGCTTTCAGAGACGGATCTTTTAGTAACTGGTTGGCAGCTTTTACCGAGTTCATGACCACTCTTACCTTACCGCGGCCAGAGTGGTTAATTTCAACGATTTTACCTGGATAAGAACTATGTAGGATACGTCCGACTGACATCTGGTTAAGGTCCTTGTGATAATCTTCCGATTTAGGGTCGCGTTGAATAAAAACCGGGCAGTTGGATTTAAGCCCATCATCGTATTTTGTATTTTGATCGTTTTTGTTGTTGTTTTGAGTTAGTGTGGTTTGTTTTTGTGAAGCATGGGAGTCTTTGTTGTTATGAGTTTGGTTGTTTTGTGTAGTGACAGGTGAGGTTATGTTTTGTGATTCGACTTTTTTGTTTTTTTCGTGGCATCGCCTTTTTGCTTCTTTCTGGTCTAAATCATCCGGATCTAGTTTATTTTGACTCAAAAACAGCAGGCCGCTCGCAGCGTCCTCTTCAAACTCCATCATAGAGTTTGGAGAAAATGGAGGAGAAAAGCCCGTCCCCGCATCAGATTCCATGTCAGATTTGCCAGAGGCGAAGCCTCCGTCAGATAAAAGTTTTTGCCAAGACAAGGCGTTAGCAAAAATTCAAATTAAAAAATAAACTAAAGGAAAGAAAAGAAACGAATACTCAGGTCTGACCAAAATGGCCACGCGGGCCAGCGAAGATGCCACTCGACTTTTACGATTTTTCTTTACTTGAAAAGGGTATCAAAACTGCGACAATCCTCAGCAGGCACCAGGGATGCTGCGTCAGTTCCCGGTCATCAAACTTCTCACTAGAGAGAGAAAACTGCACAAATAAAGCGCTCAAATAAATAGTATATTGCACACGATGCGCTCGGTATCACCGCTCACGAGGAACTCCACGGGAGAAAATGACACGGCAAAGCATACATAAAAATGCCAGGATGCGCAGACGTATTCTGCTTATTCTACAGCACCTACGGCTGCGCAGTAAATTTTTTCCTCCCCTAAATGGTGAACAATGTATGTTTATACGAAATTATTATAAAACTAATAATAATAATAAGTTTTTTAATTGTACATT
This sequence comes from Ganaspis brasiliensis, assembly GCA_037103525.1. NCBI lineage: Eukaryota > Metazoa > Arthropoda > Insecta > Hymenoptera > Figitidae > Ganaspis > Ganaspis brasiliensis. The sequence continues at coordinate 502,841 of JAZKLR010000526.1, forward strand.
CTTTGTCATGTGATTTTTTTCGTGGCATTTTTTTCGTGTGGTCGCGAAATGATGACACGCAATGACATTATGAAGTAATGACACGCATCTGTGTCATTATTTTCATGTCACATTTTTTCATAAGGGAAATCATTGTAAAAAGCCTGGAGTTATTGAATATTTAAAAAAATTTTAAAATTAAAGAATGGAATTGAATGTTGAAAATTATAAATGGGAATTAAAGAAAATAATTCAAGAATTGAACAATGAGATTGAAAGTAGAATAAAATAAGTGATAATTGCAGAAAAAAGATATTGAACAACCCAGGAATTATAGAATTTGAAAAAAAAAACAATAAAAAATGAAGAATGTAATTGTAATTTGAAGAAATTAATTAAAAATTGTAGAAAATAATTTGGAATTGAAGAAAACGTGATTTTATGAAAATGGTTGAATAATAATTTGTGAATTGAATTGAAGTTTCAAAAACATATTTGATAATTGAAAAAAAATATTGAAAAAGGCCGAGAATTATTGATTATAGAAGAAAATAATTGAAAAATGGAGGAGTTATTGAGATGTGAAATAAATAAATGATAATTGAAAAAAATAGTTAAAAAAAAGTTGAGAATTATTGATTATTAAATTAAATAATTAAAAATTGAAGGAAATAGTTGAGATTTATTTATTTATTAACACAATAAAATCTGAATAAGATCTGAAGAAAATAATTGAAAATTGAATCAAATAATTGGCAATTCAAAAAAAATAATTTATAGTTGAAGAAAATAATAAAAAGTAGATTAAAGTAATTGAATCTGCATAAAGTAATCTGCAACAAAGTTCTCTATAGTTTTTCTGTAATCTATATGGCAAACTACATATGTATACCAAATTTCAGCACTCTAAGTGCAATAGTTTGGCAGATATGGAGGTGGCATTATACACTTTTACTGCATTTTTGCTAAAAAAATTACCGTATCCCCGCCCCCCTTATCTTCCAAACTATTTGACTTAAGATGCTGAAATTTGGTACACGTATGTACATTTACGTGTAGATTACAGGAAAATTATAGAGAAAGTGATGATTATAGCGCTGTCAAAGTTATAACACTAAATTATGGCCCATATGTTAAGAGTAGGTGAGAATTATGTGAGAATTATTATGAAATGTCCATTTTATGGACAATTCGCTTCCAAGTAAGCAAAATAATTTGCTTTCTCATAGAGGAAGCAAAAAATTAATAGTATATATAAGTTAATTGGGGAAGTTGTTAAAAAAAATTTTTAATGCAAAAAAATGTAAAAATTTGAATTATTTTACGAATTCTTGATCAATTATAAAAGTTATATAGGTCAATCGATTCGTTTTGAAATAAGGAATATGATTTTTGTATTCTTTAAGTTGTATTTTTAGCATGAAAAAATTTGTTGTCAAAAAAAGATTTTTTTCAACGAAAAAAGGTGCTCAACAAAATTTGGTTGGGTATTTTCAAAAATCCCTGTGTCCAAATTTAGATATTCATGAGCTTAATAAGTCATCCAAATTTTTTTGGAATCCGTTAAAGCGTTCTCGAGATATCTTGTACACAAAAAACGCTATATACACACACACACACATACATCTGGACATTTGCTTAGGAATGAAAATTTACGCTTTTTAGATGAAAATAAGTCGATTTACACTATTTTTGGAAAATCGAAAATCTTAACGATCACAAAGCTTCCTCTATGAGGAAGCAAAAATGCTCGAAAATATTTTTATTTCCTTGACAACGCTATGTTCAACACATACAATTATGTTTGCTATAATTTTCCTGTAATCTATACGTGAAAATGCATTTGTGCACCAAATTTGAACTCTTTAAGTCCAATAGTTTGGAAGTTCAGGGGGGGGGGGGGGGGTTTACGACCATTTTTTAGCATTTTTTTAAAAAAAAATCGTTTTTTTTTTTTTGCTGAAAAACGCTATGATAACAGCCTGCAACAAGATTTTCTATAGTTTTTCTGTAATCTACACGTCAAACTACATATGTGTACCAAATTTCAGCACTCTAAGTACAATAATTTCGCAGATAAAGGGCAGGAATGGTACAAATTAAACGCAGTTTTTCTAAAAAATTATCGTATTTCACTCTTATCTGCCAAAATATTTGACTTAGAGAGTTCAAATTTGGTACATAAATGTATTGTTATATGTAGATTACAAAAAAAATATAGAGATCGTGATGGTAATTGCGCTGCAAAAGAAAAAGCAAGTTTTCAGCCAAAAAATATCAAAATTTCTCAAAAATCTTGTTATTTTCTTGACAACGCTATGATCAACCTCTAAAATCATGTTCTGTATAATTTTCCTTTCATCTACACGTGAAAGTACATATGTGGGCCAAATTTGAACTTTTTAAGTCAAATAGTTTGGTGGCTAGGGGGGATACGATTTTCGACAAAGTCTTTTTAATAGGGTTCCGTGCGTACACTTGTGGTCTGTCTTGCCAGATACCATCACTCGACGCATCTGCGCAAGTCTTTAGAAAGTCGTATGATTGGTCCAAGTGAGCGGGATGGTTTGAAAATCTTTAAATTAAGCTATTTCAAATTACCCCGCTTACTTGGACCAATCATACGAGTTTCTAAAGACTTGCTCAGATGCGTCGAGTGAGGGTATCTGGCAAAATTGCTTGTGGTGTACGAAACCCTAAAAATATAAGTTTAAACAAAAAGTACCACAATGTTATCAGCAAACACAGACTTGAAAATATTAATGTTGATGGATCTAATCATGATTTTGATTTTGAGAATATAAAAATTTTACACAAAGAAACAAATGACTTTAAGAGAATTTTTACTGAAATGATATTTATAAAAAAAGAACAACTGAACCGAATTAATAAAATCACGGATTTGCAAAATTACTGTCCTATTTATAATTCCATAATTAATTACATTTAATTATTTAATTCTTTCTGAATCTAAAGTTATAAGTATATGAATTCTGAAACTGTATTGTGAGAATGAGTGTAACATTGTTATTGTAAATAATCTTGCCGTCAGTTTGACTCTGAGACCTGTTGGTTACAGTCGGTTACAGTTTTAATTTAAATTATTAAATTTTAAACACGTTTCAAACATAAAGATAAATAATTTATGAGGTAATTGTTATTTTAAATTACAAAATTATTATTGATAATAATTATAAATTTTAGTAAATAAATAAAGTTTTTTTATATCAACTTATGTGTTTTAAATAAATGGAATTTCAGAGTGGAACGGAAGGAAATATTATGAATTTGGTGATTAAGATGGTGAATTAATTTTTTCTATTGTTTAATAAATTTTTTTGACAAAGTTGACGATGAAGCTCATGTAAGTATTTTTGATAATGTGATATTGTTCAACTAAGCTTATTAATGTTAACACAATTTGATTTAATTGACTTAATCTAATTTTTTGTATATTATAATTGCATTACAGACTCGACTTTTTACATAATAAAAATAATGCTTGAATTGTTCTGAAGAGAAAGTCATATGGACTTTGAAACGTCGACATTTTGAACATCTGAATAAATTTATAATTTTGTTTGAAGCTATCATTTTTTCTCTCAAATAATTTATATTATCTCAGACGTTAAGTTATATATGTATGTACATTTATATTCTTATCTGTATATATATATTTTCAATTAAAAATTTTTTTTCGTTACATTATAACACTAAAAAAAATCAGTGTATTAAAACATGTAACATGTTATTTTACATGCTGAAATACACGTTAGACGTTGTAAGTTTTTGAAAATTCGAAATGGCGGATCCAATATGGCGGACAATTTGTTAAAAATCCTTTAGATACAATTAAAATTGGATACTCAGGGGTTTTTGGGATTGCTGATTACGAATTCAGTGTTAGTTTATTAAAATACAAAATGGCGGATCCATTGTGGCGGACAAATTTTAAAGAAGTGTTTAAAATTGTCTGAAATTAATTACTCGGGGGTTTTTGGGGTCGCTGATTACGAATCTAATATAAGTTTTCCAAAATGTAAAATGACAGATCCAATATGGAAAAATAATTTTTAAAAAACTGCTCAGATTCGCTTGAAATGTGTTAGTCGGGGGTTTTTAGAATCTCTGATTACGAATGCAGTGTTAACTCTTAAAAATTCATATGTTTAACCGACTAAAGCTATAAAATCTTTAAAAACCAGTTGGTTTATTTGAAACTAAAATATTTGGTTACCAGAGCCGAGATTTCAAGCGAATCTAAGCAGTTTTTAAGAAATTATTTTTTCATATTGCATCCGCAGTTTTAAATTTTTGAAAACTGATATTAGATTCGTAATCAGCGACCCCAAAAAGTTCCGAGTAACCAATTTTAGGCGATTTTAAACACATCTTCAAAATTTTTCCACCATATTGGATTCGCCATTTTGTATTTTTAAAAACTAACTCCGGATTCGTAATCAGCAACCCCAAAAACCCCCGAGTAACCAATTTAAAGCGATATTAAACACTTCTTCAAAATTTGTCCGACATATTGGATCCGCCATTTTGAATTTTTGAAAACTAACAAAGGATTCGTAATCAGCGACCCCAAAAACTATAGGAACAACTTTACTTTTGTTTTTTTAATTGCTCAATTTTGCTTGGGTGTGAAAGGGTTAATAATATTTAATAAATATACAATTTAATAAATGTGTCGTAATATTACGTAAGGTGCCGTAATTTTACTTCGTCGAGGCTGTTGAATAACACAACGCATGTAAATATATAGACTTGATTTGTAGGTTATAACAAGAGATTTTAAAATTCTGTATTAAAACTAATGAGAAATAATAAACTATTTTATCAATTACAAACATTAGTTTAATAAGTATTATTTGGACATAATATCAGAATTTGTTTTCATTTTATACGCGATTTGATCTATATTTATCTACTTATTTGAATAAAACAAAATTATGATAAGCATCTCCATGGAGCAGTGGTCAGTGGTCAACATAACGCTTGTACTTTTACATTCAGTTGTAAAATAACTTACAGGTTATACTAGATTACACACCGCTTGTAACTTTACTATGTCGGACATAGTGAAATAAATTTCCAACGTCGAACGTTGTAAAATAACACAGATTTTTTTTAGAGTGAAAAAATTATATTTTACAGGTATTGAAAGGGTCGATTTAATTTATCACAGTATATTTAAGGTACCGAAATACGAAACAAGGCAATCATTTTTTAAACATTTTAAAACAGTAAATTTTTAAATAACACCAAATACCTTTGATAGAACTTCTCTGTATATATAAAACCCAGACTTGAGAGTCACTTATGAATTTACGAATTGATTCTTGACTATTTTTTTCTTCAAGAGTGAAGTTAAAACTGGGTGGTACCGTATCCTCCTCTGGAAACAGAATTTTGACAATTTTTCGTAGATAGTGAACAAATGTATGAAAATCAACAATAGCGATGTTTTGAGATTCAGGAGAAGGTTCTCCAGATCCATCTAATGAATCACTCATCTTGAATCATTCAGAATTTCATCTCACTTGTACGTTATTGTAATAATTCAGTACAGTAATCTTCTGTTGTCCAATTTATAATTACGATATTACAATTTACAGATTACAGTACACACACATAAAGTTCATGACCATAGATATACAGTGTTGGTTGCTCACTTCTTGCGCAGTTGCACGGAATGGTGAAACCACATTCCAATATACAACATAAAGGTACGCTCCCAGCTCGGCTACCTGCATGCATGCACACTGTAAAAAATACTTCGGGAAAATTACGTCAGTGTTGTAATGTTACTTTAGAAACTTTCGGTAATATTAATCTTTGGAAAGTAGCAATAATACCACTCAGGGTAAAATCCCATGTGGGCAGAAAACGTTGAACCGAAAGCAGAAATCATGAGAGTGAGAGAGACAGTGATATCTACCTACCTCTCTAATGGCTTATTTACACCTTCGAAAAAAAAATTTTTTTGCATAAGAGTAAAGAGGACAGATACACTGTCTGTCCTCTTCCCTCCAATGCAAAATTTTTTTTTTTTCGAAGGTGTACTGAAAAGAATGATTCGGTAATTTTAACACTATGAAAGTAGGAGCGTTTATTATTTACTTCTATAGTAACAGTTTTACATATTTTACGGATTTTACGCGCAGAGATGGGAATAATACTTTAATCTTATGTAAAATTCCTAATGCTTTTGTAAAATTACAGAAAAGAAAATTCGCCAGTTATGAAATAAATATAAGTATTAGAAATTCTAATGTAAAAATAAATTATGAATTTTATTGTGAAATTATAAAAAAGCAATGTAAAATAAATAAATTATGTACACCTAGGTGCATAAATGCCTTACCCCCAACTAGTTGTCCCTGCGCATGAGAATACGTGAGTAAGAGAGAGAGGTTGGGGGTAAGGCATTTATGCACCTAGGTGTACACCTAAGTGCATAAATGCCTTACCCCAAACTAGTTGTCCCTGCGCATGAGAATACGTGAGTAAGACAGAGAGGTTGGGGGTAAGAATTAGGTTTCTATAATTAATCATTTTGCTAGGATTTTTACATAAGAGGATTATGGATAAATACATCAAACTATAATATTTTACTTCAAGATGATAACATTAAAATTATAAACAGGATTTTTACATGCTTTTGTAACTTTACAGTTACTGGTGAATTTGATACTATGAAGGTAGGTGCTTTTATTACCTACTACCAAAGTATTACATTCACAACCCTGAATGTACATTTGCTGAAAAATGTAATATTACATTACTGAAAGCTGTAAAATACGGACGTAATTTTCCTAAAGTATTTTTTACAGTGTGCTCACGTGGGATTTTACCCTCAACTTGTATTTCTACAGCTTTCAGCAATGTATAGCCCAAAACAAAACGAGTACGGTCACGGGAGCAGGGCATGAGTTAATAAAAGATATGGACTGTTTTTGTCCTTTTCTGTCTCATGCTCTGGTCCTGTAACCGTATTTCTATCTGCTTAGGCCTAACCCCCACTGTAAAAAAATTCGTTGTATTTTTACACCGTGACACGATGGAAATAAATCGCTTCACGTGACACGTGATAAACTTACAACGTGTTACAATGAAAATATTCGACCGACATGCAACAATTTCACGTACGACGTCGTGAAATCACAGACGATGCAGAGAAATCAGAATACATTGTAATATTACTACGTGATACGTGAAGCGAAATATTTCCATCGTGTTACGTAGTAATTTTACAACGCGTTGTGATTTCACCACGTTATACGTGAAACATTTATAAGCCATTTTCAAAACGAATAAATATTTTCATCGCAACACGATAAAGTTCTACACTCAAAGTGTAGTTTTACAATCGCGTTGTATTTTTATCACGTATTACGATGGAATATTACAATATAAATTTAATCTTTGGGACGGAAAAATACTTTGCATTGTAATTCTGCAAGTAATTTTTTTTACAGTGCCCTATATCTACATGGAAGCTGATTCTGTGGTTATGCGTAAATACGCGGAACGTATAAACATAGAATTGTGAGAGAGACAAGGACAGACAATGTTTGTTATTGTTGCCGTCCTTTTCTCTCTCATTGGCTTTATTGATCGTTTTGACGTTTGACGCAGAATCAGCTTCCATGACCCCCTATCTACATGGAAGCTGATTCTGCGTCAAGCGTCAAAACGCACAATAAAGCCAATGAGAGAGAAAAGGACGGCAACAATAACAAACATTGTCTGTCCTTGTCTCTCTCACAATTCTGTGTTTCTTCGTTCCGCGTATTTACGCATAACCGCAGAATCAGCTTCCATGTAGATAGGGGGTGACATGGTTGCCAGATTTGGGCTGGTTCACAAGCCTTCGTGGCGGGTTAAAATTCTAAACGGCGGGTTCCCGCCAAATTGGGCTGGTAGGAATGTCCATCCCGGAATTTGGGCGGTTTTAGAAATATTACTAAATTATAGTTATTTTATAGATTATAAAGGTTGATTTGTTGACATGGAAATGCGCCTAAGAGTTCAGTCATTTGGATCAGCAGATTATGTCGTAAGTCATACGCGACTTACGTTTTCAAACTATTAAGAGACGGATCCTAGCTAATCCTGGTCATTTCTAAATAGTAGTTCTCTATCTTGATTTTCTTGTTCGCGTTTATTGTACAGATACAAAAGTCAAATATATTAGCTGTGATTTGTCATAATGAATAATATATCAATTTAATAATGGACAAGTGGGCAAAAGCTGTGCTATATCTCATAGAAGAGAGTGATTTTAACAAATTATTTGATTAATACTGGTGCCGGAAATTTTCCAAAAACCCAAAAGGTCAAATATCCAAATGGTCAAATTATTTTTTTCATGTGAGTTTCCTATCTATGAAATGTGTTGGCATAGTAGATTGAACAAGTGCGCGAAATTTAAAATCACTATGGAAATGTTTAATTTCGCGCACTTTTCTAATCTACTATACCAATACATTTCATAGATAGGAAACTCGCATGAAAAAAATAATTCGACCATTTGGACATTCGATCATTTGGAGATTCGATAATGTGGATACTCGTCAATTTGGAAATTCAATAATTTGGAATTTTGACAATTTTGAAATTCGACAGTTTGGAAATTCTGCAATATGAAAATTCGACTATTTGGATATCTGATTATTTGGAAATTCGACAAAATGGACATTCAGCATATTGGATATTCGATCATTTGGATCATTATATTTTCTTCAAAGTTTTAAGGTCTTATTAAATTTCAATATATTATGTGAATAAACTCAAATTATAATAATATATGTTATATATTTTAGTTTTTGTTTATTATTTGTAATTTATTGTAATTTTAGCTTAAAAGTTTCTTTTTTAAATTCAATCTAGGGTCAGTTGGAGGTAATAAAAAAACAAGAGGTAATGAAAAACAGTTAATGTTTGCGATTAATTTGCATTTTTTTTAACAAGGTTAACATTAACTTTTTTAAATTAAGCAATTAAAACATTTTAATGATGTAGGGTCAGGTGGGGTAATGAAGAACAGAATTCACAATTTCCACCAATGACGTAAGTTTTTTTGTTTTAAAAGGAAATACTTTCAATTTTCTTTGACATCCTCTTGTTACATCACATCCCTAGAATAATTCCATGGGTTAGCAGAATATATAGATGCCTTTGATTGGCCAGAAATGGGTGTTCTTCATTACCCCTACGATTTTGACAAAGTTGCGAAATTTTGGGGTAATGAAGAACAGAATTATTTCTAAGGCGAATGTAAGAAAAAAGTTACCTAAAGTATACTACTGTATTAAGGGATGCAAAAACTTGAAAAAAAAATGTATAGTAGGTATATGATACTTGAACCATTTGAATGATAATGCATCATATATGTTAAAAAATCAACCATATCAAAAGTAGTAATGTAAACACTTATATAAACCCATAAAATTTTGACGGATTTCTTTTAAATTTGGTGAGGAAAGGTTCTCACGCCGCTGAATATGAGTCTAAAATCTAATTTTTAAAATTCAAAATGGCGGATCCAGTATGGCGTATAATCTTAAAAAATTTGCTTCAATATCGCTACTTAGAGGTTTTCAGGATCACTCACTCACTCTCTCTCTCTCTCTCTCTCTCTCTCTCACTTTCTCTCACTCAGTCACCCCGTTTTATAATCAATAAAATGTTTTAAATAAATTAAGTTATTTATAAATGTATTCTATTTAATGGTTCAGTTGATTATAATGGTTAAAATATTGAAAAATGTAATTATTTTTCAATCTTTCCCATGCAAAACAATGTAAACATAGAACAGGATGCAAGTGGCGCCGCTAGAGACGAACTAATAAAGAGGAATCACTAAGAGACGACACAATTCAATAGAAAAACGCTCACCGTAGGATAGGGCTGAGTGGGAGGAACATAAAGATACGCTCCCAGCTAGGCGTCTGCCTGCCTGCGCGTGCAACCGACATGAGAGAGAAGAAGACGGAAATATAGTTCCGTCTTCTTCTCTCTCGTGTCGGTTGCACGCGCAGGCAGGCAGACATCGAGCTGGGAGCGTACCTTAAGCCCAAAGCACAGCGAATACGGTTACGGGAGCAGGGTAGAGAGTGCATGAGATAATAAAGGACAGAGACTATTTCTGTCCTTTTCTGTCTCATGTTCTGGTCCCGTAACCGTCTTTCTATCTGCTTAGGCCTATAGCAGTAGCCTAAGGGTGCCGTCTCATGCTAGGGATTAATGGATCAGGGATTAGAATAGATCAATCAGAAAATGCTTTCCAATGTGACAAATTATCTGATTGGTCTATTCTAATCCCTAATCCATTTAATCTCTAGCATGAGACGGCACCCTAAGGGCGCAATTACATGCCTGCGTCGAACGTTGCGTTTTTGCGTTTAATGGTGAGAGTGACAAAGATGTGACAATATGTCTGTCTTTCTCTCTCTCAACATACAACGCAAGAACGCAGCGTTCGACGCAGACATGTAATTGCGCCCTAAGGGCGCAATTACATGCCTGCGTTGAACGCTGCGTTCTTGCGTTGATGCGTTATACACCTCTAGCTACGCTGTAAAAAATTCTTCAGGAAAATTACATCCGTATTGTAATGTTACTTTAGGAACTTTCTGTAATATTACTCTTTGGAAAGTAGCAATAATAAGCCTAACGCACAATGAATCGTAATCGCTAATAGCCTAAGGGTGCGATCCCATGGGAGCAGAAAACGTAAACGGAAAGCAGAAAATCATGAGAGTGAGAGAGTCAATGATATACGTCTGTCACTCTCACTCTCATGATTTTCTGCTTTCCGTTTACGTTTTCTGCTCACATGGGATCGCACCCATAGCGATTACGATTCATTGTGCTTTAGGCTATACCAATCAACTTGAATTTCTACAACTTTAGGCCTAAGGGTGCCGTCTCATGCTAGGGATTAATGGAAGAGGGATTAGAATAGACCAATCAGAAAATGCTTTCCAATGTGACCAATTATCTGATTGGTCTATTCTAATCCCTAATCCATTAATCCCTAGCATGAGACGGCACCCTAAGCAGATAGAAATACGGTTACGGGACCAGAACATGAGACAGAAAAGGACAGAAACAGTCTCTGTCCTTTATTATCTCATGCCCTGGGGCCGTATTCTCGAAAGCACGCGAGAATTCTCGCATGCGTAAAATGTCGAATGGTTAATGTCGCATGCGACTTTAAAACTGTATTCTCGACGACCGTTCGAGATAGGTTGTTCGGAAATTTCCGTGTGCGACATTTAGACAGTGTTGCCGTCGTTTCGAAATACTATTATACCAATAAGAATTAAGGTAGAAGAGAAAAGTGATCTTACGGGAAAAAAAAACAATTACGTTCTTTAATGCTTGCAGATTGCGGGCATTGAATTTATATAAAAATACCTTACTGATGTAAACAATAATTTTTAAACATTCATAAAATATGTGATTACTCTTCATTAAATCAATAAATATACAAAAATTACGTATACTTATATTTTTATAAAGAATAAAAATAATTACTCAAGGAACATATATATAATCCTTAAATGAAAAAAGCATGTACCACACATGTATTTCTTTTGGCTGTCACTCTAACCTAACCTAATATTATAACTTATATATTATTCACGAATTTCATAAGAAATTATTGGTTGATTAAAGAAATGCTGAGTTCCAAAAAATGTTTTTGACCAATTTATTCCAATTTCAATTATTTAATCAATCGGAATTTATCTTGTCTACATGATTCTTTTACAAGACAACATAAATATATTTAAAATGTTTAAACTATCGCTTGATTTAAAGCTTTTTTCACTGATACTTATTGAAATAGCTTCATAAAATAATTTAAAAAATGTTTATATAAAGTTTTTGATTTACAATACTTATGCTTTTGATTTTTAATTTCGGCATTCAGGTTATTTTTAATTTTTTACTTTAGTTCATGCCCGGTAACACTACTTTGCATTATATACGTTTATTACATGTATGACACACAACCTTATTTCTCACTAGCATTTCGTATTCGACTTTGCATCTCGAGTGGCCACTACCCACTCGAGACGAACCATTCGAAAATTATCGCATACGACATGAAATCTCGCATGCGACACACGTTCGAGAATAGCTTTTTCAATCTCGCATGGCATGTCGCATGCGACATCTAGGGTCATCGATTCGAGAATACGGCCCCTGCTCCCGTAACCGTATTCGTTGTGCTTTGGGCTTTTTTTCAGTAAATGTACAGTAGTGTTCAGCGATGACTTCCCAGTTGACGCTTGTCTTACACATGTGTTACTCATTTGTTTCTGTGTAAAAGACAAGCGCCGACTAGGACGGCTTCGTTGAACACAACTGTATAGTCGGGGACATTAGCCTAAAGCACAACGAATCGTAATCGCTAATCCTTAATCGTAAGAATGAGAGGAAGCAGGACAGAGATATATGTCTGTCCTACTTCCTCTCATTCTTACGATTAAGGATTAGCGATTACGATTCATTGTGCGTTAGGCTATTGATGCCTTAACATTTTTCCACTAGATCTTTTATGGAAACACATGAAAAAATCTAGTGGAAAATGTCAAGGCATCAATAGCCTAACGCACAATGAATCGTAATCGCTAATCCTTAATCGTAAGAATGAGAGGAAGCAGGACAGACATATATCTCTGTCCTGCTTCCTCTCATTCTTACGATTAAGGATTAGCGATTACGATTCGTTGTGCTTTAGGCTAATGTCCCTGACTGTACATTCAGGGTTGTGAATGTACTACTTTGGTAGTCCTATTCTAAAAAAGGCATGAAAGTAGGAGGAATCCATTTTAAGTCGAATATCGAAAATCTCGAAAAAACTCGAATGAAAGTTCAAGCATGGGAATAGAAAATTGTAATAGAAAGGCATTTCGAGTGCATATAAATCATAACAAGTAGATGGAGCTGTAGTCGAATAAAAGGTTTCTGCTTATGATTGGTTGGCACATTATATGACGTCATAATTCTGGGAGAATTTAAAAATATGCGATGTAATTTTCAAATTAATATAAGTTAAAGGAATATAAATAACATAAAGTTAATTGATTATTTTATATTTACAAAAAAATACACAGCTAAGTACCTAATAATTTTTAAATTATTTATAAATTTTAAAAAGAAAAATTTGAGTTAATTATTTATTTTTTTACAAAAAATTTTTCAATTTTCTAATTAAATCAATATTTAACTTTAAAAGAAATCAAGGTGTTAATTAAGTTAAATAAATTAATTATTTTCTATTTGTAAAAATTACCCAGTTAAGTAGTAATTTTAAAATTATTTATAAATTTAAAAAAAAAAAGAAAAATTAGAGTTAATTAATTAATTATATTTTTACAAACAAATGTTTTAATTTTAAAATTAAAAGAAAGAAATTAAAAGAAATCAAGGTGTTACCTAATTAATTAAAGTTAATAACTTATATATTTATAAACAAATACAAAGTTAAAGTAGGTACCTAATACAAAATTAAAATTATTTATAAATGTTAAAAAATAAAAATACAGTTAATTAGTTAGTTATTTTTTATTAACAAACAAATGCAAAGTTAATAATAATTTTTAAATTAATTTTTAACTTTGAAACAGAAAATTAGAGTTAATTAATTACTTTTTTACAAATGTAAACTTAACGTCATAATTCTGGGAAGATTTAAGAAACACATACGTAAGCGATTTAGTTTTGAAATTAAATAATATATAATTTTTAAAAAAAACTTAAAGAGTTAATTGATTACTTTTAAATACGTAAGCGATTTAGTTTTGAAATTAAATAATATAAAATTTAAAAAGAAATTAAAGAGTTAATTAATTACTTTATTTTTACAAATACAAACTTGATGTCGTAATCATTTTAATTTATTTCTACATTTTAAAAAAGCAAATTAAAGAGTTACTTTATTAATTGTTTTTTTTACAAACAAATGTTAACTTGAATTTATGTGAATTTTAGGTCAATTATAGACTTTATATTGGTCAAATCGATTCGTTTTGAAATAAGGGATATAATTCTTTCATTTGTTAAGTTGTATTTTTACTGCGAAAGAAATTTTTGGCAAAAAACTATATTTTCTGGTGAAAAAAGGTGCTCAAAAAATTTGATTAGGTTTTTTCAAAAATCCCTGTGTCCAAATTTCGATATTTATTAGCTTAATTCGTAATCTAAATTTTCTTAAAATCAGTTTAGATGTTTTCGAGATATCCCCGCGACAAAAAGTGACCACACACTGCATCCGGACTTTTTCTTAAAAATGAAAATTTAGAATTTTTGAATAAATATAAATCGATTTAGACTATTTTTGAACAACCGAAAATCTTTAAGATCTTAAAGTTTCTTTTATGAGTAGGAAGTAAAAAGAAATAAATGTGTAGCGAAGGGTTAAAAACCTAAAAACTTTAAATAAATGTAAATGTAATTTATATTGCGGTAAATAATTAATAATTGAAGGAAATAATTGAAAAATGACGAAGGTCAGTTGAAAACAAAATTTGAAAAATGACTAGATTAATAGTCAACTGAAAAAAATAATTGAAAAAATTGAACTAGAAACATTTAATTTAAAGAAAATAATTGCAAATTGAAAAATTAAGAATATTTTATTATTATAATTATTACTATTATTATAGGAATAATTGTTAGAAATAACTGCCCCTTTTACAACTGGATTAAAAATCAAAACATAATAAAAATTAAAGAAAATAATTGAACAATTACATTAAAATTAAAGAAACTTAATGATAATCGAAAAAAATAATAGAAACAATGCGATATTTTTTTTTAATATTAAAGCAAATAATTTGAAATTGAAAAGTGGAATTTAAATTTGTAAAAAAATAACTGAGAATTGAAGAGAATAGTTCTACAATTGAATAATTGAATTGAAAATTTAAAACAATTTTTATGAGTGAAAAAATAATTGAAAATTCAAGAAAATATTTGATAATTAAAAGAAAAATTACAATATGACGAAAATAATTAAATATTTATGAAAATAATTACTATGAAAAAAAATAATTATCAAATGAAAAAAAAAATCAAAAAATGGTGAGAATAATCAGCATTCGAAAAAACAAAATTTTAATTAATAAATAATCATAAAATTGAAGGAGAATAATAAATTGTCAATTGGAAATGGAAGAATTGTATCGAAATTTCAAGAAAATAATTGATAAATGAGAAAATTGAAATTTTAAAAAAATTGTCGATAATTGAAAAAAAAATTACAAAATGATTAAAATAATTAAACATTAAAGAGAATAATTAATAAATGAGGAAAATAATTGACAATCCAAAGAAAAATTCGAAAACTGGCGAAAATAATCGACAACAGAACGAATTACTTTTAAAAAATTAAAGAATAATTATAAAATTAAAAGAGAGTAATCCCTGGCCAAAACTCTTTAAAATTATAGAGAAAATATAGATTTATTTATTAATGAAATTAAAATTATTTGATCTGATATTTAAAATTTTTAATTTTAAGGGGGAGAGGGTATGGTATTTAATTTTTTTTGGCAATTTTTGTTTTATTTTTTTAAGTGAATGCACAATATTTTAAGAATATTGTGTCCAAATTTTAAGTTGATCGGAGCAAAATTGTAGAAGTTACGAGTATTTGAGTGACCGTTCCTCGGAACCGTTTCTATGCCGCGCCCGTGCTGAGCAGAAGCAAAAGTCGACAAAAGTTTAAATTTCCTTTCGTTCGCGTTCGTTGTTTTTTAGTATTTTAAATTGTAATGTATCTGGACGAAAGAACTTTACCCTATGGGTCTTGCATTGACGACTCTGAGTGAGCTTTACAGAATTATTGAATTTTATTTTGAATTTCTTAGTGTGTAAAACTTTAAAGCTCTCTACTGAAAAGTGCCATTTTTTAAGTCGGTTCGCAACATAACTAAAAATCTACTGAACCAATCGTTTTTAAATTTTCCACATTACTTCTTCGCATAATTCTCCAGGTAATGTCGAGGGTTTTTTGTTTTTTTAAATAATTGTTCATTTTACAATAACGAATATGTCGGTTTTTTGGTCGAAAATCGGTTTTTTGACTTCAAAGTGCTACCAAAAATTCAAAACTTAAAAAAAACAAAAACCCCCTCGATGTTACCTGGAAGAACATCTCCTTTAACAAATGCATTTTGATTTTTTTGTTTCTGATGATTCTGTTGCGAGTTACGCTGCGCACCGCAAGACAATTTTTTTTCGAAGCGCATCAGAAAATTTACATTCACTCGCTCAATTTTAAATACTTTTGAATGAGAATTTACCCAAAAATTGTTCGAATGTTGCTTTATTGTATGGAAATTGATTTAATAAACTGATACACTCTGCATCGCCAAAAACAATTCATAAAAACATGCCTTCTTTACCGTATTAAGCCCTAAGCAAATTGAATACGCGTACTGGACCAAAGCATGAGACAGAAAAGGACAGAAACAGTCTGTGACTACTTATCCCCCTTAATCAATTTAAAATGCATTTTTTAAAAAATATCTGATTTAAAACAAAAAATATCTTAGTTCAAAACTTCAGATGTAAATAGACAAAAATAAATGAAAGGAATGACAGAACGTGAGGATTATCATTATTATAGATTTGTAAAATATGAAAAAAAATTGATTTTCGATAAAATTTCTAATAACTTTTAGACCCACAAGGAAATTCCCGGTTTAATAACAAATTTCCCGGTGATTTTCCGGTTTTTTCCGGCTTCCCGGTCAAGTGACCATACCCTGTTTGTTTATTAGAACCAATCAGGAATTTAAATAGTAATAAAATCTTGACCTTTTAATTATGGTTCCTTTAAGAAAAAATTCCCTGACTTTTCAAGGTGTTTTTAGAAAATCCCTGATTTTTTCCACCCTAATAGCACCGACTAGGCCGGGAACGTTCCTGAAATGGGCTGCTGGCCCCTTGGGTACGTTCCCTTGGACCGCTCCAATATACCTGACAAATCCGTTCCGGATTTCACTAGGCTAGGAACGTTCCCGCGGAACGTTCATGGAATGTTCCGAGGAACTTTGAATACACATTCAAAAAATCGCAGAACGGGTTGCGGAAAAAGTAAGCGGAAAAAGCTGAAAATTTTTTTATTAATATTATTTAATGTTTTTAATATGATTGCTTCTATAGAACAGTGGTCACTAAAATCAACTGCGCAGCTCTAGGTGCGATAGAAAACTACTGCGCAAGATATTAACATTAATTATTTTTCAATATGTATTTAAAGTTCCTCGGAACATTCCAGGAACGTTCCGCGGAACGTTCCTAGCCTAGTGAAATCCGGAACGTATTTGTCAGGTATATTGGAACGGTCCATGTGAACGTACCCCAGGGACCGGCGGACCATTCCAGGAACGTTCCCGGCACAGTTGGTGCTATTAGGGCAGACTTTTCCCTGACCTACGACCACCCTGTAATATATTTATACTTCTCAAAGTCTAAGATAACCTCCCGGTACTTCGTAGAATGAAACAATGCACTAATTTTGATTAATATTCTATTACCTAACAGTTTCAACCCACTTCGCCTTAAAATGTAAAAGAATTAAGCACTAATTTTTATTAATACTATAAGCAATTGAACGCTGTATTTGAAATAAATGCGCTTAACCATATTTTCCGTCATTACTTAAAAAAGTATACTTTTAATTTTCGCCCCAAGACTACGCGACCAGAATCTTGTGCCCAATTAATAAATGTTTTTAGAAATTGCAATATCTTTTAAATTAACAATTTCCAAACAATAAAATGTAGTTTCCAATCATTTCCAAACGATTTGGAAATCGTTTGATTTCCATGATGCGAAGTTGGTACTGTACTTTTTAAAATTTCTATACTTTTTTAAGTTTGGATTTCCAATCAATCAAACAATTTAGTTTCCAATTATTTCAAAATAATTTTCAAATGATTAAAAAAAAAAAAAGATTGTAATTTTTATGGTTTAGTGCTAACTTTACAGAGGTAAACTTTTTAAGGTGATGTCAGATGCACAGGCAGATTAGAGGATCAGTGAAATAGAATAGACGAATCAGATAGTTGCACATTGAAAACCATTTTCTGATTGGTTTACTCTTTTCCCCTGATTCGCTAATCCTTCAAAACTGACTTTAACCTTAATGGACCTTTTCATTTAACTTTTCTGTCTTCTTCTAATGCATGTACCATTGCATAAGCTCGAGAAAGACAAGAACTAAAATGAAAAGGTCTATACACTAAAGCCAGGCTCGGTCAACTCAATGTTTGAAAATGGAGAATCTCAGCGCCTCTATCGCACGGGCCCGTAACTAAATTTTTATATAGTTGTATTAGTGAGAATATATGTATTCATGGATTCTTTTTTGTGTGGGTTATGAAACAAAAATTTTCAAGAGCAGAAAAATTATTGCAGAAATTAAACAAATTAAATGTAGAATATGTTTATTTACAAACTTATGATCCTCTACTCTACAATTAATATTGCTTTAATTCTGCAATAATTTTTCCTGAACATAAATTAATGTATGTAATTGATTCAATTACCTACATTAATTTCATTGAAATTGAATTCAATTGAAGATAAGCCATATAAATATAAATTATACATTTATTAAATAAACATCAGCTTTTTACTTATGTCTATTTTTAATCAATAAATAGGCACAAATTATTAATTAAAATGTGTATAATTGTGTACACTTTATGAAAGTAAACACCATAAGCAATATGGCCGCACCCACAAGACCTCACGAGGATATACTTAAAACGTCAACCACGGCAAAAATTTGCGCACAGCGCCTCTATCGCACGGGCCCAGAATTAGTACCCCGCAATACCCCTTTACCCGTTTGCCAAGAGTCAGGGCGCAATTACATGTCTGCGTCGAACGTTGCGTTTTTGCGTTGAATAATGAGAGAGAGGAGGAGAGAAATATAGTCACATCTTTGTCACTTTCAACATTCAACGCAAAAACGCAGCGTTCGACGCTGACATGTAATTGCGCCCTTAGGATTCGCCACACGCCTCCATAAGAGTTGACCGAGCCTGACTAAAGCGTCGATTCAGTGGACGTCGGTCGAGTGGACTAGTTTGTTGATGAAGTGGTGATCGGTGAGAAGGGGGCGCTGAGCTCGGCGAACACGCATATTCATAGGCGTACTAACTTCTAACTTTCGCGGGCGCGTGGTGCCCTACTACAAACGAAACCGTGTCGTGCCTACTATTTTTTCAATAGTTTAATACTTAAATATTATTTTTAAATTTCCATTCTTTTATTTTCCAATTATAATTCAAAATATGTATGAATTTAAAGAAAATAAAAAATAAGTACTTGGAAAATATACTTTTAAAGTTTCATACGGCCCTGACTGTTTACGTGACCTTCCGCCAATAACCTCGTCGATTCAGTGGACCACAGGACATTTTAGTCCACTGAATCGACGCTTTAGTGTAGTAATATTAACACTTGATGACAATGGACAATATATAAATTTACCTGTCATCATAATAATAATAATATAACAAAATTTATTAATTTAAGCATTTATTCAATCAGATTTTAAATTAACAAAAATAGAAATAGGATATTGCATTCAAATCAACGATGACGGCCGCTGGCGGCCGTCTGAGGCGCTAGTAGGTAATAAAAGCACCTACCTTCATAGTGTCACGTCCCAAAGATATTATACACCTAGATGCGGCCATAGATTTAGTTCCGTAAGATAAATATAGTTGTCGCCACTAGAAAATAATCTTACGCGCCCCTCCCTTACCCGTCTACCCGCTGAAGGGACCCATGAGTTCGTTTTGTAAGCAGCTTGCAGAACACTTTACCATAAGCGTCACTTATGCTTGAAAGAAAGTGGTAAAATTTCTGTAGGTACTAGCGCAGTCGACGGCCGCAAGCGGCCGTCTCGTTTGCTGTTCTTTACCTTTTCTCAATTCAATTTTCTCTTTTCACATTTTCTACTATTTTTCTCTCAATACTTTCTGTATTCCAATTCCTTTAATCTTTAGGTATTCTCATTCAAGTTTCAGTAAACAAATTTCCAAATAATCATAAGCAGAGTTGCCAGGGACCCTCTACAGACGCATCTGCGCAAATCTTTGGAAAATTATTTGATTGGTCGAAATGAGCGGGCCAATTTGAAATCGTTTTATTAAAAGAGATTTAAACGATCTTGTTCACTTCGACCAATCAAACAATTTTCCAAAAACTTGCGCAGATGCGTCTGTAGAGGGTCCCTATATTCATAAGGGTAAAATCACATGGGCAGTCATTTCTTCTGTAGCTTTTTAATTTGATTAATCAATTTTTGAAAATGTCCGTGTGCAAACCAATGAGGAACAAAGATTTATGAGCAATTTCGATTTACGTCTTTATAAGTCAGGACCCTAATTTTTGATATGTTTTTCACTGTGGCTATTTAAGCCCTGAGCAGAATAACATGGGATCACGAACGCAAGCATGTGAGAAAAAGGATGAAAATATCGTTTGCGTCCCATACTCTGGTCCCGTATCCGTATACGGATACTGCTTAGGCCTTTAGGGTGAAATCACATGGATCCGTCAAACGTTGCGTCGTAATGAGATAGAAAGAGATAGAAACATATCTGCGTCTCTTTCTATCTCATTAAAACGCAACGTTTGACGGATCCATGTGAATTCACCCTTATTCTGCTTAGAGGCTTAGCCCATGTCATTTAGCCACACAATTAGGTATTATACCTTGTGACGTCAGAGATTGATGACGTCGATCACTGGAGGGACAACAAACCATTTCAACCAATAAACGATGAGAATGATTTCAAGCTAACCTCAAGAACTTATGTTTGACAGATACTTGACCAATGATTTTGTTTGTTGTCCGCTTCCAGCGATCGACGTTATCAATGTCTGACGTCACAAGGTATAATGCCTAATATGCCGCAAGTATATAAATCACATAATCTAAAAATTAACCAAGGTTTGAACATTTTTTAAATGGGAGATTAAATTCCAGAGGGTCAAGGGGGAATATTCCAGAATATAAATTCTGAGGGATATAGGGGGGTTGGTACTATTATTCTTTTATTCGTTACTTTTGTTATTTTTTACTTATATATCATATTCAATAGTTCATTTGGGCACTGTCAGATCTAACGTGACAAATAATATTTTACTATGTCACGTTATTTTCATCACTAAGGGCGCAATTACATGTCTGCGTCGAACGCTGCGTTTTTGCGTTGAATAGTAAGGAAGAGAGAGACAGAAAAATAATCACAGCCTTGTCCCTCTCACCATTCAACGCAAAAACGCAACGTTCGACGCAGACATGTAATTGCGCCCTAAGTGCCTGAAAATAAAAGAATATTCTATTAAAGTAAATGTTACTTTTCTGCTGCAGAAACAAAAATTTTTCTGTTTGGACACATTAAAACATCTAATAAATTACTTTTTCTAGATGTATCTATGTCAATCATAGATTTCTTTAAAACAAAATTTGATTCTCGTTGACCTCCTAGGTATATTTTCAATGAGTCCCATGAACGAACACGAGATAAAGCAACATACAGTTGACCATGGTTAAAGACATCTCGTCTAAGATCTATTCCAATTTTTTCAAAAGTTTGTCCCTGTGATTTATTAATAGTCATTGCAAAAGCTATTTTTATTGGAAACTGTCTGCGTCCAAACTCAAAAGGGTACCGATCATCACAGTACAAAGTAATTCGATTTATAAAAACAATTTGACCAAATCTATCTCCTTCAGTTAAAAGTTTACATTTTAATAAATTATTTTTTAATTCTAAAATTTGTAGTCGTGTTCCATTGCACAGCCCTTCATTAATTGAAAGATTTCTAATTAACATGACGATTGTATTAACTCTTAATCTCAATTCATGTGGTGGTAAATTTGTAGGATTTAACGTTTCTAAATATTCTGGTAAGAGAGCTTCGCCAATTTCACCATAATCACAGTTTTTAACAGTATTAACACTGGTATAAATTTTTTCGGTTGAAATATCTAATAACTCAACAACTGATTTGTTTATATCATTTCTAATTTGGTATTTGGCTTTCCGAATTATTTATTCTCCTGGATAGTTAATTAATAATATTTAACTCAATTTCATTTGCAATATTTTTGTTGTTTATGCCATAATTTTTTCAACAAAAAAAAAAATAATAAGAATAATTTCATTCACTTTAATTACTGAAAAAAAAGTATTAATTTTTTCCAAAAAAAAAGAATAAGAATAATTTCATTCACTTTAATTACTGAAAAAAAAGTATTAATTTTTTCCAAAAAAAAAAGAATAAGAATAATTCCATTCACTTTAATTACTAAAAAAAGTATTAAATCATTTACTTTATAATTAATGGAAAAAAACATTTTATTCAATTCTAATTGCTATTTAAAAAATTAATATTCTAAAATTTAAAATCACGTTTTGAAAAAATTGTTTATATATTTATTAATTTTAATTACTAAAAAACATAATTATTATAATATTTAAAATAATTTTTGAAAAAATTGTTTATATATATATATATTAAAATTTATTTAAAATCCTACCAAAAACATTTATTTGAAATAAGTATATGTAAAGGGAGCGTTCACATATTACGTAACGTTTTTTTTGGAAAATTTTGACCCTCCCCTCCCCCATGTAACACTTCGCTACAAACATTAGCGCCATTTTTTTGCTGGACGTAACAAACTGATGACCCCCCCCCCCCCCTAAAAAATGTTACGTAATATGTGAATGCTCCCAAACATGTTTTTACATTCAATTAAAAGTTAGCGCCAAATAATTGGACAAATGCAGCGCCATCTACAACGTGCCCATTTTTGCCTTGCGAGTATGCCTTTCTCTATTGCTCAACCATGCTTAATCTTAATAATCGCACCATGAAGACTAGAATAAGGAGGTGAAATGAGTGGAGTGGGGGTGTCCACAGAAGCAGGCCAAACAGTAGGCGCCTCTTTTCGGTTCGGGCTTTGCTCAGTAACGAATTTGAGTTTTCTGCGCACGAAGAGGGAGAAGGGAGAAGCAGCTGTTGATCAGCTCGCTTTTCCCTTCTCTTGTTTCTCCCTCTTACGTGCGCAGAAAACTAAAATTCGTTACTGAGCAAAGCCCGAACCAAAAAGAGGCGCCTACTGGCTAGCCTGTTTGCCGCGCCACCGTTCCCTGTGGTAAAACTATCTAATTTCACCTCCTTATTCTAGTCTTCATGAATCGCACTTTGAGTTTCATTAATCGCACTTCGATTATTTCGATATGCATGCCTTCCATGCTTTTTTTATTATAGGAAATGCAGTTTTCTAAGGGACCTATAAATCTGTTTTTCATTAAATTAAATTAAATAAATAAAATTATCCCTGGATGAGATAGTTTCGTCAATTTTGAAAACATACATATATGTGTTAAGTAGAATAAGGCAACCCTGGTAGATGGCCGGAACCGTGGGAGAACGAATCTGGGTTCTTTCAGAGTACTCGTTCGTTCCCGTAGGGTTCTTTGTTGAATATTGGCAAAATATAATAAAAATTGGGCAAAAGGGTTATTATTAGGATAAAGTGTGACTTTCTTAATAAGATTGATAAGGTTTTGGGTGGCAAAATAATGTTTTTAAACAAAAAAATAGAAAATTCTAAAATTGATACTTTAAAGGTGTTTCCACACACGGCACGTGTCAACTTTTGATAGAGTTCGCGGCAGATTTAAATATGTCCATCTGATTTGGAAAATTTAAGAGTTAAAAACGTGTACATTTCTATAGAAATGTGCATTTAATTAAAAATGAAAATGTGTAATTTGACGAAGGAAGATAAAAAAGTGAATTTTTAAGTTAGAAATAATAAAGTGTAGCAACATATCCTGGCAACTTAGCCTAAAAACAAATAATGTTTTTTTCCTAAAATAATTGGTATTTAATTAGTTAATTTATTATTTCATAACTATTTTCCTATTTTTTCTTTGAATCTTATCCTTTTTTCCCACTTCAAGTATAATAAGAAAATATACACATTAAATATAACCTCAAAGTGTCACATATTGTTTTTTATATCTCTCCCTAATGTAAATAAAAGTTAATATAAACAAATTAGAATTTTCCAAGTAAAATTAAGAGACATGTGTCTTTTCGATTTATAAAAGAAATCATTTATACACGAAATTTTAAGTATTTCAACTTTTTCTAAAAAAAAAAACCATTTTCAATTTGACTTTTGTGACATTTGAGACTTTTGTGTGTCATTTATTGTCAAATTATGAAAATCAATTTTCTTTTCTTGATTCTTGTTAGATACTATAAGGTTCTTTAAAAATCCTTATAAACTTTCTGAACATCTTAAAAATTAAAAAAGTCTCGACTAATTTTCCAAAACTAAAACAAAACAATTTTCTCGTAAACACCACCTACGACTCATTTTGCTCAAGATTTAATATTTCTGGTATATTATCTTTCTCTAGTTTATTATTATTTTTTTGTAATTTACCTGACAAAAAACAACAAGTTTACAAAAATAAAAACTCTAAATTTTTTCAAGATTTTCCAATTTTTCTTCAAAATTGTTACAATAATGAACTTTAATCCAAATTTTATCGTTTTCATTTCTAATAATTGTTTCGAGCTCTACAAAATAAAGTCAAATTATCGTCATATTGTGACAATTTTAAAGATCAGAAAGCTCAAATCTTTTAAAAATTTCTAGTTTTTTATAAATAGGTATTTTTCTAAAATATTATTTATAATAAACTCGAAATTTTTAAAAGATTTGAGCTTTCTGATCTTTAAAATTGTCACAATATGACGATAAATTGACTTTATTTTGTAGAGCTCAAAATAAATATTAAAAATGAAAAAAAATAAAATTTGTATTAAAGTTCATTAGGGTAATATTTTTGAAAAAAAATTAAAAAATCATAAAATCTTGAAAACCAGTTTCTTCTTTTCTGGTGAGCAAAATATTTGATTTACAGTTTTTTTCGCAGGTAAATTACAAGAAAATTATAAGAAACTTGAAGAAATTAATTTTTTAGAAAAATACTTATTTATAAAAAAATCGAAATTTTTAAAAAGATTTGAGATTTTTAATATTTGGAATTAACATAATATGACGATAATTTGATTGTATTTTGTAGAGCTTAAAACAAATAGTAAAAATGAAAATTAATTAAAGTTTATTATGATATTATTTTTTAAGAAAAATTGAAAAATCTCGAAAACCAGATTTTTGTTTTCTGGTGACCAAAGTATTGTATTTAGAATTTTTTAATTTTGTGCACTTGTTTTTTGTCAGGTAAATTACAAAAAAAAAATAATAAACTAGAGAAAGATAATATACCAGAAATATTAAATCTTGAGCAAAATGAGTCGTAGGTGGTGTTTACGAGAAAATTGTTTTGTTTTAGTTTTGGAAAATTAGTCGAGACTTTTTTAATTTTTAAGATGTTCAGAAAGTTTATAAGGATTTTTAAAGAACCTTATAGTATCTAACAAGAATCAAGAAAAGAAAATTGATTTTCATAATTTGACAATAAATGACACACAAAAGTCTCAAATGTCACAAAAGTCAAATTGAAAATGGTTTTTTTTTAGAAAAAGTTGAAATACTTAAAATTTCGTGTATAAATGATTTCTTTTATAAATCGAAAAGACACATGTCTCTTAATTTTACTTGGAAAATTCTAATTTGTTTATATTAACTTTTATTTACATTAGGGAGAGATATAAAAAACAATATGTGACACTTTGAGGTTATATTTAATGTGTATATTTTCTTATTATACTTGAAGTGGGAAAAAAGGATAAGATTCAAAGAAAAAATAGGAAAATAGTTATGAAATAATAAATTAACTAATTAAATACCAATTATTTTAGGAAAAAAACATTATTTGTTTTTAGGCTAAGTTGCCAGGATATGTTGCTACACTTTATTATTTCTAACTTAAAAATTCACTTTTTTATCTTCCTTCGTCAAATTACACATTTTCATTTCTAATTAAATGCACATTTCTATAGAAATGTACACGTTTTTAACTCTTAAATTTTCCAAATCAGATGGACATATTTAAATCTGCCGCGAACTCTATCAAAAGTTGACACGTTCCGTGTGTGGAAACACCTTTAAAGTATCAATTTTAGAATTTTCTATTTTTTTGTTTAAAAACATTATTTTGCCACCCAAAACCTTATCAATCTTATTAAGAAAGTTACACTTTATCCTAATAATAACCCTTTTACCCAATTTTTATTATATTTTGCCAATATTCAACAAAGAACCCTACGGGAACGAACGAGTACTCTAAAAGAACCCAGATTCGTTCTCCCACGGTTCCGGCCATCTACCAGGGAATACTTAAATATGTATTATAATTTTGAATAGAATTTATGAATTTATGATTAATTTATCATTATTGTTGTATAATTTTTTTCGTAAATCCTTTACAGTTAAATTCTACAACTTGAAATTCTACACAATTAAATTCTACACGTTAGATTCTACATATTAAAATTCTACAATACGATTTTTTATAAAATATATTAAATCCAACTTCTATAATTTAGAATTCTACACCCTGCCGATGCACAGTACCTGAAACGTACCTGGAATATACCTAGAAAATGCCTTAATAAGGTATTTTATAGGTATATTTTAGGTATGATTCAGGTATTCTTATCGACAGGGCACATTAAAATTCTCAAAGGCGGTTTTTTATAATACATTAATACTACACTGTTAAAAATAAGAAACACGCTTTACACCAGAAAGTGTGAAAAATGTGCAAACATCCTTAGGGCCGATTCCACAAGTATGTTTAACCGGAGTTTAAATTGGTAAACTCGGTTTAGTGAAAACTACGTATTCCACAAGTTCTTAAACTCGGGTTAAAATGGCTGACCCCTGGTTAAAGTTAACCGGCCAAAGTTGGCGGTTCAAATACTTAAACCTCGGTTAACTTGCTCCCCACCAGTAACAGATGCGTACAGCTGCAGCGCGTACATCCATTGTACGCATTGTTTGTCTAATTCCTCCTAAATAAACAATTTTTATACTTCGTTTTAATTACTTTCTTCTAACATGAAATATAAAAAAAAGATGTTTTTTATTTATTCATTTGTAAAATTTTAACAATTTATGATTAAAAAGTAGAATTTGCTGCAGTTTCTTTGTTCTAAATGCTATTATTATAAAATAAGAATAATTACTTGTAGTTAATTGTTCACGCCGCATTTCGGCAAAATGTTTTTTACTCCTTTTTCTACAATTTTCCCAATATGCCTTTAGTAATTCACATGTTCTATAATTTTCTAAATTATTACTATTATACTCCGCAGTAAGTTGTTCCCAACAAGACTCTTTCATTTTCAAAGTCACATCATCGGTTTTTTTATTTTCTAAAATATCTTTATTTTTCTCAACTAAGGTCATAAGTTTTCCTTTCTTAATTTCACAAAAATTTGCACCTCGTTTCCTTTTTCACTTTTTAGTGAGATTTTAATATCTTGAAAACAATTTGATTAACTTTTTATAAACACTCCAACATGTGTCATAGTTTGGCTTTTTTGAAACATGTGTCAATCTTCCGATTTTACTTCGCCCAATCAAACAGACAGCTACAGAAGAAACGAAAGGAAATATAGAGTTATGACGAAGGAGCATACGTTTAGTTAAACGATGTTCAAAAATCACATGTGGAACGCAAGACTCGTTAACTGCCGGTTAAAGCTTCGGTTAAATTTGAACTCGGCTTAACTAACCTCGGTTTAAAGCCATAGTTGTGGAATCGGCCCTTAAAAGTGTGAATTTTATGTCAATCACACTTTCAAGGTTTAATGCCAGTGTTACGGTGCGAAGTTCCCACAGCTTACGTGACATTAACACCGCACGGTGCGAGTGCTAATGGTGAGTCCAGAATAGAGAAATCTACATGTGGACCTACATGTAGGTCCTACATGTAGGTATTCTATTCTGGACTCACCATAAAAGTGAGCACGGGTGATTACACTTAACCTTATTTTTCCATCTAAACACAAATTCTTAACTTTTTAAACTATAAATACAAATTTTTACTGACATGTGGCGATTGTCGCGCCACGCCCTACTCTTCCTGAAACTAATTAGACAAAGATAGTAGATGTAGAATCTACGGAGTTACGTTAGTTAACATTCTGCGTCTGACTATTGTGAAGACAACATTGTATATATTAAAAATGTGTTTTTATTAATAAAGTTCTTATTAACTGTTCTCATGTTTGATGTTATATTATTTAACTCATAGAGTTAACTGAGGTCATGGGTCCTCAATTATAATTTATCTAAATATATTAATATCAGTTATAACCAACTAGAATATACCGATAGACACAAATACACACTGAAGTTAATATTTTAATTTTTCAAAAGATTAATATTATTCCACAAATAAGTAACAACTTTGACACATAAATGTAAAAAGTTAAGCACAATTACGCAGATATTATAGGGTAGGTAAAACGATCACGTGATTCAACATGTACGTGAAAATACGTAGAGCGCGAAATTTTCAATATTTACAATAAATCGAAATCGAAACTAAAGTCAGTTCAACCTAAATAACAAATAATTCAAATATTTCTATCAAATATTAAAAATTTTGGACAAAGCAGGTAACGATAAAATAAAACAAAAAAGGAAATAAACTATTCGCATTATATTAGTTACCATTTTAGCTAGTATTTCTAAAATGATTTTTAGATTTTGAAAACAAACAAAACTTCTTTTTTAATTTTAAAAAAATTTAAAACTCCTCTGAAAAGATATATAATAAATCAAAATTCCTTTAAAAAAATATAATTTTATCCAAATTTTTTTTGCAGGAGATATTAAGAGTTCAAAAATAAATTTTTAACATCTTATGCATATTTTAAACAGTGTTTTATTTTATGTGACAATTACAGTTCCTGAAAAAATTTCTTTCATATTTAGAATATTTTAAAACGACTTATAAAATTGGGGAAATTAAAAAATATTTTTATAATTTTGTGAAAATAAAAACTGTTTTACAGATATGAAGAAAAATCAATTTTTGTTAAATAGAACATTTTCTACAAATCTCGTTCTATAAGAAAAAAAGCTCCAATTGAATTTACTCACATTTGTAGTATATTTTAAACCGAGGTTTACAGTTAAAAAAATTATATTTTTTTCTAATTTTAAGCAAATAAAAAATAGTTTTGTAAACAATAAAAATCTACCAATTCTTGTAAAATAGAAATTTGTTTGGAAATTATGTTCTATTAGAAATTACTAGTTAACAAATAGTTTTTCAAGATCATATTCTAAACCCAGTCTTGTGTTAAATAAATATAAAAGATTTTTATAGTTTTAAGTAAATCAAAACTGTTTTAGAAAGAAATTAAAGAATATCAATTTTTGAAAAAAAAAATTGTTTGAAAAATTTTGTTTTATTAGAGTTGAACAGTTTCCACAAGATTTTATAAAATCTCTATCATACTTTAAACTAATCCTTGCAATTAGTAAAAATCAAATGAAAAACTTATAATTTTACGGAAAAAAACAGTTCTTAAAATGCTAAAAAATATAAATACTTGTAAAAACATATATTACTTGACAAATTTTTTCATATTATAGTTTAACAGTCTCCAAATGATTTCCTGAATTGTCAATCATATTTCAAACCAATTCTTGTAACTAGTCAAAATTCAAAAATATTTTATAATTTTTAAAAGAAAAAAACTGTTTTCAAAATGCTAAAAATAACAATTTTTGTAAAAACAGATATTATGTTCCAAATGTTGTTCTATTTGAGAATATTTTTCCTCGAATAATTCTTTAAACTCTGTATTATCTATTAAAATCATTTTTGTAATTAGTTCAAATAAAAAAAAAAAATTCTAATTTTGTGGTGAAGAAACTTGTTTTCAAAATGCTGAAAAAAAAAGATTTTTGTAAAAACAGATATTTTTTGTCAAATATTGTTCTATTTGAGAATATTTATCCCCGAATAATTTTTTAAACTCTGTATCATGTATTAAACTTATTTTCGAAATTGCCTAAATTAAAAAATATTATTTTAATTTTAAGGAGAAAAAATTATTTTCAAGATGCTGAAAAAATTCAATATTTGTAAAAACAGATATTTTTTGCCAAATTTTATTCTACTTGAGATTAAAATTCCCCAAATAATTTTTTACACTCTGTATCATGTTTTAAAAAAATTTTTGAAATTCGCTAAAATTAAAAAATATTTTTTTAGTTTTGAGGAAAAAAACTGTTTTCAGGATGATGAAAAATATAAATTTTTGTAAAAACAGATATTTTTAGACAAATTTTATTCTATTTCAGAATATTTGCCCCCGAATAAATCTCTAGACTCTGTATTATGATTTAAACTAATTTTCAAAATTGGTCAAATTTAAAAAATATTTTTAAAATCTTGATGGGAAAAAAAATCGGGCCTGTATCATTTTGACACACATTTTTTCGAGCAATTTGTTATATTGTACTCCCGAAGATGAATGTTATATTTTACTCTTTCTGAAATCAAAGATTTTTAAGTCCTATTTATTAAATATTTGATTTTAATACATTAAATTAATATTAAAAGACTTCATTAATCCAGTAAGCTCAATTATTGAATAATTAAGGGCCCGTATCATTTTGACACAAATTTTTTCGGGCAACTTGTTATATTGTACTCCCGAAGATGAATGTTATATTTTACTCCTTCTGAAATCAAAGATTTTTAAGCCTTATTTATTAAATAATTGATTTTAATACATTAAATTAATATTAAAAGACTTAATTAATCCAGTAAGTTCAATTATTGAATAATTAAAACTTAAAAATCTTTAATTTTAGTAGGAGTAAAATATAACATTCATCTTCGGGAGTACAATATAACAAGTTGCACGAAAAAATTTGTGTCAAAATGATACGGGCCCATAATTAAAACTTAAAAATCTTTGATTTCAGAAGGAGTAAAATATAACATTCATCTTCGGGAGTACAATATAACAAGTTGCCTGAAAAAATTTGTGTCAAAATGACACGGGCCCAAAAAATCATTTCAAGATGCTGAAAGAATTCAATTTTTATTAAAAAGATAATATTTTTGCCAAATTTTATAATATTTAAGATTAATAATCCACGAAAAATTCTTCACACTCTGTATTATGTTTAAAACTGATTTTTGCAATTGGCTAAAATTAAAAAATAATATTCTAATTTTGAGGAAAAAAAGTTGTCTTCAAGATCCTGAAAAAATTAATTTTTGTAAAAACAGATATTTTTGACAAATTTTGTACTATTTGAGATTATTTGTCCTCTAATAAATCTGTAGACTCTGCACTATGATTTAAACTTATTTTTAAAATTGGTCAAATTAAAATAATAATTTAAAAATTTTTATAGGAAAAAAAATCTTTTCTAGATGCTGAAAAAATTCAATTTTTTTAAATAGATATTTTTTGACAAATTTTATACTATTTAAGATTAATTGTCCACAAAAAATTCTTCACACTCTGTATTTTGTTTAAAACTGATTTTTGTAATTGGCTAAAATTAAAAAATAATATTCTAATTTTGAGGAAAAGAATTGTTTTCAAGTTCCTGAAAAAATTCAATTTTTGTAAAAACAGATATCTTTTGACAAATTTTGTTCTATTTGAGATTATTTGTCCTCGAATAAATCTCTAGATTCTGTATTATGATTTAAACTAATTTTCAAAATTGGTTAAATTTAAAAAATATTTTTAAAATCTTGATGGGAAAAAAAATCATTTCAAGATGCTGAAAAAAATTCAATTTTTGTTAAATAGATATTTTTGCCAAATTTTGTTCTATTTAAGATTACTTGTCCCCGAAAAATTTTTTAAAATCTGTATTATGTTCTAAACTGTTTCTTGTAATTGGTTACATTTAAATAATATTTTTAAAATTTTGATGGGGAAAAAAATCTTTTCAAGACGCTGAAAAAAATCAATTTTTGTTAAATAGATATATTTTTTGCCAAATTTTATAATATTTAAGATTAATAATCCACGAAAAATTCTTCAAACTCTGTATTATGTTTAAAACTGATTTTTGCAATTGGCTAAAATTAAAAAATAATATTCTAATTTTGAGGAAAAAAAATTGTCTTCAAGATCCTGAAAAAATTAATTTTTGTAAAAACAGATATTTTTGACAAATTTTGTTCTACTTGAGATTAAAATTCCCCAAATAATTTTTTACACTCTGTATCATGTTTTAAAAAAATTTTTGAAATTCGCTAAAATTAAAAAATATTTTTTTAGTTTTGAGGAAAAAAACTGTTTTCAGGATAATGAAAAATATAAATTTTTGTATAAACAGATATTTTTAGACAAATTTTATTGTATTTCAGAATATTTGCCCCCGGATAATGTTTTAAATTCTCTATCATGTTTTAAGCTAATTCACGCAACTGGTTAAAATTAAAAGATATTTTTCCAACTGTCTGAGCAAAAAAGCTGATTTCAAGATGCTGAAAAATATCAATTTTTGTAAAAACAGATATTTTTTGACAAATTTTGTTCTACTTCAGAATATTTGTCCCTGAAAAATTTTTTAAACTCTCTATTATGTTTTAAACTAATTTTCGTAATTGGTTAAAATAAAAAATATTTGTTCTATTTTGAAGGAGAACAAATTATTTTTAAGATGCTTAAAAATTTCAATGTTTGTAAAAACAGATTTTTTTCCAAATTTTGTTCTTCTGGAGATTAATTGTCTACGAAAAAGTATTTAGACTATCTATATTATGTTTAAAACTAATATTTGTAATTGGCTAAAATTAAAAAATAATATTCTAATTTTGAGGAAAAGAATTGTTTTCAAGTTCCTGAAAAAATTGAATATTTGTAAAAACAGATATCTTTTGACAAATTTTGTTGTATTTGAGATTATTTGTCCTCTAATAAATCTCTAGACTCTGTATTATGATTTAAACTTATTTTTAAAATTGGTCAAATTTAAATAATTTAAAAATTTTTATAGGAAAAAAAATCTTTTCTAGATGCTGAAAAAATTCAATTTTTGTTAAATAGATATTTTTTGACAAATTTTATACTATTTAAGATTAATTGTCCACAAAAAATTCTTCACACTCTGTATTTTGTTTTAAACTGATTTTTGTAATTGGCTAAAATTAAAAAATAATATTCTAATTTTGAGGAAAAGAATTGTTTTCAAGTTCCTGAAAAAATTCAATTTTTGTAAAAACAGATATCTTTTGACAAATTTTGTTCTATTTGAGATTATTTGTCCTCGAATAAATCTCTAGACTCTGTATTATGATTTAAACTAATTTTCAAAATTGGTCAAATTTAGATAGGTAATATTTTTAAAATTTTGATGGGAAAAAAAATCTTTTCAAGCTGCCGAAAAAATTCAATTTTTATTAAATACATATTTTTTGCCTTTTTTGTTCTACTTGAGAATATTAGTCCCTGAAAAATTTTTTTTTTTTAATTTCTTTTATGTTTTAAACTAATTTTCATAATTGGTTAAAAAAAAAATATTTGTTTAATTTTCAAGGGAAAAAAATTATTTTTAAGATGCTGAAAAAATTCAATTTTTGTAAAAACAGATATCTTTTGCCAAATTTTCTTCTACCTGAGAATATTTGTCCCTGTTAAAGTTTTTTAACTTTCTATTATTTTTTAAACTAATTTTCAGTATTGGTTAAAATTAAAAAATATTTGTCTAATTTTGTAGGGAAAAAAATTATTTTTAAGATGCTCAAAATAATCAATTTTTGTTAAATAGATATTTTTTGCCAAATTTTATAATATTTAAGATTAATAGTCCACGGAAAATTCTTTAGAGTCTGTATTATGTTTAAAACCGATATTTGTAATTGGCTAAAATTAAAAAATAGTTTTCTAATATTGAGGAAAAAAAATTGTTTTCAAGATCCTGAAAAAATTTAATTTTTGTAAAAACAGATATTTTTTGACATATTTTGTTCTATTTGAGATTATTTGTCCGTGAATAAATCTGTAGACTCTGCACTATGATTTAAACTTTTTTTTAAAATTGGTCAAATTTAAATAATAATTTAAAAATTTTTATAGGAAAAAAAATCTTTTCTAGATGCTGAAAAAATTCAATTTTTGTTAAATAGATATTTTTTGCCAAATTTTGTTCTATTTAATATACATTGTCCGCGAAAAATTCTTTAAAGTCTGTATTATGTTTAAAACTGATTTTCGCAAGTAGCTAAAATTAAAAAATAATATTCTAATTTTGAGGAAAATAAATAGTTTTCAAAATCCTAAAAAAATTGAATTTGTGTAAAAACTCTAATTTTTTGAAAAAATTTTTTGTATTTGAGATTATTTGTCCTCGAATAAATCTTTAGACTCTGTATTATGTTTTAAACTGATTTTTGTAATTAACTAAAATTAAAAAATAATATTCTAATTTTGAGGAAAAAAAATTGTTTTCAAGAACCTGAAAAAATTAAATTTTTGTAAAAACAGATATTTTTTGCCAAATTTTTTTCTACTTGAGAATATTTATCCCTTAAAAATTTTTTAACCTCCCTATAATGTTTTAAATTAATTTTCCTAATTGATTAAAATTAAAAAATATTTGTTTAATTTTAAAGGGAAAAAAATTATTTTCAAGATCCTGAAAAAATTCAATTTTTGTCAAAACAGATATTTTTTGTTAAATTTTGTTTTATTGGAGATTAACATTCTTCAAATAATTTTTTAACTCTGTATCATGTTTTAAACCAATTTACGAAGTTGGCTAAATTAAAAAATATTTTTTTAATTTCGAGTGAAAAAAACTGTTCTCAGGATGATGAAAAATATAAATTTTTGTAAAAATATATTATTTGCCAATTTTTTTTCCTCTTATAGTTCAAGTGTGCCCATATGATTTTCTAAATTCTCTATCATATTTTAAATCTTATCTTGTGTTTGGTTAAAATTAAAAAAAAAATTTATATTTATATAATATTTGAAGGTTATGTTGATACGTAATCTTATTTCGTTTTTATTATTTAGTTATTTGTTTTATTTTTTAATAATTATATTGTAGTGCATATGAGGTTATCTTTTTGATTAATTGGATTTAACTGATTTGAATATTTATTAGTTATTTAATCACAATTGTTACGGTTTTTTAAATTTTAGCGCGATGCAAGTCTGCCACCCGTGCGTGCGTGGTAGGCTTCCAGTCATATATATGTTGGTCACGTAGAACACCGTCCGACACGATTTTTCACACACAAAAAAACCAAACATTTTCGGAAACTAGGACCAAAAAAAAAATACCCGTATCTGCCCACACAGCACCGGAAATTCTCTGAATTTTCCCTGAATATCCGTCTACATTTCTCGAATATTCGAACCTAATATTCAAGGAAGTTTCGAGGAAGTAGTAAAATGTCCGCCTGGAAAAATATTGGGCGCGCAATTTCCCTGAAAATGTATTTCTAATTTTCAGGGAATTTCCGCATCTAACATTCCTTTAATATTCATGGTATTCGTATATTCACTGTACATGATGCGCACTGGTCGAACTTGGTTTCTATGACACTTACGGCTGCGCAGTAGTTTTTAATGTTCTAGAATCCTACGGATGTTGAATATCATATATTTTTGATCAATTACCAGATCAAAAAAAATTTTGGAAATTTTTTTTTAACTTTCCCTGAATATTAAAGGAATGTTAGATGCGGAAATTCCCTGAAAATTAGAAATACATTTTCAGGGAAATTCCGCGCCCAATATTTTTCTAGGCGGACATTTTACTACTTCCTCGAAACTTCCTTGAATATTAGGTTCGAATATTCGAGAAATGTAGACGGATATTCAGGGAAAATTCAGGGAATTTCCGGTGCTGTGTGGGTGGCCGTTTTGCTAGATCAAGTCGTTTGTGGCTTTTAGGGGTGAAAACAACCCTTAAATGAAAAGTGTCATGATATTTTTGTAAAAAATATTAATTTTTTATAAAACTTGATATCTAGGGGTTTTCGGGCTCGCTGATTACAAATCCGATGTAAGTTTTTCAAAATTCAAAATGTCGGATCCAATATGGCAGACAACTTTTTTAAAAATAGATTCAATTTGCCTGAAACTCGTTGCTCGGGGGTTTCTGAGGTCGCTGATATCGAATCTGATGTCAGATTTTTAAAATTCAAAATGGTGGATCCAATATGGCGGACAACTTTTTTAAAAATAGATTTAATTTTCCTGAAACTCGTTACTCGGAGGTTTTTGGGTCGCTGATGACTAATCTGATGTAAAATTTTCAAAATTTAAAATGGCGGACCTCATAGAGATGAAGATTACAAAAAAATTTAAACATTTCCACAATTGTGTCTTTGCATATTGGACATTTTTTTAATAACGAAGCAAACTTTGTAGTAGGTAAGTATATTCGATAATGGGAAGCTTAAGTTAGAAAAATAATTAATATAAAGTGATTGTTTAACACTTCTTTTTAAAGTAACTAGAACACAAAATCGCGCGCGATGCGCGCGTGTAGATTTTCGATTGTTGGAAATCTTAAAAAATTGTATTTTAATTTATATTAAATTATTATTTAAACATGTTTCCTAAATCGGCACAATGCATACAAAATTTTGTGAAATTTCTGTGTCATTTATAAATTCTGATTTAACTGTTATTATTAACACTCTAATAAGTCTTAAGAATTTTTCTACTAATTTTCTGCGTTATTATTAGTATTTAAGTTTTACAAACAAATATGAAGTATGAAGAGCCTTCTGTTAGTTCTTGTTAAAAAGGTAGGTTTTACTCGATAAAATTATTTTTTTAATTCCAATTTGTTAATACTATCAAATAAAAAAATGTCTATTTTAATTTCCTAAAAGACGTTAAGAAATAAATTCCTTGATAAATTTTTATAGAATTTTATATTTAAATGTCATATTTTCCTAAAAGTATAATAATATTATTATTAAAGAATTAATACTTAACTAATCAATTTAATTTAACTTCTTAAATTTAATCCTAATTGGGGTTAAATAATAATAAAATTTAATTAATAATTTAATA
This sequence comes from Ganaspis brasiliensis, assembly GCA_037103525.1. Classification (NCBI taxonomy): domain Eukaryota; kingdom Metazoa; phylum Arthropoda; class Insecta; order Hymenoptera; family Figitidae; genus Ganaspis; species Ganaspis brasiliensis. The sequence continues at coordinate 539,915 of JAZKLR010000526.1, forward strand.
ATAAAATAATAACCGGACTATTCTTTGGGGTAAAGGGGGGGGGGGGGTTCTTTTAAGTTGTAAGACGAAATGAGTTTTAAATAATAATAACAAAAATAATAATAATGAAAAATTTTTCCCTTTATAACGATTAAAAATAAAAAAGAAATTTTATAGGGTACACCATATTTTAATTAAAAAAATATACAATTTGTATCTTGCTAAATAATTTTATTTTTAAAGAATATTTAACAATCATAATATTTATTAATACTATGTAGAATTAATAATAATTCTAAATATTTTTTTTCAATTCTACACATAAAAAGGCACATTTTTTTCCTAATAATTTTTTTCCAAAATCAACCGTTCTGGAATTATCCCTAATTAAAAAAAAAGGGCTATTTTTTAAAACAATTACCCATATCTCTATTTAAAAAAATAGTAAAAAAAATTTTTAAAATTCGTTTTAAAGGTCATAGATCAAGGTCTAAATCATTAGATATTATATAATTAGAGAACGAAAGCTTAAAAAACGTCCCCATTTATTGTTTTATCTTCATGGGTTAACAAAATATAAAACTTTATTTAAAGACAAAAATTCTGAGGGGTGGGAAAAATTTGCAGGACGGCACTCCCTAAAACCGAATTGGTATATATCCCATTCCACATAAAACTCTTTGGACATAAAAACGATTTGACATAAAACTCAATTGACATAAAACTCAATTGGCATAAATCCCATTTGTCATAAATCTAGTTTAGCATAAAACACATTCGACATAAAAATCAATTGGCATAAATCCCATTTGACATAAATCCCATTTAACTCAAAGCCCATTTGATATAAATCCCATTTATTGGAATAAATCCAATTTCGCATAAAACACATTTGCGATAAATTCCATTTCACATAAAACACATTTGGCATAAATCACATTTGACATAAATCTCATTTAGCACAAAGCCCAATTAATATAAATTCCATTTAGCATAAATCACATTTAGCACAAAGTCCATTTGATATAAATCCCATTTGGCACAAATCCCATTTTGCATAAGACACATTTGGGATAAATCCCATTTGACATAAAAAACATTTGGTATAAATCTCAATTGGCATAAAATTCAGTTGACGCAAAACTCAATTGGAATCAAAATTTGACGTAAGTCCCATTTAGCACAAAGCCCATTTGATATAAATCCCATTTGGCATAAAACACATTTAGGATAAATCCCATTTGACAGAAAAAAAATTTAGCATAAATCTCATCTGGCATAAAATTTATTTGGCATAAAACCCATTTGACATAGATTCCATTTAGCACAAAGCCTTTTTGATATAAATCCCATTTGGGATAAATCCCATTTGGCATAAATCCTATTTGACATAAAACAGATTTGGGATAAATCCCATTTGACATAAATCTCAATTGGCATAAGTTTCATTTGGTATAAAATTCAGTTGGCATAAAACTCAATAGGCATACATTCCATTTGGCATATATCCCATTTGGCATAAAATTCATTTGACATAAAAAAACATTTAGCATAAATCTCTTTTGGCATAAGTCTTATTTGGTATAAAATTCAGTTGGCATAAAACTCAATAGGCATATATCCCATTTGGCATAAAACACATTTGACATAAAATTTTTATTAAGATAAAGAAAATTTTCTTTAAGATAGGGTAAGTTTTCTTTAAGATAGAGAAAATGTTATGCCATTTGAGTTTTTATGCCAAATGAGATTTATGAAAAATGAGATTTCTTCCTGTTCAGTTTTATGCCAAATGTGTTTTATGCCAAATGAGATTCATGCCAAATGGTTTTTATGTTAAATGAGTTTTATACCAAATGGGATTTATACTAATTGAGTTATTTGTTTTATTTTTTTAATTTAAAAAAAAAGATCAAAATATAAATTTTTCTTGTTGTATTAAATTTAATAAGAACAAACAAAACTTTAATTTAAAATTACTGTTATTTAAAATTAATGTTTAAATTCTTGTCATTACATTTTTTTTGTCCCAACAAAATGTAAAAGTCTGTAAATGAAAAGTTTTAATTTTAGTTTAATTTTTATTTTATTTTTTTTTAATTTTAAATAACCTGGATTTTATTGAAAAAAGTTCTTTGTTTCCTTTATTTTTTAAAACTTTTTCTTGAATTTGATTTCAATTCTCGAAACTGTTCAATTTTCTTTGCAATTTTTATTTCTCAAAAAATTTACTAAGTAAATTTTTTCTATAAAAAACTTTTTCTTTTTTTAAAGTAAAAACCTCCATTACAATTTTCAAACCAATTTTAATTTTTTTTTTTATTGCTAAAACAAGGGATATCTACATCTTTTCCAAGATTTGATGAGTCAATAATGGACTAATATTAGACTAAGCTTGGTGACGAATTCTTTCAAAGTCTAATTAAGATTTGCTCTCAATATGGTCTATAATTTATTAATATTTTACTGGCCTCCAAAAATAAAAAAAAAGTTTATTGCACCCTTTATAAGTAATGAAAATAAATAATGGTTAAATTAATTTTTTAATGAAAATTTGTCAACATATCTGCTTTTAATTTTGTTATTAAGAATCAGTAAATTAAAAATGCTCAAAATAAAAATATAAAACTTTAATCAAATGTGTACGTCCATATGAAAAGGGCCCACTTTGGCACTATTGGACTTATCTATATGACCATATCGATACCTCCATGTAAAACTGTTCTTTCTTCGGGTAGCTGTTAATACCGTTCTATCTTTAAGTAGCTGTTAGTACAGTTCTATCTCACTTTTTTTTATAACCTTCTTTGAACCTTTTATTCGTTGGGTTTTTTGATAATAGTGTTTAATTAACACATTTTGTTATTGATAATATACACAAGAAACATACCTAAAGTAGATGTTAATAATAATATCCCTAAATTAATCAATACTTCAAAAAATTGAAAGCGATTAAAGTTGCAAAAAAGGTTAGCCAAAACAATTGAGATAGAGCTCTACTAACAGCTACCCTAAGATAGAACAGTATTAACAGCTACTCGAAGAAAGAACAGTTTTCAATGGAGGTATCGATATTCTTTATTAAATTTTGAACATTTTGAGAGGTCTTGGACCCCTTTAGATGAAAAATTCTCAAAGTTATAAGCATTCAAAGTTAATAGAGTAAAAATCCTAGTTTTGAGAAAAACGAGTTTAAAGTTCAAGATTTCCATTAGCGCCCATGCATTTTTAAAATTAAAAATAATATTTTTTTGTGTTTTTAATTACTATAAAGTTATTGTAAATGCATGATTCGACATTGGACATTATTTATTTTGTTTTTCAGCAATAAAAAAAATTTCGAAAATCTGAATCTTCTTTAGAAAAATGCGAATATCTCGGTAAATAAAATCGACAACCTGGGCCCTTTTCATGTATACGTACACAAATAATAACCCTCCCACGTCCAAAAGTTGGAAAATAAATATTCAAAGTGAATTAAAAGGTAAATAAAAAATTAAATAATATTCAAAAGTTGAAAATAACTAATTATGAGTAAAATCATCGCTGAGTTTTTGTTTCATCAATTAGTGACAATAACTAAAAAAAGTTAAAATTTAACTAATTGAGTTTGTAAACAGAATTTTACTAAAATATTAGTTATTTTGACATAACCTAAAAATGAACTTGACTAAAAATTAGTTATTTTTTACTAAATCATTAGTAAAAACATAACTATTTGAATTTGTTACTGAGCTTTTGCTTTCAAATTAATTATTTTTAACTAATTCATATTTTGAGAGAATTTAAGTAATTTAAATAAGTTATTGTGGTTTAAAACTAATAACTATAGATAAAATAACTATAGATTTTAAAAAATTCCAATTAGCTTTTACAATAAAAGTCATAGTGAAGTTCAATTTAATTTTAAACTATTTAATTTAATTAATAATCTGTTAAATTTATTTGAAATCGACCATAGTCTGAATTTAAAAAATTGGTATTTTATAGTGCAATAAAAATTAGTTGTAAGATTTCAAAAATTATGCAGTAGAGCCCCGATTAATCAAGCTCTCTTTACCCGAGGTCATGTCAAGACAACCCATCTTTTAGTGCATTTCATTTTGACTTTTAATGAAAATTTAAAGAAAAATAAAAGATATAAAAAAGAATATCTCCACGGTAAAAGGGACCTTATCCACAAACAAGTTTTAGGTTATGTTTATGATTTTTTGAATGAAAAGATAAAAAGAAAATCAACTCTTAATATAAACCATTGATTTTTAAGTCTTGCATCCAAAATATTTCATATAGAATCTATTATAATTTTTGTGTTACTTAATCAAAAAGAAAGATTTTATCACAGAAAAACTATTACTAAACATAATCTAAAATTTGTTTACAGATAACTTATTTGTTATAGGCTAGTTTATTATTATTATTTAGTAATTTTTATTAATTATTTCAGTTTATTTATATTTTTTTAGTTTAAATTAGTTGAATAAAAAATTACGTTTCAAGAAAATAATATAACCATTTTTAAAATTAAATTAAACTAATTACAAGAATTTTAACTTTATTTTTGAATAATAATAATAATAATAATAATATGTATAAAAGTAAATTTTACTACCTTGTTTGCTTATCTTTTTATATTAATGAAACCTTTATATTATTTCAGATAATAACATATTAAAAAAATAACATTGACATTTCAGATTAAACAAAACAAACAAAACTACATTCAGAGATATAGAATTATGGTCACGTCATTAACGACCAATCAGGTTTTTGACAACAATGTCCTCGATATCTCGTTAGTACTACTTTTTAGGATAGGAAAATATCAACGATTGACATTAATTTGATATATATACTATTTTCTTTAGCTATGCAACTGAATATCAAAATATAAAAAATGTCATTTGTTTTTTGTTTGTATAGCAGAATTGTGAGTGTTCTTGAATAAAAATGGATTGTCCTAAACGTAATTCTTTTTTTTTATTTTCGCCATATTGGATCCACCATTTTAAATTTTGAAAATCTGACATCAGATTAGTCATCAGCGACCCCAAAAACCTCTGAGTAACGAGTTTCAGGAAAATTAAATCTATTTTTAAAAAAGTTGTCCGCCATATTGGATCCACCATTTTGAATTTTAAAAATCTGACAACAGATTCGTAATCAGCGACCCCAGAAACCCCCGAGTAAAGAGTTTCAGACAAATTAAATCTATTTTTAAAAAAGTTGTCCGCCATATTGAATCCGAAATTTTGAATTTTGAAAAACTTACATCGGATTTGTAATCAGCGAGCCCGAAAACCCCTAGTTATCAAGTTTTATAAAAAATTAATATTTTTTACAAAAATATTTTGTCACTTTTCATTTAAGGGTTGTTTTCACCCCTAAAAACCACAAACGACTTGATCTAGCAAAACGGCCAGACACGGGTATTTTTTTTTTGGTCCTAGTTTCCGAAAATGTTTGATTTTTTTGTGTGTGAAAAAAAAAGTTAATTTTTGTCGGACGGTGGAATCAGTGAAATACGAAAATTATAGGAATTTCAGGTAATGGCAAGCGTCATAGACATTGGTAAGGGGAACGAAGGGAGGAAAGGGTAGACAAAGAAATAGACAATCACACTTGTGAGTGTGACTGATAGTGCTTTCACACCGCGCAGGTGTAAAAGCTAACTTTTCTGAAGTTCACACTTGGTTAGTGTGGATGCATGCATCTTCGCACCAAATAACGAACACTTTAGTCTTACAACTTCACACTCGGTGTTAAGTTGTAAAGGATTCTATGCTTCTTTTTTAACAGTGTATATTCTACTTAGTTAAATTCTACAATTTAAAAAAAAATTAATATCCTTTAGTATTAAAAAAATCGTATTCCTTGCTTTAGACAAAAGAATTTAAAAAAAAATAAATAAAAATTTAATATCGTGTAGAATTGAACTGTACAGTTTAAATGTGTAGAATTCTAAATTCTAGAACTTTGATTTAATATGTTATTACTGTTTTACAAAAAATCGTATTGTAGAATTTTACTGTGTAGAATTTAACCTGTAGAATTTATCAGTAGAGTTTAGTGTAGATAATTTGAACCGCGCCATTTTTTCTTACATCCCCCTTGTAGAAGAAATTAATTTATATCGAATTATTAATCATTCTAATTGTTATGAACCGTAAAGGTAATTGTGGAGCACTTTTTCAAAAAGTTGTTATCTCTATTTTCTAAAATAGTAGAGATTAAAACAAACTTAACATTAAAAACCTTACAAATCGATCTGTCACTATTGAATTTAAGAAATAATTTGTATTAACAAAAAATCTGGACTTAACCTACATGATTTAAAATTTTCATGTTTTTTTTATAGTAAAAATAACAAAACCCTTCAAATTTCCTATAATTATCGTAAAATTTAATTAACAGCAAATCGTCTTATTCAAAGAACATTCTAATTTCAATAATTTCGTATAGTTCTACTTTATAATGAACTCTGGGGGTTAGGTTCAAAACTGCATTAATTTTTTCGAAATAAAAAAATGTGGATTTATCAACTTTTGAAAAAGTGCCCCACAATTTTAAATGAATTGTAGCACTTGAACGATTAAAAACGGTTGTATACTATTATTAGAAATAATTTAAAAATCAATTGTAATGGATCGTTTTTACACAATTAACACGGAGAAAAAAGATTATCTGTCTTAGCTAACCTTAATTGTTATATTATATGGTTAGCTAAAATTTTAGCTAAAAATGATCAATCCATATTGTATGTAGCTAACTCATTTTTCTCAGTAAAGAAAGGCTATTTAAAATAATAGAGATATTAATCGTTTCAAATACTTAGTGTTAATCGATTTCCTCTACAAGGGATATTAATACCTATATTATAGGAAAAAAGTTAAAGAATCAAAAATTTTTAAATAATTTTTTTTTTATAGTTTCAAACTATATATGTAATAAGACTAAACGCGATAATAGTTAATAACAATTTATTACAAGTTTTCATTTAAAAAAATTTTCCGACTATTAAAGAGATATACAAAAGCATATTCTCTTTATACCTGAAACAAACCTGAAAGAATAAAGCATGTTTATTCCTAACGGTCGCCTATTATATTCCTTCGAATTTGGAGGCTCAGGTCTCAGGCCACTTTGAAGGCCCATTGTCTGCAGTGTTATCCAGCAAAAACAATGTTTAAAATTGAAATGAGGGATTTAAATTTGTCGATTTTTCAGTAATATTAATTCTCAGTTTCAATTTCTCATATCTTGAGCTTAAACATTTTTTTCCTGAGTTAGGTATATCCGACTACTCTTCGTTTAAATAATAAGTTTAGTTTAACAGCCTAAAATAATAATATGTTTACAATTCCAATTTTTCAAAGAAAAATTTTGTGCGCCCAGGGGTTATTTTGTGCACGCGAGGTTTTTAATGAATAAAATCATTATTTTGAGTTGTTTAAGTTTGCCTCTAAATCTGAATCAGTAGTTTTCTACTAAGAATTAGTAGTTTTCTACTATGAATTAGTCAAATTCATGGCTCATTTTTCTCTAATTCATATAGTAGAAAACTACTAATTCTTAGTAGAAAACTACTAATTCATAGTAGAAAACTACTAATTGAAATAGTGAAACTTTACTTTTAAAAAAAGTAGATTTTTTTACTAGTTTAATTAGTAGTTTTCTACTACAAAATTAGTAGTTTTCTACTACAAAATTAGTAATTTTCTACTAATTCTTAGTAGTTTTCTACTAAGAATTAGTCAAATTCTTATTATTTTAATAGTAGCTCACTTTTCGCTAATTCATTAGTAGAAAACCACTAATTCAGATTTAGAGAGTGCTACTTGGTATAAATATTTTCTGATATCTAGACTACAGAGAGTACTAAATGAAATTACTTAATTCTTTATCAGAAATCAGAAAAAAAATCGTAACGCCGTAAAAAACAAGCTTAAAATTTTCAAAATTCTGTTCAGAAGTCCGGAAGTTTAAAAGTGTTTCTAAAACTATAAAAATAATACTTGTTGATGGTGTATACATGATAACGCTAACTTTTTATTGTATATTTTAAGAAAAAAGTGCCAAAAACTGAAAAACCAGGATTTGTTGGGTTATTTTGTTCATTCTTTAAAATCAAATTTTTTTCCAAAATTTGTTTTCTAGTTAGTAAAAAAAACTCTAGTGTTTCGTTTTGAAAACCCAAAAAAATGATATTAATAATTACATGCTTCTCAAATTAATTTTGATACTTTTTCTCTTAAAATAACTTAAGGAGTATAGTAGAAGTAATATTAAGTAAGATTGTCTTAAGAAAATAACTTTTTTTTTTGTAAATCTACATTTTTGTGAAATTTCAGTGATTTATTTTCGAATTAGTTTAATAATTCCTACAAAAGAAAAATATTTCTAGCTTTGGTTTTCTTTATTGTAATTTAGAATATTTAAAAACTATGCGTGTATATAACTTTATTATAGAAAGGATGGATGCCCATACAACATAACTGAATATTAAAATTTTTTTTTCAAATTCTGAATTTTAATAAAGCATATTTATGCACAAAATAGCCCTGCTTGACTGTATGTAGTTTATCCAAATACCCATATTTTTCTCTATAATAAAATAATTTCTATAATTGTAAAACAATTATACCTGCAATAAAACTTAGTTTAATTGAGAATTACATGTCACTTTTTTCTAAGACTTTTTTAAAACAAATTAATAAATTATAAATTATATATATAATTCTATCTTGAAATTAAGGAATCAATCACAAAACATTTATGTATATATATTTCCACCACTATTTATTCTAAATTAAATTCTAAGCATATATAACATATATTGGACATTTATAGCTTTCGGATAGCTATATCTGCCATGCCAGTACTGGCATTATACTGCGCCAGGTGTTAATTTTTTATTATGTTGTTACCTATAGTATAATGTTATTTTCAATATCCAGGCCACGTTGATTTACACACGGAAAAAAATGAATTGTCTGCAGTGGGTAACTAATATTTGCTGTGGTAATGAAAAAAGTTTGCTGTAATAAGCAATATTAGAAAAAAAATTTTAAATTTACTCTCACAGCAAACTTTTTTACTCTCAGAGCAAATTTGTTTGCTGTCCCTATATTTGCAAACTTATTTTGACGTGGCAGCGAATAATTTACTGCCACAGTAAACTTCTTTTATGCGTGCACTGCAGTTTTGTAAAAAAATCCTAAAATTTCAGAAGAAACTAATAAAATATTTAATATGTAATGTTTAATCAGTTTTTACTTTGTGCTTAAATTTTAGAACATTTGAAGCTGCTCTGCAAACAAGTTTGCGAATCATATGCGAAAAGTGTCTTACTTTAAGACATTTTGTGCGTCTTAGACACCAAAACGTCTTAAAATAAGACACTTAGAAAACAGCAGTTTTTGCAATGTATTATATATACACCCAGAGATACACGGAAAAAAGTGAGTTGGCCGCTGCTGCTAACAAAATTTAGCAGACACTTATTTAGTCATCACAGCTAAATATTAGCTAAGGCAGTTAATACGTCAGCTGAAAGTTCGCTGTGGTAGCTAACAGGTATGAATACCATAGCTAAACATAGTTAATGTCCTAGGGACAGCTAAACCTTTTTTTAGCTAAAGTATCTACAATTATTAGGAACCACAGCTATCTTTTAGCTGTCGTAGCAAATGTATTAGCTGTCTTAGCTAATATTTACCCAGGTGCGAATTTTGGTCGGCAGCCAGAGTTTGTCCGTCGGGCCAAGGTCGGCACAACTCTGGCATGCGTAGTTACGTCTGCCAGAGTTGGCCCAACTATATTTTTTTTCAAGTTCCCAAAGTTGGGCCGACTCTGCAAGCCAACTGTGGCACTCGCAGTTTTCCCGACCGTCGGCCCAACCTTGCCCAGAGTTTCCCCGACCGTTGGGGAAACTCTGTAAAACACAGGTTAATAAACTCTAAATTTAGAGGTCGGCCCAACCTTGCCCAGAGTTTCCCCGACCATTGGAGAAAATCATTGATTTCTTTTAGAAACATCAAAAATGTCACTTATTAATTCATTTAGCATAATTAAAAAGTAGCAAAAAATTTTTTTTAAATTTAAATAGATAAAAATAAGTCTACAGAAGAAATGTAAAAATCTTTCAACAACAACACTGAGAAAAAAATGCTATTGAATCAAATACATTCATGCTATTGAATTCCATGTCATTACTTCATTGACAGATTTATTAGTTCATAAGCATAAACCTTTAAAGCAAAAGTCTGAAGTTTTTGAAATAATAGCATGGTGCTATCAAATCGCTGCTATCTACTCAATTGTTAATTTACTTAAATCAATAGCATATTTTAATATTTATTTAACATAGTTCTCTTAAAATGTTGTCATGGTATTTTTGAAAAAAATATTTGAGTATTTGAATCATATAAGAAACTGTAGAATTGTAAACACCCTGCTTTAGATTTGATAGCATATGCTTTCGTTTCGAATAAACGGTGTATTTGCGGACTGCCAATAGCAGATGTTATTGAATCCTTAGGCACTGTATTCGGCCCATTTGCGCGTAGGTCTTGGCAATGTTCTTCCCCCACCTCTTGGATTGTAGCTTATATGGGAAGTTCGTGAAACGGCTACCAGCGAGCGTATGGCATAGTGGTTAGAGCGTCGGGCTTTAGGCCCAGGGGTCGCGCGTTCGAGACCTCTCAGCGTCAAATATTTTAATTTATAAGTTGTGCGTTAGAATTAAGATGTATATGTTATATGTATAAAAATAATGTAAAAATGTTATAAAATAGTAAAAATAATAAATATAAAATATAATAAATACACTGAGAAAATAAGTTGACTAAATACAACCAATTTTTGATTAAATTTAGCAGAGAGAGGTTGTTGATATAGCACCTGCAAAGCAATTGATTGATTTTAGCAGAGCATATGCTCCGGTATCCTAGAAGTTTGATTGTCATCGCCGGTGTTTTGTTTGTTTTGTCCCGAGGAACCCTAACCTAGAAATAAAGCTGCTTGGCTAGAGGCTTATTTTCTCAGTGTAAATACAAAGATTCCGTACAACTGATAGGATGTTACCAGTTAATGAGAATTAATATTTATTTTGACTCATTATATTTATCTCCCAAAAGTATGGTTTTGTTGCTTCAAAGTCAGATACTTTCGATTTGATAGCACCATGCTATCAAATTGAAAGCATTTGTATATAATGTAACAAACTGCTACTTTAGGGGTAACATTATATACTATTCTTCTGTAGGAATGACTTATTGATACAATAGAACTTATTTTATTAAATCTACAGCATATACATATATTTCAAAACAATTTGCTGATAATGCAACTAATCATGGTTTGATTCAATAGAAGCGACACTTTAGAATCATAAAAGCAGTGCTTTAGATTTAATAGCATATGCTAATGGCAGCCCGCAATGACACTATTGAATGAACCAAAGACAGATGTCATTGATTCAATAGTATTTTTTTCTCAGTGAAGAAGTTTAGGAAAATTAAACCAAAAAGATTTTAATAATAATAGTCTTAAAACACTTCTAAAATCAATTTTAAAAAATTGTTGACAATCAAAAATGTTTAGGAAAGAATAATTAAGTTTACAAAGAAATAGACATTTATTTATTGAATGTTGTAATCTTATAATAAATGATGATGCGATGATTTAAATTAAAGTGATAAGTCAGTAGTAGCCCTGATTTTTTTGTTTTTCTTCCATTTGTTTATAAAAATTTGTTTAAACAAATTAATTTTCAAACAATTTTTAACTTCAAAGTCATCATTTATTCCACTCTCCTCTTTCCAATAATCGTTTTTTAATATCAATGTATTCGTAAGCGTAAGCTGAGATGAGTACAGAGTCATTGTCACTATTTATTAACTATTTAAAATATACAGAATTGAAAATTTTAAAAAATCACTTTGTTCCTTTTGTAATTTTTTCTTTACTATCAATTGCCGCGAATTATTTTTAGTAATTTTCATGTTATTTCTATTTGTTTATAACAATTTGTTTAAACAAATTATTTTTTAAACAATTATTAACGTCAAAAATCATTATTTGGTCCATGGTCATCATTCCAGTATTCAATTATTTAATATCTGAGGCTCTCTAAGAATAGGCGGTAATGAGTTAAGCTATATAGTTGATTTATAATTTCTTATTGCAATCAATGATACTACGGTGCATAGCGTACTGGACTGTCAGCTGGAGGACCAAGGTTCGAATCTTCGTGACTACAAAAGTTTTTCTGTTTCAGGTTCTGATAATATATGTAATTTAAACTATTAATATTTATGTAATTGAATTTATAAATTGTATTATGTAATTATATGTACTTTAATTAATGATAAAATTTAGATAAAGTAGTAGGTTGGCCTAACTTTGGGATGAGTAGTTGGGTCAACTTCGGGAGCAGTAGTTGGCCCGACTATGAATACCGTTGGTCGGCGAACCGTTATCATTTTGCTGGTTGGCCCAACTTTGGGATGAATAGTTAGGACAACTTTGGGAACAGTAGTCGGCCCGACTTTGGGGTCAGTAGTTAAGCCGACTTTTTGGTTGGCGGAACTCTGGGCTTTGAGGTTGGCCCAACTTTGGGCTCAGTAGTTGGGCCGACTATTAGTACCGTTGGTCGGCGAACCGTTATCATTTTGCTAGTTGGCCCGACCTACGGCATGCAGAGTCGGACCAACTGCCGCAAGGTTGGCCCGACCGTGGGCCGACGGACAATTCGCACCTGGGTAACTGTGGTGACTAAATAAAAATAAGTATCAGCTACATTTTTTATCTGCCACAGCTAACTCATTTTTTCCGTGTATATCTTAAAAGCACGCATCGATAAGCTATTTACGAACTTTGTAAAACAATTCTACTCAGAGTTATCAAGGTTTTCAAAATTGAAACATTTTGAAAAGAATTTTTAAAGATAATTTAGCTGCTTCTTTAAGGCTGATCAAGGCAGTGAACAAAAATGCTCTCCTTGATTAAATTTTGACGTTTTTCGCTCTTAAAAGACAAGATAAATTACATATCATAAATTGTCGATTTATTAGAAATAATAATAGAATGGCACAATCGGGGCAACAAACATTTCTTTGCTATAAAAAGAGCTAAATTTTATTTTTAAATAATTATTCCAAATATTGAAACTAACTATAAAAAATATAATAAAGCTTTTATTTATAGCAACAAAATTATAGTTACCCCACTTGTGCCATTATATTATTTTTCATAAATCGACATATAATATTCTAATTTATCTTGTTTTTTAAAAGCGAAAAACGTCAACATTTAAATCAGGTGAGAGCATTTTTGTTCACTGCCTCGATCAGCCTTAAGAAAGCAGCTAAATTTTCTTTTAAAAAAATATGAAAAAATCCAAAAACTTAAACTTTTTATTGTTTAAATGACACTAATATATGATTAATAGGTTGCAAGGAATTTTTAAATCCTATTCTAAAAAAGGCATGAAAGTAGGAGGAATCCATTTTAAGTCGAATATCGAAAATCTCGAAAAAACTCGAATGAAAGTTCAAGCATGGGAATAGAAAATTGTAATAGAAAGGCATTTCGAGTGCATATAAATCATAACAAGTAGATGGAGCTGTAGTCGAATAAAAGGTTTCTGCTTATGATTGGTTGGCACATTATATGACGTCATAATTCTGGGAGAATTTAAAAATATGAGATGTAATTTTCAAATTAATATAAGTTAAAGGAATATAAATAACATAAAGTTAATTGATTATTTTATATTTACAAAAAAATACACAGCTAAGTACCTAATAATTTTTATATTCTTTATTAATTTTAAAAAGAAAAATTCGAGTTAATTATTTATTTTTTTACAAAAAATTTTTCAATTTTCTAATTAAATCAATATTTAAATTTAAAAGAAATCAAGGAGTTAATAGTTAAAGTTAATGGAATAAATTAAAGGTAATTAAAACACAGCTAAGTAATAATTTTAAAACAGAAAAATTAGAGGTAAGTAATTTTTTTTTTCAAACAAATGTTTTAATTTTCAAATTAAATTAATACCAACCTTTAAAAGAAATCAAAGTGTTAATTAAGTAAAATAAATTAATTATTTTATATTTGTAAAAATTACTCAGTTAAGTAGTAATTTTAAAATTATTTATAAATTTAAAAAAAAAGAAAAATTAGAGTTAATTAATTAATTATTTTTTTACAAACAAATGTTTTAATTTTAAAATTAAAATTAAAAGAAAGAAATTAAAAGAAATCAAGGTGTTACCTAATTAATTAAAGTTAATAACTTATATTTATAAACAAATACAAAGTTAAAGTAGGTACCTAATACAAAATTTAAATTATTTATAAATGTTAGAAAATAAAAATACAGTTAATTAATTAGTTATTTTTTATTAACAAACAAATGCAAAGTTAATAATAATTTTTAAATTAATTTTTAACTTTGAAACAGAAAATTAGAGTTAATTAATTATTTTTTTACAAATGTAAACTTGACGTCATAATTCTGGGAAGATTTAAGAAACACATACGTAAACGATTTAGTTTTGAAATTAAATAATATAAAATTTAAAAAGAAATTAAAGAGTTAATTAATTACTTTATTCTTACAAATACAAACTTGATGTCGTAATCATTTTAATTTATTTCTACATTTTAAAAAAGCAAATTAAAGAGTTACTTTATTAATTGTTTTTTTTTTACAAACAAATGTTAACTTGAATTTATGTGAATTTTAGGTCAATTATAGACTTTATATTGGTCAAATCGATTCGTTTTGAAATAAGGTATATAATTCTTTCATTTGTTAAGTTGTATTTTTACTGCAAAAAAAATTTTTGGCAAAAAACTATATTTTCTGGTGAAAAAAGATGCTCAAAAAATTTGATTAGGTTTTTTCAAAAATCCCTGTGCCCAAATTTCGATATTTATGAGCTTAATTCGTAATCTAAATTTTCTTAAAATCAGTTTAGATGTTTTCGAGATATCCCAACGACAAAAAGTGACCACATACTGCATCCGGACTTTTTCTTAAAAATGAAAATTTAGAATTTTTGAATAAATATAAATCGATTTAGACTATTTTTGAACAACCGAAAATCTTTAAGATCTTAAAGTTTCTTTTATGAGTAGGAAGTAAAAAGAAATAAATGTGTAGCGAAGGGTTAAAAACCTAAACACTTTAAATAAATGTAAATGTAATTTATATTGCGGTAAATAATTAATAATTGAAGGAAATAATTGAAAAATGACGAAGGTCAGTTGAAAACAAAATTTGAAAAATGACTAGATTAATCAACAACTGAAAAAAATAATTGAAAAAACTGAACTAGAAACATTTAATTTAAAGAAAATAATTGCAAATTGAAAAATTAAGAATATTTTATTATTATAATTATTACTATTATTATAGGAATAATTGTTAGAAATAACTGCCCCTTTTACAACTGGATTAAAAATCAAAACATAATAAAAATTAAAGAAAATAATTGAACAATTACATTAAAATTAAAGAAACTTAATGATAATCGAAAAAAATAATAGAAACAATGCGATATTTTTTTAAATATTAAAGCAAATAATTTAAAATTGAAAAGTGGAATTTAAATTTGTAAAAAAATAACTGAGAATTGAAGAGAATAGTTCTACAATTGAATATAATTGAATTGAAAATTTAAAACAATTTTTATGAGTGAAAAAAATAATTGAAAATTCAAGAAAATATTTGATAATTAAAAGAAAAATTACAATATGACGAAAATAATTAAATATTGATGAAAATAATTACTATGAAAAAACATAATTATCAAACGGAAAAAAAATAAAAAAATGGTGAGAATAATCAGCATTCGAAAAAACAAAATTTTAATTAATAAATAATCATAAAATTGAAGGAGAATAATAAATTGTCAATTGGAAATGGAAGAATTGTATCGAAATTTCAAGAAAATAATTGATAAATGAGAAAATTGAAATTTTAAAAAAATTGTCGATAATTGAAAAAAAAATTACAAAGTGATTAAAATAATTAAACATTAAAGAGAATAATTAATAAATGTGGAAAATAATTGACAATCGAAAGAAAAATTCGAAAACTGGCAAAAATAATCGACAACAGAACGAATTACTTTTAAAAAATTAAAGAATAATTATAAAATTTAAAGAGAATAATCCCTGGCGAAAACTCTTTAAAATTATAGAGAAAATATAGATTTATTTATTAATGAAATTAAAATTATTTGATCTGATATTTAAAATTTTTAATTTTCAGGGGGGGGGGTATGGTATTTAATTTTTTTTTGAAATTTTTTTTTATTTTTTTAAGTGAATGCACAATATTTTAAGAATATTGTGTCCAAATTTTAAGTTGATCGGAGCAAAATTGTAGAAGTTACGAGTATTTGAGTGACCGTTCCTCGGAACCGTTTCTATGCCGCGCCCGTGCTGAGCAGAAGCAAAAGTCGACAAAAGTTTAAATTTCCTTTCGTTCGCGTTCGTTGTTTTTTAGTATTTTAAATTGTAATGTATCTGGACGAAAGAACTTTACCCTATGGATCTGGCATTGACGACTCTGAGTGAGCTTTACAGAATTATTGAATTTTATTTTGAATTTCTTAGTGTGTAAAACTTTAAAGCTCTCTACTGAAAAGTGCCATTTTTTAAGTCGGTGCGCAACATAACTAAAAATCTACTGAACCAATCGTTTTTAAATTTTCCACAATACTTCTTCGCATAATTCCCCAGGTAATGTCGAGGTTCTTTTTGTTTTTTTAAATAATTGTTCATTTTACAATAACGAATATGTCGGTTTTTTGGTCGAAAATCGGTTTTTTGACTTCAAAGTGCTACCAAAAATTCAAAACTTAAAAAAAACAAAAATCCCCTCGATGTTACCTGGAAGAACATCTCTTTTAACAAATGCATTTTGATTTTTTTGTTTCTGATGATTCTGTTGCGAGTTACGCTGCGCATCGCAAGACAACTTTTTTTCGAAGCGCATCAGGAAATTTACATTCACTCGCTCAATTTTAAATACTTTTGAATGAGAATTTACCCAAAAATTGTTCGAATGTTGCTTTATTGTATGGAAATTGATTTAATAAACTGATACACTCTGCATGGCCAAAAACAATTCATAAAAACATGCCTTCTTTACCGTATTAAGCCCTATAAGCAAATTGAATACGCGTACGGGACCAAAGCATGAGACAGAAAAGGACAGAAACAGTCTGTGTCCTTTTTTATCTCATGCCAAAGATATTATAGAGATAGATGCGGCATGAAAATTAGTTGCGGTGAATGCACCTAGATGGCCCGGTTAGTTGCGGTGAATTCACCCAGGCGTCGGGTCAGTAGATTTTGTGACCCTCCTCTCTTGCCTCTCTACCCGCTGCTAGTACCCATCAATTCATTTTCAAAACTGCTGCCTGGAGCAGGATCGAAGGGTAACCCATTTACTACAGATAAAGTAGTACTCTAGAAATTTTAATATTTGGTTGGTAGCATAGAAACCAACATTTTCAAAAGTTTCTAGATTTTAGCGAAAAAAATTACTTTTATTGTTAATGAAAAGTGCCACGGGGAAAAAAATACAACTGCTTCAGTTAAACTTTTCTCATAATGGCATAACATTTAGTCAAAAACGAACGAGCGATATTGCCAATATCACTGTTTTAGCGAAATTGAAAATCGTCGCTCATTTTTTCCATATTAACGAAAGTGAATTATTAATTTATGTATTTGTCACTTAAAAGAAAGATATTAAAAGTCTTAGATTCAAATATTCAAAATGTATAGCTAGAGACTTGATTTTGATAAATAGATAAAAAATAGCAAATGAATTTGTTTGTGCAATTGTACTTAATTTTACAAATGGTTATTTAAAATTATGTTTATGAAAAGTAATTGCCCAATTCTCATCTCATCTCACTACCTTTCAAAATATTATTTTTTTTACAATTTCAACTTCAAATATTTCGTGGTTAGGTGTTGTTTATTTTTATTTTATCGCATAATAATTACCTATAGCAATTTTTATTAAAACATTAGGTGTATAATTAATAAAATTGTTTTAATTATCTTCTCAGAAATGTAGTGCCGTATAAAAAAGGATGAATTAAGAAGGACTATGAATACTACACTGAGAAAAATGCCAAGTTGAAAATTACAAATGGATTGTAAATTAGAACCAGTTTGTAACTCAATTTTTTGTAATTTTACAACGTTAGACGTAGCAAAAAAACGAAATGTTTAGTACATCGGCAAAAAATTTGTAACGATACAAGAAATTTGTAAGTTTACAACGTCAGACGTGGGACATATTTCGAGTCACGTTAGACGTGGTAATTTTACAATCCTCTTGTAAGGTGACTCCACAATAGGGATTTGTGAACGTCGACGTTGATAGCAAAGCGTCGATGTCGACGCGTTGATTGATGGTTCTCAACTTTTCGGAAAAATTTTGTCGTTCGGGCTATGTTCCATGTTTTACCGTTCCGACAGTTAAGTTAACTGATCTTTGACAACGTGATTTTCGAGTTTATTTTCTTGTGTTTTTTCTGCGTTCTCCAAGAAATGAGTTGTTTGTGTGCGGTGTACAAATTTTCCCCCAAAAATCAAATTGATTTCAAATTGTCAAATAATCAATTTGAAGATTTTCAAAATTGACGAATATTAACACTGTCGAAACTTTAAATATAGATATTTGACCATTTGGAGATTTAAAAAAATGTATATATTTGACAATTTGGTTTTTGGACAAAATATAAAATAAAATTGTTTAAATTCTCCCATTTTTTCAAAATTTTTTAAGATTTTTAATTATTTTCTTCCATTTTAAATTTAGACTTCAATTTTTTGTATTATTTTCTTTAATTCTCAACTATATTCTTCAATTTTCGATTAATTGCATTTTTCGTCACATTCAATCAATTTATTCAATAAAAAATTGTTTTTTCTGAACTTCAAGTATGTTCTTCAATTATTTCATTTAATTTTGAAATATTATCATCTACTGCCAATTTATTCTACAATATTTAACTGTCTTAATCATTTTTAATTAATTTTATGAAAAAGAAATATTTTTTGGAAATTTTAGTCTATACTCTTCCATTTTCAGTTATTATCGTCATTTTAAATTAAATTTTTCATTACAAATTATTTTCCACGATTATTAATTATATTTCTAAATTTTTAATTATTTTCTTTTCAAATTTTTCCTACAATTCTTTAATTAATTTCTTTATTTTATAATTAATATCAGCATTTTTCAATAATTGCCTTCATTTTTTAATTACTCTCGTCATTCTCAATTAATTTCTTAAATTAAAATTATTCTCTGCGAATTTTAAATTTTGTTCTTCGACTATTATTATTCGGCTGTCTTTCAAATTGCAATTAAATATTTGAATTTCTTCAATTAAATTTTTCGGTGCTCAATTTTTTTAATTATTTTTAATTAGTGCTGTTATTTATTTTCTATTGCTTGACTCATTTTCCAATTAATCTATTCACTTTTTAATAATAATACATTTAATTCAATTTTTAATAATAACAACACACTTTAAATATTTTTTTTAATATTTTCAATAAATGGCATCTGAGTTGAATTTTCTTAGTTTCTAACATTACAATTTTTTTCACAATTTTACTGAATAATTTTTTCCTTTTTTCTTTGTGTTGTTAATATTATTATTTACTTTTTTAAATTACATTTTTTGATTTCCAATGATTTCTTTCAATTTAAAATTTATTCTTCAATTTTTTCAAATATATTCTATAAATTTCTATTATTATTTCATTCAATTTTAAATATAATATTATTTAATTTTTTAATATTATTTTTTTCAATGCCAATTGGACTCTTCGATTTATTAATTTTTTTCCTGAGATTTTAATTATACATATCTATTATTAGGAATCAAAAGTATAATCTCGAGTATAATTTTATTTAAATAGCATTTAATTTCAATTATTATAAATTACAACAATGCTAATAACATATTAAATGTATATTTACATTTAATTTTCAAATTTTACCTCGCAAATAGTAACGTCGACGCGTCGATGACGAGAACAAACGTTCGCTCCGACGTCATCGACGCGTCGACGTTACTATTTGCGCGGAACAATTTTAAAACTAAAAAAAAATATCTAACAAAAGGAAGAAAAAGGTTAATTTTATTTTAAAAATTATGCAAATATTTTTATTTCAAATACTATAAAAATACTAATATCATATAATTTCCTTTCTTATGATAGATATGTGTAGTTAAAATCTCAGGAAAAAAATTAATAAATCGAAGAGTGCAATTGACATTGAAAAAAATAATATTAAAAAATTAAATAATATTATATTTAAAATTGAATGAAATAATAATAGAAATTTATAGAATATATTTGAAAAAATTGAAGAATAAATTTTAAATTGAAAGAAATCATTGGAAATCAAAAAATGTAATTTAAAAAAGTAAATAATAATATTAACAACACAAAGAAAAAAGGAAAAAATTATTCAGTAAAATTGTGAAAAAAATTGTAATGTTAGAAACTAAGAAAATTCAACTCAGATGCCATTTATTGAAAATATTAAAAAAAATATTTAAAGTGTGTTGTTATTATTAAAAATTGAATTAAATGTATTATTATTAAAAAGTGAATAGATTAATTGGAAAATGAGTCAAGCAATAGAAAATAAATAACAGCACTAATTAAAAATAATTAAAAAAATTGAGCACCGAAAAATTTAATTGAAGAAATTCAAATATTTAATTGCAATTTGAAAGACAGCCGAATAATAATAGTCGAAGAACAAAATTTAAAATTCGCAGAGAATAATTTTAATTTAAGAAATTAATTGAGAATGACGAGAGTAATTAAAAAATGAAGGCAATTATTGAAAAATGCTGATATTAATTATAAAATAAAGAAATTAATTAAAGAATTGTAGGAAAAAATTGAAAATATTAAAGTCTTAATTTGAAAAGAAAAAAATTAAAAATTTAGAAATATAATTAATAATCGTGGAAAATAATTTGTAATGAAAAATTTAGTTTAAAATGACGATAATAACTGAAAATGGAAGAATATCTATAGTTAAAAATTAAAAAACAAGTTTACTTAAAAATTGAAATAATAGTTGAACATTTTAGATAATAATTAGAATAAAGACAAAATTAATTGAGAATTTGAGAATATAATTGAAGATTAAAGACATAAATTAGAAATTGGAGAATAAATTTTAAATAGAAGAAAATTATTAAAGAATAAAACTTATAAATTCGCAAAAAATATAATTCTTACTGATAAGACATTAATTAGAAACGGTAAAATTGGTTGACAAATGAAAAACAAATTTGCAATAGAAGAAAAGATTTGAAAATTAAATGAAATAAAAGAAGAATATAATATTGAAATTCGCAGAAAACAAATTTTAATTAAATACAGTAGGACGTCTCTTAAGTTAAACGGTGGTACAATTTTTAACTTAAGAGAACAACCAATCAAAATCGTCATATGTCATATGATTCAGGGGCGAATAATTTAAATGTCAGTGCAAATTTTGTTATGGTTATTGTGAAAAATCTTATTTGAAATTTGTTTTTGTTTTCTTCTGCATGAAGTTAAGTGCAGTATATTTAATGACATATTTATGTTTATATTTTTGCAGTCTTGGAGATTTTCTTCTCTACTGATTTTTAAAATAAAGTTTTATACCCTGTAAATATAAAGTAAAATAGTATTAAAGAATATAATACTTTTATTCTTTTATATTAGTTTTAAGAAAATCATTACTCTTAACAAGTGGCAAATTAAAAAATATAGTTGAAAATCAAAGAAAGTAATAAAAAATTTGAAGTAGGTACCAATTTAAAATGAAAGAAAATAATTTAAAATCGTAGAAAATGGATGAATTATAACCATTTTAATATTATCGACAATTTTGAGGATCTCTAAATTGGTTATTCGACAATTTAGAGATTTTGAAATCATTTTGGATTTTTGGGGATAATCCGCATGCGAACAACACATTTCCTGAGAAAGTAGAAAAAAACACGAAATACATAAAACAATCTCGAAAGCAGGAAGATTCCTTGCTCGAAAGTCACGTTGTCAGCTTTGCGATCAGTTAAATTAACTGTGGAAACGGTGGAACATAGAACATATGGCAAAAAACAAAGTTTTTCCGAAAGGTTGAGTACCGTCAATCACCGTGTCGACATCGACGCTTTGCCATCAACGTCGACGTTCACAAATCCCTATTGTGGAGTCACCTGTAATGAGTACAACGGACTGTACCAAAGCAAATGTCTTGTAAATCAACAAATATGATTGTAATTATGATAAAATGTTTGTAATTGTACGATCGGAATGTAAAATTCGTAAAATTAGAAAACTGAGATTAACCTCGAAACCTTTGCGCAAATTTGGCGCGCATCACGTATATATATTTGTAAAATAATTCTCTGATTTTTCTAATTTTCAATTTTTGTTCTCTTCAGAAATATAATTCAACGTTTTTTAAATTATCTTCTTAATAATATTTTAATTTAATATTTAAAAAAATATACATAAACAATTTAATTTTTGAAGAGTTTCTACTTTTTTTTATATATTTTTGTCACTGTTTCATTATCTTGTGCTTCTTTTTTTTTATATTTTTTCATCTCTTTAGTAAATTACTTACAAATTAACATTTGAAGATTTTAAATACGGATTATATTTAAAAAAAAACATTTTTTGATTTAAATAAAAAAAAAATTGGATAAATAAATAAATAAATAAATCAATTTTTTTTTTTAAATCATGATTTTTATCAGCACTGCTTTTAAGAATAAAACGAAATTTTCTTTTATTTCAGCTGTTTTTTTATTATCTATAAAAGAAAATTCCATGTCAGGGAAATTTGTAAATTGAGTTTTATTAAACGTTCTTTTAATACATATTAAAGAATAAAATTGAGGGAGTCTTTAAAAAAACCCAGCCAATTTTGAAAAAATACAATCTAATGATCGATTTTAGCAGCCATCTAATTTTACATTTATTTTTTTTTTAGGGAACAGAACCTTTTCGTAATCCTACAATGCTACAATTCTGTTTGTAAAAGGTACAAACTTTTTGTATTGTTACGAAAAACCTTTCCGAACATAACCTTTTCGTAATTCTACAAATCTATTTGTAAAAATACAAACGCATTGTGTATATTACGAAACTATAGGTAACTTTACAAATTTTTCGTAAATCTACTACGTCTAACGTGACTCGAAATATGTCCAACGTCTCACGTTGTAAACTTACAAATGGCTTTTTTCTCAGTGTATATGAAATCTATTAATTAATTTAAACACAGCAATTTTTTGCTTTCAATATTTCATTATTAATGTCATTTTTTAATATTAAATCATGTGAGTCGTTGTTCACAGAATTAATAACACTTTTATGTTTGCAAATAAAAATTAAAGGTTATTTTAATAAACTTGAAAATAAGAAAATCCATTTATCACATTATGAAAAATTATATTAATCTAAATTTTAATTAATAATTCATAGCAATTGATAAAACTAAATATAGTTAAAAAATTTATTTATTGATTTAAAAAGATAAATATAAATACATAATTAGTGTAATTTTATAATAACTTATTTCTTCTTCTTTTCTCTTTTCTCTTTTCACTTACTATACTTTTCACTAATTTCACTCAAAGATAAACACATAAATGTTTTGATTTAATTAATTTTTAAATAAAAATAACAATTATTATTATTAGGTTAAATAAATATAACCACGTGAATGTTTGAGACTGAAATTGTCAGTTTTTGACTGCTTATTTGTTTCGAAGATTTTCATTATCGCTAAATTACTAAAGTTCGTATCAAAAAGTTGACTATACCTATAGCTGACCTGAAGGTGCGTTTCGCTGTTACATTTAAAAGTTTTTCTATTTTGGATATTTTAGAAGAATACATAATTTACCAAAATACGAAATTTCGAATTTCAACAATAACAAAAGAAATAGCAATTTATTGAAACAGTTCACTGAAAATAGCAGAATCATTTATACAAATTAACAGTACATTTTCTTATTATAGCTTTATTTCCAAATTCGGTGGTTCGCCACGATAAATTTTTTTCCGTGTGTAAATATTATTAGTTTCTATAAACACTGTAAAAAGAAAGTTTTATTTAAAGGCAGAAGAGCTGTCTTATTTTAAGATGCAACATTTTTCAGACAGCTTTTGCTGATTTTACAGATTTTTTTTTTTTTTTGGATATAAACTGTGCAAAAAGAATTAAAAATTTCAAATTTGCATGAAAACGTAAAGTACTAATCAATTTAAAAAGGTAAATTTATAATTATTGTAAATTCATCTTAATTAAGGTAGGGTTTTTTACATAAACATTTATATAGTAGGGCTTGCTGCATTTAGGACACCTCTTAAATTAAGATATTCTTTTTACAATGAAAAAAAATGGTCATCTTAGTTATTTAATATTTTAATTTAAAGTTATTTTTTCGAGTTTTTAACGAAATTTGACAAAATGGTATGCGTTTTGCCAATTCTCATTTTCCTGGCATAAATTCTGGACATAAGTAATTTTTAAAAATATGTATGTTCATGTTAGTCATAAATGTTAATTAAAGTGGTAAAGAGTTATTAGACATAATGTACAATTTATCTAAACTTAGTGCATCGAACTCGAACCTGCAATTGTCATAAATTTAATTTACTAGATTAAATATTTACTTTAATTTTCATTCTATTGTTTATCCTTAAACTCTAATTTTTCTTTTGCAGAAATGTTATTTTACAGAAATTGCTTTAGCATGAATAGACATGCATCTCAATTATTTTCTATTTGTCTAAGTTATTTAAATAAATGATGAAATAATGTGAAATACTTATCGTTTTACTAAGATTTATTCTATTGTAATTTCTATTTTCACAATTTATTAATTACCAGAATTTGTAGGTCACTGAATTTATATTGAATAGAAATCTCATATTAAAGAATTCCTTTTCAACAGATTTCTTATGCAAAAGAAAAAAAATGATCCAAATTTTAATTTAGCAAAATTCTTATTTGACTTACTTTGAAGTAAGTCGAATTTTCAAATGTCAGAATATCCAGCTTATCAAACCTTCATTTGTCCGAGTTTGTAATTGCACAAATTGATATTTTATAGAATTCTGTGTTTATAAAGTGTTAATAAAGTGGATATTCTGTCATTTGAAAATTCGACTTACTTAAAAGTAAGTTCTCGAGTAAGTCAAATAAGAATTCTGCTAAATTAAAATTTGGATAATTTTTTTTTCTTTTGCATAAAAAGTCAGTTGAAAAGAAATTCTATAAACTGAGATTTCTGTTCAATATAAGTTCAGTAACCTACAAATTCTGGTAATTAATAAATTGTGAAAATAGAGATAACAATAGATTAAATCTTAGTAAAACGAAAATTATTTTATTACCACTGGGAGGGGGTGTTTGTCCCTATGTTTTTTGGGGCACATAAACCGAAAAAAACGACCAAAAACAAATTCCTCTTTTCTTTACCATCTTTTACACCCTGGCAGGAAAATTGAATTTTTAATTTTACAAAAGTAGAGAACAGTGTCTATTTTATTATAAAATTCGAAATTTCAACCCCCTCCCAGGGGGTTATAGGTTGTGCAGTAGGGAAGAAATTTGTTTTTGGTGGTTTTTTGGTTTTAACGCCCCAAAAACCTTAGGAAAAAATACCTTATTTGATTTTTTTTCGAAATTTGAAATATCAACCCCCTGTTAGGGGGTAATAGGTTGTGCAGCAGGGGAGAAAATTTTTTTTGGGGGTCTTTTTCGGTTTTGGCGCTCCAAAGAAGATAGGAATAGACACCGAACTCGATTTTTCGTAAAATTTGAAATTCCTACCTTCTCTTATGGGGTCATAGGGGGTAAATAACAATTAAATTAGCGCTTTCAAAATTTTTGTTTATTCTATTTTGTTACTTCTATGAAATCAAGGTATTGGCAGGCATTAAAAAAATTTTTTGTAGTAAATAAAAAAAGAAAACGAAAAGTTGACATTTTTTCAGCTTTTTGCATTAACATTAAGAAACAAATAAAACAAAAATCTACTCTCACAGATTTCTTCAGAATTTATTTATGAATTTTTCAAAAAAAAAATTGAAAATCCATGCAGCCGTTCTCTCTAAAAGTTGATTTGAACATCAATTTCTGATTTCAAACCACTGTGCGGCCGTAACAGACGTAAAACAAGATCTTTTTACTTTCTAAATTCGAATAAGTAAAAATTAACTTATTTAGATATAAAAATTCAATAAATTCAAGAAATTCATTCAAAAAGTGGATTCTCTACACTCTCTAAATTTGAAACAGCGTAAACTATACAGCTGTTTCAAAACAGCGTATATAGACTGGTGAATTAGTGAATTTCGCTGTTAATCAGTGAAAAAATCGCTTTTTGATCAGCGTATATACGCTGTTTTGAAACAGCTGTATACTTTGGGCTGGTTAAACAGCGAATTTTCGCTGTTTCAAATTTAAAGAGCATCTAAATAAGTGGATTTCCACTTACTCAAATTTAGAGAGTAGATAAATTAATTTCCTTTCATTAAAAATATGCTCATCTAGATAAGTCCAATGTAGTACCAAAGAGATGGATTCTTTTCATGCGAAGTACCGACATACACATCTGGTGGGTGTTTTTAGTCAAAACAACTTAAATTAGTAAAGAGAGGAAAAGATTACAAGCAGGTATCAGGAAGAAGTGACACTCGACAAATAATCCCTTGCTTTATAATGAACAAAGGCAAAATATAACCAGATAATATCTTCAGGCAGAAGCACGTCTTGCGGGTGATGAATACATAGACAATATATTTCTCAGTTTAAAGGGCCGGGAAGCTCTATAGAAGGGAACTTTAAATCCTTACTGAAAACAGAAACTGGGTCAAATAAATTGATGCTATTTGCAAATGTAATACTGTAACACAGTAATAAGTAGGAAATTCCCAAATAGGTAATAATTTATATATAATCTATATTCTGGAGAGGGAAAAAATAACTGAAACTGAGCCCTTTAAATAGATCTCTCGCAGAAAAGATTTTTCATTCTTGCTCAAATTTTCAATTTGAACACTTGGAATTATTTAACGTTTGTGCACTGAAAGCAAACAAACTTTTTTTTATTCATTTTCTATTTATGCCTTACTTTTCTTTTTATTTTTTAAAATTAAATTTTAAATATATTCGGGTACAAATTTTATTTTCTTCTAACTTTTCTCAGTTACATTTTAAAAAAATTCATTGTGCATTTGTTGGTTTATTTGTTTGTTGTGTCTGTTGTCATCGTGTATGTGTGATTTTTGTGGATTCGAAAAACCCTTTTAATATGTTTTAAAATGAATCGTGTTAAGCTTATTAACCGGTGTTCCTACAAAGGATGTTCTAATGTCAAAGGAGAAAATGGTGTCAAACTTTTTTGTTTCCCAGCGGAAACCGACATTGATCGACTTAAACTATGGTGCATCAATGCAGGTAAGATGTTTCTTTTATTTTTAGTTAAACTTTGATTGCTCTCCATTTGAATAAATTGTGAAAGAATGTCGATCAGTTGGAGCAAGAATGTGTATGGTTTTTTAAATTAAAAAATCAAAAAACACAAAACACTTTTAACAAAAAATTTTTTTTATTTTTTGTTGCAACGTTTCGTCAATACATCAATGACCTCATCGGGCAGTAACATAGCAATTTGCTTATATAAATTAAACAATTTTTAACACTAACAACACTAAAATAACTTCCGAAAATAAATTTTTACCTTTTGAGATAGTAAACGAAAAATTTATTTTTAGAAGTTATTTTAGTGTTGTTAGTGTTAAAAATTGTTTAATTTATATAAGCAAATTGCTATGTTACAGCCTGACGAGGTCAATGATGTATTGACGAAACGTTGCAACAAAAAATAAAAAAAATTTTTTTGTTAAAAAAGTGTTTTGTTCTTTCAAAAATTAATTCTTTTATCTTTATTATTACTTAATTTTAAATTGGTAATTTTTCAGAAGTGGCTTTCTAGTTAATTCAAAAATTTAATTCTTTTTAATGAATCTGTTTACTTAGAGTCAGAATTCGTGAAATCAGCACGCATAGGAAAAAAAATGTGTTTTTTTTATCGAAATATTGAAAAAATTATAATGTTAGGTAGATCCTAAAAATGATTATACCAGACGAAAAAATTTTACAAAATTTTTTATAAAAGTTATTGTCCAGACAGCCAGCCGAGGTGTGAAAGTGCCATTATATTTGACTCGTACCGAGAAGTCGACAAACAAAACAGTCAACACAAATTTTAAGTGGACCGTTTGGAAAATGTGATTTATATTACTCTAGCAAAATAAAACGCGCTGGCGCGCGATTAGTTTTTCATACATTTTAGAAATTATAAAATACAATAATAAATAATATTTATCTAATAAGAAGAAATAAATATTTTAAATATAATATTTAAAAATCAATTAATATAAATAAAATAAATATTTATTTAGGACCAAAATATAATATTTTAGAATTAAAAAGAATTGCAAAAAATAATTGATATTAAATAAAATAATTGCAAAATTTGCAAATTAATTGAAAAAAAATAATGAAATCAATTAAAAATTGGGGAAAGTAATTTAAACAATCATAAAGATGTTTTAAACATAAAGAAAATAATTTAAATTTGAGAAAAATACTTGAGAATCTTAAAAGTAAATTAAAACATAATTGAATAATGACAAATTAGAGAAAATAATTAAAAATTGAAAAAACACGGTTAAAAATTTAGATACATAAATTAAAATTAAAGAAAATAATTAAAATTTCAGAAACTAATTAAACAAATTACATAAAATATTTTAAATAAAGGAAAGTTAAACAAAATTTGAGAAAAATACTTAAAACTTTCAGAAGTTCATTGAAATAAAATAAAATTAATTAAAAATTAGAGAAAATAAATGAAAAAAGAAAAACATAATTTAAAATTGAACAGAACAAGTTTGAATTAAAGAGAAATAAGTAAAAACTTTTTAGCAATTATACAAAAGAACGAGAAAAAGAACGATAGTAATTGAGCGGCCGGGAAGAAGAACTCGATCTACGCTCGAAGGCCTTGTCTGTCTCTTTTTTCGTGAGATAAAATGATGGAAAAATTATCTGGAAAAAAAATTCGAGAAAATAAAATATGAAAAATCGTAATCGATAGAGCATTTAAATACGCACATTTTTTCTCAATACAATTTTTTTGTCTGACTTTTATTTATTAAGATAAAAATTATAAATTGAATTTATTTCTTGATTGAAAATAATAAAATTTTAATAATCAACTCCTGATATCTCAGAAACCAATGGATGGAAAAAGTTTCAATTCCACTTATCTACTCTAAAAACAATGCAGATTCTACTAAGTTTGTTGAAATGATAAAAAAAGTTTAATTTGTTGGTGATTTTTAACAATAAAGTAGTCGCTGTCGTTACTTGGTCTTTACTGACTTTAAGCAAAAAGTCATAGTGAGGAAGTATTGAATTTTGTAAACTTAAATCATACAAGTTATTCAATAGGGTATTAGAAAGTTTTACCAAAAAGAATTTTTTCGATCCCTTAATTATTTCAGCTTTTATGAACAATTTAGTTTGTCACTTATTTTATGTCACGCGGGAACTAAAATCAGCTGACTGGCTGAGCTCCAAGCTGCGAGTGGAAGAAGGACGCATGCAAGCGTAGGAGAGAGAAATTTGACAATAAAGACTTACAAACAGTGTTTGTTTCCTGAATGGATGTTTTTAATTTATAAAGTATATTAGGAATGAAAAAGTATCACTATTTTAAATTTTAATTTAAATAAAAACATTAATACCCTGCCGATAGGATATACCTAAAATATATCCAAAATATGCCTGGTACGACATTTTTAGTCATTTTTACTCTAACAATGCCAGGTACCACTTTTTGCTCCGAGTAGGTAGTCCCTTTAAATTTCGGAAGTACTTATTTAAGTTTTAATAGGATCATAAATGCGTTGATCTGGAATATATGAATGCCTACCAGGATATTTTTTTCATTTATGGCTTCGGTAACCCAAAAGTTTTATGACTCAAAAATTTTGCAATTTGCAAATTTGAAATTGTAAATTAAAAAATTATAAATCTTTCGTTTTTCACGATTATAAATATCTAAAAATTTTCTCAAAATGAATAAAATTAAATGACAATCAATTATTATAAATATTGTTATTTTTTATAAAAAATAACATTATCGGAAAAAAAATTAGATACACATAATCGTTGAAAGACGTAGAATGCAAATTCTCAATTTATAAATTTATAATTACAAAATTAGAGAAATTTTTATTTCTGATTTTTAATCCATTCCAGATGTTTGAAAGTTTTACAACATAGCTCGTCCCTTTTTCGACATCTCAAATGCGAAAAATGTACGGGTAAAAAATATTTATTTCTTAATAAATAAAATTTTTCTAATTTTTAAGTTAGAACTTCGGTTTTTTTAAATTTAGAATCTGTAATTTCTGACAATTACAGAGATGTAAAATTTTTGGTAAAAGCCTTACAATTAAAAGAATAGTAGCGTAACTCGTAAACAGTAGAGGATATTAAAAATCTGACATCATTTTTGAATTTTGTTTCAAAAGAAAATATCTTATTCGTATAAACATATAAATAACTAAATTATTGAAAATCGAGTATAATTTTGCAATAAATAATATAAATAATTTAGAATTAAAAAAAGGACTGTAAAAGAACCTTTCATTTTACGAGAGGGTAAAAGCATATAATAAAATTCTTCAGGGTTTAGAATTTACGGTCATAAATAGCCATAAATTAACCTTTTTGATCCCTTTTTCGTTGGACATTTTCTAAGCACGGAATCATTCAAATCGTACTTCAAAAATGACTGAATTCATTTAGTCATTTTAGCCAGTCATTTTTTAGGTATTTCCTATCGGCAGGTATGTAATAAATGATTAATTAGAACAATTTTTCATAAACATTAATAAATTAAATAAATCAATGAATTTCAAAATAATATTAAATTTTATTTAATATTTTTAATGAGCTACAGGATATGCAACAATTTTTTAAAATTACATATTGTTAAAATGGCAGCTCCTTTTAAAGAAGTTTTTTAATTTATTACATTTCGTTAACGTGTTTAATAAAATTTTAGATGTACAATAATTATTTTATTAAAAATAACTTTTTTCAAGACAGCTCTAAACATTGTTAAAGAAAATAATTTTTTAACAATAATTTTTTAAGAAAATTGTCAACATTGTAAAAGTGATCATTCTTAAATGATATATTCTTTGTCTTAAATAATATTTTTTTAAAATAAAATATTACAAATAAAATTTCTATATTTTTTTTACATTCCTTTTGGTAACCAATTTTGAGAACAGCTTCTTATATAACTTTTTAAAAGTTTAACTAGACTAATTTAATATTTTTTCATTCCTGATAAATTTTATAATTTAAAAACATCCATTCAGGAAACAAACACTGTTTGTAAGTCTTTATTGTTAAATTTCTCTCTCCTACGCTTGCATGCGTCCTTCTTCCACTCGCAGCTTGGAGCTCAGCCAGTCAGCTGATTTTAGTTCCCGCGTGACATAAAATAAGTGACAAACTAAATTGTTCATAAAAGCTGAAATAATTAAGGGATCGAAAAAATTCTTTTTGATAAAACTTTCTAATACCCTATTGAATAACTTGTATGATTTAAGTTTACAAAATTCAATACTTCCTCACTATGAGTTTTTGCTTAAAGTCAGTAAAGACCAAGTAACGACAGCGACTACTTTATTGTTAAAAATCACCAACAAATTAAACTTTTTTTATCATTTCAACAAACTTAGTAGAATCTGCATTGTTTTTAGAGTAGATAAGTGGAATTGAAACTTTTTCCATCCATTGGTTTCTGAGATATCAGGAGTTGATTATTAAAAATTTATTATTTTCAATCAAGAAATAAATTCAATTTATAATTTTTATCTTAATAAATAAAAGTCAGACAAAAAAATTGTATTGAGAAAAAATGTGCGTATTCAAATGCTCTATCGATTACGATTTTTCATTTTTTATTTTCTCGAATTTTTTTTTCCAGATAATTTTTCCATCATTTTATCTCACGAAAAAAGAGACAGACAAGGCCTTCGAGCGTAGATCGAGTTCTTCTTCCCGGCCGCTCAATTGAAAATTGAAGAAAATAATAAAAAAAAAAATATAAATAATGAAATAATTGAAAAGTCAGATAAATAGTTAACATTTTTTGAAATTATGAAACAAATGTAAAGAATTGAAAATTGAAGAAAATGAATTTTGGAAAAAAATTGAAAAATGTTTTAAATTTTAAAACTTGACGAAAATAATTAAAATATGATACAAACAATGATAAGTTGTAAAAAAATAAATGACATTTAATTTTTTACAACGGTTTGAACGCATCTCAGGATTCCCCTTACCTGAACTTGGAGTGCTGACCGTCATTAAGGGGACCCTATTGTTTCCCCGAAAACGCACGAGTCGACGCTCGGTCGCATCAGGAGATCAATATGACTTAAGGATTGTGACCGGCAATTGAAGGAAATGAGCTAGAAGTCTCAAATTTTGACATATTGTTCCTCAAATCAATTCAGGAAGCCTTGATTTTTTTCAAAATTTTTCACCACGTAGTTTTTGTTTAAAAAATTAAAATAAATGTGCAATTTAACACAGGTTCTTATGGAAACTCATTTAAATCTTAAAAAATAATAAAATATTCGTTATATAATGGAAAATTGATGACAATCTAAATTTGAGATAATAACTAAAAATTTAGGAAATTAATTGATTCTGTATATATTTTAAACTTCTTCAAAAACGATAATAAATTTTTAAAGCATTTTTCGAAACTTTCTTTTTACACAAATGGGTGATTCCACTGACTTTCGTCTGAGAGGTGTTGCTGGCATATCTCAAAAATAAATTTATTTTACATATAAATCATAATTGAACACCATAGAATTCATTTTTAATAAAGATTTTGTTAAATATTGTCTTCTTTATTCAAAACTCGTAATTAAAGACGACAGAGTAAGGTTAACATGGCGTTTTTAGTCCATATTTTAAACTTTTTATAATGAATAAATATAGGACTAAATACAATTTTGTTAAAAAAGAATGGTAATATATATTCTAAAGATTTGTTTTTGATCATTTATTTTGTATATAAAGCCTAATTATAATAAGAAAAATCGATTTAAAATTGATCTAAAAACTGACAATTTTTGTCATATTTAACAGCATATTTTTTATAAAAATATTTAATAGAAAACTTGGATACTTACGTAAATTGAAAATCCATACATTATTTTTCCTTATCCACACATCATATCTTTTTTCTGGGAGTTTTTAAAAGATTTAAACTTTACACATATTTAAGTTTGTACAAAATATACACTATATTAAAATTTCACGAGTGTATTTTGCTTAATTTCTGAAATATTTAAGTTTGAAATTTAATGTAAAAGAGGTTAAATTTAAATAATTTTGTAAATCTCTGAAGTTGGTTGATTTGGCAATAATCGATTTTATTTAAATTTAAAATTTTAATTAACATTAATTAGCAGGTTAGTTATAAAATAAATATAAGTTTTACCAACCATTAGAATATTTGCATAGAAATATTTATTTATTATATTATGTATAAAGAAATCCATAAGATATAAAAAAATGGAAAAATATTTCACTAATGATCTTCAATTTTTTTAAATGTATATTTGAAAAAAATAGTCCTAAAAGAGGTTAAATGTTTAAATTTTATTAAATAAAATATGTAAATAAATAAGAGTGCTCATTAGGTGCCTGATGCAATAAAAAGTGCGATAAAAAGTATCTTCTCTCTATTTAGCAGTTAACGGAAAATGGTCCATTTTTATTACAATTAAGAATATATTGTGCAAATATATTAGTAATATTTGCAACTAACATATCAATAGTTATTTGAAATATTATTCCCATTATTTTGTACTCATACATATATTAAATAAATATTTCTATGCAAATATTCTAATGGTTGGTAAAACTTATATTTATTTTATAACTAACCTGCTAATTAATGTTAATTAAAATTTTAAATTTAAATAAAATCGATTATTGCCAAATCAACCAACTTCAGAGATTTACAAAATTTTTTAAATTTAACCTCTTTTACATTAAATTTCAAACTTAAATATTTCAGAAATTAAGCAAAATACACTCGTGAAATTTTAATATAGTGTATATTTTGTACAAACTTAAATATGTGTAAAGTTTGAATCTTTTAAAAACTCCCAGAAAAAAGATGTGATGTGTAGAAAAATGGTACTTTTTATGAATTTACAATTTTGAAATTGAATTTTATAATAATTAAAATAACTTTGTTAAATCATTCTTCGTGGAAGTCGATTCTTTCTTTTTTTAAAATACTCATAAATGTTTGTACAATAATGCTTATAATTACTCAAAAAGTAAGACTTTTATTAGTAACTAAACAAACGTTAATAACTTTTAAAAACGTGAAAAATTATTTTTTGAGAAAGTACTTTTAAGATTTTTTTTATATCAAAAACTATTTACACCAAAGTAAATTATATGTATACACACTGTTTATAATGTTTTGTTATGTAAATAATACATTTCAAGTACAAGAGCAGGTAACTACTTGTTCATTTCTGTTATGTAAAAGTTATTGTTTTTTGAGGTTAGTTTTGTAATTTAATATTAAAAAATTATGACCCTCATACATATAAACAAATTAGGAAAAACCACTTATTTTTTGTAAATATAGGAAGCACTGTTTATTATTTTTGAAGAGTGTTCTTTGAATAGAAATGTTTACTTTACCCCATGCAGCATTTGAATTATAATTGAACGCCCAGTCTCCAGTGTTTGTACCTGAATTTAAATATAAGTAAAATTTATTAGGGTACCTTTCTGCTCATTGTTCCCCGTTTTCAGAAAAGGTCTTCTTTTTCTCTGACACATTTTTTCCCAGAACCTGATAAAATCTAGTAGTGTCATTAAATAAATAATCCGTTCCAAATGCAAAATATTATTTTGGGAAACAAATAGTCCGGAATGAATATATTCCAGGAAGTAATAATATATTCTAACTAGCAAAATATAACGCGCGCAAGCGCGCGATTAGTTTTCCATACATTTTAGAAATTAAACTATATAATAATAAATAAAATACCTTGTAAAATACATTGATGAATAATATTTGTCCAATAAGGAGGGCTGTCAGTAGTGGACTCGAAGATTGAAAAAAGTTAAAAAATTGAAAAAAATAATAGAATTTTTAAGAAAATAATTAAATCTTGAAAGAAATAATTAAAAAATATCAAAAAAATGTATTGGTGTAGAAAAAGTTGAATAATGACAAAAATAACTGAAATTTAGAAAAAAATTAATGAAAAATGAGAAATAAATTCAAAAATGAAGTAAAAAAATAAAAAATTTAATACATTAATTGCAAAATTAACGATATAATTAAAATGTGAAGAAACTAATTGAATAATGATATAAATAATTGAAAACTTATCTTCAAAAGTTAATAAATTCATGACAATAATAAAAAGATTGAAGAAAAAGACATGTAAAGAAAATAATTCCAAAATATCAAAAATATTTGAAAATTGACAAAAATAGTTGTAATTTGAAAAAATAATTGAGAAATGACAAAAATAATCGATAACTTTGAAAAAATAAAAAATCTGAAGAAAATACTTAAAAACTTGACAAAACAATTGAAATGTTGAAATAAAAAATTCAAAACTGGTGGAAAAATTAAATAATTATAGACAATAATTGTAAAGTTCAAAAAAATATAATAAGTTTGAGAAAAATAATTGAAAGTTGAAGAAATTAATTGAAGTTTGAAGATAATAATTGAAATTTGAAGAGAATAATTCATAAATGTCAAAAAAATTCAAATATGAAAAAAATAATTAAAGTTTGAAGAAAATAATGAAAAAGATATAAAAAAATTAATAAATTTATGACAATAATAAAAATTATGATGAAAATAATTGAAAACAGATGTAAGAAATTTAAAAGTTCATGACAATAAAAAAATTGAATAAAATAATTGCAATTTATAAAAAGTAATTCTAAAATGGCAAAAATAACAAAAATATTAAAAAAATAATTGGAAAATGACAAAAAAAATTGATTAATGACAAAAGTAATTGAGACTTGAAGAAAATAATTGAAAAAATAACGAAAGTGAATTGAACCTGTGTCTGTGTAGAAAATTTGCATATTCCTGACAATAATTTGAAGATTAAGGAACACAATTGAAATTAAAAAAAAATAATTAAAAAGTTTCAAAATTAATTGAAATTTCAAACAGATAATTGAACAATAACAAAAATAATTGTAATTTGAATAAAATAATTGATAAGTGGTGCATAAAATTAAAAATGTAAAGACAGTACTTGAAAAATTGACCAAACAATTGAAATTTTAAGAAACTGACTGAATAATGACATAAATAATTGAAAGCTGGTGTATAAATAAAAAATTTATAGAGAATACTTTATAAGTTTGAACAAAATAATTAAAATTTGTTGAAATTAATTTTAAAAAAATGTACAAATATAATAAAATTATGACAGTAATAAAAATTATGAAGGAAATTGTTGAAATTTGTAGAAAATAATTTAAAACTAATATAATAAATTTAAAAATCCATTGCAATCGAAAATATTGCATTTATTTATTTATTTATTTACGGGCAAAAGCCCATTACAATATAAAATTAAAAAATGTATTTCAAGTAACAATAAAATAAAAATTTGATATAACAATAATAACTACGATATTAAATATTAATAGGTCGCATTCAATAATTTGAATAAAATAATGATTGAAATTTGTAGAAAATAATTCTAAAATCGCAAAATAATAGAAATATGAAAAAAATAATCATAAAATGACAAAAATACTTGAATAATGACAAAAGTAATTGAAATTGTATGTGATGTGTCAAAAATCGATCATATTTATCAATTCTTTTCTACAAAGTAATTTAATTTCAGCAAATCTCAATTGTCCAAATAATAAGTACTTTTATAACACTTTAATATTATCTGACTACTTTTTTGATGATTAGCTTAGAAATCTAAAAACTTTTACCTTAAAAGTTGAGAATTTTTCATTTTATCGGGATTTTGAAAGTTCCTAACTCGCTTGCAGGAAAACCGATAAAATCCAAATTTTGAGCAATGCAGATTGGAGCAATATGTTCTCGCTATTAAAATCTCGCGTTGGTTATTGTACTACTTTTTGAAATAAATTGCTTCAAAATAAGTATTTATTTTGAAGGTTAATGACAAGTTGGAAATACCAACTTGAAGTTATTTGCGACTTGCGATAAAAGTCAAAGTCAAAACGAATCGATTTTTTTTAAATGTCAGTTCAAAATCGGTTTTAAATAAATTTCAAATATATTTACTTGAATTGAATTTTTAAAATTTTTTGTCAAGTTTCGTAAAGCAAAAATCTTTTTCAAAATAATTCTTTGGTTTACATAAAATTGTAAAGGGTTACAGAACTTATTTATTTTTAATATTGATTATTTTTAAAAATGACAAATGAATTCGATCTTTATTTTTTTATTTTGTTTTTTTTTATATTTAGGTTATCTTTTGTAATGAACAAAAGCACAGTCTTTATTGCATTTAATGTCGTAATATAATTTAAAAAATTATTTAAAATGCAATGTTGTATTGTTTACAGTTTTTTTTAAATCTTCATTCATTTCGTCATCTTAGAACATGCAATAATATTTTCGCAAAATATTAAAGTATTTTAAAAAGGTAAAAAATAGATTAGGTGAAATAAAATGGTTTGACCCATTATTATTATTATTGTTATTGTTGCATTAATTAAACATTTTTATTAGTTATTTAGAGACAAATTAAAAAAAATGTATATTATGTATAGATAATTACATATATATCTATATGCTGGAGTTTAATGCAGTTGTTCTAAATTTGTATTTTTTTATCAATTGTAAAATTGAGCGGCCGGGAAAAAAACTTCCCGGCTTGAACTCTTTTAAACTCGAAAAAAAAATTGAAAAAAAACACAAAATTAAAAATTGTACTCGGTAAAGGCACGGTAGTTAAAGGCGCGCATTTCAAATATTCAAATATGAAACGGATTGATTCGGAATAATTCGGAATGAAATAACGGGATTCAAACGGATTAAAATTTAGCTTCGGAATGAAACGGATTAATTCGAAAAGAATTTTTCGTCAAGTTACATCTATTTTTAGATTCGGATAAAAACTGATTGGCTCGGATACAAATTTCGGAATGTCCCAGAAAAATACTGATTAAAACTTATTCAAACTGATTGGAATTCAATCCGATACCTTCGTCAGGGATCTTTATTTCACTAATTAATTCAGTGAAAAACGGTACTGATTATCAGTTAAAAACTACTGGTCAATCAGTGATATGATATTGAATGTCAGTTTAATTTAACTGTCGTATTTCACTGATTCAAATTTAGAGTAATAGTGACTTTCTACTAATAAATTAGAGAAGAATGGGTTATACTTTATAAAATAGAACACGATATTAATTTGGTTTTTGAAGTTTCTTAAAAATATCTAGTAATAGTCAATAGATTTTACTTAAAGATTGAAATAAATTCATCAAATTTAAGGCAAAAAATAGTTGTACGTTGTTAAAATTTCAAAATTAATTTTCAATTTTTTGTTATTTCGCTTAAACCGTAGTTCGAAACGTAAATGTTTTGTTTCGGTTTGAATGACGGTTAAAGCGAAAAAATAAAAAATTAAAAATCAATTTTTAAATTTTCACCCCGTATAACTATTATTGGCCTTAAATTTGATGAATTGATTTTAATCTTTAACAATCTTTAAGTAAAATCTACTGGCTATTACCTGGCTATTACTAGATATTTTGAAAAAACTAAACAAAAAAAAAATATATCCATTTAGTAGTTAACTAATTTGTATATATTTCTGTTAAATAAACTGTTTCCCTGGGTGTTTTTACTATTTTTCTAAATACCCGATTTTTTGCTTCAAATGAATTTTATTTTTTATTTTTTTATGGGGGTAAGGGTTTTTGATTGAATGATTTCAATCAGAAGAACCCAGAGTTGATTACAGCGAAATATACAGCTTCTAGTCAATTAAGACCGTAGTATATCCTACAAGAGGTACCCCTGTTTAATAGCAGAAAACTGCGGATCTAGAGGAGTAAACCTCGAAAAAAAGTACTTTTATAATTAAGTTAAATGCTAACCTTTTTAGCCTGTATAAATGCAGTGTTGAGTCGCAAATTGCAAAGAAAAAGACAGAAGATATATTTTCTTCTGAGAAAAAATATTCTCTTTCTCTCTCTATCACACACACACACACACACACACACTTTTGCTGAGACAATAAATTGTTTGCTGCTACGTCAAACTTGTTTGCTAATATAGGGACAGTGAACATAATTCGATGTGACAGCGAATAATTTACTTTACTCTTTAAATCTGAATTAATGCTTTTCTACTAATAAATTGGAGAAAAATTGGTTACTATTAATTAGTACAAACTTTTACTAATTTTTAGTGAAAAAGTTCGAATCTTTATTTAAAAAAAAATATAGTAGGAGTGTGAAATATCTACTAATTGAAATAGAGAAAGTATATTTTTTCAATTAGTATAGATATTTTACTTTTAAATTAGTAACTTTCTACTAAAAATTAGTGAAAGTTTTTAATATTTAATAATAACTTGTCTGCATCTGCCGTTGTTTAAGACATTTTTAATAAATTAAAAAGTTTAATTACTTAATTAATTTAAGTAATATAATATAGTAAATTATTTTACAGTATTTACTTATTTAATTTAACTACTTTATTATTTTTATTTTATTCTTAAATTATTATTTAATTTCTTTATTTAATAATAAGTAATTAATATTATTTAGTAACTAATCAGTTGAAAGTTAATTTACATGGTATTTTAATATTTAATTTTTATTTCTGATTTAAAAACTAGTTTTCTTTTCACTTAAAATTCAATTGTTTTATAAAGACCTTGTTTTTTATATTTAAAATACCTAATAAGAAATAAGTGACAAACAGTGTCGGTAAATAAAAATATTTTTTTCGACCTGTGTCTTACCATAAGATATAAACCTGTAAAATGACGATATTACCTGCAGAACACAGTTAGTACGAAGGGGGCAGCAGCTAGGTATGCAAGAGAAAGTGGTTAGCTATATATATTCCCCCACCAGTTTGGGCAACATGCCGCATCTATCTCTATAATATCTTTGCTCATGCCCTGCTCCCGTAACCGTATTCATTGTGCTTTGGGCTATAACCATACCCCCCCCCCCTTAATCAATTTAAAATGCA
The DNA here is from genome assembly GCA_037103525.1 of Ganaspis brasiliensis. NCBI lineage: Eukaryota > Metazoa > Arthropoda > Insecta > Hymenoptera > Figitidae > Ganaspis > Ganaspis brasiliensis. The sequence goes on from JAZKLR010000526.1 coordinate 580,378, forward strand.
TTTTTTAAAAAATATCTGATTTAAAACAAAAAATATCTTAGTTCAAAACTTCAGATGTAAATATAGACAAAAATGAATGAAAAGAATGACAGAACGTGAGGATTATCATTATTATAGATTTGTAAAATATGAAAAAAAATTGATTTTCGATAAAATTTCTAATAATTTTTAGACCCACAAGGAAATTTCCGGTTTAATAACAAATTTCCCGGTGATTTTCCGGTTTTTTCCGGCTTCCCGGTCAAGTGACCATACCCTGTTTGTTTATTAGAACCAATCAGGAATTTAAATAGTAATAAAATCTTGACCTTTTAATTATGATTCCTTCAAGAAAAAATTCCCTGACTTTCAAGATGTTTTTAGAAAATCCCTGATTTTTTCCGGACTTTTACCTGACCTGCGACCACCCTGTAATATATTTATACTTCTCAAAGTCTAAGATAACCTCCCGGTACTTCGTAGAATGAAACAATGCACTAATTTTGATTAATATTCTATTACCTAACAGTTTCAACCCACTTCGCCTTAAAATGTAAAAGAATTAAGCACTAATTTTTATTAATACTATAAGCAATTGAACGCTGTATTCGAAATAAATGCGCTTAACCATATTTTCCGTCATTACTTAAAAAAGTATACTTTGAATTTTCGCCCCAAGACTACGCGACCAGAATCTTGTGCGCAACTAATAAATGTTTTTAGAAATTGCAATATCTTTTAAATTAACAATTTCCAAACAATAAAATGTAGTTTCCAATCATTTCCAAACGATTTGGAAATCGTTTGATTTCCATGATGCGAAGTTGGCACTGTACTTTTTAAAATTTCTATACTTTTTTAAGTTTGGATTTCCAATCAATCAAACAATTTAATTTCCAATTATTTCAAAATAATTTTCAAATGATTCAAAAAAAAAAAAAAAAAAAAGATTGTAATTTTTATGGTTTAGTGCTAACTTTACAGAGGTAAACTTTTTAAGGTGATTTCAGATGCACAAGCAGATTAGAGGATCAGTGAAATAGAATAGAAGAATCAGATAGTTGCACATTGAAAACAGTAGATAGGCTGTGGCGTTTCTGGACCAACTAGTGTGTGTCCGTGTGAGCTATGTAAGTGTGTGTCTGTGTGAGAGCCAATCAGAAGCGACCTTTACAACGAAATGGACCAATCAGGAGCCAGGATTTTGATGACGTCATAGTGTATGCCTCGTTTTAAACTAGGTATGTAACGCGATGCCTAATTAGAGCCCCATCAGGTAGGTGAGGTAAGGAATTTAACCTTGAAAGGGGGGGGGGGCAATTGCACAATTCTGCGAAATTTGAATCACCGATTTTGCATACGCGTGTTTGACCTTCCAGAACCCTCTAAGCACGTGCGTGTGACCTTGGTGGGGGACATTTACACGTGTAATTTGAATATTAGGAGGGGGGGGGTAACCTTCAGAAAGGAAGTGGGGGTAAAGAATTTAACCTTGAAAGAAGGGGGTTTGTCTCGGAGTAAAGTACATAACCTAGAATAAGGGTGGGGAGTACATAAGAATACATCGCACATTTCTGTGAAATTTAATTTACATACGTGTGTATGTGTGCCTGTGTGACCCCACAGAAGCTTCTAGAACATTCAAGGGGGCTCATTTAACCTTGAAAAAAGGAGGAGGATTACATGAAAAATATACTGCGTAATTCTGCGAAATTTGAATCACCGATTTTACATACGTGTGTGTGACCTTCCAGAACCCTGTAAACAAGTTTTAATTTTAGGTGGTGGGGGTTACTTTTTTTGCACGTGTGACCCCTGCAGAACCCTCCAGAAGCTTCTAGAACATTCGATTTCAGTGGAGATGGTGGGGGTATTTTTCATTTATTTGATGCGTAATTTAACCTTTGAGAAACTTCTAGAACTTTTTTATGGGGGGTCAGAGAGGTGGGGGGATTATTTCAATCGCACTATGTTCTATTCTGCGTACAATTTTTTTAGTAACCTTCGAGAACTTTCGAAAACAAATTGGGGGGGGGGGGGGGTAATATTAGAGTTGACATTTTAAAATTTTTTAATACATCTTAGAACATGAGTTTATATGCAGTGTAATATACTTTCAAGAAATTCAGAAATTTGCATGACATTTGACGTATTTTAATGGTTTTTACAATTTTTGAAAAATGTTAAAATTTTGAATTTTTTGATTTTGAAAAATCTTATTGAATAGCTTTCATAAAAGTAGACTGCCCTTAGGAACCCCGTAAATTTCGTTAGATTTTGCGTATCTCTCACCGTTCTCGAGATATTTTGAAAAAAGACTTTTGGAGGGGTGGGGGTAGCATTAGAGTTGATATTTTCAAATTTTTTAACACATCTTAGAACATGAGTTCATATGTAGTGTAATATACTTTCAAGAAAGTAAGAAATTTGCATGATATTTGACGTGTTTTAATAGTTTTTACAATTTTTGAAAATTTTGAAAATTTTTGAATTTTTTGATTTTGAAAATCTTATTGAATAGCTTTCATAAAAGTCGACTGCCCTTAGGAATCCTGTAAATTTTGTCAGATTTTGCGTATCTCTCACCGTTCTCGAGATATTTTGAAAAAAGACGTTTGGAGGGGTGGGGGTAGTATTAGAGTTGATATTTTCAAATTTTTTAATACATCTTAGAACATGAGTTTATATGTAGTGTAATATACTTTCAAGAAATTAAGAAATTTGCATGACATTTGACGTGTTTTAATGGTTTTTACAATTTTTGAAAATTTTGAATATTTTTTAATTTTTTAATTTTGAAAAATCTTATTGTATAGCTTTCTTAAAAGTCGACTGCCCTTAGGAACGCTGTAAATTTTGTTAGATTTTGCGTATCTCTCACCGTTTTCGAGATATTTTGAAAAAATACTTTTGGAGGGGGTGGGGGTAGTATAAGAGTTGACGTAGGGGTACAGCTAAATGACGTTACAGTGTTGTGCAAAATTTGAATCATTGGTAAATTTAACATATGTGTACGTGTCTGTGTGACCCCCCCCCCCCCCAATCTTTAGATGCTTCTAGAACATTCGATGTATTAAAATGACGTCACGAATTTTAGCTATATAAAGTGTTCGCGAAACGTCTTGACATCATTTTTCATTAAGACATCAGTTGGATAAGTTGTTAAAAAAAATATGGATTCCAAAAAGTGCAAAACGTATGTTAGTTGTGCACAAGAAGCATATCGGCTTATTAGTGTGAATGAAGAGGGACCTTGCCCCAGGGAGTGTGAAACATTAATTAAATTAAACAAACAAAGTGTTTACAAAGTAAATAAATATCTTCGACAAAATAAACAAAATTTGTCAGTTTATGAGAGACGAAGTGTCATTGCATCTCTATCATTACTCAAGGCTTATCAGCAGAAATTTCAACAATTGCTAGAAAGAAGTGGTGGACGTTTGCTGGCTACGAGACAAGAAGAGACAGAAGAAGAAAATGAAGAAGAAGAGGGTGGAAATCGCATCAAGTGGCAAAATTTAGAGAATGCTTTTGAAAATCGGGTGATAACGGGTTCAATAGTGAATTTAAAGCATAAAGAGGTACGACATTTTTTGGAGGATGCAAAGTCACTAACCATTAAGAATGTAAAAAAGAGTTTAAATGAGCATTTAAATTTGAAGGTAAATGTTAATTTTTATAGTAAATTTGAAAGTTTAAAGGAAGGTGAAATGATTGAGAATATAATGCATGTTAGTACTAAAAGTTCAATCATTTCCCTTTCAACAGATTTAGATGATTGGTACAATAATAAAGTTAAAGACCGTGTACTAGTAGAACTTGAGAACTTGCAAGAAAAAGAATCAGGTTGGAGTTTAAAGGAAGTTTTAAATTTAGTTGTAAATATAAATCGGTATGATGCATTTCTAGTGGGCAATTCCACTTATGTAAAATTACCAGTATTTATTCAAAATAAAAAAGCTGTCATCAATATTAAAAATGATGATCCTTATTGTTTTTTGTGGTTAGTGACAGCATTTTTGTTTCCTGCTATAGATCACGTATCTATTCCTAAATCATACCCCCACTACAGTAACATATTAAAATATGATGGTCTTACATTTCCAATTAGTTTTTCCGATATTAGAAAATTTGAAAAATTAAATAATTTAAGAATAAATGTTTACGGTTTAGATGAAGATTCTAATAGTGGTAAAGTAGATATTGTTCCGGTTTATTTGAGTAAAGAAAATCCAAATTTTAGACTAGTACATTTATTATTAATTGAAAAGAAAGAGAACGATGAATCAACACCCATTCATCATTTTGCTTTAATAAAAAATCTTTCACGTCTTGTCAAATCTCAAGTAACGAAACACCAACACCGTATTTTAATATGTGACCGATGTCTGTGTCATTTTGTGAAAAAATGTTCATTTGAACGACACAGATTATCCTGTGAAAAAGTGAACAAGTGTAGGGTAATTTTACCTGACAAGGAAAACAAAACAGTTGAATTTAAAAATTATCGCTATAAAGATAAGGTCCCATTTGCTCTATATGCGGATATTGAATGTCTTTTAGAGCCTATTGCAGAGACAGACGCCAACACATGCAACGTTCAAAAGCATGTTCCGACCAGTATTGCTTACAATTTACAGTGCAGTTTTGATGAGTCACTATCCAAAACAAATCTCTATCGCGGTCCAGATTGTATACAGTGGTTCATTAATGAATTAAAATGTATTGCTGAAAATGTAAACAGAGAGTATTTTTCCAAGATTGTCCCCATGGAAAAACTGACTAGGCAACAGGAAATAGATTTTCAAACTACAAGATTGTGTCACATTTGTGAAAAACCTTTTCTAAAAGATGATATTAAGCACCGTGATCATTGCCACTTTACTGGCAAATATAGCGGTCCAGCTCATCAAGCCTGCAATATAAACTTTACATATTCACACACTATTCCCGTTGTATTTCACAATCTATCGGGATACGATTCTCATTTTTTTATTCGAGCTCTGGCAACTGGTTTTGAGGGAAAAATCGGTTTATTACCCATTAATAAAGAGAAATATATTTCTTTCACAAAAGATGTAGATAATACAAAAATTAAATTCCGATTTATTGACTCTTTTCGCTTTATGGCGAGTAGTTTAGAAAAATTAGCATCTTACTTAACAGACGACAAAAAGACAATTACTAAAAAGCACTGTAACAATGACCAAGAATTTCAACTACTTACTAGAAAAGGTGTATTCCCATATGAGTACATTGATGCATGGTCGCGATTGGACGAAGAGTGTCTTCCTCCGAAAGAGACATTTTTCTCAAAATTGAACAATGAAGCTATTTCGGATGAAGACTATCTTCATGCACAAAACGTATGGGAAGCGTTTAATTTACAAAATTTGGGTCAATATTCCGATCTTTATCTCAGAACAGACGTCCTTCTCCTTGCTGACATTTTTGAAAATTTCCGTAAAACTTGCATCTCTACCTATAAACTAGATCCCTTACACTACTACACTGCACCGGGACTTGCTTTTGATGCAATGTTAAAATTTACAGGAATGAAACTTGAACTATTAACCGATGCTGAAATGTTGTTATTTATCGAATCCGGTATAAGGGGTGGCGTCTCTCAATGCTGCAATAGGCACTCAAAGGCAAACAATAGATACATGGAATCAAAATTTAATCCTTCCGAACCCGAGAAATATATCATGTACTTTGATATCAATAATCAATATGGTGCGGCTATGTCAGAATGTTTACCTTTTGAAAAATTTGCTTGGGTGCAGGATATTTCAAAAATTGACTACCTGAATGTAGCTGATGATTCACCAGTCGGCTATATTCTCGAAGTTGATTTGGAATATCCTGAGGAATTGCATGATTCACACAAGGATTTACCCTTGTGTCCTGAACACATTGTGCCGCCCCTGTCAAAGTGTAAAATTCCGAAACTGATGACAACTCTTTACACCAAGAAGCAATATGTAGTACATTATCGAAATTTAAAATTATATCTTAATTTGGGTATGAAATTAACGAAAATTCACAGAGTTTTGCAATTTAAACAGAAGCCTTGGTTAAAGAGTTATATCGATCTAAACACTGAATTGCGTAAAAAATCCTCTAATGAGTTTGAAAAAAATTTCTACAAATTAATGAACAATTCAGTTTTTGGCAAGACCATGGAGAACGTTCGAAAATACAAGGACGTTCAACTAGTGACAAAATGGGAGGGGCGATACGGTGCAAGAACTCTAATAGGTAAACCGAATTTCAATAGCTGTACCATATTTGATGAAGATATGGTGATTATTGAAATGAATAGAACAAAAGTTACTTTCAATAAACCAATTTATGCTAGCTTAAGCGTTTTGGATATTTCAAAAATTATCACCTATGACTTTCACTACAATTACATAAAAAAGAATTTCGGTGAAAAGGCAAAATTACTCTACACCGACACTGATAGTTTAATTTACGAAATGCAAGTCCCAGATTTCTATCAGTACATGAAAAGAGATATTGTAAAATTCGACACCTCAGACTATCCTCCAAACAATGTCTACGGTCTTCCTCTAGTCAATAAAAAAATTTTGGGACTAATGAAGGATGAATGTTGTGGAGAAATTATTGAAGAATTTATTGGGCTACGATCAAAATTGTACACATTTAAAATTTGTGGACAAAATGCTGAAAAGAAGAGAGCAAAAGGTGTAAAAAGGGGTACACTAAAAACAATAACTTTTAAAGATTACGAGCATTCTCTAAATGCCCACAATAATTTGGTGAAAGATCAATTCCTCATTCAAAGTCGCAAACATGAAGTTCACACGGTGAAACAGCGAAAAATTGTCTTGAGTTGGCAGGATGATAAGAGACAGCTTCTTTCAAACACCACAGATACATATCCCTGGGGCTATAAGAGTCCTAAAAATATGTAATTGGATATACGAGTACGAGTAAGTTTGTTTATTAAATTAATAAAAATATTTTCTCAATTTCCTAATTGTTAATATAAAGTATTAGAATTAAAATAATTTCTTAAAGACAATAAACTATTCAAAGTTTCTAAAAAAAAAATGTGAATAAAATATTTAAAATTTTCAAAAATTGTATTTAATGTAAATAAATAATATAAATTGTTTATAAATATATGTTTTTTTTTCAGAGTTAAATATGTGCAACTAACAATATTGCTGTACTCTATGAGAGGGCTGGAGGTGACCCGAGTCTTTAAAATGGAGATGCTGCAGAAAGCAGTTGCTACGTTAATTCTTCACACTGAGATGACAGAAACTGTTAATGTCAAAATTCTTTGTTTCGTAAACCACAAATCAGCAGAGCTACGTTTTTTTCCACAAATGTGTTTATTACAAATCTATTATGTAAAAAAAAGTGCCTTTTTATATTTATATAGTCTTGTACAAAATAGAAGAGTGATGTCATATAAATAGAAAAAAAAGTGAAAAATATGTGTTTTATTTATGAAAAAATATTAAATTGAAAAAAAAAAAATTTACAAAAACATATTATTTAAATTCTATTAACATTTTTTAACTTTTTCAAAGAATTTTACAAAAGGAAAACTAATATATGAAAAACCTTTATTAAGTAAAGAATTAATAAATATAAAAATTACTTAAAAGTAATAATTTAATTTTATTCAAAAACTATATTTGGTCAATATTTTAAATGGTTTTTTTTAATTTAAAAAGCTAGAAGAACTTGTATTTTAAATTTCAACGTTAAAATAATTTGAAATTAGTAAAAAAGCAGAATGATGCGTTATGATGGAGGTAAGTACAGGAAAAGAAAATACATGTAAATGTTTCAAATTTAAAGATTATTTATTGTTAGAATCAGTAAAAAAATTTAACAGGAGTAGTAGCAAAACTTAAGACAAATTAGATACATTTTCTCATACAACAATGGATAAATTAAATTGATTAAATTAACATTTCCTTAGTTTCTTAGTTAAAATTAAGTGAAATATAAACACATAACCATTTTTTCAGTAAAATTACATTTTTAACAGCACACGTAAAATTTGTTTTACTATTATGATGCTTACATTCAATCACGCCAGACATTTCATACAATTTTTGTAGTGATGGACAATCAATATCAAGCATATCAACAACTTTTGTCCGAGTATTTAAAACATTTTTTAACCACTTTTTTTCTCCTCTCCCTTCACATAAATTATAGAAGAATTTTTCAACATACAATTCAGTACTTCTGAAATTACTTCATGTTGTAAAGTACCATCATCCCATGATATATCATGATGATTGTTCTTTATCCAGCAATTGATAGATTTATATTTTTTTGGAACGTCTTTCCAAGCACAAGGTGATTTGAAGGAGAAGCTGTAAGGTTTTATTTCCTTATTGACAACTGGTAGAATGGCCAATTCTTTTAAAATAAATTGATTAACGGGCAATTTGAAGCCTTGAAGGTCTACTATGTAATCCATCTTGATTGCTACTGTTTGCAATGAGACGAAAACAGAATTATTTATATATTTTCTCCCACCACTTCTCTCTTTTCTTTTAATGCAATTTATATTATTTTTTTAACACTACCACTGATTGGTCGATATTCTACAATTCTGTCATGTAAAATTAGGCAATAGGCAGCTGTTTGATCGGGAAAATTATCCTTTGCTTCAAATTCTAGACGAATGTCAACAGGACCGTATTTCAAGGATTCATTTTGTTTTGAGCAGTCAAGAACGATAAGTGGCGCGAAATTTAAAAATTCTGCTTTTGTTAAAAATGGTTGTGGATCTCTAGCGTAGTAACTCGATTGAAAACTATTGTACATGTCATACAGTACAGCGTATTGTTTTTTATCAACATCAAGGTTCAAATTACCATATGGATAACACTGATTGTTTAGGAACAATTTAACATTTGTTATTCTACAATGATCAAAGTGACTGGCATTTCTAGTTGTAACATTTTTTCGATTCGTTTGAAAGCCCAGAATGACAAATCGAGGTTTTTCCAATTGTGTTGACGTCTTAACAGTCCAAACGTGATTCGCTGTTGTTGGTAGCAATGGATATTCATACAATTCCCACGTACGAAAGCTAATTGGAATGAGAGGATCCTTCTCAATATACTTGAGCAACTTGAATCTTCGTGCATCTGATAAGCGTACATTGGGCAGCAGCCATTCAATTTTATTAATTATAATTTGCACTTGTTCTTCTGCTGTTTGAATGATTGCATTCACATCACTTCTTGCTCGTGTTAAAATCAACTCGTGTCTAGCGTTAACGACAATTTTTTGATAATCTTCAGCAAAACCAAACATTAGGTTCAGCGGTATGGATATGTCAAAATTACCAGCATCATCGATTAATGTGATGTTATCTGCATTGCATGAAGTAAACCAACCTGCATTCTCCAAATATTTACTCTGCACACTGGAAACTGAAACGTAATTTTTCATGAGACTCGTGAGTCCGACATTTTTGATTTTGTCAATTTCAATAGCGTTTATCTCATAACGAGCTTCCTCAAATAAATGACAGATCCCATTAATAATAAAGCTGGTACTAGTAACCGGTGTTCCATTGTTTTTCACCAATTTTCCCTGGATGTGAAGTGAACTTTTACTTGGTATAAGACAGTGATCCTGGTTTTGAACGGCAATTCGAATTTCATCGCTGTTATTAAAGGTTGAAGAGGCGTACGGTAAATGAGAATGCACCTCAATGTGTGCAATAGACTCATCATAGATAATTGGTTTAGCAATATTTAGTATTTCATCTTCCATGTTTGACAAATTTTTAAACGTCTAAACAGTAAAACAACGAAGCAAATGCAGATAAATTTGACTCTTTTTATCCTCTTCTTATCTTTTTGTCTCTTCTTCTCTGCTCTTTCACTTTCAGTCCAAGACTCTTCAATAGCTGAATGTTTGGAGGTGTTAGCAGCTTGACTGCAGACTTTCGACTGATTTCCTTTAGGCATCCTGCATTCCTATTATAGCTGAAGCCTATTTTTCGATTAAAGACAATTCCCATCCTGTTTTTTCTACAATGCTTTAATGTGAAGTCTAATTGTAATGGTTTCACCTCGAAAATTTACAAGATGTCCGTCTTGATCGACTATTCGCAACTGAATTTGATCAATGGTCTTAACGGCGACCGGTAGGTAAATGACGTGAGAAGGCACTTCAACTATCTTATATCCTGGTGGTACGCTGGGAAAAAATTCGTGAATAGTGTGCACTTTCTGATTATTAATATACGCACCTGTAGTAATACTACACTCAATTCTCAGTGCATTAACTCTTATAATAGAGACTGGGGAGTCAGACTCATAGAATTTACCAGCTTCTAGTTTTTGTGCCTCAAATCCTAGCAAATGGGCTATTGAATCTTCTTTCAGAAAATTTATCTCACGATTACAAAAAATCTCACTACGTAAAGTATTGTTGTTTGGCCGAATCTGTATGTCGATTCCCTTTGGACTGAGAATTGTTTGCAGATAGCGTTGAATATCGTCTATCTCATAGCTACCAGTCGGTATAGTAATTTCTTCTTTACCAACATAGAATTTATTTTCACCAATGTCTACATTGGGGATCGAATTAAAGGTTAGAAATTCAACGAGTCCCAGCGTGTAATTTTTATGAGGTGAAAGTTCAATAGGTGGAAAATACTGAGCTTCCAAGACGGAGGAAGTACCCGATACAGTTAACGTTAGTGTATCGTTCATGCTGGTGGTTTACACTTGACTAAAGTTAATACAGTTAATATAAGTTTATTTATATAAATTAAATACACTTTTTACTTTAAGCTGATTACACAAGAATTTTAAGCATAAATGACCGCAGACAAATGTATTATAATTTTGATATCTGTCGTGATTATAATTTATACGCGCAACACTGAGATATTTTACAAGATCTGTAGGTGGTCTAAGGTTACCAAAACTATCAAAATACAGGATTTTATTTTCACTCTTTCTATAGGCAACCCAGTGTGTACCACTGCTATTTTTATCATCCAAGTTGACAACTGCTGATTCAAATTTTAGAGGTCCCCTCTTTGGCAGCTCATCTCGCATAAAAACCCCTCGAAAGTGTGGTATCTTTATCAATTTAGCATATTTAAGTAAATCAACATCAGTCAGTGCTCGTCGCGGTAATTTTATTTTTTTTGACATTTTTTTTTTTTTAATCCTAATCCTTCTCTATGAGGTTTGAGGTAGAGTCCTAATCCTTTCTGATGAGGCTTGAGATAGAGTCCTTTGCCTAGTGCTATCGACTCCATTGTTTGGTTATGTCGTTGACTCTCTTCAAGTTTCTTTTTCGCTGTACTTGCATCATTAACAGCTTTAGCTATTCCAGCAGCGCCACCTGACAGAGCACCAATGGCACTAAGGCCTGCAAAAAGTGGCACCAGAAACGGTAGAAAACCACCAACTTTTCTCGATAAAGGCAAAATTCGAGGTTTCTTCACACTGCCCCTTCCACCTGCTTGTTTTACAGCTAAACGGGCTCCTCTAAGAGCTGATTTTATAACAGATCGTGCGTCATTTCCAGATACTAAAGACTGTTTCGCTGCTGTCACAATAGTTTTCAATGGTAGCATTGTTTTGGTCTTCTTACGTCGTTTTATGCTCGGTTTAAGCCCCATTCCGAATTTGGTTTTCACTTTCATGGCGTTTGTAATTGCCCAAGCAGCTGCCTTTTCACCAACCCCTGAATCTCTGGCTAGTACACGATTCCAAGCTTTTTCAGCAAGAATCCTATCAGCTGCGTTCCTCTCTGCAAGATTTTCCCTATTCTGAGAATAGGCAATATCGTGTTCCTTACAAGCTTGATCAAGCTGATTGATACCAGGATCACCACGTGCTAATCGTTTAGCTAATTTTGTTCCAGGTCCACAGTACTGATAGCCGGGAATATGTAATTCGAAGGGTAAATTATTGATTAATTTGTTGAAAACTCCCTGACCACGTTTAACTCGCTTGCCGGTCTCTCGAAGACTAACTGACTTCCTCGTTTCAATCATGCTTTTATTATGTTCACTCGTGAAAAACAAAGTATAGACTGACTTGAAAACTTATAAAAGGTTGGTATTTATGGTTTTGTGTGTCAGTTGATCTAGTGCTCTCTTATTGCACAGAACCTTTCCACGAACCACCAGACCTTCACTCTACCATATCCAAGTTCAAAATGATTTACAACATTCTTCTCCAATGAATAGTCGGATCAATAGTTTACCCAGATCAGCGTCTCAGACTGGTTTTCTGAACAAGTGTACGCTGCCGAGTTGAAACAAACCGTTCTAAATCTTGAACAATTATCTCAAAGTGAGTTCAACACCCTTTATAATAAGACTGTTGAACAAAACATTCTCAGGAATTATCAGTCTAATAATGTGAGCACTGTTCGTCAGGGACAGATGTTGACCAGATTGTTTAAAGGCTCTAAACAAACTGCTACGGAAACTATAAAAGACCTGATATTTATAGTTTTCTACTAATCAAGATGGAGTTTGAAGCGCAAACTATGAAACTTCCTGTGACAAATTTTGACAAAGTAACGCAAAGTCAGCGTACAAGAAAACGTCATGGAAATCTTCTACCCAGCACAGTAAGAGCCATTTTTTGTGGTCCATCCAATTGTGGAAAGACGAATGCATTACTAACTCTGCTCTTGCATCCCAACGGACTACGCTTTGAAAATGTCTACATCTTCTCGAAATCGCTTGATCAACCCAAGTACAAATTTCTAGAGAAGGTTCTTCAACCAATCGGTGAAATTTAATATTTTCAATACTGTGAACATGAGGAAGTAATTCAACCGAGTGAAGCACAGCCTAACTCTGTAATAGTCTTTGATGACGTGGCTTGCGATAAGCAGGATCGAATTCGAGCCTTCTTCTCAATGGGACGTCACAGACACATTGACTGTTTCTATTTGTGTCAGACGTATACACGAATACCAAAACATCTAATTCGAGACAATGCAAATTTTTTGGTTCTGTTTAGGCAGGATGAAATGAACCTCAGGCACATCTATGATGATCATGTCAACACAGACATGACATTTACAAAATTTAGAGACTTGTGTTCAACTTGCTGGAATAGTGATAAACATGCGTTTCTTGTGATTGATAAGGACAGTGAACTTGGACAAGGTCGGTATAGAAAATGTTTCGACTGTTTTCTAAAACCTGACGACTTGAAGCCAGAATAAAGGGTGTAAAACTAATCGTGGAAAGCAGTATTCTTCAAGACCTTGTCCAATCAAGATGTCATCCTCGAGAACTGAACAGCTCCAGAGACAAAAAGATCTCGCACAGCAATTGGCAAAAGCGAGTGACGTCATTCGTCGAAAGCATAAATTGATAAAATTGGGTAAAGAGACCTTTGAGCAGGCACTGGGTGAAACTTTTAGACCTATAGTGAATCCTCTGGAAAAACTTGTCGGTGACATGGAGTCGTTCAAGGATAATGTTAAAGCAGAAAAAGACGATGATTCAGTGAAAAATGAAAAGAAAGAAAAATTTGATAGCTATGAGGATAATTATGATGATACTATGCATGAATCATCATTTAAATCAGCTTTCAATGATGGAGATCGCACTCTAGAAAGTTTTGATGAGCAACCAACTACCTCACTCGATGAGGATACAAAAATGTACCTTACACAGTTGATAGGAAGGAGCAAAGATCTGGATTATACGTATGGTGTACGAAAACTATCAAAAGATAGATTAGTCATTGGTGATTCACCGATCAATTTCAGTGAAAGTTCTATTCACGTTGGTGATTTGACTCTACCAACTAGTAAAGGTTTACTTGAACTTATTTTTAAAAAAATTCCCGAAGAATCCATTATAACAGCTGAGGACGTGAAAAATTATAAGAAAATTCTTCTAACAACAAACGCTCACAGAAAACACTACAGTGCAGAAGGTGAAATACGTGAGAGTAAATCCTATAAATATACAAATTTTATTGATAAACTAATTTCGAAACCAACAGCGAGAAAAAGTGGTGGTAGAAAGAGTTATTCGGGTACAGGTATCTTACCACTGTACATGACTGCAAGAGAGGAAAATCAGTTGGACTACGTGTATTGGGATGATCCGAATGAATTGGTGGATCGATTACGTTTACTTTTAGCATCTCAGTCGGCTGGAAACCCGAGTCATTCAAACGAAATTCTATCAATCATCGAGGAGCTTCGAGAGGCAAACATCATTTATTAGAAGGTGTTTTCAATTATTTTACATCAGTTTCAAGATGAGCATTGATGTGTTCGGACATCATCTCGATCGTAGTGGAGGTTTGACAGCACAGCGAGGACCTCCTGGACTTTCTGGAGCTGGTTTTAAGGTTAATTCACAGGGCCATTACGATCTTGAGGGAAAAAGAATGTGCAATATAGCTGATGCTCAGGATCCAAACGATGCAATTAATTTAAAATCTACACAAGACTTGATAAAAGTTCAAACCGATCTGACCAATAGCATTTTACGGTATTTAAGTGAAGAAGTTAAAAATAATTTAGTACTCATTACTCAATTGGAAACCAAGTTGAAAGCATTGGAAAAAGAATATGGTGGATCTAAAACTGCAGTTGGTGAAGGAGTTGCATAGGCCAGCAAGAAAAAATTATAAACGCAGAAGTGTTGATGTTCGAGGCATTGATGAGACCTGGCAAGCTGATCTCGTTGAAATGCAACCCTATTCAAAGGAAAATAAGGGCTACAAGTACATCCTGACAGTCATTGATATCTTCTCAAAATTTTCCTGGGCTATAGCTGTAAAGAATAAAACTGGTCAAGATGTTGCAGCTGCAATGAAGTCAGTGCTGGACCAGGGACGTGTACCAAAACATTTACATGTTGATCGAGGCAAAGAATTCTACAACTCGCACTTTCAAAATCTCATGAAACACCATAAAATTAATATGTACTCTACATTTAGTAATTTAAAAGCGTCAATTTGTGAACGATTTAATAGGACATTAAAAAATAAAATGTGGATGCAATTTAGTCTGCAAGGCAGTTACAAGTGGTTAGATATTTTAGAAAATTTAATTTTCTCATACAATTCTACTGTACATCGAACAATTAAAATAAAACCAAAAAATGTAAATAAAACGAATGAGAGAAAAATCTTATTTAATGTGTATAAAAAATTCATTGTAAAATCCCGGAAAAAGAGAGAAAAATTTAAAATTGGTGATAAAGTACGAATCAGTAAATTCAAACATGTTTTTGAGAAAGGCTATACACCAAACTGGACGACAGAAATCTTTACAATTACACGTATTGGCAACACTGAACCAACGACGTACTTGCTGAAAGATTATCAAGATAATCCTGTATCTGGTAGTTTTTATCAACAAGAAATTTCTTTAGTTAAAAATTCTGATGTATATTTAATTGAAAAAGTACTTAAAAAACGTGGTAATCAAATTTATGTAAAATGGTTAGGTTTTGATAATTCTCACAATAGCTGGATTAATAGAGATACTGTGTAAAAAATTTTTAGTTTAATAAAGAATGATTTTTAGTAAATAAAAAATGTTCTCATTTTATTATGCGCATATTCTCATGTCAATAACTCAATAATAATACACAATTATTTTTTAAAATTTTTTTATTTAACACATTTTTTTTTCTCTTCATTTACAATTGTTTTACACAAATTGTTTAAATGAAATGTAATGAGTTCATAAAACAATCTTGGAATATATACATAACGTAACCTCTCTTCTTGCAGTCTTTTTAAAAGCATTGGAAATTTAATTTTTACAAACTTTTCTACACTTTCAACTGTACAAATATCATTTTCTTTGTGCACTAATCGTGCAGTTAAATATATAATATTGTTCACAACAAACTGCACTGGTCCTATTTTTATATCCACTAAATTTTGTCTAATACATGGAAGAAGATTTTTCAATACTTTAAACGTTGTTTCATTCAATGAAAATGGGTATGATGTATCCTTCTCATCAGTTCGTTGTAGAGTAATCAAGCGTTCATTCAGGAAGATTGTAAATGTCATTCGAAAAGCATCACAGTCAAAGATTTGTGGATTCATTTCATGTTGGAAAAATTTTGAAATCAATGTAAAATGACTGGTGAAGAGTTCCCATTCCTCTGGAGAAAATATAATCCTGGATTGAGGAAAGCCACCGGACAATTTCACTTTTACTGATAAATTTTGCAAATTATTAACATTAACACCAACAACAACCTGCTTGGTAAAAGATGAATTGAGATTGTATGTCGTACAGAGTAACATTTGATTCCTTGGAAGATACGCCATTATTCGTCGTCAGCAGATTGAAATTCAAACTGATTGTACCTTCCACCCAAATATTTCAAGTTTACACGTCCTCTGTGTATTTCTTCTTTTAATTTCAGAAAAGCAACAGTTTCCTCATCATCGTGGAAAAAAATTTCCACCATACGGTGAGGTAAAAACACTAGATATTCTGCGTTAACTTCCACTACAGCTCTTAGTCCATATTTTGTTTTAAGTTTTTTCAAGTCTGTTAAATGAAGAATTTCACCAATTTTCAGCTCTTTCATCGATTTAATAGAAAACACACTATTTGCCACTTGGTTTAACTGTTGGAAATCCATTCTCTTGTTCTTGCAGAGATAATCCTTTAAAATCTCGAATCACTACCTCAGTGTCTTCTCGAAACTTTATCAACTTTTTAATTGTTTCAATACTTTTTAGCAGTCCACTTAATTTAACTTTGATTTCTTTTTACAACTGTTCAACTCTTGGCATAACGTGTATAAATGAAAAATTTAACTGGCACACTACGCTTTTTATATCTTCGGTTTACCCCACCACTTTTGCACACTTCTCACATAATCCCCTCTTTTTTTTTATAGAGAGATGACTCATCGAATAATCTAGAAGGTTCTCGAAGGTCACAAAAAAAAAATTGCACACAGAATAGGACAATATGCGTTTAAAATACCCCCCCCCCCACCTCTCTGACCCCCCTTAAAAAAGTTCTAGAAGTTTCTCGAAGATTAAATTACGCATCAAATAAATGAAAAATACCCCCACCATCTCCAATGAAATCGAATGTTCTAGAAGCTTCTGGAGGGTTATGCAGGGGTCACACGTGTAAAAAAGTAACCCCCACCACCTAAAATCGAAATTTTTTAGAGGGTTCTGGAAGGTCACACACACGTATGTAAAATCGGTGATTCAAATTTCACAGAATTACGCAGTATATTTTTCATGTAATCCCCCCTTTTTTCAAGGTTAAATGAGCCCCACCTTCAAGGGTCTTCTTCTTCATCTTCTTCATCTTCATCTTCTTCTTCTTCTTCTTCTTCTTCTTCTTCTTCTTCTTCTTCTTCATCATCATCATCATCATCATCATCATCATCATCATCATCATCATCATCATCATCATCATCATCTTCTGCTTCTTCTTCTTCTTCTTCTTCTTCTTCTTCATCATCTACTTCTTCTTCTTCATCATCTTCTTCTTTTTCTTCTTCTTCTTCTTCTTCTTCTTCTTCTTCTTCTTCTTCGATTTTATAAAATTCTTCAGGTTCCAAATCTTTTAAAGATTGAATGGATTGTATGCTGACTGCTTTGTTTAATTTTGAGAAATCCATTTGTCTTCCTTTACAGATAAACGTTCAAGAGTTCGTATTACTGCTAGTCTGTCTTCTCTATATTTTATTATACTTTTGATTTCTTTAATATGCTTTAATAATACTCGCACTTGTAGTTGAACTTTTTGATTATTCTCTTCAACAGTTTGCTTATACATTAACTTTTACTTGCACTTTTATTAAGATGTACATGTATATTAGCTGCTAAACAAGAACTAAATTCCCGACCAGAAGTTTCTCCTTTTATACTCTCAAATCTTCTAAAAGCTTCTCAAAATTACGCATCAAATAAATAAATTAAAAATACCCCCCACCTTCTACTGTATAGGAATTTCTATAACACCCCCCCCCCACCTCTCTGACCCCCGATAAAAAAGTTCTAGAAGTTTCTCAAAGGTTAAATTACGCATCAAATAAATGAAAAATACCCCCACCATCTCCACTGAAATCGAATGTTCTAGAAGCTTCTGGAGGGTTCTGCAGGGGTCACACGTGCAAAAAAAGTAACCCCCACCACCTAAAATTAAAACTTGTATAGAGGGTTCTGGAAGGTCACACACGCGTATGTAAAATCGGTGATTCAAATTTCGCAGAATTACGCGGTATATTTTTCATGTAATCCTCCTCCTTTTTTCAAGGTTAAATGAGCCCCCTTGAATGTTCTAGAAGCTTCTGTGGGGTCACACAGGCACACATACACACGTATGTAAATTAAATTTCACAGAAATGTGCGATGTATTCTTATGTACTCCCCACCCTTATTCTAGGTTATGTACTTTACTCCGAGACAAACCCCCTTCTTTCAAGGTTGAATTCCTTACCCCCACTTCCTTTCTGAAGGTTACCCCGCCCTCCAAATATTCAAATTACACGTGTAAATGTCCCCCACCAAGGTCACACGCACGTGCTTAGAGGGTTCTGGAAGGTCAAACACGCGTATGCAAAATCGGTGATTCAAATTTCGCAGAATTGTGCAATTGCCCCCCCCCCTTTCAAGGTTAAATTCCTTACCTCACCTACCTGATGGGGCTCTAATTAGGCATCGCGTTACATACCTAGTTTAAAACGAGGCATACACTATGACGTCATCAAAATCCTGGCTCCTGATTGGTCCATTTCGTTGTAAAGGTCGCTTCTGATTGGCTCTCACACAGACACACACATACATAGCTCACACGGACACACACTAGTTGGTCCAGAAACGCCACAGCCTATCTACTAAGCTTTACAAAGTTTTTTAAATTTATAAACATTGAAAATAATTTTTTTTTTTTAAAATTAATTGCCCAGAATTTGATTGAAAAATAAAAAGATTGAAGAAAGTTGCTGTAATTTTATGAATTAGTGTTAATAGTGGAATTATTAAACAAGAAAACTCCTGTTTTTCTCAGTGTGTGAACACTTTTCGAAGAAAACGAGACATAGAAATAATAACACTACAAATTCACACGATCGTTGCCGTTTGTTTTATAAAATACTTGACACTTTTATACAGGAAAATTACTTTCTTGCCAAACTTCGCAGGGAATGGGGAATTTGGGAAACACAATTTCACTACGAGCGAGAAAATTATCTCCACGTTCGACATCAAAACTAACAGATTGTAAACAGAGTGCGGAGTCCATCTTGTCATAGCCCGAGTGGAATCCATGGTAACGGTGACGCTACTTCCGGCCTGCCATATGATCAGGTGACGTGGGGCGGCCATCTTCTACAGAAAATCTGTCAATGTCAAAACGGGGGATCATTTTGACGCTCGTAGGAACACCGGTTCGAGTAAAACAAAGGTTTAAAAAATTCCTTATCTCAAATACTATGGTCAGTCAGAGCCCTTTTTTCAAAAAAGTGTCTTACTCGTTTAATATTATTTAATTTTTAATTAATTTAATTTAATAAGTTTTAATTATTTTTAAGCCTGGAAAAATAAATCTTATAAATTAAAAAATTAAAACTTTTTATTCATTTATACAATATTTCTAATATTACGTGAATATAATTAAATTATTATTGTTAAATATAATTGAAGTTTAATAATATATAAAAAAAATTCTTAAATTATTGTTTATTTTTTTAAAAATATTTAATATTCTGTCAACATTTTATATATTTATTTCTTTCTTTCTTATCGTTAATTGAGTTCTATGACGTTTAATATTATAAAGAATTGTTTAAAGATTGCGTAATTTTGTAAAATCATTTATTTCTAAAAAACTTTAATTATATAAATTGAATAAATTCTATTTTTAAACCAAAATGCCTTTCAATACATTATATGTAAACAATTTGTATAATTTACTTTTGTATTAAATATTATTGAAATTAATTATTTAAATAATATTTTATTTTAAATAATAATTTTAAATTAAAGTTATAAATAATAATTAATAATTATTCGTTATTTTTGTTTACATATTTTGCAAATATTGTATAAGAATATTTATTTAGGAAAGTTAGGAGATTGGATTGTATAAACTGTATATCAGTATATACAAAGGATAAATAAATTCTATTCTATTTATTTATTTTTGGTAATGAATATGTTCCAGAACTATTAAAATGTAAATAGCATATAATCCGTCTGAACCTCCCAAAGTTATTTCTCTCGACTTTCAACTACCCGTCGTAGCCGAGTGGTTCTAATAGCGTGCGATTACCGCGAGCGAATTCGTCTTTAGGGCCGTGGGTTCGATCTCCCCTTGAGCGTGCGAAATTTTAATTTATAGGTTAAGTGTTTATATGTATTAAAATTGTTAATTAGTCTTAAGTCTATAATAATTAAGTGTTTAAATGTACAATTAATCTTAAATTATAAAAATAACAATCTGAAAACAGGATTGTTTTTTTCCATACAATGGTACGGAAAAATTACAGTAATGAAATATTATTATTATATTATTATTATTATTAATATTCTTTATTCAAATTTTTTTAAAACTATTATTATAACTTATTATTATTATATTACTATTATTATAAATAGTATTATATCAATCAATGTTCGTAAAGCTTGTTCCTATAGCTTGTGTCGGTAGATTTGTCAGCCACACAGGATATCGCAAAAAAAAATTTGACTTCTGCACAATTCAGATTTTCTATGCAGCCAATATTGTGCCAGCATTGGCAGTCGGTACAGCCGCGTCAGACAGTACCGAACCTAGTTATCATCCCAGTGTTATGCCAGTACCGCGCCAGACCTCACTGCCAGTACCACGCCGACATTGCCAGTATTGGCGCAGTACTCAGCCGATGCTTAATTTCCTCTTGGGTATTGACGTTAATTAAAGTAAAAATCATTGTTCCACTGGTAGATAATAGTTTTATAATGATGCAGTTAAATTTTTGAGACCTGATGGTACTTTTGAAAAAATATATATAAATAGGTATGTCATTTAAATGACAAACTACTCAATTCCTGTAAGACTCAATGTAAAATGTTAAGAACAAAAACGCTTGTAACTTTTTTCACAAGTAACCTGAGGTATCAAAAATTTAACTACATCATTGTAAAACCATTATCTACCAGTGGACCAAATTTGATTAAAATGTTAATGGTAATAGATAATTATCATTTCAAATTTCAAATTTTCAAATGCTTAAGATTTAAAATTTTTATCATCGAAAAATGAAAATAATTAAAATTTAGGTCAATTGAAATTTGGAAAAATAAAATTTATCATCATATCATATTTTTACTAATAAAAATTTTATTATAACAATAAAAAATGAAATTAATTGACATTTTCTTTAATGAAATAATAATAAATTAAATTGAATTAAATATAAATCAATTAAAAATTCTTTAAATTCAAAATTAAATCATTAAATTTAAGAACTTCACATGAGATTTTACCCTAAGGGTGAAGTCTCAAGCGAAGGACTAAGGTATCAGTGGATTAGAATAGATTAATCAGATAATTGGAAACATTGGAAAGTATTTTTTGATTGGTCTATTTTAAGGGCATGTCCCAGATCTTAGGACCACTTGAGACTAAAATGTAGAATTCTATCTTATCTCCAATATTTAATTTGTTAATAATTTAATTGTTTTTTAAAAAATTTAAGAAGTCGAACATTTATGACACACTTTATGACTTTCGAAAACGATTCCCAAAATTTCAAATCGATATCTTCTAATATTGATTAATTTTTTTACACGTACTTAAGCCTAAACTAGAGAAGATATCGATTTGAAATTTTGGGAATCGTTTTCGAAAGTCATAAAGTGTGTCATAATGCCGCTTTCATACCTTTTCCGGAACTTTACTTTTGTCTCATTCTACTGCACAGCAGTGGCATAAGTTTGTCTCGTTCTCGCACTAATTATGTGTCCTGGACGGTCTGGGCACATAACTAGTGCGAGAACGAGACAAACTGATGCCACTGCTGTGTAGTAGAATGAGACAAAAGTAAATTTACGGGACGAGGTATAAAAGCGCCTTAAATGTTCGACTTATTAAAAATTTTAAAAAACAATTAAATTATTAACAAATTAAATATGGGAGATAAGATAGAATTCTACATTTTAGTCTCAAGTGGTCCCAAGATCTGGGACATGCCCTTAATCCACACTGTAAAAAATATTTCAGGAAAATTACGTCCGTATTGTAAGATTACTTTAGAAACTTTCTGTAATATTACTCTTTGGAAAGTAGCAATAATACCAATCAACTTGAATTTTTACAGCTTTCAGTAATGTAATATTACATTTTTCAGTAAATGTACATTCAGGGTTGTGAATGTAATACTTTGGTAGTACACTGTAAAAAATGATACCTGTAGAATTACAGTGCAATGTATTTTAACCTTCCGCACGGTAAATTTCGATTGTAAAAGTTCAACGTCATACGTGGTAAAAGTACGGCTGTGTGGAGGAAAAACGGTCCGGTTGTAGTTTTACAGCGTGTGGCGTTGAAGTATGACAGCCCATGTGGTTTTCCTCGAGCTAATCTTAAAAATCTTACGTATCACCTTGGAAATAAATCGCTTCACGTGACACGTAGTAAAAATACATCTGGTTAGATATTTACAATTGGTACTAGAATTTGAGTTACACATGTTATTCATTGGTGTGAAATGTTGAAATTTAGTCTGAATGTGAAATTTCTGTTTGGGCTTCAATTTTTTTGTTTGAAACGTAAATTGTGTACGTATTATAATGATAAAATACAGTCGCTTGTATTCTTACATTCATTATAAATAGCGTGTGCTATATATTCATCTACTGTTTTTTCTCCATTTCATACGCTTTTCGTTACCCGGGGAAAAAAAAACCTATTGCCAAATTTCTTGGTGAATCGGAGATTTTAAGGCCGTTGGAGACACAGAGTCCGCAGAGAATCTGTAGGGGGGAGCAGTGGTTCTCAAAGACTGTCCCCATGCGTTTTGAAGACTTAGGAATTTTTCGCGACAAAGTCCAACACTTTCCCCACAAAAGAACATCGTACTGCAAATTCTATTGAAATAAAGATTCAGAAAAATACTTACTTTTGATAAATCAAGTATTTCCTGAGCTTTAGTGTCTCGAGGAAATTCGTGTGATGAAAACAACCTCCAATGATGTTCCATGTTTGGCAATTTTTTCCAATAAAACCAGACACTTTTTCCGAAAATGAAAATCGTAGTGAAAATTTAAATTTAATTAGCACTTTTTCACTTATTTTGTTTTTGGCATTTGAGTTTTTAAACCGCGTCAATCTCTCGAAGAAATACAAAATCACTTGACACTTCACTCACTGATTCCCACTTTGACAATTTTTTTCGGCAAAACCAGACACTTTTTCCGAAAATGAAAATCGTAGTGAAAATTTAAATTTAATTAGCACTTTTTCACTTTTTTTGTTTTTGGTATTTGAGTTTTTAAATCGCGTCAATCTCTCGAGAAAAGTAAATTTTTTTCAATTTCATCAATGAAAATGTCAAACAATGTAGCAGAATATAGTTTGTCGTGCGCTGTTCTGATACGTCATTTTCGGGTACTATAATTCACACGGCGCCGCCTTTGAAATTATAGACAGGCGTACATTATATTCATTATATTAATCAACCTATTTATAAAATTCAATGTTTAGATATTAATTGTAAAAATTTAATATAAAAAATTAATGTCAAGTTCCAAACATAATTTTGCTAAATCATGCATTAATAATTTCTAAACAATTTAAATATTTTTTAAAATCTAAGAGTTGAAGGAAAAATAGTAGAGCTTATTTAGTTTATCAGAAGAATGCAACCCGACTTACAGAGGAGATGGGAAAAAGATATTGTATAGGAACTGAAATAAGTGTTTCTTTTAATTTTTTAAAATTAAATAAACAGAGCATTCGATAAATATTTTATACATAACGTAAAAATTAAAGAAATAATTAAAACGCAAGAAAGGACTAAAAAAATAGTGTAATATCAAAAAAATTAAATGAACAGGAAGAAAATGGAGAAATGTTTTTTTCTTAATCTAACAAACTGTAAAAAATGTAAAAAGTAAAAAAGAATAAGTAAGTAAGTTTGTAAAAAAACTCTCAAGAAATAGACAAGATGTAAAAAGAAATTGAATAAATTTACAAAAAAATAAGTGTATTTACTTTTAAAAGTATAGAAATAATTATCAAAATTAACGTAATAAAAAGTTTAATGAATGTATAAATAAGAAAACTGTGTAATATAATATTAAATAATTTTTATAAAAAGAAGAAAATTAAAGAAAATCCTAAAAAGAACAGAGACAAATACCAAAAAAAAAATATCAAAAATACCTAAACGGAGAAAAAATTTTAAAAATGTTGTAAAAATAATAAATCATAATATAAAAATGAAAGTAAAATCTCTTCAAAATCTTGTAAGAATATTACCAAAGGAAGGATTATTGTGAATATGGAAATTAATTAATATTATTGAATTAAGATGCATTGAAATTTAAATTAATTTAAATTGAAAAGTTGGTACAAATTGGAATATGAGTTCATTGACGTTTGGAATTTATATAACTTTTAATGACTTCAAGATATACAAATCTAATATTATTTTTTGATAACTTGATACCAAAAATTTGTAAATTGTAGGTATTTTGATCATCTGTATTAATACAATTTTTTAAATTTTATAACGAATAAAATATTAAAATTTTCAAGATTTATCCACAAATTTCTGTTTTTTTTATGATTTGCGATACTTTACATGCAATATTGGACATCCGGAGAATTGAAAAGTTTTTTTTCCATTTAAATCAATAACAGCCCTGTTTATAGATTACATTTATTTTATTTATTTCAAGCAATCTATACATATATCTTTGATGAATAATTTGATCTCTGTTTCCGAACTTCTATGTAAGTCGGGTTGCCTTCTTTCTCTGCACTAAATAAACCATAAGGATTTATGATGTAACTCTTAGTATTTGAGAAATAATTTAGCAAAAAAAAAGATAAAATTTTTTCCTACATAAATTTTAATTTGTTAATTTTAAATTATGCAATTCTTTATTACAATATTAAATATAATAAACAAATTAATAATGTTCTAAAACAAGTATTAAAGTAAATTTCTTATTTCTTCAAAATAAAAGGGAGAATTTTTGTTACATAATATAAATATTATATAATTTTTTTTTAATATATTGAATGTTTTAAAAATAAAATAAATTAGTTCAAAAATGATATTAGATTAAACTACATATCTTTTAAAAATAAAATGTAAGAAACTACTTGGTAAATAAATTATATTTACTTATTTAATTTTAAATCATACATTTTTTAAACCACGTTTTTTTCTTATAAAAAAAGAGATATACATTTGTCTGTGTAGCATAAAATATATACAATTTATTGACAACATTTTCAGAAAAAGCTGTCTCAAATTCGACCAATGCAGATGAAAATTCTAAACATGACAGTTAAATTTCAAAAATATTTGTTAACATGCCCAAGTTATTAAATATTTAACAAAAAAGATCTATAAAAACGATTTAGCTTTCAAGAAAGTGCAACATTCACAGTTTACAAAATTTTTTCCACGACATTTGTAGAAAAGTTTAATTTTTGCTTCGGTCAGTAAGCACAAAGTTTCTTATTTCTGATCTAAATTTGTTAAATATTTGATAACATGACCAAGTTATTAAATATTTAACAAATTAGACCAATAAGAACGATTAAGGCCGTTGGAGACACAGAGTCCGCAGAGAATCTGTAGGGGGGAGCAGTGGTTCTCAAAGACTGTCCCCATGCGTTTTGAAGACTTAGGAATTTTTCGCGACAAAGTCCAACACTTTTCCCACAAAAGAACATCGTACTGCAAATTCTATTGAAATAAAGATTCAGAAAAATACTTACTTTTGATAAATCAAGTATTTCCTGAGCTTTAGTGTCTCGAGGAAATTCGTGTGATGAAAACAACCTCCAATGATGTTCCATGTTTGGCAATTTTTTCCAATAAAACCAGACACTTTTTCCGAAAATGAAAATCGTAGTGAAAATTTAAATTTAATTAGCACTTTTTCACTTATTTTGTTTTTGGCATATGAGTTTTTAAATCGCGTCAGTCTCTCGAGGAAATACAAAATCACTTGACACTTCACTCACTGATTCCCACTTTGACAATTTTTTTCGGCAAAACCAGACACTTTTTCCGAAAATGAAAATCGTAGTGAAAATTTAAATTTAATTAGCACTTTTTCACTTATTTTGTTTTTGGCATTTGAGTTTTTAAACCGCGTCAATCTCTCGAGGAAATACAAAATCACTTGACACTTCACTCACTGATTCCCACTTTGACAATTTTTTTCGGCAAAACCAGACACTTTTTCCGAAAATGAAAATCGTAGTGAAAATTTAAATTTAATTATCACTTTTTCACTTATTTTGTTTTTGGCATTTGAGTTTTTAAACCGCGTCAATCTCTCGAGGAAATACAAAATCACTTGACACTTCACTCACTGATTCCCGCTTTGACAATTTTTTTCGGCAAAACCAGACACTT
Organism: Ganaspis brasiliensis; assembly: GCA_037103525.1. Lineage (NCBI taxonomy): Eukaryota > Metazoa > Arthropoda > Insecta > Hymenoptera > Figitidae > Ganaspis > Ganaspis brasiliensis. The sequence goes on from JAZKLR010000526.1 coordinate 606,965, forward strand.
TTTCCGAAAATGAAAATCGTAGTGAAAATTTAAATTTAATTAGCACTTTTTCACTTTTTTTGTTTTTGGTATTTGAGTTTTTAAATCGCGTCAATCTCTCGAGAAAAGTAAATTTTTTTCAATTTCATCAATGAAAATGTCAAACAATGTAGCAGAATATAGTTTGTCGTGCGCTGTTCTGATACGGCATTTTCGGGTACTATAATTCACACGGCGCCGCCTTTGAAATTATAGACAGGCGTACATTATATTCATTATATTAATCAACCTATTTATAAAATTCAATGTTTAGATATTAATTGTCAAAAATTTAATATAAAAAATTAATGTCAAGTTTCAAACATAATTTTGCTAACTTTGTACAAAAAATAAAAGTTGTTTGTTATTTGAAGTGTAATTAGCTCTATTGAAAAGACGCATTTAAAATAATTTAAACCATTCAAATGCAACAAGTACATTATTTATTGTAAATCATGCATTAATAATTTCTAAACAATTTAAATATTTTTTAAAATCTAAGAGTTGAAGGAAAAATAGTAGAGCTTATTTAGTTTATCAGAAGAATGCAACCCGACTTACAGAGGAGATGGGAAAAAGATATTGTATAGGAACTGAAATAAGTGTTTCTTTTAATTTTTTAAAATTAAATAAACAGAGCATTCGATAAATATTTTATACATAACGTAAAAATTAAAGAAATAATTAAAACGCAAGAAAGGACTAAAAAAATAGTGTAATATCAAAAAAATTAAATGAATAGGAAGAAAATGGAGAAACGTTTTTTTCTTAATCTAACAAACTGTAAAAAATGTAAAAAGTAAAAAAGAATAAGTAAGTAAGTTTGTAAAAAAACTCTCAAGAAATAGACAAGATGTGAAAAGAAATTGAATAAATTTACAAAAAAATAAGTGTATTTACTTTTAAAAGTATAGAAATAATTATTAAAATTAACGTAATAAAAAGTTTAATGAATGTATAAATAAGAAAACTGTGTAATATGATATTAAATAATTTTTATAAAAAGAAGAAAATTAAAGAAATTCCTAAAAAGAGCAGAGACAAATACCAAAAAAAAAATATCAAAAATACCTAAACGGAGAAAAAATTTTAAAAATGTTGTAAAAATAATAAATTATAATATAAAAATGAAAGTAAAATCTCTTAAAAATCTTGTAAGAATATTACCAAAGGAAGGATTATTGTGAATATGGAAATTAATTAATATTATTGAATTAAGATGCATTGAAATTTAAATTAATTTAAATTTAAAAGTTGGTACAAATTGGAATATGAGTTCATTGACGTTTGGAATTTATATAACTTTTAATGACTTGAAGATATACAAATCTAATATTATTTTTTGATAACTTGATACCAAAAATTTGTAAATTGTAGATATTTTGATCATCTGTATTAATACAATTTTTTAAATTTTATAACGAATAAAATATTAAAATTTTCAGGATTTACATTTATTACATTTATTTTATTTATTTCAAGCAATCTATACATATATCTTTGATGAATAATTTGATCTCTGTTTCCGAACTTCTATGTAAGTCGGGTTGCCTTCTTTCTCTGCACTAAATAAACCATAAGGATTTATGATGTAACTCTTAGTATTTGAGAAATAATTTAGCAAAAAAAAAGATAAAATTTTTTCCTACATAAATTTTAATTTGTTAATTTTAAATTATGCAATTCTTTATTACAATATTAAATATAATAAACAAATTAATAATGTTCTAAAACAAGTATTAAAGTAAATTTCTTATTTCTTCAAAATAAAAGGGAGAATTTTTGTTACATAATATAAATATTATATAATTTTTTTTTAATATATTGAATGTTTTAAAAATAAAATAAATTAGTTCAAAAATGATATTAGATTAAACTACATATCTTTTAAAAATAAAATGTAAGAAACTACTTGGTAAATAAATTATATTTACTTATTTAATTTTAAATCATACATTTTTTAAACCACGTTTTTTTCTTATAAAAAAAGAGATATACATTTATCTGTGTAGCATAAAATATATACAATTTATTGACAACATTTTCAGAAAAAACTGTCTCAAATTCGACCAATGCAGATGAAAATTCTAAACATGACAGTTAAATTTCAAAAATATTTGTTAACATGCCCAAGTTATTAAATATTTAACAAAAAAGATCTATAAAAACGATTTAACTTTCAAGAAAGTGCAACATTCGCAGTTTACAAAACTTTTTCCACGACATTTGTAGAAAAGTTTAATTTTTGCTTCGGTCAGTAAGCACAAAGTTTCTTATTTCTGATCTAAATTTGTTAAATATTTGATAACATGACCAAGTTATTAAATATTTAACAAATTAGACCAATAAGAACGATTAACCTATCGTGAAAGAAAAAATTCACATTTTACAAAACTTTTTCCACGACATTTGTAGAAAAATTTAATTTTTGCTTCGGTCAATAAGAACAAAGTTTCTTATTTCTGATCTAAATTTGTTAAATATTCGATAACATGTTCAAGTTATTAAATATTTAACAAATTAGATCTATAAAAACGTTTTATCTTACGAGAAAGTGAAAAATTCACATTTTACAAAACTTTTTCCACGACATTTGTAGAAAAATTTAATTTTTGCTTCGGTCAATAAGCACAAAGTTTCTTATTTCTGATCTAAATTTGTTAAATATTCGATAACATGACCAAGTTATTAAATATTTAACAAATTAGATGTATAAAAACGTTTTATCTTACGAGAAAGTGCAAAATTCGCAGTTTACAAAATTTTTTCCAAGACATTTGTAGAAAAATTTAATTTTTCTCCCGTCAATAAGCACAAAGTTGCTTATTTCTGATCCAAATATGTTAAATATTTGATAACATGCACAAGTTATTGAATATTTAACAAATTAGATCTATAAAAACGTTTTATCTTACGAGAAAGTGCAAAATTCGCAGTTTACAAAATTTTTTCCAAGACATTTGTAGAAAAATTTAATTTTTCTTCCGTCAATAAGCACAAAGTTTCTTATTTCTGATCTAAATTTGTTAAATATTCGATAACATGACCAACTTATTAAATATTTAAAAAATTATATCCATAAAAACGTTTTAGCTTACGAGAAAGTGGAAAATTCGCATTTTAAAAAATTTTTTCACAATATTTGTAGAAAAATTTAATTTTTCTTCCGTCAATAAGCACAAAGTTTCTTATTTCTGATCTAAATTTGTTAAATATTTGATAACATGACCAAGTTATTAAATATTTAACAAATTAGACCAATAAGAACGATTAACCTATCGTGAAAGTGAAAAATTCACATTTTACAAAACTTTTTCCACGACATTTGTAGAAAAATTTAATTTTTGCTTTGGTCAATAAGCACAAAGTTTCTTATTTCTGATCTAAATTTGTTAAATATTCGATAACATGACCAAGTTATTAAATATTTAACAAATTAGATGTATAAAAACGTTTTATCTTACGAGAAAGTGCAAAATTCGCAGTTTACAAAATTTTTTCCAAGACATTTGTAGAAAAATTTAATTTTTCTCCCGTCAATAAGCACAAAGTTGCTTATTTCTGATCCAAATATGTTAAATATTTGATAACATGCACAAGTTATTGAATATTTAACAAATTAGATCTATAAAAACGTTTTATCTTACGAGAAAGTGCAAAATTCGCAGTTTACAAAATTTTTTCCAAGACATTTGTAGAAAAATTTAATTTTTCTCCCGTCAATAAGCACAAAGTTTCTTATTTCTGATCTAAATTTGTTAAATATTCGATAACATGACCAACTTATTAAATATTTAAAAAATTAGATCCATAAAAACGTTTTAGCTTACGAGAAAGTGGAAAATTCGCATTTTAAAAAATTTTTTCACAATATTTGTAGAAAAATTTAATTTTTCTTCCGTCAATAAGCACAAAGTTTCTTATTTCTGATCTAAATTTGTTAAATATTTGATAACATGACCAAGTTATTAAATATTTAACAAATTAGACCAATAAGAACGATTAACCTATCCACGGAGAAAATGTTTCAGATAAAGTTTACCATGTTAGCATGATACACCTCGGATGAAAGTGATTTTTAGAAAACTTTACCATTCAATTTATAATAGAAATTATTCAAGAATTAGAAATGTTTTATACAAAAATATGGATACACATCACTCTCCAGCATGGTAATTTGATGGTCGGAGGGCGATTCCTCGATTGCCAGAAAGTTGAGTAGTATTATACACAGCACGTGGGAAAACTTTACCATGCTGGATGACAAGGCGCTGAGCTCGACAATGTTCTTGTCAAGGCTCCTGCTCACCAGCATGGTAAAGTTTTGCCAACTAGATGATCTTTTCTATTCAACCAAAAAATAAAAAGATTTTCTTCATATTAATTACAGATTTATTTCCTATAGAGATTACTTATTTCGCTAATTATAATTACATTTAACGATACAATCACGATCATAGTTTTAACCTTAAGATTAATTTAATATTCTTTTCAACTATATACAAGACGCGATTTACCTAAACTAAACTTACGCCGCAATATACAAATATCTAAATACACATTCACGCACACCGAACACGCTCGAATACATTTGAAATTAGAGATTCAAACTTTCCTTATATACTAACTGAGTAGAATTGTATCCCTTTATGAGAAACGGTTTTAATTCTTATATCTTTAGACTGAATAATTTTAATTTAAAACAATTATGTGTTAATTATTGCTTCCTTCCTTGATCAATTTTTTATATAAATCAAGTTTCAAAATTTTGGTAATTTCTATTAAATCTTTCTTTTTTGTCTTGCAACAATCTGTGAATCAAATTCAAAATGTTAATTTAGAACTTATTTTGTATTTTAAATTCTAAAAAGTACGACCAAAATATTATATTAATGTCAAATAGTTTTTTAATTTAAAAAAAAGTTTTATTTAATGTATAAAGTTATAATTATGCAGTTCATTAATTAAATAAAACTTAAAGGTCTTGTTATAAAAATAACTTTTAGATATTTTAAAAAATATTTTTTATAATGTGTACAAATTTAACAATTATCTAAATATTAAAAATAGGTGTAATTAACAAAATCTTTGACTTTATCTTTTATTCACTTTAGATCAATTTCACTTGTGTTAATTTCGATTTCCGAGACTCCTGTATTATATAATTTTTAAATAAAGTAATTTAATAATTAGACAGAAAATTCTTATTTATTAAAATTTTAATTCTTACAATGTTTAAAAAACCAAATATTCATTTATTAAAAATATATTATATGTATTATATATAAAAATATTGGACCCATATCATTTTGACACAAATTTTTTCGGGCAACTTGTTATATTGTACTCCCTAAGATGAATGTTACATTTTACTCTTTCTGATATCAAAGATTTTAAAGTCCTATTTATTAAATAATTGATTTTAATACATTAAATTAATATTAAAAGACTTAATTAATCCAGTAATCTCAATTATTGAAAAATTAAAACTTAAAACTCTTTGATTTTAAAAGGAGTAAAATATAACATTCATCTTCGGGAGTAAAATATAACAAGTTGACCAAAAAAAATTGTGTCAAAATGATACGGGCCCAAAATATTAATATAAATGTTATTTAATATAATAATTTTTATAGAAACAAATTTGTATTTTCTGCATTAAAAGTTTAATAACCTAGAAAATCCTATCTGTTCTTTTAATCTGAATTAGTTAAAAATAATTAATTATTAATAATAATCAGAATTTTACTAAAATATTATCTACTTTGATATAACTTAAAAATAAACTAAACTAATAATTATTTATTTTTTACTAAATGATTAGTAGAAATATAGCTATTTGATAGCTAACTTTTTGATTTCAAGCTAGTTATTTTTAACTAACTCAGATTTAGAGAATTTGTTAAACGTTATTTACGAAAATAAATATTATTTTGAATAAGAATTTGAATAAATAAAAGTTATTACAACTAAAAATTGAAAGTAATGAATTAAGTAGATCTTATAAAGGTATAATAAATGAAAAGTAAGAAAAATAATAATTTTAAAAAATGACATTTAGCTATTAAAAAATAGTAAAGAGTAAAAATTACCATAATTGAAAATTTTCAAAGCAAGAAAGAAACTTTAAAATATAAAAAATCTGCCTTTAAATTACAAGAAATTTTTATTTAAAAAAATTTACAAACATAGAAGTTTAGAAGTTGTAAAATATATGTTTGATAGTTTAATTTTACAATGATAAAAAAACCAAGAAAAGCATCATATCTGAAATATTTTAGGTAATTTTCTTTTTAATTAATGTAAAATACAAATATTGTTTAATTTATTATAAAATTTATTATTTTAGTATTAAATGTAAATAAATATTAAGAATTAAACTATTTACAGAAATACACAATTAAAGAATCAAAATATTATAAGAATTTAAAAAATAAACTAATTGAAAGAGTAGTCAGTAAAATATGAAATATCTAACAAGTTTTCGTTTAAAATTTGTTTGTCATAGTTGCATGTTATATAATTCAACATAAGCTTGGCTAGCCTCTAATATAAGTATTAAAATTAATAATTTAAAGATCATTCTTTTTCCTTTTAATAGAAAGAGTTCTTGTGGAATTAACAGACAAATAATATGTGATCGCATCTGCAAATTAAAAATGGAAAAAGAGGGAGAAAGTTTGATTTATCATGCGATAGGAATAAATTCCGAGTTTTGAGGAGAGTTTACCATGCTGGAGAGTCATTGGACTTGACGCTGAGCCCGAACTCCGATTACCCGTAGCATGGTAAACTTCTGCACATTTCTCGGCAAACTCTTTTCAACTTTAATGCACATTTTACAGCTTTAAGCGAGTAGTCTTTTTCAGTCTACTTTTGACTCTCAAGTACCACGTATATGGGAAAATTTTTCTTATTTTTTGAAAATAACTATCAGAATTTTGAACACAATATCTCAATTGTAACTTTGATCCGAGGTCCTGCATATAATATGGGAAAGATTACCTCAAACGTTTTCCCCGTGTCGTGAAAGTGAAAAATTCACATTTTACAAAACTTTTTCCACGACATTTGTAGAAAAATTTAATTTTTGCTTCGGTCAATAAGCACAAAGTTTCTTATTTCTGATCTAAATTTGTTAAATATTCGATAACTTGTGCATGTTATCAAATATTTAACAAATTTGGATCAGAAATAAGCAACTTTGTGCTTATTGACGGGAGAAAAATTAAATTTTTCTACAAATGTCTTGGAAAAAATTTTGTAAACTGCGAATTTTGCACTTTCTCGTAAGATAAAACGTTTTTATACATCTAATTTGTTAAATATTTAATAACTTGGTCATGTTATCGAATATTTAACAAATTTAGATCAGAAATAAGAAACTTTGTGCTTATTGACCGAAGCAAAAATTAAATTTTTCTACAAATATCGTGTAAAGAATTTTGTAAACTGCGAATTTTCCACTTTCTCGTAAGCTAAAACGTTTTTATAGATTTAATTTTTTAAATATTTAATAACTTGGTCATGTTATCGAATATTTAACAAATTTAGATCAGAAATAAGAAACTTTGTGCTTATTGACGGATGAAAAATTAAATTTTTCTACAAATATCGTGAAAAAATTTTTTAAACTGCGAATTTTCCACTTTCTCGTAAGCTAAAACGTTTTTATGGATCTAATTTTTTAAATATTTAATAAGTTGGTCATGTTACCGAATATTTAACAAATTAAGATCAGAAATAAGAAACTTTGTGCTTATTGACGGGAGAAAAATTAAATTTTTCTACAAATGTCGTGGAAAAAGTTTTGTAAAATGTGAATTTTTCACTTTCACGATAGGTTAATCGTTCTTATTGGTCTAATTTGTTAAATATTTAATAACTTGGTCATGTTATCAAATATTTAACAAATTTAGATCAGAAATAAGAAACTTCGTGCTTATTGACGGAAGAAAAATTAAATTTTTCTACAAATATTGTGAAAAAATTTTTTAAAATGCGAATTTTCCACTTTCTCGTAAGCTAAAACGTTTTTATGGATATAATTTTTTAAATATTTAATAAGTTGGTCATGTTATCGAATATTTAACAAATTTAGATCAGAAATAAGAAACTTTGTGCTTATTGACGGGAGAAAAATTAAATTTTTCTACAAATGTCTTGGAAAAAATTTTGTAAACTGCGAATTTTGCACTTTCTCGTAAGATAAAACGTTTTTATAGATCTAATTTGTTAAATATTCAATAACTTGTGCATGTTATCAAATATTTAACATATTTGGATCAGAAATAAGCAACTTTGTGCTTATTGACGGGAGAAAAATTAAATTTTTCTACAAATGTCTTGGAAAAAATTTTGTAAACTGCGAATTTTGCACTTTCTCGTAAGATAAAACGTTTTTATACATCTAATTTGTTAAATATTTAATAACTTGGTCATGTTATCGAATATTTAACAAATTTAGATCAGAAATAAGAAACTTTGTGCTTATTGACCGAAGCAAAAATTAAATTTTTCTACAAATGTCGTGGAAAAAGTTTTGTAAAATGTGAATTTTTCACTTTCTCGTAAGATAAAACGTTTTTATAGATCTAATTTGTTAAATATTTAATAACTTGAACATGTTATCGAATATTTAACAAATTTAGATCAGAAATAAGAAACTTTGTGCTTATTGACCGAAGCAAAAATTAAATTTTTCTACAAATGTCGTGGAAAAAGTTTTGTAAAATGTGAATTTTTTCTTTCACGATAGGTTAATCGTTCTTATTGGTCTAATTTGTTAAATATTTAATAACTTGGTCATGTTATCAAATATTTAACAAATTTAGATCAGAAATAAGAAACTTTGTGCTTACTGACCGAAGCAAAAATTAAACTTTTCTACAAATGTCGTGGAAAAAGTTTTGTAAACTGCGAATGTTGCACTTTCTTGAAAGCTAAATCGTTTTTATAGATCTTTTTTGTTAAATATTTAATAACTTGGGCATGTTAACAAATATTTTTGAAATTTAACTGTCATGTTTAGAATTTTCATCTGCATTGGTCGAATTTGAGACAGTTTTTTCTGAAAATGTTGTCAATAAATTGTATATATTTTATGCTACACAGATAAATGTATATCTCTTTTTTTATAAGAAAAAAACGTGGTTTAAAAAATGTATGATTTAAAATTAAATAAGTAAATATAATTTATTTACCAAGTAGTTTCTTACATTTTATTTTTAAAAGATATGTAGTTTAATCTAATATCATTTTTGAACTAATTTATTTTATTTTTAAAACATTCAATATATTAAAAAAAAATTATATAATATTTATATTATGTAACAAAAATTCTCCCTTTTATTTTGAAGAAATAAGAAATTTACTTTAATACTTGTTTTAGAACATTATTAATTTGTTTATTATATTTAATATTGTAATAAAGAATTGCATAATTTAAAATTAACAAATTAAAATTTATGTAGGAAAAAATTTTATCTTTTTTTTTGCTAAATTATTTCTCAAATACTAAGAGTTACATCATAAATCCTTATGGTTTATTTAGTGCAGAGAAAGAAGGCAACCCGACTTACATAGAAGTTCGGAAACAGAGATCAAATTATTCATCAAAGATATATGTATAGATTGCTTGAAATAAATAAAATAAATGTAATAAATGTAAATCCTGAAAATTTTAATATTTTATTCGTTATAAAATTTAAAAAATTGTATTAATACAGATGATCAAAATATCTACAATTTACAAATTTTTGGTATCAAGTTATCAAAAAATAATATTAGATTTGTATATCTTCAAGTCATTAAAAGTTATATAAATTCCAAACGTCAATGAACTCATATTCCAATTTGTACCAACTTTTAAATTTAAATTAATTTAAATTTCAATGCATCTTAATTCAATAATATTAATTAATTTCCATATTCACAATAATCCTTCCTTTGGTAATATTCTTACAAGATTTTTAAGAGATTTTACTTTCATTTTTATATTATAATTTATTATTTTTACAACATTTTTAAAATTTTTTCTCCGTTTAGGTATTTTTGATATTTTTTTTTTGGTATTTGTCTCTGCTCTTTTTAGGAATTTCTTTAATTTTCTTCTTTTTATAAAAATTATTTAATATCATATTACACAGTTTTCTTATTTATACATTCATTAAACTTTTTATTACGTTAATTTTAATAATTATTTCTATACTTTTAAAAGTAAATACACTTATTTTTTTGTAAATTTATTCAATTTCTTTTCACATCTTGTCTATTTCTTGAGAGTTTTTTTACAAACTTACTTACTTATTCTTTTTTACTTTTTACATTTTTTACAGTTTGTTAGATTAAGAAAAAAACGTTTCTCCATTTTCTTCCTATTCATTTAATTTTTTTGATATTACACTATTTTTTTAGTCCTTTCTTGCGTTTTAATTATTTCTTTAATTTTTACGTTATGTATAAAATATTTATCGAATGCTCTGTTTATTTAATTTTAAAAAATTAAAAGAAACACTTATTTCAGTTCCTATACAATATCTATTTCCCATCTCCTCTGTAAGTCGGGTTGCATTCTTCTGATAAACTAAATAAGCTCTACTATTTTTCCTTCAACTCTTAGATTTTAAAAAATATTTAAATTGTTTAGAAATTATTAATGCATGATTTAGCAAAATTATGTTTGGAACTTGACATTAATTTTTTATATTAAATTTTTACAATTAATATCTAAACATTGAATTTTATAAATAGGTTGATTAATATAATGAATATAATGTACGCCTGTCTATAATTTCAAAGGCGGCGCCGTGTGAATTATAGTACCCGAAAATGCCGTATCAGAACAGCGCACGACAAACTATATTCTGCTACATTGTTTGACATTTTCATTGATGAAATTGAAAAAAATTTACTTTTCTCGAGAGATTGACGCGATTTAAAAACTCAAATACCAAAAACAAAAAAAGTGAAAAAGTGCTAATTAAATTTAAATTTTCACTACGATTTTCATTTTCGGAAAAAGTGTCTGGTTTTGCCGAAAAAAATTGTCAAAGCGGGAATCAGTGAGTGAAGTGTCAAGTGATTTTGTATTTCCTCGAGAGATTGACGCGGTTTAAAAACTCAAATGCCAAAAACAAAATAAGTGAAAAAGTGATAATTAAATTTAAATTTTCACTACGATTTTCATTTTCGGAAAAAGTGTCTGGTTTTGCCGAAAAAAATTGTCAAAGTGGGAATCAGTGAGTGAAGTGTCAAGTGATTTTGTATTTCCTCGAGAGATTGACGCGGTTTAAAAACTCAAATGCCAAAAACAAAATAAGTGAAAAAGTGCTAATTAAATTTAAATTTTCACTACGATTTTCATTTTCGGAAAAAGTGTCTGGTTTTGCCGAAAAAAATTGTCAAAGTGGGAATCAGTGAGTGAAGTGTCAAGTGATTTTGTATTTCCTCGAGAGACTGACGCGATTTAAAAACTCATATGCCAAAAACAAAATAAGTGAAAAAGTGCTAATTAAATTTAAATTTTCACTACGATTTTCATTTTCGGAAAAAGTGTCTGGTTTTATTGGAAAAAATTGCCAAACATGGAACATCATTGGAGGTTGTTTTCATCACACGAATTTCCTCGAGACACTAAAGCTCAGGAAATACTTGATTTATCAAAAGTAAGTATTTTTCTGAATCTTTATTTCAATAGAATTTGCAGTACGATGTTCTTTTGTGGGAAAAGTGTTGGACTTTGTCGCGAAAAATTCCTAAGTCTTCAAAACGCATGGGGACAGTCTTTGAGAACCACTGCTCCCCCCTAAAGATTCTCTGCGGACTCTGTGTCTCCAACGGCCTTAATCGTTCTTATTGGTCTAATTTGTTAAATATTTAATAACTTGGTCATGTTATCAAATATTTAACAAATTTAGATCAGAAATAAGAAACTTTGTGCTTACTGACCGAAGCAAAAATTAAACTTTTCTACAAATGTCGTGGAAAAAATTTTGTAAACTGCGATTGTTGCACTTTCTTGAAAGCTAAATCGTTTTTATAGATCTTTTTTGTTAAATATTTAATAACTTGGGCATGTTAACAAATATTTTTGAAATTTAACTGTCATGTTTAGAATTTTCATCTGCATTGGTCGAATTTGAGACAGCTTTTTCTGAAAATGTTGTCAATAAATTGTATATATTTTATGCTACACAGACAAATGTATATCTCTTTTTTTATAAGAAAAAAAACGTGGTTTAAAAAATGTATGATTTAAAATTAAATAAGTAAATATAATTTATTTACCAAGTAGTTTCTTACATTTTATTTTTAATAGATATGTAGTTTAATCTAATATCATTTTTGAACTAATTTATTTTATTTTTAAAACATTCAATATATTAAAAAAAAATTATATAATATTTATATTATGTAACAAAAATTCTCCCTTTTATTTTGAAGAAATAAGAAATTTACTTTAATACTTGTTTTAGAACATTATTAATTTGTTTATTATATTTAATATTGTAATAAAGAATTGCATAATTTAAAATTAACAAATTAAAATTTATGTAGGAAAAAATTTTATCTTTTTTTTTGCTAAATTATTTCTCAAATACTAAGAGTTACATCATAAATCCTTATGGTTTATTTAGTGCAGAGAAAGAAGGCAACCCGACTTACATAGAAGTTCGGAAACAGAGATCAAATTATTCATCAAAGATATATGTATAGATTGCTTGAAATAAATAAAATAAATGTAATCTATAAACAGGGCTGTTATTGATTTAAATGGAAAAAAAACTTTTCAATTCTCCGGATGTCCAATATTGCATGTAAAGTATCGCAAATCATAAAAAAAACAGAAATTTGTGGATAAATCTTGAAAATTTTAATATTTTATTCGTTATAAAATTTAAAAAATTGTATTAATACAGATGATCAAAATACCTACAATTTACAAATTTTTGGTATCAAGTTATCAAAAAATAATATTAGATTTGTATATCTTGAAGTCATTAAAAGTTATATAAATTCCAAACGTCAATGAACTCATATTCCAATTTGTACCAACTTTTAAATTTAAATTAATTTAAATTTCAATGCATCTTAATTCAATAATATTAATTAATTTCCATATTCACAATAATCCTTCCTTTGGTAATATTCTTACAAGATTTTGAAGAGATTTTACTTTCATTTTTATATTATGATTTATTATTTTTACAACATTTTTAAAATTTTTTCTCCGTTTAGGTATTTTTGATATTTTTTTTTTGGTATTTGTCTCTGTTCTTTTTAGGATTTTCTTTAATTTTCTTCTTTTTATAAAAATTATTTAATATTATATTACACAGTTTTCTTATTTATACATTCATTAAACTTTTTATTACGTTAATTTTGATAATTATTTCTATACTTTTAAAAGTAAATACACTTATTTTTTTGTAAATTTATTCAATTTCTTTTTACATCTTGTCTATTTCTTGAGAGTTTTTTTACAAACTTACTTACTTATTCTTTTTTACTTTTTACATTTTTTACAGTTTGTTAGATTAAGAAAAAAACATTTCTCCATTTTCTTCCTGTTCATTTAATTTTTTTGATATTACACTATTTTTTTAGTCCTTTCTTGCGTTTTAATTATTTCTTTAATTTTTACGTTATGTATAAAATATTTATCGAATGCTCTGTTTATTTAATTTTAAAAAATTAAAAGAAACACTTATTTCAGTTCCTATACAATATCTATTTCCCATCTCCTCTGTAAGTCGGGTTGCATTCTTCTGATAAACTAAATAAGCTCTACTATTTTTCCTTCAACTCTTAGATTTTAAAAAATATTTAAATTGTTTAGAAATTATTAATGCATGATTTAGCAAAGTTATGTTTGGAACTTGACATTAATTTTTTATATTAAATTTTTACAATTAATATCTAAACATTGAATTTTATAAATAGGTTGATTAATATAATGAATATAATGTACGCCTGTCTATAATTTCAAAGGCGGCGCCGTGTGAATTATAGTACCCGAAAATGACGTATCAGAACAGCGCACGACAAACTATATTCTGCTACATTGTTTGACATTTTCATTGATGAAATTGAAAAAAATTTACTTTTCTCGAGAGATTGACGCGATTTAAAAACTCAAATACCAAAAACAAAAAAAGTGAAAAAGTGCTAATTAAATTTAAATTTTCACTACGATTTTCATTTTCGGAAAAAGTGTCTGGTTTTGCCGAAAAAAATTGTCAAAGTGGGAATCAGTGAGTGAAGTGTCAAGTGATTTTGTATTTCCTCGAGAGATTGACGCGGTTTAAAAACTCAAATGCCAAAAACAAAATAAGTGAAAAAGTGCTAATTAAATTTAAATTTTCACTACGATTTTCATTTTCGGAAAAAGTGTCTGGTTTTATTGGAAAAAATTGCCAAACATGGAACATCATTGGAGGTTGTTTTCATCACACGAATTTCCTCGAGACACTAAAGCTCAGGAAATACTTGATTTATCAAAAGTAAGTATTTTTCTGAATCTTTATTTCAATAGAATTTGCAGTACGATGTTCTTTTGTGGGGAAAGTGTTGGACTTTGTCGCGAAAAATTCCTAAGTCTTCAAAACGCATGGGGACAGTCTTTGAGAACCACTGCTCCCCCCTACAGATTCTCTGCGGACTCTGTGTCTCCAACGGCCATAAAATCTCCGATTCACCAAGAAATTTGGCAATAGGTTTTTTTTTCCCCGGGTAACGAAAAGCGTATGAAATGGAGAAAAAACAGTAGATGAATATATAGCACACGCTATTTATAATGAATGTAAGAATACAAGCGACTGTATTTTATCATTATAATACGTACACAATTTACGTTTCAAACAAAAAAATTGAAGCCCTAACAGAAATTTCACATTCAGACTAAATTTCAACATTTCACACCAATGAATAACATGTGTAACTCAAATTCTAGTACCAATTGTAAATATCTAACCAGATGTATTTTTACTACGTGTCACGTGAAGCGATTTATTTCCAAGGTGATACGTAAGATTTTTAAGATTAGCTCGAGGAAAACCACATGGGCTGTCATACTTCAACGCCACACGCTGTAAAACTACAACCGGACCGTTTTTCCTCCACACAGCCGTACTTTTACCACGTATGACGTTGAACTTTTACAATCGAAATTTACGGTGCGGAAGGTTAAAATACATTGCACTGTAATTCTACAGGTATCATTTTTTACAGTGTACTACCAAAGTATTACATTCACAACCCTGAATGTACATTTACTGAAAAATGTAATATTACATTACTGAAAGCTGTAAAAATTCAAGTTGATTGGTATTATTGCTACTTTCCAAAGAGTAATATTACAGAAAGTTTCTAAAGTAATCTTACAATACGGACGTAATTTTCCTGAAATATTTTTTACAGTGTGGATTAAGGGCATGTCCCAGATCTTAGGACCACTTGAGACTAAAATGTAGAATTCTATCTTATCTCCCATATTTAATTTGTTAATAATTTAATTGTTTTTTAAAATTTTTAATAAGTCGAACATTTAAGGCGCTTTTATACCTCGTCCCGTAAATTTACTTTTGTCTCATTCTACTACACAGCAGTGGCATCAGTTTGTCTCGTTCTCGCACTAGTTATGTGCCCAGACCGTCCAGGACACATAATTAGTGCGAGAACGAGACAAACTTATGCCACTGCTGTGCAGTAGAATGAGACAAAAGTAAAGTTCCGGAAAAGGTATGAAAGCGGCATTATGACACACTTTATGACTTTCGAAAACGATTCCCAAAATTTCAAATCGATATCTTCTCTAGTTTAGGCTTAAGTACGTGTAAAAAAATTAATCAATATTAGAAGATATCGATTTGAAATTTTGGGAATCGTTTTCGAAAGTCATAAAGTGTGTCATAAATGTTCGACTTCTTAAATTTTTTAAAAAACAATTAAATTATTAACAAATTAAATATTGGAGATAAGATAGAATTCTACATTTTAGTCTCAAGTGGTCCTAAGATCTGGGACATGCCCTTAAAATAGACCAATCAAAAAATACTTTCCAATGTTTCCAATTATCTGATTAATCTATTCTAATCCACTGATACCTTAGTCCTTCGCTTGAGGGCGCAATTACATGCCTGCGTCGAACGTTGCGTTTTTGCGTTTAATGGTGAGAGTGACAAAGATGTGACAATATGTCTGTCTTTCTCTCTCTCAACATACAACGCAAGAACGCAGCGTTCGACGCAGACATGTAATTGCGCCCTGAGACTTCACCCTTAGGGTAAAATCTCATGTGAAGAAAGCGTAAAACCGAAAGCAGAAAATATGAGAGTAAGGGCGCAATTACATGTCTGCGTCGAACGCTGCGTTCTTGCGTTCTATGTTGAGAGAGAACAAGACAGAAATATAGTCACATCTTTGTCACTCTCAACATCCAACGCAAGAACGCAGCGTTCGACGCTGACATGTAATTGCGCCCTGAGAGAGTCAGTGATATCTACTTACCTCTCTCACTCTCATTATTTCTGCTTTCGGTTTTACGCTTTCTGCTCACGAGGGATTGTTGGGTAAAATTCCATGTGAGCAGAAAGCGTAAAACCGAAAGCAGAAATAATGAGAGTGAGAGAGGTAGGTAGATATCACTGTCTCTCTCACTCTCATGATTTTCTGCTTTCGGTTTTGCGCTTTCTGCTAACATGAGATTTTACCCTTACCCTTATAGGCCTAAGCAGATAGAAATACGGTTACTGGACCAGAGCATGAGACAGAAAAGGACAGAAACAGTCTCTGTCCTTTATTATCTCATGCCCTGCTCCCGTAACCGTATTCGTTGTGCTTTGGGCTTATGCCTCGTCCCGTAACTTTACTTTTGTCTCATTCTACTACACATCAGTGGCATAAGTTTGTCTCGTTCTCGCTCGCACTAGTTATGTGCCCAGACCGTCCAGGACAAGCCCAAAGCACAACGAATACGGTTACGGGAGCAGGGCATGAGATAATAAAGGACAGAGGCTGTTTCTCTCCTTTTCTGTCTCATGCTCTGGTCCCGTAACCGTATTTCTATCTGCTTAGGCCTACACCTAATTAGTGCGAGAACGAGACAAACTTATGCCACTGATGTGCAGTATAATGAGACAAAATTAAAGTTCACGGAAAAGGTATGAAAGCGCAAAGCGGCATAATTTACCTAAAAATCAAAAATGACACGTCTATTTCCGATCTCTGCTCATACTGATTACCCCATGGCATACAATAAATTATGCATTTTGCATTGTATTTGTTTGATTATTTTTATGAAAAGCCTAAAGCACAACGAATCGTAATCGCTAATCCTTAATCGTATGAATGAGAGGAAGCAGGACAGAGATATATGTCTGTCCTACTTCCTCTCATTCTTACGATTAAGGATTAGCGATTACGATTCATTGTGCGTTAGGCAAAAGATGATGATGTGATTATGATTTGAATAAATGTTTAAAGGTTAAACAATTTTAATGTGTTACTTTTGAAGAGTCGTTTTTTATTATATTTTACTTGCTATGAATGTATTCTTAAAATCAGTGAGAGTAAATTAGTAGTTAACCTTTGAAATTGTTTAAAATCTTGAAAAATATGAAGTCTGGCAGTACAGTGGAACACAGAGGGTCTGTTCTCTTGACTCCAGAGGAAAATAAACAAATTTTTGAACTAATTGGAAACCGTTGCGTGGTAATATTCCTGATTTGTGTTTATTTTAGATTTAAGTACCAGTCAAACGTTAAACGAAGTGTATTTCGCCAGACGTCGGGCGATTTAAGAGAAATGAATAAGTTCGCCAGTTAAGAAAAAATGAAGTGGATACGTCGCCCGTTAACGGGCGATATAACAAGAATACTTTTCGTCGCCCGTCAGAGAAAATACATGATAAAAAACGGGCAATATAACAAGAATACTTTTCGTCGCCCGTCAGAGAAAATACATGATAAAAAACGGGCGATATAACAATAATACTTTTTATCGACCGTCAGAGAAAATATATATATTTTGTTTGTCAAACATTTAACTAATTTTTGGCCTACACAGTTCAGGTTTAAAATATAAAAATATTGACATAACCTCAATCTTATGAAAATTTTCGAAAAGAGGTGGAAAAGGGTGACAAAAAGTAGCGGGAAGTTTGGAATGAATTCGGATCCATCTATAATAACATTGAAATGATTGAAATGTACAAAGATAGGGTAAGTGCTAATAAGTTCGGCCGGTATCAATAGTCGGCCAAACATTTATTTTCTTTTAGAAATAAAGTGTTAAAATATTTTAAATTAAGTAATAAAGTAAAAAGGCAAATTAATTTGGTACTACAATTTTAAAAAGTAACCAAATTAATATAATTTAGAAGTTATAACCAGAGCCGGCTTTAGAACTTTATGCGCCCCGGGCGAAGTTCAATTTTGCCGCCCCCGCCCCCCCTTATAATATGCAATCTGCTTAGAAATATAATAAATTTGAAAAACTACATTTTAAAAAAAATCAAAATTTTAAAACTGTATAACCCAAAAACTATTTTATGAAATTTGAAAAAATTTTTGTGTTTACACTTCCACTAACAGTGAAAACACTCTAGCAAAGTTTAAACTAAATTGAAAAAATTTTATCTTTTGACATGGACAGTTCAAGAATTTTCCCCCATATGTACATGATATGCTATGTCTACATACCTCCCCCTAAAGCCGCTACTGGTTATAACGCTCTGAAAGTTGTGGCCGACTTCAGAATCACAGGTCGACTACTGTATCTTTCACCCTATATGTACATTTTTCAAAATAGGTAAATTATATTTTTTATATGTACTAATTGAAATTTTAAAATTAGTATTAGAAAAGCAAAAAAACAAAGAAAATTAGAATTATAATTGTGCTAAAAGTCCATTTCAAGTATTCTGCAACAAATAAAAAAAAAAAAGATAAAACATGAAAAACAAAAAATTGTTTTTTTATTAAATAATATTTACAATATCACATGGTAGTAATTTATTCAAATTTTTTTTACATCTTGTCTATTTTTTGCTAGATTTTTTGCAAACTTGTTCTTCCAAAAAGTTTTTAGATTTTCTTTGTTTTTTAAATTTATTATTGGACTTATTTTAAGGGGAGGGTTCGGTTACATTTTCAACTATATCAAGATTTAATTACAAAAAATTGATATAATTATTTTTTTAGTAACTTTTCGCCAGGAATTCAATGGTCATAAAATAAAATTGGTCAAAAAAGTTTTTGACCGCAAAAAAATTAATTTTTTTCCAAAAAAATAAAATTTTTTGAAACCCATCCGTAATTTTTTAAAAAATGTGATTTCCTATTAAGAAAAAAATTGGCAACTAAAAATTTTTATTTTTACTATTTTTGAAGCATTTTTTTCAAAAAAAAATCCACATTTTTGCTTTTAAAACAAGGTTTTAATTAACATTACCATTGAAAATTGCACTTGAAATATTTTTTTTTATTTTTTGCAAATTTGTTCTAAAGGGAGTAAAAAAAAATTCATGAATCTTAAAAAACTCAGGTTTTAAGTACTGACGGACATAAAATAAAATGGACTAAAACTAATATTTTTATAAGAAATTCTTTCTATCATTGATGGAATTGATAATTATTACTACCATTAAAAGTGAAGGTGTAAATTTGTAACATAAAAAGAAAAATCATGACAAATTCTATCTTTTTGAACATTTTTTTTAAAATCCGCCTGCCTGATATGTAATTCATTCTGAATTTCGGATAGACTTTTCAGTATTCCTCTTGAAAACTTTCTTACTTATTCTTACTTATCTGTTTCATCCGATAGCCTTTCAAAAATCGGTAAAATGTGATCAAAAACCTGTAAAATCAGTAAGTACTTAGTCATACCAATTATTTTTTCAATTTCCTGTTCTATATTGTATAACAAAAAAATTATGTATAATAAAAATTTATAATTGTGGTACCTTTTAGTTTATAGGTGTTCGCATATTTGTCTTATGGCAACCTATTTCGTCTCCTCTAGAGGAAGCTGACTGATAAAAACACCAACTATCTTCTCCATTCTGTCAGAATTGATGCTGAGGGTTTTCGTCAGTGGACACGCAATGATAAATAATAGCCATAATGGCATTTTTCATGGCTTTTACATCACCCTTATTTCTGTAAATTGCAGCTTGATAATATTTACAAAAGGTATCGATTGTTGTTCCTTTTAGAGATCCATAGGTGCGTCCACCAAGCGTAATTCCACGGTTCCGGGACACTTTTATAACTTCCCGAAGTGCAGTTCCTATCCTGCGAAAGAACATGTTTTTTTATTTCCATATTTTACTTCTTATATTTTTTTTAGTTTTTAGATATAGGGGAGAGTGGCCATCAATGAACCGGGTTTTTTTCAAGGTCATAGTACTTATTCAATTTCCCAATTTCAAACATTTCTTTGCATCAATATAAAACTACAACACTTCTCTAGGTAATGCACACATATTATACATGATTTATTTTGATTAAATAATAAAATTTAGGATCTTTCTAAACTAACAAGCTATTTTCATTTTCAACAACCTGGGTACACAATGAACCACCTCTATTAAAACACTAAAAATGTTCAACAATAATAATATTGCAATTTTCACTTTGTAAAAAAACTTATTTTCTATCAAATACTATAAAGAATTATTACTTTACACTTTTTAATTGATAATGTATAACATAAATATACCTCAAATTTAAGTTAACTAGCTAAAATGGCATTTTAGTTTTGCTATGTTGAGAAAAGTACTGATAACAATCGCTGTAACATGCTGTACGCATGACTAGTTTTATAATCAGGCATACCACTCTGGAAATCGAAAATACACTGAAATTCCAGGTGGTTCATTGTTCCCCGGTACATTGAATCAACATGACATTTACAACAAAAATGGTTTTTTATAACTTAATCCAATATTTCAAAATCTTTATCTCATTAGAATATTGTAGTTCAGGCCGAAAACAAAATAAATCGTAAGTACATTTATTTTTAAATTGCCTTATTTCAATTAAAAAATGTGTTTGTATTTTAGGTAAATTTTTTCTTCAGTGCATCAAAAACAGTTTTTTTCAGTTTTCTCTGTAAAGAATAAATCCACACGTCTCAAATTTATGGACGTAGTGTGTTTACGCAAACTACATTTATATTTAAAATTAGGAGAATTTTTACTTAATTGTTTCTGAGAAAATTGAAATGGTTCATTGAAAAAACTGGTACAGTGATGGCCACTCTCCCCTATTGTTTTCATGAGATTATTCATTTATTGTTATAAACAAAATTGTTCTTTTTATTATTATTATTATTACTATTCTGTTTACCTCCTTTTTACGTGATTTATGCATTCTTCTTTACTAATCACAAAGTTCTCTCCATAAACGTGGATTTCGTTCAAGTGGTGCAACGTCTTAGCATGTCCATCCGAATGGAGACCATCATAACTGACAACTATATCAGTTATTTCTTCAGCCCTTGGAGTTTCCGTTCTTTGAGCAAGGTGTGAATTTTTTACTATTGTTCGGGCACTGTCCAATATTTCTTGGATTTTTTTGTTTGCAGATTCATTTCTCTACTAGGTATAAGTAAAAAATGTACTTTTCGAAAATGGATGGACATTCATAATCATCGAAAATAATTCAATGCTATTATAGCCTTTTCCTATTTCCAAAAATTCTATTGAAATTCGATAATTGATATCAAATACTCCACTAGAATTAGAATCGTTTACACCTTTATTTTTCAAACGATTTGATGTAAAACTTGATGATAATGTTCCTTCCAATTCACTTTGTTTACAGTTCTTGCATCGTACTTCAACTTTTCTTGCAAAACCAAATTTTACATCTTTTAGATGTACTTCTATTTCGTTTGAATAGCAGAGACTGCTACGTTGTAAGATATTGAAGTCTCTAAATCTCTCAGTCTACTGATTGAAGAATAGATCTTTACTGATTCAAATTTAGAGAGAAGGGTTGATATTAGGAACTAATATTGAATAACTGTTATGTCATAGGTTATACTATTGGTATCTCTGGTTTTGTAATATCTGTTTCAATTTTCAAACTTATTAGCGATTAGCGTTACAATTGTCAAATTCCCTTATCTTTTTAAATACTTCATCAATTTGTTTTTAATATCGCCATGAAGATTTAGAATCTCTATAGAACTCTGCTACATATTAACAGCTTTTGTACTTCATTTCTGTTTTGATAATTCGAAAATCGAATAAATATTT
The DNA here is from genome assembly GCA_037103525.1 of Ganaspis brasiliensis. Lineage (NCBI taxonomy): Eukaryota > Metazoa > Arthropoda > Insecta > Hymenoptera > Figitidae > Ganaspis > Ganaspis brasiliensis. Next base: position 629,250 of record JAZKLR010000526.1, read on the forward strand.
TTCTAATTGCCAGTATATAACACGCTTATAATGCAGTGTATTCATTCATAAATAATGAAGTGATGAAAACCAAATGACTGAATGAAACAAAAAATAAAATGAAAATAAAAATAATTCTATATATACGAGTAGATATATTCACTTTGTTGTTATTGAAATTCATGAAAAACAAATGAGTCAGTATCGACTTTTATGTCATTTTCATGTGTATTTTCAATTTTCCGAAAATTTATTCATCATAATTATTTTAGTTTTTGTTCTTGTGTTTGTGTTTGTTATTGAAAAGTTCAGTCTTTAGTTATTTGGTTTTATCGTTTTACTATATTTTCATGATTACACTGAATTATAAGCTTGTGAAATGCCAGCAATACGGAAAAAATTTACTCGTTTTTCTAAGCTATCGAAACAGAGATGGAGTACAGAAACTGCTAGTTTGCAACAGGGTACAATAAATATTAATCTTGCTAGCAATATTGAACAGGAAGTTGATGAAGAGCTTGAAAGACAAATGAGTCTTAGAATTGAAACAAATAATGCAGAAGCAAAGAACCCAATAGAAGAAAAGACTGATGAAAATGATGAATATATTTTTTTCCAAACTTCAACCCTTCAATCTCTTTTCAGTGGTGTAATATGCAAAGTTTGTTATTCAAACGAAATAGAAGTACATCTAAATGATGTAAAATTTGGTTTTGCAAGAAAAGTTGAAGTACGATGCAAGAACTGTGAACAAAGTGGATTGGAAGGAACATTGTCATCAAGTTTTACATCTAATCGTTTGAAAAATAAAGGTGTAAACGATCCTAAATCTAGTGGAGTATTTGATATCAATTATCGAATTTCAATGGCATTTTTGTAAATAGGAAAAGGCTATAATGGCATTGAATTATTTTCGATGATTATGAATGTGCATCCATTTTCGAAAAGTACATTTTTTACTTATACCCAGTCGATAAATGAATCTGCAAACAAAAAAATCGAAGAAATATTGGACAACGCCCGAACAATAGTAAAAAATTCACACCTTGCTCAAAGAACTGAAACTCCAAGGGCTGAAGAAATAACTGATTTAGTTGTCAGTTATGATGGTAGTTGGTTGACAAGAGGACACAATTCACTTCTGGGAGTTGGATGTGTAATTGATGTCGATACAGGATACGTCATTGATTTCGAGATTATGTCGAAATACTGCCACGAGTGCGTGATCTCAAAAATTGATCTTGGAGAGGATAGTCCGGAATTTGAAATATGGATGGAAGGGCACAAAAGTAATTGTCAAAAAAATCACTCTGGATCATCGGGAGCTATGGAAATGGCTGCAGCTGAAGTTCTTTGGCAAAGATCTCAAAATTTTAGTCTGCGCTACTCAACAATGCTTTCGGATGGAGATGCCAAGACGTTGCACCACTTGAACGAAATCCACGTTTATGGAAAGAACTTTGTGATTAGTAAAGAAGAATGCATAAATCACGTAAAAAGGAGGTAAACAGAATAGTAATAATAATAATAATAAAAAGAACAATTTTGCTTATAACAATAAATGAATAATCACATAAAAACAATATATCTAAAAACTATAAAAAATATAAGAAATAAAATATGGAAATAAAAAAACATGTTCTTTCGCAGGATAGGAACTGCACTTCGGGAAGTTATAAAAGTGTCCCGGAACCGTGGAATTACGCTTGGTGGACGCACCTATTGATCTCTAAAAGGAACAACAATCGATACCTTTTGTAAATATTATCAAGCTGCAATTTACAGAAATAAGGGTGATGTAAAAGCCATGAAAAATGCCATTATGGCTATTATTTATCATTGCGTGTCCACTGACGAAAACCCTCAGCATCAATTCTGCCCGAATGGAGAAGATAGTTGGTGTTTTTATCAGTCAGCTTCCTCTAGAGGAGACGAAATAGGTTGCCATAAGACAAATATGCGAACACCTATAAACCAAAAGGTACCACAATTATAAATTTTTATTATACATCATTTTATTGTTATACAATATGGAACAAGACATTGAAAAAATAATTGGTATGACTAAGTACTTACTGATTTTACAAGTTTTTGATCACATTTTACCGATTTTTTAAAGGCTATCGGATGAAACTTTGTTGGATCGCTGCAAACATTGTCGAACACAAAATGCCAATGAAAGTTTACACAGTTTAATTTGGAATAAATGTCCAAAAGAGACATTTGTCTCAAGAAAGCGTCTGCAGATAGCTGTAGCAGAAGCTGTTGCCGAATATAATAACGGTTTCAGAAAAACTGCCCATGAAATTTTAGCGGCAACAAATATATCCTTTGGATATATTGAAAACACCATCGCTCACCGTCGGGATAAACGGAGAAGCAAACAGAGTATTGCCAAAAACGATGTTAAATATCGAAAAGCCAGAATATGTAAGAAAATTTCTAAAAGGAACACTGAGACGTCAATTCGAAATTCAGAAGGAATTACATATAAGGCAGGCGGATTTTGAAAAAGTGTTCAAAAAGTTAGAATTTTTCATAATTTTTCTTTTTATGTTACAAATTTAAACCTTCACTTTTATTGGTAATAATAATTATCAATTCCATCAATGATGGAAAGAATTTTTTCTAAAAATATTAGTTTTAGTCCATTTTATTTTATGACCGTCAGTACTGAAAACCTGAATTTTTTAAGATTCATGAATTTTTTTACTCCCTTTAGAACAAATTTGCAAAAAATAAAAAATAGTTATTTATGACACAAGGACCTGAAATGGCACTTTATAGTACGAGTAAGTATCGTAATACGAGCCTAAGTCCAATCGCAGCCGAGGCGAAGTAGAGGTGGTGACGAGGCTTCACCGAACGTAGCCGAGGCGAAGCCGAGGTGAAGTGAAGATATGAAGCCGAGGCTCCACCGAAAAGTAGCCGAGGCTCTGATGTGGCTGTGGCGAGTTGTACGATACACGAGAACTTAAGTGCCGAAAGGGTCCAAGTGTCATATAACATTTTTTATCACACAAAAAACTGAGAATTCGAACCTGGGAAGAGGTGGTTATCGTAAAAAACGGCCTCAGGGGGCATTTCTAGGTGGGAGTAGGTCGACAGACTTAGAAATGCCCCCGGAGGGAGGCGAAACCCGTGAACAGCCGTGACGTTTGGGCCAGTTTGGGCAGCTGTACTATAAAGTAAAGGTCAGCTGACCAGCATCAGCCAATCAGATTGCGAGTTCATTTACTTTACGGCCTAGGCCGTGAAATGAGCTCTTAAAGGTTTCCAAACAAGCCGTAAAATCTAACTTTTGATGTAAGTGTGATAAAAAAAATATTTTAAGTTCAATTTTCAATGGTAATGTTAATTAAAACCTTGTTTAAAAGCAAAAATGTGGATTTTTTTTTGAAAAAAATGCTTCAAAAATAGTAAAAATAAAAATTTTTAGTTGACAATTTTTTTCTTAATAGGAAACCACATTTTTTAAAAAATTATGGATGGGTTTCAAAAAAATTTTATTTTTTTGGAAAAAAATTAATTTTTTTGCGGTCAAAAACTTTTTTGACCAATTTTATTTTATGACCATTGAATTCCTGGCGAAAAGTTACTAAAAAAATAATTATATCAATTTTTTGTAATTAAATCTTGATATAGTTGAAAATGTAACCGAACCCTCCTCTTAGGTGTAATAATATAAAAAAGTGTTTGGATTAATTTGCTTAAACTTTTTTATTTTTAAAGGATTTTTAAGTTTTTTTTGTCGACTTTCTTTTTATTTATTTTGATATATAGGTACATTTTTTAATTTTATTTTTTTTACTTTTTACATTTTTTTAGTTTGTTAGAGTAAGGAAAAAAGCATTTCTCTATTTTCTTCCTACTTATTTAATTTTTTTTCTTTAATTTCCGTCATCATTTTTCTATCTCTAAGAAGCATTTTTCCTTCTTTTCAGTTCTTTAGTTTCTATCTTATTATTACGAGTTTTTAAAAACATTCATTTGGTGCTTCTATCTACATTTTTTAAATTTCCCAATTTTCTTTTTTAAAAGCTTTTATTCTTTTATTTTATACTATGTGAATTTAATCTTGTACTAAATATTCTCATTTGAACATCGGTCTTATGTGTAATTCATAGAATTTCTTTTCTTTTAAATTTTTTTTTAATTTTTCTAATTTTAAAATTTTGTTCTCTTTAGTAAGATATTTTAAAGTTTTTTTTTATTATCTTCTTATTTATTATTTTAATTTAAAAAAATGTCCTTAAATAATTTAATTTTTTTTAAAGAGTTTCTACTTTTTTTTATATATAACTATGTAACTGTCTCATTCTTGTGTTTTTTTTTTAATTTTTCTTCATTTTTTCAATGAACTACTTACAAAGAAACATTGGAGATTTAATATACTGATTATATTTTAAAAAAATCAATTTTTGATTTTAATAAAAAAATCATGATTTTTATCAGCCCTATAAAAAATATAATTTACTTATTTTAAAAAATAGACATCTATCTTTGTACATTTCAATCATTTCAATGTTATTATAGATGGATCCGAATTCATTCCAAATTTTCCGTTTCTTTTAGTCACTCTTTTCCACCTCTTTCCGAAAATTTTCATAAGATTGAGGTTATGTCAATATTTTTATATTTTAAACCTGAACTGTGTACACCAAAAATTAATTTAATGTTTGACGAACAAAATATATATATTTTCTCTGACGAGCGACAAAAAGTATTCTTCTTATATCGCCCGTTAACGTAGTTTACGAATATGTCAAAAGCATAAAAGGATGTAAAGTAAAACCCATGAGTAAAACCGAAATTTTTCTAAAATAATCTTTTTATTTTACGTGAATTAATACAATTTTTAAATATAAAGGCATTGAGCGTTGAAATTCTTCTTAAAGAAGATAGTTTATTTTAGTTTTAATTTTTTAAAAAGAATGTTTGCTGACAGTTTGGCGGTAAATTTACATATTTATTTCCACAGATTTCCACTTCTTATTAAGTCAATTTCTGGAAACATTTTTTAACTGCATATTCAACATTTATTTCATAAATTAGATAATTATTTACAATAACACTTTAGTTCTTCAATAAATATTTATTATTTAATTTTTAAATGCGTTTTAGGAAAACAGAAAATTGAAAGAAATTGGCATCACATTAATATACGTTATGAAAAATTATTTTTTAAATTTAGTTTCAAGGTCGTGACTATTCGTACAGAAAAATTAAACGCTGTCTTTGGCAGCGTAATATCTTTTGTTTTGGTTGTGAAAAATCATAATAAAATTTTTGGAAATGCTACCGGGGGGTTCTTGTGTCACATACAGTGGTTTTTTTTACCAAAAGATACCCGTCTAACATTAATTTTCACAAAAAGAAAGATTTTGACAATTTTCTGTACGAATAGCCAGACCACATAGAATGAGCTATTCGTACTTATACAAGCAATTTTCTGATTGGTCGAGATTTTCTATACGAATAGACACTTCGTAGTTTCAAACAGAAAATAATCCTGGGGAGTAAAAAACATTAAGTAGTCTAGTTTAAATCTTTATTTTAATTGTAAATAAATACCTAATATTAATGTAAATTGAAAAATAAAAAATAAATTATGTATAAAATATTATTTTAGGGGAGAGAGCCCCAAGTTGGACATCCTTTCGATTTATTGCTGTAGAATCCAAACCAAATAAAATATATTAAAATGTTTTATACCAGATGAAAGTACAATTTATAAGGTAACTTATGGCCTCAGGGATAAAATTTTATTTTTAACATAAACATTTTTTAAAGCATTTTTTCTAATTGTTAAAATTTTTGGTCTAAAAAAAAGTGGCCCCAACATTGACACCTTCTTAAAAGTCTCTGAAAATTGTAGTAAATAAAAAATGAACATCGTGTAACAATTCTTAAACTAATTTTACGGAATTTCATTCATTTTACGGAATTTATCAAGAAATAACATTTCTAAAAACTTCAATTTAATAGCTTAACAGTAAAAAGTAATAAAATATCGAAAAATATCGATATATCAAATTCTCTAACGAGAACATCACATTTTATGGTGGAAAATGAACATTTTTTATTAATTAACTCAAAAAATTATTGAAAAAAGTGTAAAATCGAAAATATGCAAATAAATATATTGAGATTTGAGGCCTGTCCATCTTAGGGTACATGACACCATTTTTTAATCCCCAATAAAAATATATATACGAACACTGAATTAGTAAAATCATTTTAGGATACTAGCCAAAAATACGCGCGCTAAAGCGCGCGACAAACTTTTCATTGTTGTTGGTCATTTAAAACTATAAATTTTTGCAAATACAAATAATGGAAATTACGAAATTGAAGAATATATCTGAAAAATGACTACATAATTACACAATTAAAATGAATAGTTTAAACTAGGTGAGAATTATGTCCATTTCATGGACATTTCGCTTCCAAGTAAGCAAAATAATTTGCTTCCTCATAGAGGAAGCAAGAAATTAATAATATATAAATTAATTGGGGAAGTTGTTAAAAAAATTTTTTAATGCAAAAAATGTAACTATGAATTATTTTACGAATTCTTGATCAATTATTAAAGTTATATAGGTCAATCGATTCGTTTTGAGATAAGGAATATGATTTTTGTATTCTTTAAGTTGTATTTTTAGCATGAAAAACATTTTTGGCAAAAAACAATTTTTTTCGATGTAAAAAGGTGCTCAAAAAAATTTGGTTGGGTATTTTCAAAAATCCCTGTGTCCAAATTTAGATATATATGAGCTTAATAAGTCATCCAAATTTTATTGGAATCCGTTAAAGCGTTCTCGAGATATCTTGTACACAAAAAACGCTATACACACATACATCTGGACATTTCCTTAGGTATAAAAATTTACGCTTTTTAGATGAAAATAAGTCGATTTAGACTATTTTTGGAAAACCGAAAATCTTAACGATCACAAAGCTTCCTCTATAAGGAAGCAAAAATAAACTTAACTTATTTAGATTAAATTAATTATACTATTAATTAAATTTTGTCAAGTAATTTTTATTAATTAAAATGTGTTATAAATAAATAAGACCGAATCCATTTAAAATCATGCAGGCAGTCCGATGGTGCATCGAGAATTAACTTTATATGAAAGTATGTTTTTCTGCTCGAAAAATAAATCGTATTTTTTTAAATTTTCAAAACATTTTTTTTTTTTTTTCACGATTTTTTTTAAGATTTTAACAAAAAAATAAGTTTTTTATAAATTTTTTCTTTAAAATCTCGTAATTTACACAAGTTTAAAGCTTTTTAGTTGCTCTGTGGCTTATTCTTTTCTATGTTTTATGCTTTTTGCTTCCTCATAGAGGAAGCTTTGTGATCGTTAAGATTTACGATTTTCCAAAAATAGTCTAAATTTTACTCAAAAAGTAAGAAACATGGTTTTACGAAAATAGCAAAGAGACTTATAGACTTAGTTAGTGAGTCCGCTGGAACCAGTGATTTGTCTCCGCCTATTTACCCTCTCCAACCGTTTGACGTATGTGTGATTCATGTACGAAGTAAGTATTTGTAATATCTGTTAAAATATAAAACTATAATGTTGTTTTTTGTTTGTTATTAAAAATTTAGATTTATTGAAATATTTATATATTCACTTCATTGTTTAAATAAGTAATAAAAACTTAACAAACCACTTAGAGCACGAGAATTCAACGAAGACGTCAGTGAATCGCACATTTTTTAGGTTATGTCTGCATCAGCTGTCACATTTTTAGAAATTAATTACATTAATGATACAAATTGCTTTACTGTACTTTATTACGGCACTAAACATTCTTTTAAAAAATAAATTCAGCTCACAATTAGCAATGATTGTTTACAGTGTAATAATTTGTGTTTAAAAATGTAAAAAGGTTAACTTATAGTAAAAAAGCCTGACCAAAAAGTAATTCCTTTTAAATAAGTTGAAATTGCATATAACATGTTTCAAATAACATTAATAAAACGCCTTAAGTATATTTTTGCATTTTTTTAATACTTACTAAAGAAAATAATTAAAATCCAACAAAATCGAATCAGAAATATTGATGCGCGCACAAGATTACAACAAAACACGGATACGGGCTCAACTCACACATACGTCAAACGGTTGGAGAGGGTAAATAGGCGGAGACAAATCACTAGTTCCAGCGGACTCACCAACTAAGTCTATAAGTCTCTTTGCTATTTTCGTAAAACGATGTTTCTTACTTTTTGAGTAAAATACCTTTGCGTTTTATGTAAAATGATTTTAGACTAAGAGTAAGTCTACCATAAATTTTTCTATGGTAGCACTTAATACTTAAAATGCATAAATTTTTACTTTTATAGGTAAGCAAACGCCTTTACAGAAAGATCATGAAGTGTTCTCATGCTAAAAATGCAAAATATTTCTTTCCGTGTAACTAATAAAAAAAAAATTATTTCAAATAATTCTATTTTTTTAATAATTTTTCTCTATTGCTTGCCAATTTATTTATTTATGTGTAGGGGAGAGTAGTCAGAGTTGGATATAGTTTTGACATTTCTCTATAACTTCTCCTGTAGGCCGAATTTTGCGATGTCTCTTATATTATTGGAAAGTTCTACTAAAATGCAATGTTTTTGATAAACATTGCAAAAAATTTGGACCAAAAGTTTCGGAGTTATAGGCAATTAAAAAAAAAAAGGTAGTCAGAGTTGAACATGGTAGTCAGAGTTGGGTCACTGTAGAAAATCAATGAAATATGAAGATAAATCATTGAAAATGACAATATCTTTGCCTTCGCATGATAGAATGGCACTCAAATACATTTGGAAATGACAAAAGAAAACATGAAATTGAAATAAATCATATTTCCTCTTGTATCGCAAAATTGATCTGAAAGTGAAAAAGTATTACCAAAAATTTGAATTTTCTTTCTTTCCAATAGAAATGAAGTTTTGGACACCTTTTTGAGTTAACAAATTCATTTTCATTGCAAAAATGCTTCAGAATTGCAAAATTTTGGGTGTACCAACCTTGACTCAAGAGTCGTTTAGCTTCATATCACACACACACCATGAACGCTTTATACAAACACCAAATTACGTTCCACATTTTCGTATAACATCTTAATGAACAATTTTAGTCAACTTAATTTGTCTTTAGCATATTTCTTCTACATTTAATTATCTAATTTTGAAACTACAAAAACGTTTTTTGTTGAGCGTATAACATGGACTCGCTTAATACGTCTGTATAGTTCGCACACTTCACTGCAATCCATCTAAAAAGTTTGCTGGCATTGCTAACAAGTATTTACACACAACGACATATGGATCTACTGTAATAAAACAAAATAAACGCGATGATTCGACTCTAACCACTGTCCAACTCTGACTACTCTCCCCTATGTGTATTTATGTATACGTACATATGTGTAGGTAAATGTGTATGCGTGCATAAAGTTTTTTGTAGAGGATTTTCCATAAAATTTAAATTGGTTATTAAAATCATAAATATCTAAATTTGAACTTAGGGATTTTTGAAATTAACTAATCAAATTGTTTTAGTATCTTTTTAATCAAAATAATTCATGTTTTTTTAATTTTTGTTTTTATTAACTTAAAATATTTAAAATATTATTAAATTATTGCTTCCTTGGAAGCGAAGTGTCCATGAAATGGACAGAATTCACACCTAGTAAAAAATTTACAAGATAAGTAAAAAATATTGATAAACAAAAACAATACTTTGACTTTTTAAAAAAACTAAAAAAATTTTTATCTCAAAAAGGCCACCTTTTTTTTCTTGAAATTTTCAGGGTTTATAGCTACTTAAGTGTACTACTCACCACAAAAATTTCATTTGGTATTTTTTGTTTCTTGGAAGAAAAAAATTATTTTCTTTTTTTTCTTAAACCTCCTAAATTTCCCAATTTTTAAGATTGAAAATCGTTCCTTGTGCCCTTTGTTTACATTTTTAATACTCTTTTTAAAAATATCATAAAAAGTAATAACAGCTGATAAAGAGCAATATTATCCAACTTTCTTGTAAAAAAAGCTGTTTTTAGGTTGAAGATCTTTTTATTGAAAAATTTTGAGTTTTTTAAAATTTAGCTATTTGGATGTAATCAATTTGCTATTATATAAAATTTCCACATTGGTATATACAATTCGTTTTATAGAACTAATGTAACCCTGTAGTACGGGCTACAGTGCACCTGTGAGCAGGTTTTCACATCCCACGCAAAAATAATAATAATAATAATAATAATAATATATATACATACTAGAAATATTTCATATTTTTATGAAACGTATATTATATGTAATGAATATATGAAAATAATACATTTTAACGTCAAAAAAGAATACTTATAAACAGCTTTTTCTTTTTCCAAGAAAGTTGGATAATATTGCTATTTATCAGCCTTTATTATTTTTTATTATATTTTTAAAAAGAGTTAAACAGTGGTTTGTTTTACGTCTGGGTATTTATTTAGTAGCTATAAACCCTAAAATCTTAAAAAAATCGTAAAAATTCAAAAAAAATGTTATGAAAATTTAAAAAAAGTCGTGTCTCTTTATTTTTCGAGCAGAAAAACATACTTTCATATAAAGTTAATTCTCGATGCACCATCGGACTGCCTGCATGATTTGAAATGGATTCGGTCATAAACAAAAATAAAGGCCGTAGCCGGATAAGCATGTGTCTGCGGCCCCCGCTCGGATTTTGTCCATATTCATAGGATTGAGTACCGAAACTTTCGAAAATTATTTTTTAAAAAGTTATGGCACTTTTTTGAATAAAATTAAAAATTGATTTTTTCTTAAGTGACTGAATCGATTTATTCGGCAAAAAAATATGTTATAAGGGAAGCAAAAATGCATTAAAAAAAATTGGCGATTAATTTTGGGGAGGATAAGGGGTAGAAAAAAAACATTTTTACATTCTATAATTTTTTTTTCATAGTAGTTGACTTGGAACAATCACCATATTTTGTTGTTACATTCCTTTTCATCTAAAAAGAAACATATATTTTGGGCAGCTCGATCTGAAGGGTACTTGACTGTGAAAATTAAAAAAAACTGATTTTTGGCCCCTAAAATACATGGTATATCATAAAAAGGAGGGGCCAGCCTATTTTTTACTTGAGCTTTTACTTCCTGTCTCATTAATGAACGCCCCGAAATAAATTATGAACATACGAGTCATATATTATTAGAATTAGCCAATTACATTATATGTTTTCCTGAGTAGTAATTGAGATTTTGCATTAGATTTGAACAATTATTGTGTTTTCTCGCTTCTGGAGACACATAAAGCAAATCATCTTTTTATTACAACATATTTTAGTTAGCTGATGAATATACGAAGTGTTAGCTAAATATTTACCATATTTCTTCCCTTCAGTTGTTTTTCACTTACTATTTTTCATTGTAGATAGAAATAATTGTTATGGAACATATTTTGATTCTAATAAGCATTTTAAAGCTAATAAATCTATCAAAAATCAATTTCTCGAATATAATAAAACCGAAAAAGAATGCATTGGAATCATTATTTTCTAAAGACAATTGCTTTACTACAATGTTAATAAATCCAGGCCCTGGCGCAAGGGGGTGGTTAGGGAGTTCACCCCCCCCCCCCAGAGAGGTCTGAAATTACTTTAAAATTTTTAATCTTTCTGATAAAAAACTTGTTTTAATAAAGAACGAAGTTTTCACACATTTTTTAACCCCCCCCCCCCCTAGTCCAAGATTCGAACTTATTAAAGAAAAGACATAGAAATATAAAAGTGCAGAGTCTTTGACGGGGGGGGGGGGGTTAAAAAGTGTGTGAAAACTTCCCAGATAGCACGTAACCTTGCATCAACCTTGCCGAATTGTTTCCGTGCTCGTTTTGCAATATTGCCTTGCAACATTACGGCAAGGTTGCTGCAAGGTTAAAATGTCCCACCTTGCCTAACCTTGCACAGTAAGCTTGCTGGAAGTTTATCGCAAGTTTGCACCGCAAGCTTGCACCAAGGCTGCCCGGTAATATTGT